>CM056381.1:27807944-29007944 GCA_029718625.1 Synaphobranchus kaupii
ACTCAGACAGTATTTTGCTAGTGATAACGTTAGCAAGCAAGCTAGCTAACGTTAGCCAGCTTGATGTAACTTAGCAATAACAATCAAGTAGCTCATAAGGAACATCTCGCACATTCCAAGCTAACGTCCGCATCAGGAACATCACAATATATTTCACATGCTTTGTAGTAACGTTACCTGTCCAATAAGAACACCAGCTCGCGGTCTGATGTTCACATTTCCAATTTACCTTTCCATACCAAATAAGACAGGAGGAACAACAAAAGTCCACGTTGTTTCCCTCTGCTACGGCAAAAGCTGAGAAAATTTGCCATGTTTTGTCAGAATGTTCCGTCGGCAGTTTGGTATGCAGTATTCAATGCTGGCAGAGGCAGAGCTTTCCACTACTGTCTCACTGAAGAACATGGAACACCCGGTTTGCCATCAACTGCATACTGCTACCATGTTATCGCAGCAGCCAGAGAGAGGGAAGTCACTCGGAGCGCGCTTTGACATTACATCCTTAATTTCCCTGGCAAATCTGACCTGAATTCTTTACAAAAAAGTTGCAACGGAGAAAGTCAGGGAAGGTCTAATTTTTATAAGTTATGTTACAATATGTTCATACATTGGCAATTGAAAGCGATTCATGCATGTAAAAATCTTACATATAGCCCCTTTAAAGAACCAGAGATCCAGTTTGGTATCACCCATATGCTGGTGACAAAACAAACACAGACTACAAAACAAACTACTCTTCATAATTAAAAAAGACACACACACAAATGCACGTATGCACCCAAACACTAACACAAACATTTTCATTCTCACATGGGGATTGTTCTGTCTTTCAGATGTGTACACACACACACAAACATACATGCACACGCGTACACACTCATTAACACGAACACATTATCTTATAAGTGTACAAACACACACATACTTGGTGAGTCAAAGACTCCGTGTTCTGGTGAGGGTGGTGAGGCAGGATCCCTTCAAGCACAACCTCAAATGCTGGACTTCCTGCGCTGAGGCCTGCAGTGAGGAAAGTGGCGGGGCACTCCCCAAAGACCCGGCCTGATGACAAATCACCGCCAGCGCTGCTGTCGCCAGGGATGACGGACCATGATGAAGACAAACTGCCTCATTTAAATGAGCCACAGTGGAGAGACTGAGGCCCCCCGTCCCGCTCTGGAGCAGGATGTCCCGTGTGGATGTCACCTTACCCCCCTTCCCCTCACCTCCCCTCTCTCATAAACTCTCTCAGCAGACGGACAGGAGTGTGTGTGCATGCTGTTCCTGAACAATATACAGCAGCCCGCACAGTGGCCCTATGCAGGAAATAACTCTTAAGGCTTTTCATAAAAAGTGTCTCTGAGCACCTACAGGCGATAGAGCCATTGACATACAGGCAAGGTCACTCAAGGTCTGTCCAATGTTTCCCCATCACCACAGGAAACACGGTGAGACAGAGGAAATATTAAACTCTCCAGCGACAAAGGCCCCTCCTCCTCTTCCCCAGTCCTGAGGGGACAGAGTGGCTCGTGTACACCCTGCTCACCACATCACTCATCAGTCCCTGACCTGAGCTACAGAGCGAGAGAGAGAGATGTTTCTTGTTTGTTTTTTTTGTATTGTGTGATTAATCGTTGATATCATTACGCATTGGCAATATGTATTTTTAAATATGTCATGCCAATAATGCATTTGAATTGGAGAGAGAGAGTGAGAGAGAGAATAGACTGAAAAGCTGGTCAGGGGGATGTCACTGGACTTTCACAACTGGTGGATTCTCCTGGGACAGGACTTACCAGGATGATTAAAAAGTGTAACACACACCTTGGGGACGCCAGGAAAACGAGTCCCGTGTGAACAGGGTTAATGTTTCCATCAATCAGGCTTGGGAAGCACTGCGAGAGTGGGGTCACCACCCTCGGCCCGCTGAGGCCCTGCCTGCGAAGCGCCACCGCAGAGCCAGTGGAGACAAGCGGTCTGAAAACTGCTGGGTGTGCATGCAGGAAAATGTGCCTAAACAAGTAAATCCAGAATGTATATGTGTGTGTGTGTGTATGGGAGCGGGGTTAGGTGGGGGGGGGGGGGGGGGGTGTTGCAGTGGAATAACCTGAGAAACCTGTTGCAAGTTATAATGATGCCAAGAATGCATGACCGGGGAGATGGAGTTCTTTGCCACCACAAAAATTCAAAAAAAAAAAAAAAACTCACTCATAGGAATGCATAGGAAATTTGACCAATTTGAAAAAATCTACATTTTTGCTTATTTCAAATTGGTCACAAAAAATCACATTTTTATACTTATATCCCTAAGAATAATAGTGCAAATTAAAGTAGTAAGTAATCGTCAGCTTTAAATAGACTCTGAGGAGTACATTTCACTCTAATGGAATAAATTTGATACCGATTAGGCTCAAAATATTATTTCAGAGTTAAATTAACACTAAAAATTTTACAGTGCACACACATACACTCGCATAGTCCCACCTCTCTCTTTCTGTCTTTATCTCCCTCTCCCTCTCCCAGTCTCCCTCCTGACCCAACTCTACATTTCTTCCTCTTTCTCCATCACACCCTCTCAATAATCTCCTCATCCCTTCGCTTTCTCTCTTTCATCTTTCTTCACTCCCTGCTCTAGTGGCAACCCCCTCAAAATCCTAAATCAAGGAAGCAAGGAAACCTGCAGTTTCTTGCGTCCAATGGCATGTCGCCTAAACCAAGGTGTGACCAAAGCATGACAATTAATTTATCACAACAGGTGGTCACATTCTGCTTGTAGACCAGAATCACAGGATGCATAAAAATCTGGGCCAGATCTGTGGTTGGGTCTGCATGGTGAGTGAATGCATTCCTACAGCAAGGCAGACGTGTCACCGAGTGGCTAAAGCACTTTAGAAGAAACCATTGGCGACAAAGCAATGTGATTATATGTTTATGACCCTCCAAACATCGCCTGTTAGTTTGTAAGAATTTTGATAAAGATGTGTTGTCAGTGTGGAAGAAACAGCCAGTGGAAACATTCATTCAAGACAACCAGAACAAAACACAGTCGTCGCCACATAGTGTAGCCACACGCGCTCCCTTCCTAAACGTTGTGCTTCTAAAATGCTCGGAATAAAACAAATGCTATTTACAAGAGAAGTCATTCTGCTTTTGAAATGACTAGGAAGTAAAAGCACACACCATATGGTGTAATCAATAAATACATCAGCAAATAAATTCAGCTTTAAGAATTTAAAGTGGGTGTCATTCAATCACTGGTTGTCAATCACTACACTCCTCTCCAGCAGAAAGATAAGAGGCCAGACATTCATTCACCGTCCTCTTGTCCTGACCTCTTGAAGGCTTTTTCTCAGCAAAACATTGTAGGAGTATTGAAATATATTCATCACCGCCCAAGATCGCTGCAGTTTGCCAGAAGAGGCAATTTGTCAGGAGGGAAAGGTATTCTAGTAAATTATTTCTATTATATTATCATTATTATTATTATTATTGAAGTCAAATACTTGAATAAACAGCACCAGGTCACAAGGAACCCTGGCCCCAATTCTGTAAGAACCACAGCAAAGAGAGGAGAAATTCATAGAGATTCATAGGAGATCTGGTGTGATATTATATCGCCAGCAGTGGTACGACCCCGGATATGGACTGGACCCAAATGCACGACTCGAACACAGGAATGCCAATACTCAATATTTTATTGCTTGTCCAGGGTACTCCTGAAGAATGGGGAGAAAGGCAAAGGCAGTTAAATAGACTTCAATAGACAGACAGACAGAGCGCGTAGCTCTAATAAATTATGCTTCGACCAATACTCCTGAAGCATAGGGAGAACATAGAAGACGGACAGTCCGGGTATGAGTCAGCAGGGGAGCAGCGGGAACAGGAGAGGCCAGGGGCAGCAGATGGAGACGGATAACCAGGTTGGCGGAGCAGGGGTAGAGTGGGAGTGGGAACAGGGCTGAGTGGAGTGGCGGAAGATGTGCAGGACAGTGGAGCGGAGTCCGGGCAGGACGGGGGCGCAGCGGCAGGGCAGCAGCAGTAGCAGCACAGCAGAGCAGCAGCAGCAACAGCAGCAGCACGTCAACAGCAGCGGCAGCACTGGCAGGAGGTGGGCACCGCCGCAGAGTGGAGGAGCAGGAGCCCTGGCTGCATGCACACACGTCAGATGGATGGCAGGGAAACCACAACACAGGCAGGGGTAGCAAACAACTGCAGGTTGGCAGACTGAAGCAGACAAAGTTAGTACAGTGAGGCAGGAATAATGAACAGCGGGAAATGCCGTTCCAGACGAGAGCAGACTAGGACTTCAGACGGAATAGAAAGGCGAGTTTATCGCCGGTACAGGACAAGACTTTAGTTAGCAAGACTAGACTGGATACTAGGAATCAAGACAAGACCAGAGGTTTCAGACAAAGAGCATTAACGAACTGGCACAGGACAGAGAACACCCGGGTGACTAAATGCCAAACATTAATTGGTATCAATTAGGTGCCGCGTGCGAATGTATGCGAGGGTGATTAACAGAGCGGAGAGTGTGGAATGCATGCAAAACGGGGAAATGGGATAGGCTGAGAGAAGTGTAGTGAGACAGAGTGACACAAAGGGAAAAACCACGCCCAACCTGCAGCTAGGGGAAACGGAATATGGAGAGACGAACTTGAGACAGGGGGAGAAGGAAAACACGGGAAACGAGAGGACGGGAGTGAGAACATTACAAGCAGCCTTGACCAGATGTTTTCCCACTGCCAGCTTTCAAAATGGAGCATGACTTGGCTTCCCAGTGCTGCAAAATGCAACCAAAAGAGACTTCTGTAAAAGTGTGTGGCTGGCACTATGCCATCTATGGAATGCAGTGCATTAGAACCCATAGCCCATTACATATCAGGCCAAAAAATCTACAAACCCCAATCACTCAGCTTTCTGAGCTCATAACACTAATATCTCCTAATAGATATATTGCTTTTTAAATTCCATTCATAAATTATGTGATCTATTCAATAATATATTCATAACAGTAATTTGTGACAGTGAAAATACCTTACAGATTTTGTTAAATGTGCAGCAAATATCAATACACATTATCAATACATTTATTATATTTTGAATTTATATTTCGAGAATGTATTACAAATATTATTTATTTATATTTTACACCACGGTTGTCCTGTGCTTGTCAACTGATCTTGCACGTGATTTGTCTGTAGTTCTGTTGTCGGAGATAGCCAGCCAATGCACTTGCTTCTATTAACTGAAGGTCTGGCATTTTCAACTTCCACAATGGATGGCTGCCAAGAGTGCCAGCCCTCCAGATGCAACTCCAGAAAGCACAAAGCAGGAAGACAGGCACTTGTTTGGGGTGCACAGTGGCAGAATGCAGACAGTCAGTTCCAGAAAATCTCTGCAGTCTACGCCTAATTGTCATAATTGGCACTGTTTTTCGGAGCACTGCTGCATTCTGCTTCCAAGGCCGGGTTGACACTGTATAGGTAAGCCCTTTCTCGTTAGTTTTACACGTACATGTAACTGACTGCTAAAACAGTAGTAAAACACCTCGGACAATAATTTAAAGGAATGATTAAAGTGGAACAGTTGTTCCATCGGACCATCCAGCCCTGGAGTGAGTCTACTGAGTGAAGCCACGAGGTGAATTCACATTTTCCTCCCCATAAGGTTGAAATGTATGTGGTGCGACTTGCCCCATGTTTTGCATAAGATTCTTTCACACTGCATATTTCAACCCAGGTCAGAGTGGCGGAACTGGCTAGCCAACTTCTGCATTACCAATTGTCAACATCCAGCGATGCAAATAAGTCAATGTGGATCCAATATTTCCCGTTGTTGTCACATATTGTTTTTTTAAAAATGTTTTTTCAACTCACTTTTTCTCTTTTTGCTCCAAAATGGAATGTTTAGCCCTGGCGTTGTCTTTATATTATGCATGCACCCCATGACCCACCCTCCCCAGATAAAGCTTTGTCATTTAATTTTAACCCTAAATATATTTTTCATGCAGAAACAACCTGTCCTTCATCATTAAATGGGTAAATAACTGTGTTTTCCTACTTCACAGTCCAGACAGACTGTATGTCTTCAGTCTACAACCAACTACTCATTATTACTTGATGGTGTACCAGTTTTTTAAAAATGTAAAAAGAGCAACCCTTTTTTATATAATGGCAGGGTCACTCCAGGAAAAGTAATCAAATTTCATGCTGAAAAAAATTATTTAGGGGGTTTTTACTGCTGTTAAACTCAGAAAAGTGTCATTTCTGACCCCAGGGCAACACAAGGGTTAAACAAAAAAAAAAAAAAATGAAATACACTTTTTGGAGTAGCTAGTGATGGGAGAAATAAGCATAATGTATCAACCATGTTATGAGAGAGATGTTAGCCAGACTGAGGGGTAGCATAGGCAAGAGCCCTCCCCTTTCACCTCCTGCTGTTAAACAAACAAGCTAAACAAACACAGTCCTCTGTCAGACCCCCCACATTTATAGATACACACATGCACACACACACCACACACACACACACACACACACACACACACACACACGCGCGCGCGCACACACACACACACACACACACACACACACACACACACACACACACACACACACACACACACACACACACACACACACACACACACACGCATACAGTCACTCAGGAATTGTCCCTGAGCACTTGGCAAGCAGGATAATTTAAAACACTTAGTTAGAAAGAGCCAGAATCAATTTAGAGCCGCAGATCCATCTTAGCAACAAGGAGCACCTCCGCTATATATACAGTATGTGTTCCCACCAACAGAGAACAGTAACGCAAGTGCGGGTACTCACATTCACACTGAAAAAATAATCAGTCCTTGGGGGAAGTCCTTGAACAGGGAACATTCTGGAGAGAGTGCAGAGGTAAGTCTTTACTTTCTCAGTTTCTCCTCATCAGGCTCAATTTGAGGTGGGTTTTACGCTGGAGAATTCTCGCCCTTTGGTCGGATGAAGATGAATGAAATAATCCTGCAGAGTCTTATATTCAGTTTACCCTTTTACTGAGCACTGGCCAGTGGGAGGTCCTTTCTCATACGCAGAGGGTTCAGGAGCTGAAGAGTACGCTCAAGACTTCAAGAGATAGACGGGAAAACAAGGAGTGATACACGCAATCTACTCTTGATCTACTCTTCATAATTAAAAAAGACAGTCACTTATTGCGTCAATGTAAGTCATGCCAATGCACCATGCAGGAATATAAAGCTTCATTGTACCCTCTTGCATGTTTCACTAAAAGAATGATGGAACAGTATTAAATGGTTGGTTGCGGCAGTTTGACTGTTGTCAAGAATAATGATGGGGCTGAGAAATTCAGTTCCTTAAAAAGTACAGTAAGTGCTTGGTCAGCTCCATGAACCTGCATGATCATGAAGGCAATTGTCCTCCTATGGTGTATGGTTGTACCATATGTGGGCATGACAGGTGGTGTGGTAGGTTGTATTGTCAGTGTGGATGTGTGCCAGAGGCAGCCCTTCTCCAGGGCTAGGGGTATGCTGCCCTAAATCCTGATATCGGTATTACCAAGCACTATCTGGCTCAATGCCAAGCCCACCCTACACACACACCTCCACCTTGCTAGAGACACCCCTACTCTTCAGTGTCCATTTACTGCAACCTGGCACACACAGTTAAAGAGTAAGTTAAAGAGTTGAAAGGTTTGATTCATGCTCATTGTTCTGACGAATGCTTGCACATATCTCGCAGCTTTGGACATTTTTCATTGCTTCAATATTTGGATGGCCTTTTTTGTTGGGGTGGGGGTGGGAGGGCCAAAATGTGGTCAATTGTTTTCCCTGCTTCTCCATTTTCAGATTTTTATCACACCTGGTCACGGTGAAATTACTTTGATGTTTTAATTTCATCATTGTTATGGAAGCTTGACAACGATCAAGTACGCACAGTGCTTGAGACAACACAGAGGTCAGTGGCACTGAGCGTGACAGAACAGGCTATTAAAATGACAACGCTTTGGACAAACAAAACGGTGTTTTCTCTCAGCAACGTTTGGAGCTTGCGGAAATATCGGAAATACACTGGCATTCCATTCAGTGGCAATATGGCTTAGTCTTCATGACTTACTGGCAATGTATTATGCATTTATTTTTGTAATAGCCTAAAATTTATTCAAAATTGGATGTTTACAATAAATAACCAAGAGCTGTTTTAAAGAATGTTTATATATAATTTTTAGTCCACTATCGGATATAGCTCTCGAACATATTCGCAATAGATATACAGTATCAATCACAATAACTGCGCAATAACACGAAGTAGCTTATGAAACGTCTCTCAATTTCTACAAATATCGATGTTACGCAGTATAATCGGACTGTAACTGTTTTCATTGAGATTGTAGCAATTTTCCCCTTCAACTCTTGACAGTAGTAGCCTAGCCTACTAAAGGAAACACAGCTGTCGATACACCTAGCACCATGTGGTGCAGAAAAACTGGATATTCGACTCCCTAAAAACCCGTACACGCTCACCTTAAGCAGGTCTACGTTTATGTCACATGCCAGACTCGTATTCCCTATACAAACATTTGTTTGTAGATCATAGACGCTCCTCCCTAAGCCCTTTTTTGTGACGAATCAGATTTAGTTTAGGTGGAGTACCGACGTGCTACAGTTCTATAGTTTGCAGTGTCCCACGGAAAAGTCACCTACCCAGTATCCACATACAAGCGAAGCGAGTGTGTATGGTGAACGGTTAAAGGGGAGCTGAGACCACATGGGGTGTCTTCTCTGGAAGCAATACAATGTCGTATTCCTCAATACAACTCTTAGAAGCAAGTGAGATGAAGAAGGAACATGGTAACGCAGAGAAACAGGATAGCGCCACGCTGCTAGAACTGACATCTATAGGGACTTCTATAGCACGCGCGTTTCCATCCCCAAACGGGGTGCACCTAAAACTTCCGCAGAGCACCTGCCCGCTGGCCTTTTCTCCAGAACAAGTGTCGTGTATGTGCGAGGCTCTACAACAGGGAGGCAACGTGGATCGCTTAGCCAGTTTTCTATGGCGCTTACCACAAAGCAACTTGTTAAGGGGTAATGAAAGCTTGCTAAAAGCTCAGGCTGTTGTTGCTTTCCATCAGTCTCGGTACCAGGACCTGTATTCTATTCTAGAGCACCACAGCTTTAGCCCGTCAAGTCATGCATCGTTGCAGGATATGTGGTACAGGGCGCGGTACGTCGAGGCGCAGAAGACTCGGGGAAGACCCCTTGGTGCCGTAGATAAATACCGCCTTAGGAGAAAATACCCGCTTCCCCGAACTATTTGGGACGGGGAAGAGACTGTATACTGCTTCAAAGAGAAGTCGCGAAATGCACTGAAGGATTTGTACAAGCGTAATAAGTACCCCTCTCAAGCCGAGAAGAGAAGCCTGGCTAAAATCACGGGACTTTCATTGACGCAAGTCAGCAACTGGTTTAAAAATAAGAGACAGAGGGATAAAAACCCACAAGAGACCAAGTCAAAGAGGTGAGAATAAAACGGTAGTCGTTTATTTTTCTGTGACTACGTGCTATAATAGCCATATATTTCAGCTAAACTCACTTCAGAGAAAATGTGACCTAGCCTATAACTCAGTATGATAAGTGCACGGTTCATGTAGTCTCACCTGTGTTTCCGCTTCTTGTCTAATACTTCGTTTAAATGACAGATGTAGACTGTAGCGTCTATAGGATAATAATAATAATAATAATAATAATAATAATAATAATAATAATAATAATAATAATAATACATAACATATGCACTGACATGGACGTCCGTGACTTGTTCCAAAGCAAGCAAATAAT
Organism: Synaphobranchus kaupii; assembly: GCA_029718625.1. NCBI lineage: Eukaryota > Metazoa > Chordata > Actinopteri > Anguilliformes > Synaphobranchidae > Synaphobranchus > Synaphobranchus kaupii. The sequence continues at coordinate 27,817,792 of CM056381.1, forward strand.
TTGGTCTGACACATATTACACACGGACCGGTGACGGTAACGCAATGTCAATCAGACGACTGTAGCCTATTTGTATTACTATATAAGTCTTTGGATGTGAATACTTTCTGAGTTTACTATTGGATAGGTATCGCGAGTTTAAAAACCTAAATATTTATCTTAGACCTTAATAATGGCATCAAATTAACGCACCCATTTTTTTAAAATTAGCCTTTGTTGAAAATCTATTCAAATCTCACGCTCAATCTCACCACAATTATCATCGAGATTGTCATGTTTACAGTTACTCTTATCTCAGACGGAAGCACGCCCCCCCCCCCCCCCCCCCCCCCCCCCTCTCTCTCTCTCTCTCTCTTTCTCTTTCTCTCTCTCTCTCTCTTGGAAGAATGTCAACACCGTCAAAATGTAATTCTGACCGAAGGCTATGATTCATCACAATTGTAGATTTGCAAGGCCAACATGACTTAGGCTACATACATCAATGGGGATTAGGCCTAAAAAGTATACTGGACAAAGAGATCAAGACGTTCCCGTTACACATGTACCCTTCGAAATGAAATACGTCTGGCAGATGATCCGAGAGACCCGCTGGGTCAATTAGTTCGTTCTACGGCACGTTCGCTTCGGTTCTGCTGTATTATAGCCTATAAGTGAAGGCGGTGCAGCTGTTGCGGTCCCCAAAGAAAGCTATGAAGAAAAGCGGGTTTTTGTTTGATCTTGGCGTAGGCTACCCTGGAGCCAAATACCGGCAAGCTCCAGCTGTTTTCACATGTAATTTGTTTTTTTAAAATCAGTGTATGTTCTCAGTTAGTTACGCATTTGTGTTTATTTTTAAGTAAAACTGAAATGATTTTATTAACCCGTTTGCGCAGAGGCTTAATTTTTCCCATATTCGTCTGTTTTGTACCGTTCTGTTTAAAGCTTTATAACTCCAGATATCAATGTAACACCAATAATGGCTTAAATTAAAGAAGATCCTGGTACCATTTATTATCATGCCTTAAATTAAATTATTTTCATAACTCAGATGTAAATTATGGGCAGTGAATGCACAACCCCCGGTAAAAAACAAAGTTCCACCACTAGTTTACAGTGAACACCTGAGAGTCAAATATGTGAATAAGGTTAAACTTTACATTTTCTGGTTTGCAAATCTCCTGTCTGCATGTGTACAAAATATGAAAGTGAAATGTATTACTGCTCAAAACCTATGAGGCAATTTGAAACGGTGTACCTTGGTGTCCAAAAAAAACTTTTTCAAAAGATTAGGGGAATGGTTATAGGTGTCCAAAAACATACCCAAACCTTTCCAAACCCATGAAAACCCATAGAAACATATGCAAAGTATCCAAGCAATCCAAAGCTATCCACGCTATCCAAACATGAACACACGCAGCAAAAATGTCTGTGTAAATTTAAGTTTAAATTTACCACTGATGTACATTTAACACCCTAGGGTGTTAAATGTACACCACAATTTTTTGCTGTGCAGCTTTAGTGTCCATTTGAAGCACATTATTATGCCCTATGAGGAGGCAATTAATGAGGGGAATGACCCTTAGATAATCAATTTCTTTGTCTCAGTTTAGTTTTCAGTGCCAAAAATGTCCAACACAGCTCCATTCTTGTCATAAAAGGTAATTTATTACCAACCAGTCAGACTAACAATGTATGAGAACATGCACACAATGTACAGCGTCATATGAATTACTACAACTATTATAATTATCTCCTATAGAAACATATGCCAGCCCATGGATCACTGTATGGGACAACTAGCTGCCGTGTCATCCATTTATGTCCCTATATTAGCTATGCTGTTTCACCCACCATAATGAATGGCTAGGCCACACATGAAAGCTTCTACTATTGTGTAGTATAAATTCCCAGTAAAGTTACAGTCTAGCCGTAATAGATTGACAGCTCACCACCATTGTCATTATGGTATACAAATCCAAGTCGCCTCAGGCAGGGACTTTTTTCCCCATACTTTATCATTGAGCCTTATGCAGGCTTAGCTTATAGCCAATACCTAATAGGTTTCTAGCTAACTAGGTATAAACTAAATTAAACCAGAATAAGAGAGACTACATGTCCTTTAATTCTGAATTTAGCACCACTAATGTAAAACTCTGTGACATCATAAACAATAATAACACAACCTAGCTAGCCTTTCTGTGGCTAGCTATCTATACTATTATGAATACACCATAAAACACACACACACACACACACACACACACACACACACACACACACACACCACACACACACACACACACACACACACACACACACACACACACACACACACCTTGTACACAAGGCAACACTTAGCTATGGAATCCATGCTGTCTGCTTCAGATGAAGAGTCATGGATGTAAATCTGTAATGGGACTGTAACGTACTATGCCTATCTGTCTTCTTGAGGCGTGCCGGGCAAGAGGCGACTTTAAATGCAGAACTTCAAGAACATTTGGCCTACAGAATGAGACCAAATCCCTTGAAAAGCGTACCCCTGACAGGGATAAAATCCCCATCCAGGATTACCTCAAAAAATAAAAAAGGCAAAATAATAAAGTAGTGGGCCGCAGGAAAACCAAAGAAGATTAACTGGCCCACTCGGCGCCTACCTACCAGGGTAGCTGGAAAACAAAAAACACCAAGGTACTCACAAAAAACCAAGACACAAACCATAAACAGTTAGCCACCAAAACCCATCTTAGTAAAAAAAGAATACCCCTAAAAAAGCCGCTGGCCCCGGTAATGGCTTCTATATTCTGTAATGGGGCATGACGTGTGAGGTAGGAGGAGCCAAACGCAGCAAGGGGATTCTTTAAGCCCTAAGGCCACTAAGGCGGGAAACCCCGCAGTTAAGGGAGGAGACAAGACAACGAACACGCCTACAGACGCTACTAAATGGCTCACTGTCACACGCCAATAAGTAAAAGCGCAAGGACAGGTTTCTGAATAGCCAGAAATAATACGCGCCCTGTCTCGGTAACGAGACGCATAAGAACGGGCGAGTAGCGTAATGGCAAAAATGAGTAGAAGCTCAAACGTCCGGTTTTCCAGCAAGAAAACCAAACAAAGGCGAATGGAACAAAGAACTGCTACCCTATACTTCTACGAGCTAAGTAACTAAGTAGAAGCATGAACGCCCAATCTCCCAGGAGAGAGAAACATTTTACAGGCGAAATAGAGCAGAGATCTGCGGTCCCATACTTCTACGAGATAAGTAACTAAAGAGCCGGCAAGAATAAAGCCCTGCCTCAGCAACGAGATGTCAAAACAGGCGAGCAGCACGAAAGGTACAAACAACGCTCACCAAACAAAGCCCTAAAGTCAGTATGATAAAAATGCCCTGTCTCTTAGTAAGAACCTACTATACAGATACACGCAAACAAACAAAGACTCCTCTCGCCTTCACAGAAGAAAGCAAACAGAGAGAGGAGAAAGAGACATCGAAAGGCAAAATCTAGGCAACGGACTAAAAAGGAGAAACCAGGAAGCGAGGACAGAAAAGAGCCAGGGGGGAAGAGTCCAAATAACTACATCCACATAGGCAGGTACGCCAGGGGGGACGAGTCCTAATAGCTACTTCCACATAGGCTAGTCCTGCATAACTCCAATGAAGCACAACGGAGCAAAACGGTCTCCTTAAAAACCTAGACCAAACTAATACTGACTTAAACATACAAAGGGCAGAATAACACCACACACAAAACAGCACAATACACCACAACAAACAATCAATATAGAAGCCCCGACCGAAAGAAACGGGAGGCTTATATAACTCCCAGGTAACCAAGCTCAGGTGTGGATGCAGACAGAAGCTCCACAATCAAGGCGGGGCGGAGCAAGCATCCACTAAAAGGGCAGCACCCTCGTGTGGCTACCGAGGAAAACGACCGCATGGGAAAAAAGGCGTCAAAACCATGACAAAATCTTCTCATCTGAATCCAGAGGACGACTATATCATCCAGCAGTTTCAAGCACTAAACATTTTTTTGTCACTTCGCCATTGTACGATGTTCCCACCAGCGAAAACGATTTCTCACTGGAGTTCACTAGCAATGCGTATGCGCTCTCTTGCGCAAAACGCAGACGCTTAAAGGCGCGTGTTGTTTTAAAATACGCTTGTGACACGCACAGCCCTGACAACACTCCCAACTGTCTAATGACTAATGATTATACCTCTTTGGAAAGCTTAGAATGGGTTCTTTTTGGATATTATGTCAATCAATTACAATTAGTTTCAAGACATTACTACTCCCAATTTGAACTGCGTAATGTTCTTCAGACGAATTTATAAGATTTCCCCCATGTTTAAACTTACACTGTAAACCACATATAGGCAGAAAATAACTACACAATCTTAGAAAGGACGTATCTGGCTTTAATAATGCAGGTAAGGCTATGACTTCATTTCATACTTTATGAGAGATTTTCATAGCAGAAGGAAATTATGTGATGATGACAGAAATTCACTCTAATAAGTGAGCCGGCAAAATAACAGTTTAATTTACCTATATCCAGGATCTTATGTGATAGTATAATTTATTTTGGTGGTTAAAGAAGAACTGTAACCAACTCCTAAATATATGTAAATGTCCAGTATCTTCAACCTCTCATGTAGATCATACTGTAGAGTGGTCGATATACTTTTATGAAATACGGAAGAATGGTGGCACTTAGGAACTTCATATTTTGCCCGATAATAGCCCAACTCGCGCTGATGAAGACGATATGCAGTTTTCCATGCTCGCTTTCTGACGTGGTACTGTAGGATGTTTGTGATGTAGACCCCAGGGTCTACGTCGCTAGGGTCACTGCACAAAGGGGTTAATAAACAAATTGGGTTGTAGGCTGCGTTTACCTGTTTAATACCCATTATTATTATAGATTATATGAAAGATAATGCGAGCAACTAATACTCATACCATTGTATACTGAAACGCAGAAAGAAGTAAAAACTTATTAAAAATATTTCCCTAGGTACAAACAGTCTTAATGGACCAAATTAAACCAAACTTATGATAAAGAAAATGGTTTAAGATACCACTGTATTTGTTTTAGTTGGAACATGTTTTTCCATTATGGAACAATTACATTATAAGTGGTGGTTTAATAGTATATGTAGACTTACTCTGCGTGAACCTTGACTCTCTTCTTGTTGTCGCTCTCACCCCTTTCCCTCCCTTTCACCTGCCCTCCTTCTCTCCTTTCAGCGAATCAGATGGAAATTGCAGCTCGGAGGATGAGTCCAGCAAGGGCACTGACGACTTCTCTCCCTGCCCCATATCCAGCTGCTCAGACGGGACGGTGGCCCCGGTAGGCAGCCCAGACAATGGGCCAGTCCTGCAGCAGACTGGGGACATGGGGACACCCTGCAGTTCTGGGGGAGCTCCAGCCAGCCCCCTCTTCAGGAGCAGCAGCTCTTTCACCCAGCCCCATGGGACCCTGCTCTTCAGTGGGCTCACCCCGAGTGCCTCTATGGCAACTAAAGGCCTGTGTCCCTCCAATGGAGACGGGATGCTGCAACCTGGACTGCCTATGCATTCTCTGCCACCCTACTCCCCCCTCCCAGTCTTAGGAGTAAAGATGGAGGAGGCTCAGACTCGGGGGTCCTGGGATGACGGCTACTCTAAAATCAACTTAAGTCCCTATTCTGGGCCCCCACCACCGGGCAGCTACAGCCTGGCCGATGCTCTTAGTGCATGCAGCAGTGGGCCATCACTTCAACACAGCGTGAAACCTCTATTCCCACTGCTGCCCCCTGTTTCCATGGCGCCCTCTCACGGTATGGTGACTGCACCGCCCTGTGCTGCAGTTAATTAGCGAAGTTCATGACAGTGTGGGTGACAGGATGTGTTAGTTTGGTCAAGAAATAAATTCTGAGAAATATTTTTGCATGTGTTTGAAGAGGTAAAAAGGGCATTAACAAATGAAACAAGCATTATTCACAAGGTTTCAGAGGAGCTGGGGGAGGGGACTGACAGCCGCTCAGCAGCTCCCTTAGTGACAGGAAAGTGAAGTATTAGTCCGGTCTGCTGTAATTTTTTCATTGCTCTTGAACAAGAATACTTTATGTTGCTCACTGGCTCACCCTACCCCAGTGGTATAAGTGTGGAAAAATGGGTTAAAGGGATTGGAAGACACCAAAAATCAAGTGACAGCAACCCCCCCCCCCCCCTATTCAGCAGTGTTTAGCATCATATTTAATAGCCACATAAAAAAGGAGTGGCCTGTTTATTGAACGGGTGATTTAAGAGGAAACACTTCTGAACATGATGCTGCATGTTATCTGTGATTTGGACAGCTTCACTTAAAAGGTTGTCAGTGTTGAGCTGATTGGGCTTGAACAGCGCAGCAATAGGAAGGTACCCCCACTTGCATACAAACACATACACACACACACACACACACACACACACACACACACACACACACACACACACACACACACACACACATACTCACACACATGCACAAGCACACATGCCTGCACACGTACACACATTATTTAAGCAAATACAACTGAAGAAAGACAGAATCGACTAGATAAGCTAGTTAATTATAGGATGATCAATTTTGGCAGTTGCAATATTATAATTATATTATGATATTAACATTACATTATAATTGTTATAAGTTGTTCAACTTGATTAACCATCAACTTGCTGAAGAGATGAGAGGGATCGGTGAGAGGTGTGGCTCAAGTAGTGAGACAAAAGAGTGATTGAGAGCTCTGCCTTATTTGTGAGCAAACCCAGTCTACTAGAATTGGAATAATTTTTTTGTGGTAGAGCAAAACAAATTTTGTAATAAAAAATTAATCCAATGCCTACTCTGTTCAGTTATGTCTTGAGCTGGCACAGAGTTGTTATTGAGTTGTTATTCATTAAATATGTTAAAAAAAAAAAAATAATTATTATTATTATTTTTAAAAAATAATATTTTATTAAAATAGCAACTCAATGTTTAGAACAAAGTACATTGTGGTTGGACTGAATCTAGGTCACAGTCCTTCTGGATGAATTTTTTGGGTACATCAGTACACTGCACTGATATTCCAAGCAGTGACCTTTGTGTGTGACATCAACACAAAGATATGTAGATATGTTCTCTCTTACTGTGGTATTGTAAGATGATAAAACGTAACTAAAATATGAAACCTCAAACCTGCTTGATGACTTCAAACCAATGGTTTTCTAAACGTGATTTTTAAACTTGAATCAATGCTGTTTGTATTTGGAAATTATGTGTACTTATTTTTCTAAATATCATAATACTACATTAAATGTTTATATTCATAAAAGCAGGTTAAAGGAGTCCTCTGTTTTTCTTCCTTCTGGGTAATCATGATTGACAGTGACACTTGTACACTTCTGTGTGCATCTTTGCTGTTTATAGTTAGATTGGAGGCTTCGTTTTTGGTTAATGCTGAATGCGTGATGGGTGTAACATCTGTCCTTCTTATATGCAAAATGCACTCCAAGGTTTTCTAAGTTTTCTACTTTCTTAAGTTCTTATACTGAATTAACCCCCTTAGTTTGGTGGCACAATTTGCTGTTATAGGGGGTGCTATTCTGTGAGGTCCGTGGACATCTGTCTTCCAGTTCACACAGCACCATTTCCCTCCCAAAGACACATGCGTGACACACAGGGTGACACGTGTGTGACATTTAAGGAGGCTCTGGCATCAGAGCGCCTCCAGAGACATCCTACGAGGAATGGGTGTGGGAAAACGGGCCCGCTGTCACCTGCATGCAGATGACCCAGTCACCTTGGGCAACAGATTAGCTGATTGCAAGGTGTCAGGTTGCGCCTCTTGCAATATTGAGAAGCGGGGAAACATTGCCCTCAAAATGAAACTCTGTTGGTTGGTAATGGGACTCCTTGGTGCTCTGCTCCCGGGGGCCCCCAACGGAGTGGGGGAGGGGATTATTGAAAGCATTTTGATATACTGTTACACTTTGCAAACATCCCACCACCCAGACCTTTACATGTCTGTGTTGATTATTCATATTAATCTCTTAATCTCCCATTTAAGGGGCAGATTTACTAAAGATGAATAAAGATAAATAGCATCAGGGGTATAAAACATCTCATCCCTGCAGTTTTCTTTTTTCAATTTAGTGAGGTATTTACTAAAACTAATTAGGTCAATTAACTAAGCATAACTTGTTTGGGAACCAAAATTTAACATCGAGCTTTAGATGAATTTTATGATTTCCAAAGAGGAATTAGAGGTATCATCTTACCATTTTAATTTCTGCATGCTAAAAGAAAAAACGAATTAAAAAACAATTGAGGGAGTCCATTTCTGACAAAGGCAATGTTGTTGGTGTCGCATGTTGACGAGTTTTTGCTCTCGGGAGCAAAGTCAGTTCTCTTTGGCTGTAGGGATGGCATTGCTCCATTCTACAGCTTGTTCCAAGGTACCCTAAATGTAACTGAAGAAGGTCCCTTAAGACGGCAAAGTTTTTTTTTTTTAGTTTCCAGTGCCAAAAAGTGCTCCGTTCTTGCCATAAAAGGTAATTTATTACCAACCAGTCAGACTAACAATGTATGAGAACATGCACACAATTTGCAGCATCATATGAATTACTACAACTATTACTATTTCAACTACTATAATTATCGCCTATATAAACATATGCCAGCCCATGGATTACTATACGGTACAACTAGCTGCAGTGTCATCCATTTATGTCCCTATATTAGCTATGCTGTTTCACCCAACATAATGAATGGCTAGGCCACACATGAAAGCATCTACTATCGTGTAGTATAAATTCCCAGTAAAGTCTAGCAGTAATATATTGACAGCTCACTACCATTGTCATTATGGTATACAAATCCAAGTCGCCTCAGGGACTTTTTTCCACAGACTCCCCATACTTTATCATTGAGCCTTATGCAGGCTTAGCTTATAGCCAATACCTAACAGGTTTCTAGCTAACGAGGTATAAACTAAATTAAACCAGAATAAGAGAGACTACAGGTCCTTTAGCTCACACAAAATAAACTAGCTCTATTCCAAAGCAATGCTATCCAAACTTTCCTAAATTATTTCATGCAACTTGGAAACTGTGTTTCTTCATCTTTGCATGTGAAGAGATTGTGCCTCATGGAACAACATATGATTTCAATGAATGTTTTTAACAGTTGATGAATAATTAAACTCCAGAAAGGATATGGTTGTACTTTGTTGGCAAGTTTACTTTAGAAAATGTACAGGTTGTAAAATGTTAACTGCTGCTACAGCATTCTTTACAATTCACAAACAGACATTTATATGAAGAAACATCATGTACAATAGAGAAAGGGGTGATGAATAAATAAATGCAGATAAAAATGATGATGATATTTGCAAACAGAATTTTGTGAACACAAGGATATCTATGCTCTGTAGGACCACACAGGTTTTGATAGAAATCGAAATAAATAAATCAATAAATAAATACATAATAATAATAATTATAATAATAATACATTTTATTCATTCTGTGCTTTTCATAGACCCAAAGCAGTGGATGCAGACAATTGTTCAAACATGCCCTATAGTGTAGTCATTTTTCTGTAACACATCTGAATCAGAGTATTTCCACTATAAATTATTTTCATTTTGCAGTTTGATGTGGCACATACAGTTGTATTGACCACATTCTCTTGAGATGGTAAGATGAAGAAACACAGGGCCAAGTTGCATTAAATAATTTAGGAAAGTTTGGATAGCATTGCTTTGGAATAGAGCTAGTTTATTTAGTGTGAGCTACGATAGGCAATATTGGTAGTTGAAACTTGGCCACATTTTGATATCAAGACTTTTAAAGGCAGGCCTAGTTGGAATTAAGAACTTATGGACAGCGCTATGTAGGCTATGCGTGAGTAACTTGGCTTTTTTTACGTCGTAGACGTTTTTGATCTGATATCACTTATTTTTTATAGCTAACCAATAATGAATAATGTATGAAGATAAACATGGAGAGAGACATGCATTCCAAAGAAATGTATGCAGACATTCGCTTAACCATAACGCCCTCTATTGACAAGAATGAGAACAGTTATCCTATTACAGACAGCACACAATTACATTAAAAGAGTTTGTAGATGAGCAGTATTTAATGTGTAATGAAATACAATGAACAGCACCACCTGAGCTATGGATCATGAAGAAGCATGTAAATTAATGAACCAAGTCTACATGGAGACATACATGCACAATGGGCTAGACGCAAACACATTCTAGCTGAAAGACATACAGCCTAAATAGCTAGTACAGCCTAAATAGTTTGCATCAGTAAAATATGGAAATACAGTTTTAAAATAGGGCTATTAGTATTCTATGAAATACATTTAACGTTAGGCTATTCAACACTGGATTGCCGAATGCGTAACTCCAACCTTCCACGTGTGGGCTACGAGCTAGCGAGCGAGCTAGTGAGTTCATAAGCACAGCAGTTAGGCTATTCAACACTGGATTGCCGGAAGCGTAACTCCAACCTTCCATGTGTGGGCTACGAGCGAGTTTCTGCACAGCAGAGTTTTTTTTCCGGTAGTGTAGAACGTTACCTGCGGGAAATGTTTTGGTACCGGACAGCAAGGTTTAGTTTAGTTTTCTGTAGTGCAATGAATGTAGGCTATAATGCATGTTGATTCGCTTCGTAGTAGCCTAGCTTGTTTCTGCTTCCTGACGAGAAGCAGGAAGTAACGTTGGCGAACAAGCTTAATTGGACAACGCATATTTCCCAGGAATCTTAGCCAGAAAGAAAACAGTAGATACTACTAAGAAAGTACATACCAGAGATTCTTCTTCTTCTTCTTATTATTATTATTATTATTATTATAATTAAAAGTGTTTGCAGTAAGCTACATTATCAGCAGAGTAGCGTAGACTAGAGCCACATTCGAAAGCTATCTATTTATTTATAAGTGACTAACCATGAATCAGATATATTTGGGGAATTGACGGTTTATAAATCCGATCGCTTAAAGGCTTGCAGCTTAAAAGAGGCTATTCTCAATTCTTAATGTAGGCTATTATCGTAAATTCTTAATTTTCCTACTAGTTAATTTTATGGTGACCTTGTGTTATGTGTGAAAAGGATAAAGTGAACAGAGCTGAAGTGAAGAAATTGATGAACAAAGAAATGTTGACCGAGGCAAGGGGTTTCCACAGTCAGTCAGTCATGACCGCAAGAGCAGAGCGTAACACCCTCCCCAAACCAGACAAAAGCGAGCGTGGGGTTTGGGGAGGATGTGATATAATACAAGTGAAACATTGAACAGTTAATATTGTAAACCACTTTTGCCTTTGCAATAGAAATATGTTAATGTGTCAATGTGAAAATAATAACAGTCTAAGAAATGAAAGGTACTTAACAGACTGCAGTTTTAACCACTAAGCCACAGTAGCTTCTTGGAAAGCATAAAGCCATTAGCTCCATTGACATTAAAAAACATTAGTATGAAGCGTTTTTATTGGACGATAAGCTTGATGAGCAGGTATACGGACCATACCCTCAAATAATAATTCTCTCCATTGGATAACATCGCGACGGAGGCAGGCAGTTTGGCAGGAAAATGGGAAGAAGAAGAAGAAGAAGAAGAAGAAGAAGAAGAAGAAGAAGAAGAAGAAGAAGAAGCGGAAGAGGAAGGAGAAAAACGGCAAAATAACCCAAGTTTGGGGCTTTATTGTGTGGATGTGTGAAGTTGTATCTGAATGCTGTGTGGTTACATGAGGTCAGAACATACAGAAGTTAATGTTTTTAAGGGCTGAGAGTCTGTGGTCATTGTGGTTACTTCAGTAGGAAACCCTGAAAAGTGCCAAACTCTCAGTGCTGTATAGGTATGGGGCATGCCCCACCAAGCCGTAACTTGGCGGATGGCATACCTGCCATCCCAATATAGGCAGAAAATAACTACATAATCTTAGAAAGGACGTATCTGGCTTTAATAATGCAGGTAAGGCTATGACTTAATTTCATACTTTATGAGAGTTGTTGATGTGATAGTATAAAAAATTTTGGTGGTTAAAGAAGAACTGTAACCAACTCCTAAATATATTTAAATGTCCAGTATCTTCAACCCGATTCGCTCTCATGTAGATCATACTGTAGAGTGGTCGATATACTTTTATGAAATATGGAAGAACGGTGGCACGTAGGAACTTCATATGTTGCCCTATAATAGCCCAACTCGCGCTGATGAAGACGATATGCAGTTTTCCATGCTCGCTTTCTGACGTGGTACTGTAGGAAGTTTGTGATGTAGACCCCAGGGTCTACGCCACTAGGGTCACTGCACAAAGGGGTTAATAAACAAATCAGGTTGTAGGCTACGTTTACCTGTTTAATACCCATTATTATTATAGATTATATGAAAGATAATGCGAGCAACTAATATTCATACCATTGTATACTGAAACGCAGAAAGAAGTAAAAACTTAATAAATATTTCAAAGATTTCTCCACGAATAATCCCTGCCATGTCAATGTACTCGAATTAAGTTTAAGCATGCTTTCTCCAGGTATCAAATACAACCCTTTAGCCTGTACATCTAATGACTGTCTCATGTTTTTGTGGTCGAACATTTGGAACTTTACATTACATATGGCATAGCCTATGTATGAAGACAAATGTGCAAAAATGAGCGCTATGCATTTCACTCATTTACCTGCCATGAAAGATACTTCACCACGTTAGTAGTTACTGTTGCAAATCTAGAGGTGGTAAAGAGCTCTGTAGCCCTGCAAAGCCTTGATGAAGCTGTTTCTATGTACTGTTGTACTGTACTGTTCCAATTACCTCTGTACCAGGTAAAGTTGAAAATGTGACTATTTACCAATGAGCTTTAATCCCAGGCAAATTTACTCCAGACGCACCAATCTCCTGCTTTGTGAAATTCCATTTTAAGCAGCCAAAACAATCACTTTGCACATGATCAGAAATGGACACGGTAAACCGCATACAGGCAGATCATAAAATGAAGGAACCCCCCACACCCCCCCAAGAGCTTAGCTTATTGAAAGGGCTGGCCCCTGACCTTCCTAAAATTTCAAAGCTTGCCATTTAATGCACTGCAGCAGACCAGGAGACACGTGTAACATGATCCAAAAAGCGTGGTACTCCAGCCCTCTGCGTTCCACTAATGAGGGGGTCAGAGGTTGCGGGGTTCTGCACTGTTCAAAGACCCACCACTATTTTGGTGCACATTCCCCTTCTCCTCAGAAGAAAAATGGTACATGCGTGCAGACTGCCCGTCTCATTTTAATAAATCATCAGCCACCTCCCCCTGAAAATATGTCTGTTGCAGAATTGATGGGGAGCCACTGTTCAGCTGCAACCAAAGCATTGCTAATGGAGAGAATGGGGAAAAAAGATGCCTGCTGAGACAAATATTGATATCTTAATTTAAAACCTTACACAGCAGGAAGTGAAATAATAGGACGTGTCAAGAAGGTGACTGACAGAGATGCTGAAATGTACTTAGCCATATTTTATATTTAGTGTGAACTTAATAGCAGCTTTGAGCACTCTCTCTCTCTCTCTCTCTCTCTCTCTCTCTCTCTCTCTCTCTCTCTCTCTTTCTCTCACTGCTGTGCCACATCAGTTATTGTATTCAAATCTCTTTCCAAAATGGACAACCCCATCTAAATAACAAGTAAGGGTCTGAACCAGTCATTCCACAGCATGAAGCAATGCTTCCTTTGCAGTCTCTATTGTTACATTGCTTGAATACTGCCTTTTTGAGCAGATCTGAAAGCCAAAGAGAGACAAGCTGCATTTGATTGGTACTGCTCCTGCCCACTCCACAGAGTTCTCTATAACCCACCAATAACAATGCACTGACTCCACAGAGTTCTCTAACACACCAATAACACTGCACTGACTCCACAGTGTTCTATATAACCCACCAATAACACTGCACTGACTCCACAGTGTACTCTATTACCCACCAATAACACTGCACTGACTCCACAGTGTTCTGTGTAACCCACCAATAACACTGCACTGACTCCACAGAGTTCTCCATAACCCACCAATAACACCGCACTGACTCCACAGTGTTCTCTATAACCCACCAATAACACTACACTGACTCCACAGTGTTCTCTATAACCCACCAATAACACTGCACTGACTCCACTGAGTTCTCTATAACCCACCAATAATACTGCACTGACTCCACAGTGTTCTCTATAACTCACCAATAACACTGCACTGACTCCACAGAGTTCTCTATAACCCACCAATAATACTGCACTGACTCAACAGTGTTCTCTATAACCTACCTATAACACTGCACTGACTCCACAGTGTTCTCTATAACCCACCAATAACACTGCACTGACTCCACCATGTTCTCTATAACCCACCAATAACACTGCATTGACTCCAGAGAGTTCTCTATAACCCACCAATAACACTGCACTGACTCCACAGAGTTCTCTATAACCCACCAATAACACTGCACTGACTCCACAATGTTCTCTATAATCCACCAATAACACTGCACTGACTCCACGGTGTACTCTATTACCCACCAATAACACTGCACTGACTCGACAGTGTTCTGTATAACTCACCAATAACACTGCACTGACTCCACAATGTTCTCTATAACCCACCAATAACACTGCACTGACTCCACAGAGTTCTCCATAACCCACCAATAATACTGCACTGTCTCCACAGTGTTCTCTATAACCCACCAATAACACTGCACTGACTCCACAGTGTTTTCTGTAACCCACCAATAACACTGCACTGACTCCACAGTGTTCTCTATAACCCACCAATAACACTGCACTGACTACACAGTGCTCTATATAACCCACCAATAACACTGCACTGACTCCACGGAGTTCTCTATAACCCACCAATAATACTGCACTGACTCCACAGTGTACTCTATTACCCACCAATAACACTGCACTGACTCCACAGTGTTCTGTATAACCCACCAATAACACTGCACTGACTCCACAGAGTTCTCCATACCCCACCAATAATACTGCACTGTCTCCACAATCTTCTCTATAACCCAGCAATAACACTGCACTGACTCCACAGTGTTCTCTATAACCCAGCAATAACACTGCACTGACTCCACTGAGTTCTCTATAACCCACCAATAATACTGCACTGACTCCACAGTGTACTCTATTACCCACCAATAACACTGCACTGACTACACAGTTTTCTGTATAACCCACCAATAACACTGCACTGACTCCACAATGTTCTCTATAACCCACCAATAACACTGCACTGACTCCACAGAGTTCTCCATAACCCACCAATAATACTGCACTGTCTCCACAGTGTTCTCTATATCCCACCAATAACACTGCACTGACTCTACAGTGTTTTCTGTAACCCACCAATAACACTGCACTGACTCCACAGTGTTCTGTGTAACCCACCAATAACACTGCACTGACTCCACAGAGTTCTCCATAACCCACCAATAATACTGCACTGTCTCCACAGTGTTCTCTATAACCCACCAATAACACTGCACTGACTCCACAGTGTTTTCTGTAACCCACCAATAACACTGCACTGACTCCACAGTGTTTTCTATAACCCACCAATAACACTGCACTGACTCCACAGAGTTCTCCATAACCCACCAATAATACTGCACTGTCTCCACAGTGTTCTCTATAACCCACCAATAACACTGCACTGACTCCACAGTGTTTTCTGTAACCCACCAATAACACTGCACTGACTCCACAGTGTTTTCTATAACCCACCAATAACACTGCACTGACTCCACAGTGTTCTATATAACCCACCAATAACACTGAACTGACTCCCCAATGTTCTATATAACCCACCAATAACACTGTGCTGACTCCACAGAGTTCTCTATAACCCACCAATAACACTACACTGTCTCCACAGTGTTCTCTATAACCCATCAATAACGCTGCACTGACTCCACAGTGTTTTATATAACCCACCAATAACACTGCACTGACTCCACAGAGTTCTCTTTAACCCACCAATAACACTGCACTGACTTCACAAAGTTTTCTATAACCCACCAATAACACTGCACTGACTCCACAATGTTCTCTATAACCCACCAATAACACTGCACTGACTCCACAGTGTACTCTATTACCCACCAATAACACTGCACTGAGTCCACGATGTTCTTTATAACCCACCAATAACACTGCACTGACTCCACAGAGTTCTCTATAACCCACCAATAATACTGCACTGACTCCACAGTGTACTCTATTACCCACCAATAACACTGCACTGACTCCACAGAGTTCTCTATAACCCACCAGTAATGCTGCACTGACTCCACAGTGGGACTGACTCCAGTGAAACCCGAGGAGCATGAGACACCTCACAGAACCAGAAAAAGCCTTTATGTCTCCCTAATGCCCTCTCCATTTAGATAATTCCCGGGACCTGATATCTAATGATGATGATTACAACTGTTAATGCACTTAGTGAGCAGTCTCTTATGATGAATGCATTTTAAAACAGGGGTCACCATGGGTGGTGTATTCAGCTTAAGGCCCTTGCTCTGAGTACTGTGATGCAAACATGCCTGACCAGTAACGTATTCCATGATAAAGTCACAGCGACGCCTCATTTTTGGCACCGTGGGCAAATGATATAGAATTTTGGGTCTTTGCATAATGTATTGTGGTGGTGCTGGTGTGAATTAACTAATCAGCTGACATTTAAGGATAATTAATGCCAATGATGTGGTTTTGTGGTGAAGCCAGATCTCTGCACTACATGCAACATGGGCTTTGTTCAGTGTGAAACAGCTGGAGAATGGGCCAATGAGAGAGAAAAAAGAAGAAGAAGACCCTATTGGGTGCTGTTTAATGCAATGGAAGACAGGGGACAGCTGGAAGGTTCTCCATCACACTGGGACCCAGCTTCATAACAGCCAAGAGACAGTAAAAGTAGTTACATTGCTTGAATGCCATTTTAATTTAATAGTTTTATAGAGGTATTAGACTGCTGCTGCAATCATTTTCATTGTGACGTCACCAGACTGAGAAGCCAGAGAAGTTTTTTTTTCAGGATGTTGTCATGTCCCTTCATGAATGGGAGTAAGCCTGTCAATCTCTGTGCTGTATTTCCGTTACAAGGCAACCTAGAGGCCCAGAAAATAACCCCCCCCCCCCCCCCCCCCCACAGGGGTCCTGTAAAAATATTTGAGCATCGGATTAATAACGTTTTATATTTCAGTTATTGAAATTGACATTAACAGAATATTTTATTTACAATGTATGAATAACAGTTTTTAGTTTTTTTTTGTTTTATTGCTGTGGCCTGGGCTGGTGGGGCCCAACGTGAGATCTTTTCATGGGGCCTAAAATCTCTGGCGGCACACCTGCTTGTAGGAATACGACAATAAATTATTTGGAAATAACCTAGCCAATTCGTTCAGTTTATACTTCACCATCATGAGATTTACTTGCAGTCCGATAGATGTGTCATCTTTGTTTAGTTTAGAATTTCTTTAAAATTGCCTATATTTCATTTGCACCGTAAAACGTAGCCTATGAAAGCATGCACTTCCACACAGTGGTGTAGCCTATGAAAGCATGCACTTGAACATGTTCCGTAAAAGTGAACAGTTAGATGGTATTGTTCAGCCTGAGGCCATGATTACTTCCCTCAAACTTTGGCACCCTCATTTAAAACGTTTGGCACTCTCATTTAAAACATTCTTTGGCATGACATTGTCTGACTGTCTGACATGACTATGCAATAGATGCAAACTTCTACAATATCCTGCGATACAAACATTTCCTTTCATATGTGTCTCAAACGACTGCTGAAATTAATTATTAAGATACTGTATATTGCTATAGGCAAATAAAGTATAGGCTAATGCAAAGAAACACATGACATAAAACGACAACTATGTTTTCAAAATGGACGTTCACTTTCAAATGAAAATACAAAGAGGTGCTCCATTAAGCTGAGTGACTCTGCTGTGTTGCCCCGGTGTCACGTTGCCGATTGAGGTGAAGATAAAGAAATGTGATCTATTCCCTAAAACGCCGGTTGGACGGCAGAGAGCTCGCGAAACACAGAGCCCATTTACTAATGGTCCGGTTTTATGTTTCACTGTGCAGACACAGGAAAAAAAGAGAAAATCAGTGAGGAAAGTATTTCTCTCCAGAACGAAGATAAACCGCCATTAGATTCATGATACAAAGCCTTGGTCCAGGACATAATGTCATATTGCACGGAAGCCTGTGCAGGTGACTGCACACACACACACACACACACACACACACACACACACACACACACACACACACACACACACACACACACACATACATATATACAATCTAACAATTTCTGGGTCAATGGTTATCCAGTTCAATTTGGGTTATTTGAGTAACCCAACACTGGGTTAATACTGGACAGACCACACACTGGGTTAGTTAAACTCAACTTATTGACTTAGTTCAAAATAATAGTGATATCAATGGTAGTAACAGTATTAGTTTTATTAACAACAACAATAATAATAATAATAATAATAATAATAATAATAATAATAATAATAATAATAATAATAATAACAATAATAATAAAAGAAATGAAGGAGAATAAAAAGAAAAAGAAGAAAATAATTTCATATTGCAAAAAGTAATAAAAAAAAACAAGTACGATGTTAGCTTCTCAACACTACAGGTAGTCTCGTGATTAATAGGAAGAGTCCAGGGACGGCTGTAACAAATGACCATTACAAAACCTTCAATATCTCCAATCTAGTGATGAAACTCACTCTGTAAATGCTCACTTAGGTTTTCTTCTTGCATGTATAAAATGAGGCCTGTATCATACTCACTGAGGGAAAACAAAAAGTTGCTTTTTGATACCTGAAAATTCTATCAGACTAATTAATTATAATCTTAATTTTAATGTTCATTAATCCAAAGATGTTTTTTTCAGAATCACTGTTTGGTAAAATTGAAAAGAACATGACTGAGTTGCATCAAACTAACAGTGTTTAACCGGTTCAAGCATGGTTGCAGCTACAGGGACGGTTTTAACTACTTGTTACAACTGTCCCCGAACCAAGTACCCAGTGACTCTCTTAAAACATTGATAAATTAAATAATTAATTTGTACAGAAATACCTTGGTTCCTCGTCCCCCCTCATTATATACCACACAAAATGCCAGGGCATTACTTAAATTTATCTATGATTTCTTTTACATATATTTTTTTATATATTGTGATGCAGGGCTGGGGAGGGCTGCTGCATCTCGTGGTGAACAGACCGATACAACACAAAAGAAATGTCGGCTTAAAGCCTTTTATTCAAACAAAACCCAAAACAAATCCTTCATAAAACAAAATACCAATCAGGCAAAAGAAACTCCACACCAAGGGAAAAAGGGTCCATATAAATATAAACAGGCCTCCAGGCACCCAACAAAAAAAAGTCTACCAAACAGCCCTCCTTCAGCCTGAAAATGAGGCCCTTTTATTAGGCACATTGATTGAGGCAATACCGTACAGCTGGGCTGATTGCTATCAGCCTCAGCTGCCCCCCTGCCTGTGCGTGGCACCAGTGCTGTCCACCAGAGGGCAGCACTCCAATACCCTTTCTTGCACCACAATATGCATATGTGTAATAATTCCCTTTCCCCCCCAAGTCTATACCATGTCACCATTGTTTTAGATCAATCCCATGTCATCTCAAATGATGTTAACTTGCTTTTTTTATACAGTCTGGGTTGGGGATGGGGGGTGGGGGATTTAAAAAGAGAATACTTCTTAGCAATGCCTGATGATATTTGGATTTTCTGTAATAAATAATAATACCATTGTTTTATTTGTAGAATGTTATGCATGAAATCAAAAAAATTCACGAACCCAATCAACATTTTCTTGCGATGGGATCTGTGTATTTTCGTGTCTGAACGACTGCAAAAGGCATCCATGCATTGTCAAGCTGTAAGTGGTCTTGTATTGTGAAAAGGCAAATATAAGCATATGTTCTTAAAATAAAAAATTCAGTCACAATTTATAGGCTACTTGATCAAAAAATTATCTTCTGAGAATTTGATTCATTTATACGTTCTATTTTAGACATGTTACAACTGTCCCTTTGGGAGTAGCCCTAATGGTCTTGAAACAGACTTAACCAGTTCATTGTTTATGGAAATACTTAAAGTTAAACATTCAGCAGCAGAGACACATAAGTATATAAAATAACAATCTTGCTGGTCTACTGTAAATAGGTTTTGGTGTATTGTGAAAATTGTAAAAAGTGTTACAACTGCCCCTGGTCTCACACATAGCTTATTGCACTTAAATAAATTAGTCAGAATGCACATGCATATATATTTTATAATGGTTTCAGTGGGCGGCAGTGGGCGGCAGTGTAGTATAATGGTTAAGGAACTGGCCTTGTAACCGAAAGGTTGCAGGTTCAATTCCCAGGTAGGACACTGCCGTTGTACCCTTGAGCAAGGTACTTAACCTGAATTGCTTCAGTATATATCCAGCTGTATAAATGGATAATATGTATTAAAAAAAAAAAAAAAGCTAAAAAAGTTGTGTAAGTCGCTCTGGATAAGAGCGTCTGCTAAATGCCTGTAATGTAAATGTAATGTAATGTTTCATTAAATATAAGCGTAATAAGAATGAGTCTGTTTCTGCGTGGGTGTGTCTGTCTGCATGGAGGGGGGGGGGGGAATTAAAATGGCTTTAAAGGTTTGTATTACTTGATCGTATGGAGGTGGTCGGACTGTCGGTCCCGCTGGGAAAACAGGAGAAGGGGACTCCGGTTTCAGCCCTGGAGAGGAAGTGGAGCAACAAACTTCGCTTTGCTGCAATAGCATAGGGCAACGGTAGAGCCAATCAGTAGTCTGTACAGTGATCTTTAAGCCAGGCAGAACTTGAACTGGAACAAATCGTTCGTTCGAACAACTTACCAAACTCTGGCGTTCACCAGCGGTGGATGTGGGCGACACAGGACTGCGCACCGTGTATATAACCGCCGATTATTGACAACATTCAATTCCGCTCTTTTCTTTGAAAAGGAGATTGGTTTGGCTGTTGGGAATAAAACCTGCCGGAAAAATGTCAATGTTGCCGTCTTTCGGGTTTACCCAAGAGCAAGTGGCGTGCGTATGCGAGGTTTTACAGCAAGGAGGGAACCTGGAGAGGCTCGGCCGATTCCTGTGGTCTCTCCCGGCCTGCGACCACCTCCACAAGAACGAAAGCGTCCTCAAAGCTAAATCTGTGGTCGCCTTTCACCGAGGCAACTTCAGGGAGCTCTATAAAATACTGGAGAGCCACCAGTTCTCCCCACACAATCATCCCAAACTCCAGCAACTGTGGCTGAAGGCGCACTACGTGGAGGCTGAGAAGCTACGGGGCAGACCACTTGGCGCGGTGGGGAAGTACAGGGTTCGAAGGAAATTCCCTCTTCCCCGCACCATCTGGGACGGCGAAGAAACCAGCTACTGTTTCAAGGAGAAGTCAAGAGGCGTTCTGCGTGAATGGTACACCCACAATCCCTATCCGTCCCCGCGGGAGAAAAGGGAGCTGTCTGAAGCCACGGGACTGACCACGACGCAAGTCAGTAACTGGTTTAAAAACAGAAGGCAGAGAGACCGAGCCGCTGAAGCAAAAGAAAGGTATCAAAATATTATGAAAAGTTATTTGTGAAAACCAACCATTTCATCCAACCAGTGTTTATTAATAATAATAATAATAATAATAATAATAATAATAATAATAATAATAATCATCATCATTATTATTATTATTATTATTATTATTATTATTATTATTATTATTATTACGACTAACCAGTAATAATAATAACAATAATATTCATAATAGTAATACGGAAAATACTGTTTATCTGTAGATAGGCCTACTGTAGCTTAACCGCTAAATGAGAACTATATTATTATTATTATGACATCGTAATTAATATTCAGATAATAGAAATAAGAGAAAATCTGATGCATTGGAATAATGAAGCTACAGAAAAGTTGTGGATTATCAGAATGCTTTTACACGCACCAACGTGTAAAGATAAAACGTATATATTATTGCATGATTTGATTATTTTGGCCCACTGCATAAGGCTACATTATTATTTACAAATATAATATAAATCGAAAAAAAATTGGTGTTGCAGAACAATAAAATGTAATTTTTACATTTTAAAACTGTATAGCCTACATTTTAAAATATTATGGAACATGTGACACGCTTTTTCAAAATATTGCGTTGAGATGTCATGACAAATGTTTATGGCTTCTTTCCTTTTCAGAGAAAACAGCGAAAATAACAACAATGGAAACAACAAACAAAACCAGTTGTCTCCCCTGGATGGAGGGAAATCTCTCATGTCCAGCACCGAGGACGAGTACTCTCCGCCACCGAGCCCTGACCAGAACTCCATGCTTCTATTGCAAGGGAACATGAACCACTCCGCAGGCACATCTTACCCTCTGACGAGTCTTAGTGCCGCACAGTCGATGCACAACATACAGGGACACCCGCACCAACTGCAGGACTCCTTGTTGGGACCTCTAACTTCCAGCCTCGTGGATCTCGGTTCCTAAAGAACTGCTAAGATTTTATTTTTCTTCTTTTTTTTTGTGAGACTGAGATCCGACATTTTCAACGCATATTTAATACTTAGAAAGATTTAAAAAATATTAAACGTCCAATCACAAATTGTTGACTGACACGTGTCAAGTCGTTAAACTAGCTATAGTTACATGGCAAAATCAGAACGCAGTTTTGAAAAATGAAAGACCTGGCCGGGGACTCAGATCTTTTCCCCGTAAACTTCAAATCAGGTCATAACCTATTTAAGGATATGCCTTTTCACGAACTTTAAACCAAAAGGTCTGTCCTAACTGGACCTTTAAATTAATTTATAAAGTTTATTTTTTCCAGTTTAATTCTAATAAATATTTCTATGGAAACTGGAAAAGGCGAATACTTGAAGAAGTCCACGTTTTTTTAACGGGAATAATTTCTTAGTTTTTAATTAATATGAATAAATGCGAGAGAGAGAGAGAGAGACTGTTTCAAGATGCTTTATTCAATGTACTTATTAAGTAGTTATTTGGTCGTTATAGGCTATGTTCGTACACCCACAATTAACAACCTTTCTGTCATATATTAGAAAGTTGTAAATAACTGAGACATACGGATAACTATAAACAGCCTATACGGGAGAATATTCTACATTACATTAATTTAACAGACGCTGCTATCCATAGCGACTTACAAAGTAGGTGAACATAAGTGCATTCACCTAATGCATATACGAGTTATATTGCCTAAATAGTGTGTAAAGGCTCAGAAATTAATAGGCGACAGCTATACAAACGTTAGTGAAATCACAGTCGATAAACAAAATAATACAAACAGCAAACCAATTAAAGAATAACGACAATTTAATTATTATTATTATTATTATTATACATAGTTTGAGTAAGCAAACAGCAGGGACGAGTCTGATATCAAATAGCAGACACGCTGCCAATGGTAACTGTCTTAGAAGCGAAAGCACGGCTCATAAATTAATGGTGCAGCGAACCATTGAGACTCCATGTCCCTGGATAAGCGCGTCTCGTGTTTTGTTATTTAAGTTACGGGATTGTGTAAAAAATAATAATAATAACTATATGTAGGAGGCGGGCTCCTACGTGTTCGTTTATATCTTCAGTAATCCCCATTCGCTCCCACCTCTCTTCTGTTGATGTGACTACTGTACAACTTACTCTGTTGCAAACTGTGCGCAAATGTGAATGAACTTGGGCATTGCCAAGCTTCTATGATCCTTGGCTAATCTTCATGCTTTAAACACCATTTTAATGTTTATTTTCTTCCCAATGCTGAAATTCAGAAAGCAGACATTAAAGCACAATGTCTTTTTTTTAAACAATTAATTTGTCTCCTGATACAGAACACCAGTTTTATTACTTGGGCATACACATATACTATTTTGCTTATTCTATAATAGTAATAATAACAATACTAATAATAATAAACATCGTCATCATTGTCATAATTTGAATATCAGAATTAAAACAACATATTTGGTTATAAATTATTTAACATAGTGCAGTTACTCAGTATAGAAAAAAGTAATTTAACCAGTAGAGTTTGTGTCAACCTTTGGTTTATGAAATTAGTCTTGAAACTGCACATCTATTGAAATATTTATTTGTAGGCCTATAGCATAACAAAAAGTGTATAGTGAGAATATGTTCAGTTACTGTTGAGATACAAGTATTGATCTAAGTGCAGTGTTGAAGTGTGCAGTATGGGGTATTATTATTAGTCTAGGTTTTTATTTCTCGGTTAGTATTTAGAATTCATACAGATAATTTATAGATTATTATTATTATTATTATAGATCATTTGTAATTTAGCCTTATATTATTTGTAATAACTTTGTATAGATTTTATTTATATCTTTATTATGGAATTGCAGTTTACTTTACATGTAGTGTCATTTCTTTAACAAATATGTACTGTATAGATAGATAGATATCATAGACCAGACCAGACTAGCATTGGTCGTACACATTCAGAAGATTATGTATTTTCTAATATATTTTCATAATGGCACTTTCTTACATAAGGTTTATGTGGCTGTGATCTAAAATGTATCCATTGCAGTGTACGTAAATGTGGGATTTCTTGTTGTTGAAACCCTACTTACTTTATATAACAGGACGGAGTGGGTATGTCTTTATGGAGCTGCCTGTATGTAACACATCTTGGAAAGGGAGTGACAGAGAAAGTGTGAAGGGACAGCGCAGCCATGGGACTCGACAGTAAAAGCTGTTGCCATCAGGCCAAAAGTGAGCATGCTCTGAACAGCCAGTCAGAAAGCCACAGAGCTGGAATTTCCATCATTTTTTTATTGCCACAGCCATACTAAATTGAGGTGACTAAAGGTCAGGGAAAGTGTAAGTCTATACATAGATGAACTCCATACACTTGGATTTTTTATGGAGGGAAATGGGAGGGGTGGGGGGGGGGGGCGCGTTGGGTGTAATTTGAGCCCTGCGTCAGATGCACAAGAGGCAATAGCTGATGCTGCGGAGAGGGGGTTGGGTTGGGAGGGAAAGGTAGCCAAAGCTGATCTTCAGTTACCTGGACGAGGTTGTGTCTCACCCAAGTCTCCAAAAGCTTAACATGAAACCAGTCCTCGGATTAAGCCACAAGGGTTATGCAGTGGGTGTGCAGACTTAAAGCATGTCATGAGCCTGCAACCAAATTAACAGGAAGTTTTTTTTGATACATAATACAATTTCTGAGCAGCAAGTGGCTATCTCACAGTTTATGATTATGACTCCAGGGTGACATACCGCTCAAGGGTGACATACCGCTCGAGTTAGACATCAACACCTCAGGAAGGGGCTGCGATTACTGACAAGCATATTATCTAACTTGTTACTTTATTACTAGTTCGTTCAGAGGCTTAAAGTACAGAACATATACCCAGGATTTCCAAAATCTTTCTAAGAACCAATTAGGCTATTCCTTTCCAATGTACTTCTGGGGTTTGTTGTGATGGATCAGTTTGGATGAATACTCCGTTTTTAAAAAATCAAGTTCAGAAAGCTCCTCTTTTCTGCACACCGTGGTTTTTGGCCTTGGCATTTGTGTCTTGTTACCATGGCGTTTCTCATTCCGCATCTCTCTTGCTGCTACTGGTGGGAAACAGCTGCTGGAACATTAGTTGATTGGTCAATTTTCACAGGGTTGTTAAAACAGTCCTCGTCAGCTCAGCTCATAAAACCCCAACAACGAAGGCGATGAGAATTTATTGACCTGCCAAAAACATGGGCAAACTGTCTGTGTGTCTGGGAGCTGTGTATAATTATAATTATAGTAAGACCATGAAGTTTTGGCAGTGGAGTTTTATAGCTTGTAATTCAGTCCACCAACAACAAAAGTGATCCCACACTAAGCCGACTAATCAGCAGTCATTAATAGTCACCCCATCACAGTATTAAAATCACCTCAGTAATTCAATGATTACACATTACGTGCAATTGAATGTCGACTCAGAGTTTTGCTCATGTCAAGTGGCACATATTTGTCAGTTTTCTTTTTCAGCAGTTAACAATGTGTTAATAGCATGTCAATGTTGACGAGTGACAGAATCTGATTTGTCAACTGCACCAGCAGCATAAAGTGAACTGAAACGTCTGGGCATCCTGCTTTAATTAGGGGACACGCATTTCCAAGGGCGCAGTGAGGTTAGCATTTCCCCTGCTGCGCACTACAGACACAACACCGCCAGTAGAGCAGTGGAGGGTCAATGGGCGCCAGGACTCTTTCATGTTCCCTCAGCTTTATATATATTTATATATATATATTTTATTTTTTTTTGTTTTACATTACCTAGCATTTGTCACTGAAAAGCAAGGGGTCTCAGATATCAGCCAGGCACTTTCGCCAGATGCCCGTAAAGCTGGGGCGTGGTTGTGGTTTTGACCATAGATGTGGGTGATGGGTGCGTGAGGTGCTTTTGCCCGGATGGACATGCCCTGTGTCGAGCACGAATGCAGGGAGTTTGCTCCGGATTAGACAATGCACTGAACTGCCTCGCGCCTTTCTTCGCCCCCGTCACCACCAACCCCTCCCAAACTGCACCCCAACCCCCAACCACCCCCTCTCCCCCCGCCAAAGCTCACATGAGGTCATCGCTTGCTTTTCCGCTGCACGCCTCCTGAACTGTAACAGAATCCTCCTCCCTCGGGGCTCTTCACAGGCCTGGGTTGTGGTGGGGGGGAGGGGGGGGGTAGGGGGTTCTCATGATCAGGTCACCATGCCAAGTCTGAGTTCCCAGCAGCCTCGTGGACAATAATTTTAATTATTTATACTTTTTAAAATTTAGTTTAACTTTATTTACCCAGGTAGGTCATCTGAGAACTCAATTTAAATGGGTGTGAATTTGTGTAACCCAGGGGAACTCACATTTGATCCTAGGGCTCTCCTATGTACCTAATTCTGGTTTTTGAATTAATAGCCATAATAGTATCCCCTGAATTGTAATGATATGTTAATTGTACTTAATTACAAAAATTCCCTATATGGCAAATTCCTTTAAAAAAGAGTTAAATCTTTTTTGATAGGCTTAATTATAAGTCGAGAGGTGACATCACAGGGGTTCTATTATCTGAAATGGAGGACACTTGGTCACCTAAAACAAATCCAAAGCAAATGGCAATAAGCCAAATCTATGTTGTATTAATATGTTCAAGGGAAAAGATTGTTAGAACTTAAGACCATGTTTTCAACAACCTTACTTGATTGTTTGTAACAAAAAGCAGCATACACACAAGGGAGACCCAGGACTGAGAGCTCCTGGGGGATCCAGTCAGATGAAGTGGGCATGTCCCCCGTGAAAGAGCCTTTATGAAGGGAACCACTGGAGTGGCATGGCGGAGATGGTGCAGCCTGGCCTTTCGAATGTGGCATATGGCGGGGCATCCTGCAGGGCTTTCTATTCCTCGTCTGTTTGGAGCGCAGCGCGAGTATCCCACAAGAGCCATGGGCTGCGTAACAATAAACATGACGGCAGACTTGTTTAACGATGTACGGGTTGCTTGCCTCCTTTATCCTTTGTGCCTTCAGGCACTTGTACAATATTTCACACCAATCATCGCATTATCAGTAACTGTCAGTCAACGTCATTTCTGTGGTCGTTGAGGATGACATAGAAGCACTGACCCCCAGCCGGTATTGTGATTCACTCAGTCAGTCGGCGCTTATGGGGGGGGGGGGGCTCATGTCTTCACAAACGGAAGGAGGGAAAGGGTGGAAAAGACGTGTGAAAGGCGCGCGGGTACGAGGCCGCGGCTCATATAACCCAGCCTTGCAGCGACAGATGAGGCGTCTGTCTGGAATGTGTGGAGCTTAACAGGAAACCGATATCCCTGAAAGCATCATCAAAGGACAGTCTCATTCAGCGATGAAAAAAAAAGACGACAGCCCTCAGGTGAGATTTGTATCTTTCTTGTTTTCCATCGACGCTGCTTTAATACTGAATAAAACTCCCTGGAGTGACCCTGTTGCCTGTGTCTTTGGCACCGCAGATTTCTGGCGGCACACCAGAAATCAGGCATACAGACCCAAATAATCACACATGGCATGTATCGACACACAAAAAAAACACACAAACACTAGCATTGAGAGATACAGAGGTAGATTCGCACACACAAAAAAAACGCAAAAAGCGCGAATGCACACTATTTTGCTAGAACAAAGACAAACATGCACAAATACACACAGGAATAAATACACAAGCACACATGAACTCAGACACAAATATGTTGACACAAATGCAGTGGTTGATACATGCAGACGCAAATAAATACACATAGACATGCTCAGACAAATGAAGGCACACTCCCTCCCCCATGCAACACATACACATTAAGAAACACACAGAAAGATACACACAAACATCTGGAACCATTTCCAGTATGCATAAAGGTAATGCCCTTGGCCAGCAGCCTCTGCCCCACAAACACCGCCGGCCTTACTGAAACGTGTCAGGGAGATCCAGTACCAGTGACACCACTGTGATTTCCCATGAGCGCCTAGGAGTGGAGGAGGCCAGAAACAGCTGGGCTGCATCCCAATATTCTCCACTCCTCACCTGCACTCGTCTCCTACCCGGAAGTATGCAAAATGCCAGTAAGTTTCAAGTACAAGTAGCTGCATGTACAGTATACAATGTACATGACATTACGGTTCGCATCGAGACATTCATTAATATGTAACAATTAAGATGTAATTAATGTGAAATCAGCAACATTAGATTAGGTCAGAAAGATCCGTTTCCGGGGCACGGATGAGAGGAGGTGGTAGTGGAGGAAAGGAGGATGCATTTTTCACCCCTGGTAGCTCTCCCATACCTTGGTGCAGAGAGGGGCACTTGTTAGAGGAAAGGTAGAATGACGGGCTACGTAACATTAGCTGTCGGCTTCACTCTGTGTGTAGAGAAAAGGCCCTGAATGCCCCTCGATATTTCAGGAAGTGAAGGTGGATATATGACCCTGGAGTACTGATATCAATATCAAAATAACATTTATTATTTCAGAGCAGCATTATACACCTCAGAAGGTGTTACAAAGGCAATGAGATGCACCTGGGCTAATTACCAATCAGCCTCAGGTGTGCATACCAAAACATGACACTTCCACTGTCCGATGCCCTGGGGGCCTACCCCAGACTCAGCTCTGAATCAGTCTCCTGTACTCAGAGTAAGCTGCGGGGTTATCACCTGTTGAATTGGAGTCAAAGGGAGCGGAACGGGTTGGCAGTGTGGCTAATTGCTTGCATGTCGAGGGCTGCCACCCACATCACCTGCTGGGAACATCAGCTGAGCAAGTGTTTAGACCAAATGACACTGGCTGTGACTGAATTTGATCCCTGTTCCCTGTCCCCTGTGCACTCAGACCCCTGTCTACCAGTGGCGTAACGTCGGCTGTAAATTAGGCCTTTAGTAACCTTACCTTTATAGGTAATGTATTCATATCTTTAAAGGTATGTTTTCACTAATAGTTCTTAATTATCAATCAAGCAATTCATTAACTGAATAACAAACATCAATGGATATATCAAGTTTTTCTGTGCTAGTATTTTTCTTTGCGTCATAAAATGGGTAGCACTCAAATATGTGTAGCGATGGCCGGTGGGTTGGAAAAAGTGGGGTGTACAGGATTAGCTTGAGTAGCCTAACAATCAAACAATTAATTTGCTGAATAATCAAGACCAATTTGTAGCCTATAATGATTTAGAAATGATAACGACAAAGAGACAACTTGAGATTGTTTAACAAGGATCAGGCAATAATCTGAATGCGTTAAAGAATGTAATTCATTTGATTTTAAGACGACACTCAAATTAGTGAAAGCGATTAAAACATTAGAAAGCATAAATTTAAAGAGGACAGCCTCTTAAGTGTCCGTAACCGTTGAGAGCAATGCAAAATTCAGGCTAGAAAAACAAATTAACGAAAATCTACAAAACGTTGAACATTTAAACATGGAGCATTTAAAAGTCAGAATCTTTGCATGATAACACGTCATCATAAATGCGAATATAGAAAAATGCAACACAAGTTTATGATGCACAAAACAATAATGCTATCTCAAAATAACTGGTTAGCCTAATAATTTACTTATTGTTCTTGATTAATGAGTGAATCAATTACTTGATTGACAATCAGGCAAAGTAAATGGAAACAGATTGAGAGTGATCATCCGTTAAAGGTAAATTTATAGAAGGCCTAGTTCTATTCCCACGGTACGCCACTGCTGTCTAGTATGTGCCCTGTCCCCTTACTTTGCAAGCAGTGTGCGAAAGAAGTATTGCAAAACCTTTTCTAAACTAGTGAGGAATATATGAGCAATATATATTTCTTTTTTTGAGAATATCAATCAGTTTACATATGAAGATGGTTACAAAGTGTAGATTATGAATGAAGATAGAATTAACAAAAATAAAAAGAGAGTAGTTTGTAATATGTCCCGCTCTTGTATTAAAGTTGTAGTTTTTACGTCCGGGTTACTTCCTGAAATTTTTGGATGAGTGCACAGTTGGATGAGTGTGCTCCTGAATCCCCTCAACAAATCCCCGGAAATAAGGGTTTCATCCTGGGATTTTAAGTGCCCCCATTTGTGGGAAAATCCGCCCATTCAAAAGCTTTTTGACGATGCTGACTCAAATATGCGCCCTCAAAGGGGTGAAGGGATCATATTCAGTCACGGCCACTGACAACGAGCATTCCTCAACTCATACACACATTAGACAGCATGTGTTCTGCATTGCACTGTAGTGCACACTTCACCACACAGTAGTAGTTACTTCATTGGGTGACAGTGTCACTTTAATGAACCGTTCAACTGACTTCCTTGGAACACCAGTTTTCACTAACCTGACTATGGTAGCCTACCTATGGTATTTATTTCAATGGACCGTATCTATAGAGATGTCTTTCTCTCCTTGGGCTCTATCTTGGTGATCTTGGCGCTTGGTCTAAGCGTAAAGTCCATTTTGGGCGTGTCCAAGTCCACTTGTGCTATTTTAACAACGTGTTTTCTGGGCACGGCGCAAGGTGTGTCTTGGGCGTGACATGCAGTAAACCAATCCAAATGTCATATCCCATTCCCTTTAAAAGCCTGCTTTCCCACCTTGGCGGATTGCTTGATGGCGAAACAGACATGCTCGTGCGTGTTTAGTGTGATCAAGGAATAGGCTAAATGGAGTATGATCAATATTATTCGGACTAACCATCAGCCTATGAGTTCCCGGTAATTCCGGACAGGGCTGTTATTTAGCAAAATATATGCGGTTAAATTTCGTTAAAAGGACCTGCAACAGCTGAGAATAAGCTATCAATGGCTTCAGTCTCACCTTAGAAAATGCCAAATTAGCCTGTTTGTTCTGCGAATTTCATTTGATTATGCAATGAAAGTGTCAAACATCAATTCCATGAGGCTGTTCTTATGGAGTTCTCGAAGTTCAAGCTTCATCAGAAGTTCATTAGGCTACCTGCATAGTAATATTAATTAATAACATAAATATTGTTATTTTGCCTTAATGATGACACTAAATACAATAAATACAATAAAGCTGTCAGTGTTACGATCCTGATACGGGACGAACCCAAGTGCAACGACCAGGAGACAGATTACAGAAAGTGGAACTTTATTAAGCGTTGGGGTGGTCCCAAAGCTGTACACGGGAGCAAAACAGGTTAGTTAGTTAACACAGGATAGCGTCCAACTGAGGACTGCTCCAAGCCGGAGCTGGACTTGAGGAAACACGGAACTGTTCCAAGCCGGAACTGGACTTGAACGGAGGTGTCTAAAACACCGGAACTGGACTGGAACTGGACTGGAACTGGACTGGAAACTGGATCGGAACTGGACTGGAAACTGGACCGGAAGGTCCACTCAGGAAACGGGAACGGCACGGAACTTGTTCCAAGCCGGAACTGGACTTGAACGGAGGTGTATAAAACACCGGAACTGGACTGGAACTGGACTGGGAACTGGACTGGAAACTGGACCGGGAGATCCACTCAGGAAACGGGAACGGCACGGAACTTGTTCCAAGCCGGAACTGGACTTGAACGGAGGTGTATGAAACACCGGAACTGGACTGGAACTGGACTGGAAGCTGGACCGGAAGGTCCACTCAGGAACACAGGGGACGGCACGGAACTTGTTCCAAGCCGGAACTGGACTAGAACGGAGGTGTCTAAAACACCGGAACTGGACTGGAACTGGACTGGAAACTGGACTGGAGCTGGACTGGAAACTGGATCGGAACTGGGCTGGAACAGGACTGGAAACTGGACCGGGTAGCTTGAGTAACCGGGCAGAAAGCAGAGGTTAAAGGCAGGGTGTTGTGACAGGACTGTAGCTGGTGAATGCACCGCCGAGTTGGAAGGTGCGGCGTAGCTCGGGCAATACTGGCGTAAGCTGGCTGGCATGCAGAGGTCCTGGTACTGCAACACGAGTACGGGAGGTACGTAACACGGGGAGGACAAACACAGCTGCGGGAAGACTGGAACTGCGGCGTCTGGAGGTTTTGAAGGGAAACAGGTAAATGCATGCAGCAGCGAAAGATTAGCAGAGATAGCTACCAGTCAGGAAACCAGGCGAACAGGTATGAACCAGCAGGTTCACAAACACTGGACCAGAAACGGGATACGAAACAAACACGGTAGGTTAGTCAACGAACTGGCGCTGAATAGCAGCCAGCCAGGGGTTTAAATGGTGCAGGAAGTGAAGGAGAAAACGAGAAACAGGTGTGATGTTAAATCAGGAGTGATTGCCGAAGCACAGCAGTGAGGAATGTGAGTAACGAGAGGGGCGAGTGATAGGCGGAAGCTAAAGTGGAAAAATGAAACCAAAAGTACCCGAGGGAGACGCCCAGTCCACAGCCAGGAGGGAAACACGGACAAGGGATCCAACATGACACGGAAGGAAACAAGGAAAACATGGAAAACGGACAGGACGGGAACGGAACGTTACAGTACCCCCCCCTCAATGTACGCCACCTGGCGTACCCGGAGGCCTGGTCTTGTCAGGGAACTGTTCGTGGAAGTCTTGGATTACTGAATGGTCCAAGATCAGGCTCTTGTGGAGCCACGACCTCTCCTCAGGACCGTACCCCTCCCAGTCGACGAGGTATTGGAAACCCCGGCCCCTGCGGCGGATATCAATAACACGGTTCACCGTGTAGGCCGGGGCGTTGTCAACAACTCGGACGGGAGGAGGCGGGATGGTAGGGGTACTGAGGGGGCTGGAGGAGACAGGCTTAACCTGGGACACATGAAACACAGGGTAAACCTTGAGGGAGGCGGGGAGGGAAAGTTTAACAGACACCGGGTTAACTAGACAAATGATGGGGAAGGGACCAATAAAACGGGGCTGAAGCTTTCTGGATGAAGAGGGAAGGGAGATGTTTGCAGTGGAGAGCCAGACCTGCTGACCGGCCCTATACTGTGGGGCTGCGGTCCTGTGAAGGTCCGCCAGACGTTGGGAGCGGGAATTGGCGTGAAGGAGTGCGGTGCGTGTGAGTCTCCAAATGTTTTTACAACGAAGGACATGGGCCCTAACAGAGGGGACAGCTATCTCGGCCTCCTGGGTCGACAGAAGAGGGGGTTGATAGCCTAAAGCACACTCAAACGGGGATAGGCCAGTAGAGGCACTCTTAAGGGAGTTATGTGCGTACTCGACCCAGGGGAGAAAACGGCTCCAAGAGGCAGGATTGCGCACTGTAACGCACCGCAGGGCGGCCCCCAGGTCCTGGTTCGCCCTCTCTGCCTGACCATTAGACTGGGGATGGAAACCCGAGGAAAGACTCGGAGAGGCACCCAGGGCTGCACAGAACGCCCTCCAAACTCGGGAGGAGAACTGGGGCCCACGGTCTGACACGATGTCAGAGGGGATCCCGTGCAGCCTGACCACGTGTAGCACCAAGAGCTCAGCGGTTTCAAGGGCGGACGGGAGCTTGGGGAGGGGAACAAAGTGAACCGCCTTGGAGAACCGGTCCACTATTGTCAGAATGACGGTGTTACCTTCTGACAACGGCAGACCGGTTACGAAGTCCACACCAATGTGACTCCAAGGACGGCCAGGGACGGGGAGGGAAAGGAGAAGACCGGAGGGAGGCTGGTGGGAAGCCTTGCTCCTGGCGCACACCGAGCAGGCCAGGACGAAGGCACGGGTATCCCCTTTAAGGGTAGGCCACCAGAAACTCCTCCTGACGAGGGCGATAGTTCTGGCGACACCTGGGTGACATGCCAGGCACGAGGCGTGAACCCATTCGAGGACCTGGGAGCGGACGGAATCGGGGACAAAAAGACAGGAGTTAGGGTTATTGCGGGGGTCCGGTTGGGAAGTCTGGGCGGCCTTCACAATGCCCTCAATCTCCCAGGAGACCGCAGCCACCACACAGGAGGCCGGCAAAATGGGCTCCGGATCAGCAGGACTGGAGGGAGGGGAAAAAATGCGGGACAGGGCATCTGCTTTAATATTACGGGAACCAGGGCGGAAAGAAACAGAGAAATTAAAGCGTGCAAAAAATAACGACCATCTAGCCTGACGAGAATTGAGCCTCTTGGCAGATCTTAAATAAATGAGGTTTTGATGGTCGGTAAAAACAAGAAAAGGGGTACCTGCCCCCTCCAGCCAGTGGCGCCACTCCTCAAGAGCCAGTTTTATCGCCAGCAGTTCCCGATCCCCGACATCGTAGTTCCTCTCGGCGGAGGACAGCCTCCGGGAGAAGAATGCGCAGGGATGGAGCTTGCTATCAGAGGCGGACCGTTGAGACAGAATGGCCCCCACGCCGGTGTCGGAGGCATCCACCTCAACGACAAACTGCCGAGAAGTGTCAGGGTGAAGGAGGATAGGTGCTGAGGAAAACCGAGCCTTGAGTAGCTCGAAAGCTCGCTGGGCATCGGAATTCCAACAGTAAGGCAGGGCAACGGAAGTGAGTTTAGTCAGGGGAGCAGCAATGGAACTGTAATTGCGAATAAAGCGGCGGTAGAAATTTGCAAACCCCAGGAACTGTTGAAGGTGCTTGCGGGAGGTGGGTTGGGGCCATTCTGTCACCGCCTTGATTTTCACAGGGTCCGCCCGGATACTGCCCTCCTCGATAATGAAGCCGAGGAACGGGACCGTGGAAGCGTGGAAGGAACATTTCTCAGCCTTAACAAACAGCTGATTCTCCAACAGCCGCTGGAGAACCTCTCGAACGTGACGGACATGCTCCTGCGGGGATTGAGAAAAAATTAAAATATCATCGATATAAACAAAAACGCTCCTCCCTAGGAGGTCCCGCAGGACGTCGTTCACCATGCTCTGGAAGACTGCTGGGGCGTTAGTAAGGCCGAAAGGGACCACCAGGTATTCGTAGTGGCCCAACGGGGTATTAAAAGCAGTCTTCCACTCGTCCCCCTCACGGATACGCACCAAGTGATACGCATTCCGGAGGTCGAGCTTGGTGAACGTCACAGCTGGAGAGAGGGCTTCAAAGGCGGTGTTAATGAGGGGAAGAGGGTATTTGTTACGGATGGTGACCTGGTTGAGGCCCCGGTAGTCGATGCAGGGTCGCAGGGAGCCATCCTTCTTCCCAACGAAGAAGAACCCTGCACCGACTGGGGATGAAGAGGGACGGATAATACCCGAAGCGAGGGAGTCGTGGATGTATTCCTCCATGGCTAGTTTCTCCGGTCCAGACAGACTGTAGAGGCGTCCCGATGGCAGTTTAGCTCCAGCCAGTAGGTCAATGGCGCAGTCATACGGCCTGTGAGGAGGTAAGGACAGAGCACGTGATTTAGAAAATACTTGCGCGAGGTCGTGATACTCGCTGGGAACATTCGTTAAATCCGGTATAGGTTGCATGGAACAGGGTTTACTGGGCCCCGGAGGGGGTAGTGCAGAACGGAGACAGCTGGCTAGACAGTGGGCACTCCACGCCAGGATGCGACCGGCTTTCCAGTCAATATGGGGATTGTGGAGGCGAAGCCAGGTCTGACCCAAAACCAGAGCAGATTGTTGGGAGTTAATCAGTAATAGCTGAATGGACTCCCGATGATTGCCAGATAGAACTAATTGGATAGGAACGGTGGAGTGGGTAACTAACCCCAAACTCCTGCCGTCCAGAGCTAGAGCTGAAATGGGTGAAGTGAGACGTTCCGTGGGAATGCCGGCCCTCCTGGCGAAGGTGATATCCATGAAGCTGGCGTCAGCTCCGGAGTCAATTAGGGCCGAAGAAGATAGGGTCTTGTCCCTCCAAAGGAGAGTAGCCTTGAACATGAGGCGGTCCTGGGCAGCATGGTTGGGAACGATGGGGCTCGTCAGTACGCCCAGTCTTACTGGCGAGCCCCTTCTTTTGGGCGAATGGGACAGGAGGCGATCTGATGGCCAGGCTTGCCGCAATAGAAACAGGATCTGGTGCGCTGACGGCGCTGACGCTCCTCGGGATTGACCGCAACTCTGCCCAGTTGCATGGGCTCTTCCTCGGACCCGGCCGTAGGCGCCCGAGATCCAGTGATGGAGTGTGAATGAACATTAGAGACGACGGAGGGCGAATGACGCCCGGAACTTCCTCCCCGCTCCCGGGCCCGGATGCGGAGACGATTATCGATGGCTATAGCGAGGCTGATGAGGCTATTAAGGGAGTTGGATTCCTCCCGAGTGGCAAGCTGGTCCTTGAGTTCCTCGCTGAGAGCTTGGCGGAAAGCCCCCTGGAGGGAGGCGTCATTCCATCCTGACTCCGCGGCGAGGGTACGAAACTGAATGGCCATTTCTGCGACACTGCGGTTGCCTTGGCGAACTTGAAGCAGACGCTGGGTAGCGTCACGTCCACAGGTCGGGTGTTCAAACACACGTCGCATCTCTGCCGTAAAGGCTGCGAAGTTGCTGCATAACGGAGCCTGGCTGTCCCAGATGGATGTAGCCCACTCCAGGGCGCTCCCTCCCAGGCTGCTCATAATGAACGCGATCTTGCTGGAGTCAGAGGCGAAGGAGGAGGGCTGCATCCGAAACACTATGTCACATTTAAGTAGAAATTCACGACATCTCCCCAACCCCCCGCGATATAACTCGGGGTGTTGTACACGGGGCTCACGGCTGGAAGTGGGAGCCGGTGCCTCCGGATGGGGTTCGGGAGAGGAAGGAGTAGGGTTGGCTGGAATCCGTAGTAGCGGTTGGTGGAGCGAAAGTTGGGATACTTGCTCCGTGATGCCCCTAACTACTTCCAGCACATCATCCAAACGGCGACCCTGTTGGTCGCTGATCGCAGTTTGGCAGGAGAAGGCGTGGCGAATCTGTTCCAGATCGGCTGGGTCCATATTGTTGGCCAGTTCGTTCTGTTACGATCCTGATACGGGACGAACCCAAGTGCAACGACCAGGAGACAGATTACAGAAAGTGGAACTTTATTAAGCGTTGGGGTGGTCCCAAAGCTGTACACGGGAGCAAAACAGGTTAGTTAGTTAACACAGGATAGCGTCCAACTGAGGACTGCTCCAAGCCGGAGCTGGACTTGAGGAAACACGGAACTGTTCCAAGCCGGAACTGGACTTGAACGGAGGTGTCTAAAACACCGGAACTGGACTGGAACTGGACTGGAACTGGACTGGAAACTGGATCGGAACTGGACTGGAAACTGGACCGGAAGGTCCACTCAGGAAACGGGAACGGCACGGAACTTGTTCCAAGCCGGAACTGGACTTGAACGGAGGTGTATAAAACACCGGAACTGGACTGGAACTGGACTGGGAACTGGACTGGAAACTGGACCGGGAGATCCACTCAGGAAACGGGAACGGCACGGAACTTGTTCCAAGCCGGAACTGGACTTGAACGGAGGTGTATGAAACACCGGAACTGGACTGGAACTGGACTGGAAGCTGGACCGGAAGGTCCACTCAGGAACACAGGGGACGGCACGGAACTTGTTCCAAGCCGGAACTGGACTAGAACGGAGGTGTCTAAAACACCGGAACTGGACTGGAACTGGACTGGAAACTGGACTGGAGCTGGACTGGAAACTGGATCGGAACTGGGCTGGAACAGGACTGGAAACTGGACCGGGTAGCTTGAGTAACCGGGCAGAAAGCAGAGGTTAAAGGCAGGGTGTTGTGACAGGACTGTAGCTGGTGAATGCACCGCCGAGTTGGAAGGTGCGGCGTAGCTCGGGCAATACTGGCGTAAGCTGGCTGGCATGCAGAGGTCCTGGTACTGCAACACGAGTACGGGAGGTACGTAACACGGGGAGGACAAACACAGCTGCGGGAAGACTGGAACTGCGGCGTCTGGAGGTTTTGAAGGGAAACAGGTAAATGCATGCAGCAGCGAAAGATTAGCAGAGATAGCTACCAGTCAGGAAACCAGGCGAACAGGTATGAACCAGCAGGTTCACAAACACTGGACCAGAAACGGGATACGAAACAAACACGGTAGGTTAGTCAACGAACTGGCGCTGAATAGCAGCCAGCCAGGGGTTTAAATGGTGCAGGAAGTGAAGGAGAAAACGAGAAACAGGTGTGATGTTAAATCAGGAGTGATTGCCGAAGCACAGCAGTGAGGAATGTGAGTAACGAGAGGGGCGAGTGATAGGCGGAAGCTAAAGTGGAAAAATGAAACCAAAAGTACCCGAGGGAGACGCCCAGTCCACAGCCAGGAGGGAAACACGGACAAGGGATCCAACATGACACGGAAGGAAACAAGGAAAACATGGAAAACGGACAGGACGGGAACGGAACGTTACAGTCAGGTTGGCATGATGTGTTCATGCATATTTCTCCTTGTTTAATAATGTCCTGTTTATGGAAATGTGACCAACCTGTTTTACTCATAGCGTAATGCTTTAAAACAATTCACTTTCCGAGGAAGACCGTGAAACGTGCGACTTACAGCAGGGGAAACAGAGAACATGCAGCGCACATGCAGAGAATGGCATTAAAATTAATTGTGAATTAATTGTGCAACGTGCTGCAAATTTGTTTTCGTTTCTAATTAGACGCTTAGTTCTCTTTAAAATGGTTTTGTTCAGTTATGGAATAACAGGTGAAATCAGCTGGGTTTTAATAAGCTGACAGTATGGAAACCTGGTCGCTGTAATTTAAAAAATATGAAGGACGAAGAATAGCTAAGGTTACAATTTAGTTAACATGGTGACATTTATCTCCGTTTTTTAACCATAGGCTATCGAAAAAACCTTATGCACAGCGAATTCGCTGTAGCCTAGGCTATTTGAAAAACAATAAATGCAATATTCACTGGACAAGGTTTTGAACTTTTTTCAGTCACAAACCATTCTATTTACTTACAGGCTGTATTCCAAGATAAACAGAGCTGTATTGTAATGACATCTGAAGCGCATTTTCAGAACTCAAATATCCGTCTATTGCCGTGCGCGGGTTTTCCATTGAATGACAATTCACGCATTAGGTGTAAATGACAATTTGCGCATTAGGCTTGATATAGGTGTTATCAGCTCCTTTTTAATGGATAACCATTGGCCCGTAACATCGCACATCACCTGGATGTTGATGGAGTGGGCTGAAAGCAATTTGATGTGCCATTCCCCTTCGCTGAGGGAAAGGTAGGCTATGGACCCTTTTATTATTATGCATTTTTTGATAATATAGCCTACACAATAATAATATTTCACATTGTAATCTTGATATTTTAGTCATGCTTGTGCGCGCCCCTGTGTGTAACAGACAGGAGGGTAGACGCACTTATATGCGCCGTTAAAATAACATGCGACATGACTTTAGACCAGGTTTGTGGTGGTTCTACACTGTAAAAAAAAAAAAGTATTTTAACAGACAATCTACTGTAAATTTTACTGGATTTTTCCTGTTTTCCTCAAAAAATGGGAAATTTCTGTAAGATTTCTGTAAAATTACAGAAATATGCTTTATATAAAAGATCTCTTTTTAAAATAACAGCAATAACCCATAAATATAAAAAGACAGACTATGTCTGTTAATTGAAGGTATTTTTATTTAAATGGTCTTGCTCGTAGGTTTATGGGGAAATACCATTTAATAATGTGATTTTGTCAACAAATGAGAATGAATGAATGAAAAATTACTGTAATTTTTAGGGGTTTCCTCTGTAATTACATTGACAGCAATGTTCTGTTATTTTATGGTAGTCTACTGGCAACTTTGCTGCCAGACTTTTTACTGTTTTTTAACGGGATTTTCTTTTACAGTGTAGCGCAAGCACTTTCTGCTGGCTCGAGATAGCAATACGCCAAAAATAATCCTGGCCACTCGTCATCTTAAGACCAACACACCCAGTTCACTTGCAATGGGTGCAATAATACATGGTAGTTAAACGACGTGAGTGCTAGGCGTTATAATGAACCCAGCGCCGGGTGTAAGATAGCAAAGACACTTGCCTTTGGGTTAGCGCCGCTTTGTGCCGGGTGTAAGATAGGGCCCCTTGTGTTGTGGGACTGGTTTGAGTGAAGAAGCCTAATGAGGGCAAAGTATCAGGGCTATACCTATTCTCTCTACTCTCAAACCCTAGTTGATACACACATAGACCGGTGGTCAGCAGATAGTCAGGGGAATTCATTCATACATGACTGTCGGCCCCATTCACACTTGCATTTTGGGGCTTGAAGGTATTAGCTGGATTCGCTCATGTTCTGTGTCCGTACACACAACCATATTTAGAAGACCGAGAATGATTACAAGCATGAACGAGGACTCGATCCTGTAATTACAACGTTGTCAGCAAGTTTTTCTTGCATTTGAATTATCACGCAAGTGTAAATGAGACCCTCCAAATCTCGCGAATGAAGCAATGTTCACTAATATTTCTATTAACAGTAACCTACTCAACGCATAGAGTGTAGCCTATTATCAATCAAAGACGCCATCTTGTCAAAGTGGGCTGCTCTTTACTGTGTTA
This sequence comes from Synaphobranchus kaupii, assembly GCA_029718625.1. Lineage (NCBI taxonomy): Eukaryota > Metazoa > Chordata > Actinopteri > Anguilliformes > Synaphobranchidae > Synaphobranchus > Synaphobranchus kaupii. Next base: position 27,858,791 of record CM056381.1, read on the forward strand.
GGCAAGTCTATGGACCAGACTTTGTGTTTATCACAAAGTCTGGCTTTCGCGAGACCAGCTGAGGGCGTACTTTCCTGTCTAGTTACAGTTTTTTTCTATTGCTTACAAGCTATTTATGAAACAGAATTCACTTTTGCAAAACAGCTAACACAACCACATAATCACATAATCACATTTTGCAAAATAACACATTTCATCTACAAAATGCTCTAATGTTCTCAAAATTTTGAATACATTATATATATAACATATTATATAATAAGTGCATCAAAACAGAATCATTTGTTATCCAATGAAAAGTTGTTTTCATTTCATAAAGGCACATTTAAAACTAACTATAAGCATCAATATGGCATGATCATAGATCTGAGTTCTATTCTATGATCTCTTCTTTGGTCTTTTTTATAGTGATACATTGTTGTAATTTGTAAGTACCCATATATGTAAACATGTTACCACAGCAAGAGCTGTAATAATTGTCACCTGACAGCTGACTAAAACAGCAAAGCAAAAATTATTTTTCACTCAAACATACTTTGACTTTATATTTACTGTATTTACAGCCATGTTCATCATACACAGAAATAATATAAATTATGGAATTATTCTGTAAACAAATCAAGTCAATTAAAAATAAAGGCAGTTACAGGAAATGCAAAAAAAAGAATGCAAATGTTACTGCTTACGGTTGATCAATTCTTTCCTGTTGGTCAGGCCACATATTTTCGTCAACATCACATCGAGTATTTTCCCTCGCAATGCAACGAGGGAAAAATCTTCTTGAGTGCCTGAGCCATCCATGACTACCTTTTGCTGTGATGTCCTGACAGCCTGCATTCATTGTAAGACCATGATGTATGATTTGTGGCCCTAATTTCATTGGACACTTCTGTTCTGTGCCTACCCCTTCCTGCTCTTCCACCACGCATACGGACCCCCCGTTCCACCGTCCCCCGTCCCCCCGTCCCCCCGTCCCCCCTTCCTCTTTAGGCTCCTGGTTGTGGTTCCCTTCTTCCTCTCCTTTATCTTTGTCTTTGTCCACTGTTATCCTCCATTTCTCAACAACACCAACTCACTGGTGTTCTCTTTTATAGTTGAGTATGGACTGATTGTTCATTGAACAATTCAGCACTTAGGATTTGCACATGTGCATTAGAGATTTACTTGTGTGTCATTTGTGTTGTCTGCTGTGACCAAATCATGTAATTTTTGTCTGGCAGGACTTACTTAATTGATTTTTGTGTCATGTGATGAGACTTGTGTTTACTGTTTTGCGTTAGTCAGTTGCATTTTGTGTGAAAACAGTAAACAGAAAACAGAAATTACTAACTGTTCTGCAAAAAATGTTGGTGTTCTGTTGAGTTTAGGTGTTGACATTGAGAACCACTGTTTCATTCATATGGTGTAAGCAATAGGAAAAAAACTGTAATATGCATGTCTATGGCCATGACCAAATATGATCCCTGTTCCCTGCCCCCTGTCCACTCAGACCCCTGTTTACTATGTGCCCTCTCCCTTCACTTGGCAAGCAGTGTGCAAAATAAATCCTGCACAACTCTTTCCAAGCAATTGAGGAAGTTCATAATATGTCCCGCTTTTGTACTACAAGTTGTAGTTTTTACTTCCGGTTTAACTGGAAATTGTCGGATGATTGTGCTCCTGAATCCCCTCATCAAAATCCCAGAAATAAGGGTTTCACCGGGGGGGGGGTTTAAGTGCCCCCATTTGTGAGAAAAAGTCGCCCACTCAAAAACTTTTTTGACGAAGTTGACTCAAAAAATCGCCAAAATGCACCCTCAAAGAGGTGAAGGGGTCATATTCGGTCACGGTCTATCAACGTCGCCCTTAGCACGCTCTATGGAATTCAGGGAGCATTGCGCAGTTAATTACTGAAAATCTGCTACCAGTTGTCAACTCCCGTTCCCGTCCACACTCTCACAACCAAGTTCATTTGTATAGGAACAAGAGTCAACTTCGGTAGTCGCTACCTGTTTCGAACAGGACTCGTTTATGTGTGAACTTGACCGGATTAAGCAATAAAATGAGGAGCGACACCCATATTTAGCTGTAGTGTTGTTAGCCCATAAAGGGACTAGACTGAAGGACTGTGAGGACATGTGGAGGTGTGTGCGCGTGTGTGTGCAGCTTTGAGTATCATATCTGACACACAAATACACATAACAAAACATTTTCTGAAATAGGCCTATTCACCTAAAATACTTTAAAAATAATGCATTTATCAAACAGAACCTGTTTAGGCAAAATCTGACACCATGGCTAACTACCTTAGTGAAATGGTTACTCAGCTGAATGATTGTTTATGGTCGAAATTAATGTGGTTAGCCCCTGGGGCCTGTATCACAAAGCAGGATTACTGAGTTAACTGGATAACTGCACTGAGTAAAACCCGGAACAGCTCATTTAACTTTGGTCCATTTTCCAGATTTGGGAGGGTTCCAGATTTTACTCAGTGTGGTTATCCAGCTAACTCATTAGTCCTGCTTTGTGATACAGGCCACTGAGGACATTGTTCAACACTTACTTTCTGTACTGATTCAATGAGCTTTGCCACTGATTCAGCTGGTGAGATTGTCACTGTCAATAAAGAGAACCTCATTCCATAACACAAGTTCATAGCACATCATTGGCCCAAATGCTCGGTCTCACAGACAGTTTGACCAAAATGTGACAAAAAAAATACCTTGCAATCACAATGTTGACAAACTGCACAATTTGTTCAGACACCTGCATGGGGTTCCCTGTGTCTCCCCCAAAGGAAGCATACATGCACACCTGTATCAGAGTCTTATGATGCTCATCGAGCCCTGGGCTATTTTCTCTCCATAAAAACAATATCATTCCATGTCCGTGTCTATGACATTCCGTGACAACAACACACTCGCTTCCATGGCAGACATTCCAACCAATGGTCTCTGCCAGAAGAACTCCCTGCCGTGTATGGTTGTACAAAGATGAAGGCGAATGTTTAAATGTACACTGTATAGCAGAAAGGTGCTGCTGTATCCTCAATCTATACATAGGCAAACTATGCTCAGTTTAAAGTGCAGTGTATCTAAGTGCAGTGTATCTCAAAGTCTCCGGATCCTTGTGCCAAAGAAAAATCCCAATAAATAAATGGTGAGCACTCTACGCAGTCTCCATTTCATTTTCATTTATATATTGTGTATTTTAGCATTGTATAACCATCTTGTATCACCTGTTTTCCCTCCCTATTTGGAATTCCCATTCTAACGTAAGCCCACCACTGCAACTTCTGGCAATTGTCAGATGAGCATGAATGCCCTTTAAAGCATTTGTTTTGTTTTCTTTCCACCAGAACTGAACTGAGCTGTGCAGTCATTGCATCAGAGGAGTACACTTCATGCGCAACTGATGCAGGAAGACCGCAGCAACCAGATTGACCAGTGGAGCCATTCTTGTGCCCAGAAACCCTCCTTCCCTGACATATAACTCACACAGTTATATGTCACCATGCAAGGCTTCACATTCAAAATTTGATTACTTATTTTATTTTATACAGTCCTCACACAAATAGCAGGGTAACACTTTGCATTAAGTTGCACCTATACCTGTGGAGTTAAATTGTAACTCATTTGGTAACAACAGGTTATTACTGGGTAACGCCAATATAGGTAACATGGAACAGCAGTTAGTAGTATTCTTACTTACACATGTGAAACAAGGACAGCCCTGTTACATCTCTCCTGCTGAATGAATTCCATATCATAAAGACATTTTATGAAATTAACTGGCAAGGTTTATTTGTTGTGTATCATGAAGATTTGGCCTATGAGTGTAAATAAAATATTTCAAAATATACACATGTCATTAACAATACCGCTAACTGTTGTTCCATGTTACCTACATTGAAGTTACTCAGTAACAACCGCTTGTTACCAAATTAATTAGAATTTAACTACACAGCAATAGGTATAACCTTATGTAAAGTGTTACCAATAGCAGTTACATTACTTAGTGTGTGAATAGGGAACCAATAAAATTACTCATGGGTTTAACACATGAGTGTGTCATAGCGATGATACAAATTTAGTTCAATGCTGAATTTTCAAGTGACCTGTTTACATCTCACAAAACCCCGTATGTAGTTAACAAGTTAAACATTAAATCTCAATGTTATGTAAACCGGAAACCTTATTTAAGAAGTCAAAAGAAAACCCTTTGGAGAGAGAGGAAAGAACACCAGAGAATAACTATAATTATATATCGTAACACTACCTTTAAGGGTAAGGCAGCCGCAACTGATACATGCCAGAATGAAGTCTTCGTTCAGTCCCTTGGGGGTTCTATTTCGCGAGATAAATCTAATTTGCTTCTCATCTTACTTGCACTGTACTACCAGCACACATTGGATACTCGATAACCTCCATGCCAACAACCCCAGTCTCACGTCCCAAGGAAATGTGATGCTTCAAGACAGGATTGTATATTATTATTATTGTTGTTAGTGTGATGCATTCTCCAATGACAATAACACATTTCCGTTTCTGTCTTCATAATGAAGCAATTCTGGCTAAATGGTTAAGAGTCTTTGTGAAGTCTCTACATGGCACGTTAGGAGAAATTTAAAAGCTAAAGAATTTTATTTCTACTCTCATAAGATTAAATCAGAGAGAAGCTTATTCATATGGCGCTTGTCTCCAAGTGGGAAAGTATAACGAAGTGGTGAGGGAAAAATAGGACAGTTCTGAAATCTGAGTCTGACTGATGTAACCTCATTACTGGGGTGACAGTATTTGGCTTTCCAAGAGCACGATGAGAGCAGAGATTCAAACAGTAAAGGGTAATTATAATGTATTAATTATAGATTTATGACCAAATTTTTCACTTTATTAATTTAGGGCTCCATCTTGTGGCCACAGTACTTTAGTATAAGAGAGGAAAAAACGACCTGCATAGATTTTGATTCAGATTTTGTCTTTTCGTTGTCTCCCTCTAGTGGTTTATGGTATAAACCGCATATTTTTCAATTGCTGGCCTTCAGCAAAACGAGGTCTGAGGTTATTATCAATATTATTAACTTATAGTTGCATTGATATGAGTGTGTAGTATAATATTAAAACTGGTAAAAATAAAGCATATTAACTTAACAAACGATCGATGTTCCAACAATTATGTATTTACAATTGATTTAATGGTACAAGGCAGTTACAGTGAGCACCATAATTCATTGGTGACACATTCTTTGTTATTTTGGTTCTGTACCTTAGCACTTTGGGTTTGAAAGAATACAATAACAATGAGGTTGAAGTGCAGACAGTCAGCTTTAATTTGAGGGTATTTTCATCCATATCATCCATAAACTGTTTAGAAATTATAGAACCTTTTGTACATAGCCCCCCCCCCCCCCATTTCAGGCATCAAAAAATATTGGACAGTTTAACATAATGTAGAATAAAGTAATCATTTTTAATATTTGGTCACATATCCTTTGCATTCCATGACGTCCTGATGCCTGTGACCAAACAACATCAAAAGACTCTTGATATCTTATTTTCTGGTACTCTTACAAGCGATGTTATAACCTCTCTGCATTTGAATGGATCTCTATGGGAATTGGGGGTGGGACTAGATTTAGCTGTAAATTACACTGGAAGAGTTTGGAACACATGGTTGGCTAAATGGCTATAAGTCATCAAGGGTCTGACATATAAAACGAGCCTTAAACCATCACTCTGCTGCCAGATATGCAGTAGATATGGATGGATAACTTGAAGGGTTTCTTCTCCCTGACTTATTTTTCCATAGAGTTGAATAGGAAAATTTGTCAGGAGAAACAACCCTTAACTCTATTTACTTTGGCCCTCCAGAGGCAATTTCCACCTGGTTTCTACTAGTTTTTCCACCTGGTTTCTACTCCTACTAGTTTCTAGATTTTTTTTTTAAATGTACAAAAGCGCGTGTATATTTACACAACAACATATAGTCCGCCGGGCGAGAACCCTGTCTCCAGCTAGGAAGCTCCAAAACTTTGCTTTCGCCCGTCTCTCCACTTGAGCTCAGGAGGTCAAGTTGAGGTGCGGAGTTGTCTCTTGAGCATAGCCGAGGGCAGGAGACACTTTGTCGTAGCATGAGGTGTTGTTTCGGTATGACAACAGGAAAGCAATGAGGCGCCTGTTGAGGGACTGTGTACCTTGAGGAGGACTTTGAGAGCTTGCTTCATGGTCTGTACAAATTTTGCAATGAGCCCATTTGTAGCTGGATGATACGGCGCAGACTGGATGTGCTGAATACCGTTCTCTTCCATGAATGTCTTTAACTCTTCAGACACTAGTTGTGGGCCGTTATCACTAACAAGCTGTTGTGGTAGACCAAAACGGCTGAAGATAGACCGTAGCTCTTCGATGGTTCTCTCTGAGGAGGTGCTCTTCATGACAGCAACCTCAGGCCATTTGCTATGTGCGTCGACTCCGAATAAGAACATGTGGTTCTCCAGCGGTCCAGCAAAGTCTATATGGACTCTTTGCCATAGTTCTTCAGGCGACTCCCACGGATGTAAGTGTCATGGTTTTTGGCAGCTTCGTTTTATTTCGGCGGTCGTTCTTTATTTTAGCGGCGTCGGGGCACTCTATCGGATTTTCCGTCTTCCGTTCCGGTATTTTCATCTCGCACTGCAGTTATCCTTCGCACCTGTTTTTGGTTATATATAGCTCTGGGTTTCCGATTTCCGGTGCTGCTTCGATATTGTCTTTGCATTTGACACATAGCCGGTAAGGTATATGTATACACAGCTGATATATACTGCAGCAATGCAGGTTATGTACCTTATGTACCCTGCTCAAGGGTACAACGGCAGTGGCCCACCTGGGAATCAAACCTGCAACCTTTGGGTTACAAGCTTCCTTTGTCTGCCACTCGTATCTACGAGCTTATTTTTTCCCAGTACCGTGGAAATACTATTTTCATTTCTGTTTTTCCTCCCTTAGTTTAGTTCTCTCTTCTACTGAGACTCGAAGGTGATTTCTGTTTATCGGTATTCTGCTCAAAGTGTTGAGCCTTGCCCTGTTTTTAGGGTTGTTTTTTTCGTTGGCTCTGCGCCGGGAGTCTTTTGCTCCATTCTTTGTTTTCCTTTCCTCTCTGTTCGCGAATACGTTTCACTCTAGTGGTGTTTCCGATTATTGGAAATACTTTTTGACTTCTCTCTGTGCGTCTGGCCCTGTGGGAGGTTTCTCAATTTCTGACAGGCAGAACATGACTTTTCTTTCTCCTCTATAGCCTGCATCCAGGCCTGGCCACCAGAAATAGCTGCGTGCGATTTCTTTCATTAGCACCACACCACAGTGTCCAGAGTGGAGCTGTCATAGCTCATCAAGGCTCCCTCCTTCCTCTATGGCTCCCTCCTGACCCGTCTGAGTTCTGTCCTGTCTGAGTTCTGACCCCCCCAGGCTGTACGCCTGGCCCTGGCCACTCACCCCTGCACCTACTGCAGTTCCCCTGCTCCTGTTCCTGTCCCCCAGGCTGAAGAACTAATTCCCCAGGCTGAAGCGCCTAATTCCCCAGGCTGAAGCGCCTGATCCCCCAGGCTGAAGCGCCTGCACCCCCGGACTGAAGTGCCTGTACCCCCAGGCTGTAGCGCCTGCACCCTGCAGGCGGAAGTGCCTGCACCCGCAGGCGGAAGTGCCTGTACCCCCAGGCTGAAGCGCCTGCACCCCCAGGCTTAAGTGCCTGACCCTTGACCTCGGTCCCCTGCGTCTGTTCCCACCTGTTCCTGTCCGCGGCACCCGCACTGTGCATGGCTCCCCTGCAGCCTCCGCGCTGGCACCTGCCCGTGGGCCCTGCGCCTGTTCCTGACCTTGGTCGCCCCGCACCTGTGGAGCTTCGGACTGTTCTGGTTCCAGTCCAGCCTCCGTCCTGGCCTCCGTCCAGGCCGTCCCTTTCCCCGACTGTCTTGGTCAACTTGGTTAATGCCCAGGCACCCCCCTTCCGTCTGAGTTCCTGACCTGTCCGGCTCTTATTCTTCATCTTTCATATTTTTTTCATGACTGTGACCAAGTTTCCATAGGCTTACTCTCAGCTTATTAAAACACAGCTGAATTGACCTATTCCATAACTGAACAAAACGATTTTAAAGAGAACTAAGAGTCTAATTAGAAACGAAAACTAATTTTCAGCCGCATTACACAATTAATTCACAATAATTTTAATGCTATTCTCTGCAATGTGCGCTTTAGGTTCATGCACAAGCAGGTCCGTTACATCTGCTGTAAATCACACTTTTCACAGTCTTCCCAGGAAAGTGAAAGAGCTTGTTTTTAAAGCATTAATCTACTAGTAAAACACTTTGGTCACATTTCCATAAGCAGGACATTATAAAACAAGAGAAAATATGTGTGAACCTATGGGTTCCAACCTGACAGCTATGAGTGTATTTAGTGTCATCATTAAGGCAAAATAACAGTATTTATGTCATTAATCAATAGCCTAGAATGCACGTAATGAACTTCGGGCATGAAGCTCGAACTTCGAGAACCTCCATGAGAACAGCCTCATGGAACTGATGTTTGACAATGCTTCATTGTATAATCAAACGAAATGTATTAAACAAGCTGGCTAATTTGATGTTTCTAAGGTGAGACGGAAGCCATATTCTGGTAACTTATTCTCAGCTGTTGCAGGCGCTTTTAACTAAATTTAACTCATATATTTTCTAAAATAACAGCTCTGTCGGGAGATTTACCGAGAACCTTGCCAGTTAAGGATCATTTTCAACATTAGGCTAAACCCTAATGTAAAAGATAATTATTGGTATATCAAAACCTAATGGTCCTAATGGTTCGTTGGAATAATATTGATCATATTATTGATCCATATAGCCTATTCATTGCTCGCACTACACACGCACATAGCATATATGTTTCACCCTCATATAAGCAATCTGCCAAGGTGGAAAAGCGGGCTTTTAAAGGGAACTGGATATGACATTTTGATTGGTTTGTTGCATGTTATGCCAAAAACACACCTAAAATTAATGAAGAGACTAGGTTCAGCCCATTTGCACCTTGCGCCATACTTAGCGCTCAAAAAACACGCCGTGGAACTAGCAAAAGTGGACTTGGACACGCCCTAAATGCACTTGCGCCATGCAAGCGCTAAGATCGTCAAGATAGAGCCCTAAGAGTACCCTAAGACACAGCGTGGTGCTGTCCAAGGTACTGTAATGTCTTTGCTTCTTCGACTTCGGTGGTCCAGATTCCTTACAATTTTTGACTTTCCCGACAGTTTAATGCACTCCTCATAAAAGCATAAGTATGATTTTGTATTTGATACACATTTTTATATGATACACAGTTATTTTTTTAGATTATAAGATTAGCTAACGTCATGTAGTATATAAGACCTAACCTTCCTCAAATCAACAAATATGTGGACGACAGGACAAATTGCATACATTTTGTCAATGCCTCACGGTTTTATTAACCTCGGCATTCAATTTATATACATCAATGCACTTTTTATTCTTTGGATTAAGTAAAACGAGAACATATTAGGCTACCCTTAAAGACCTTTACACATCATCGACAGCTCTACAGTCGCCGAAATTAGATGTGTAATATCTAAAAAAACGAATAATAATAAATTATTTAAATATTTAAAAAAATGAACACTCGAATTAGATACTCGAAAGTTGAAAAAAAAAGTTGAAAGTCTATTGTATTTAGATCGAATGTCCCGCTTCAAAAAGGCCCTCTCACAGTATTTTTTTATTTTATTTTATTTTACCTTTATTTTACCTATTTATACAGGGTAGGTTGACTGAGCACACATGCTCTTTTGCAGCAACGCCCTGTTAACACATGCTATTTCCCCCCCCCCCAATTAGCCTAAATCTGCATGTTTTTTTTTGGGGGGGGGGGGGGGGGGTTGTGGGAGGAAACCGGAGTACCCGGAGGAAACCCACGCGGACACGGGGAGAACATGCAAACTCCAAATTACACTTATATTTAATTACACTTAGAGAACATTACATGTGTGACTAGTTTTATGGATTTGATGCAGTTTTGCAATGTGAAACTCAATAAGAAACATGTGTACTGACAGGTTGTGGGAAGGGATCATAGGTAAAGTTTTGCGTAGGACTATATCCTACAATACAGAGGGGAAAAGAGAAATCCGATAATTCTATGCACATTGAACACATAGCAACATTAGTCTACATGCAAGTCCAAATGCGGCATAACAATATAGATTGTGATATAGATATTTTTGTGTGTAGTGCTCAATTTCCGAATTGAGCATTTAAAATTTATTTTGTCAATATGTAAAGCACTGTGGCTGGTTACTGTCACCAGAGGTCGCCTTTCGCCTTCTGAAGCGGTTCAAGAGCATGCCATAGTGAGCTGAGATAATTAAACTACGAAAGGGCAAAGTAGTCTCGAACGGTGAGATTTCGGATTTGTTGCGATTCCATCACTATGCTTACAACGAAATAAGTTAGGTAATGCAACATTAACAAAGTTGTAGTAGCCTACATCATAAAACGTGAAGCCCTTCGGCGCTATACGTATTGAGACCTGCATGCAGTCGGCAAATTGAGTTGTCATTTTCATTATTTATGTCGTAGCCCACTGTCTCATCTAAAACATCTTGTGTATTTGCCGACGAAAACATGCGTTTCCAAGCGACACGAATAGGCACTACACACTAGCCGATATATTGAACGTGAGTAACACCTCAATATATAAATTAAGAGGTAGCTTAATGAGTTGAAATCTTCGCAAATTAGTTTTCATTCATTCAAGAAAACTCAGTTCAAAATTGTTTTAAATTTTTGCAGTAGAGACCAGAATTTAAATGAGCGATTCCCTGAGTGCTCACACCCTGCATGTACAAGATTCCCTACATTCTTTTGCGAGGTCGAGGTGATTAGTGGCTTGCTAAGAAATGAGCCTACAAAACGTCCCTGGACGGTTCCCACAAGGGAAACCTTTTCATAAACACTATTAAAAACACAAAAGCTGTGTTCGGTAGGTCTCCCACTTTGGGGTAATGAGGAATGACAGACTTAGAATTCAGCGATTCCAGGTGCTCTTTTTTTATAAATGCGAAGAATTGAGTTGAGAAACGTTTGATTAACAGTACAAACAGGCCATTAAGACCATGCAGCCTATATCAACGTTATTCTTATTTTGCGTTGTGTTTCGGTCCTGTACGCCCTCAGGAGAGACTATTCAGCGTTTCTCCCGCAGCTGCAATTTCCGCTAAGACAAAAAGAGAGTTAGAGTGGGTGATTTAGGAAATCTGCAAAACGTGTTCGTGACTAAAATAACCTGTATGTATATGTATTTCAAAGTGCAGTACAAAAGTTGATTGAACTCAGACTTGGGAGTGTTTACTCGGGCAAGGTGATGTCATTAATTCATAAACAATCATTAGATTAGGTTTTACGAGTAATGTGTGGAAGACAGGGCCTAGTGGAATGCTTGCCCAGTGTGGCGTAATTGTGTAAATGGGACCATTTCCACTGAGGTCTAATTCAGAACGAGCTATTGGGCACACAGTGGCAGAGGACAGGAGGCCGAAGGGTGGAGAATGGAAGCACTCCGGGAGAGATCTATTAATTATGGCGGGCGGGGACTGAGCACTTAAAGACCCCAAAGTTTTCTCGCTCGCATTCAGGAACCTTGCAGGTTTTCATTGCAGGAGGAAAAGATTGTGAAGTGGCCACTTCAAGACACAACGTCCAAAAAGTAGCAAAAAAGCACATACAGGTTCTCTTCTTTTATACTGGGGCATTTGCTGGGAGTGTGCATGGTCTATATAACAATATATATTTCAGCAATAAGCTATGGTCTATATAACAAAATATATTTCAGCAATAAGCTACTACTACTTCTACTACTCGTAGTACTACCATTATTATTATTATTATTATTATTATTATTAAATCGGAAAAATACCGATATCTGCCCCCCCCCACCCACACCGCCCAATAGGTAGACTACAACTGTAGGCTACATCTGTGCTGAATTTTTTACCTTTATGAGCGCGGCTGACAGATCTGTCTTTTGTATTAGTGTCCCCCATACCACAGCGTCTGAGGGCTTTTTTTATATATTGTATAGATTTAATACAAAAACAGCATTGACATTGCACTCAATATGTAAGACATGAGCATGTGACATTACAGTGTCAATGACAAAACAAAGGGTACAGTAATACAAATTAAAATGATAGAAAATAAAATGCAGCAAATCAATAATGTTAAATTAAAACAATAATTCATTAAAAAAAAAAAAATGCAGTGCCCTCCAAAAAAAAAATGTTTGGGACAAATAATCTTTTTTCTTGATTTGGCTCTGTGCTCCACAATTTCAGATTTGTAATCAAATAATTCATATGCGGTTAAAGTGCAAATTCTCAGCTTTCATTAAGGTATTTTTTATGCATTTTGGTTTCACTGTGTAGGGCACCATGTTTGGGACATATTAATGTTATGTAAATGTAAGTAGTCATGTTTAGTACTCTGTCGCATATCCTTGGCATGCAATTACTACTTGAAGTCTGTGACCCATAGACATCACCATGTGCTGAGTATCTTCTCTAGTGATGCGCCGCCCGGCCTGTACTGCAGCCATCTTCAGTTATTGTTTGTTTCAGGGGCTAATTGCCTCATTTTTTTCTCTTCAGCAGATTAAACTGTTCAAATGGATTTAGGGGTGGCTTTCCCAAAACATGTCGTAGCAAAAATTATGTCGTGAAATGTGTTGTGAAGATATACTTGCCATTCACGACGCTTTCCCAAAAGTGCTTGTAACTCAAAGAGATTGTGTATAATTTTCACTACGACGTGGTTTGGGAAAGCCACCCCTGAGTAGTGGTTTGCATCTTGCAGTGTAGTCTCTGTAGCTCTGTTTGTGAAGTCTTCTGTGGGAGAGTAGTCACTGAAGCATCCACGCCTGCCTCCTGAAGAGTGTTTCTCATCAGACAGGTGTTTGGTTTTTTCTCTTCATTATGGTGAGAATTATTTGGTCATCAACTGTAGAGGTCTTCCTGGTCCTACCAGGCCCTTTGCGATTAAACTCATCAGTGCTCTCTTTCTTCTTAATTATGTTCCAAACAATTGATTTTGGTAAGCCTAAGATTTGGCCGATGTCTCTGAATGTTTTTTTAATTATTATTTCTCAGCCTCATAATGGCTTTCTTGACTTTCATTAGCACAACTCCGGTCCTCATGTTGACAAATGCTAACAACAGACTCCAAAGGCAATCACAAGCCTAGAATCAAGACTAGATACTGAATATACCTATACACCTGACTAATCATAAACACCTGTGAAGCCATTTGTCCCAAATATTATGGTGCCCTGACATGGGGTGGGGGATGGGGGCTATGTATAAAAAGTGCTGTCATTTCTACATGATGAAAATAAAATGTTCAAGAATCAAGAATCAAGACTAGATACTGAATATACCTATACACCTGACTAATCATAAACACCTGTGAAGCCATTTGTCCCAAATATTATGGTGCCCTGACATGGGGTGGGGGATGGGGGCTATGTATAAAAAGTGCTGTCATTTCTACATGATGAAAATAAAATGTATAAAATACCCTTTAATAAAAGCTGAGAATCTGCACTTTAATCATATGTGAATTGTTTGATTACAAATCTAAATTTGTGGAGTACAGAGCCAAATCAAGAAAAAAACACGTCTTTATCCCAAACATTATTGAGGGCAAAAAATCTTTCACTTTGCCTGGACCTGAATTTCCTACCTAGATTACAAAAAATAAGAAATATATTCAATTGCTGGTAACGAAGAGACATATCAGTTCTTGACAGAGTTTTGTTATTTAAAGCAGAGGGCATTTCCAGGTTTGTTTACCCAGCATTGTTCTACATGTAAATTATGCTGTTTGCAAAAAGACAAACATCCTTTTTAAACTTTATCTGGAGAAACAAGCCCTATAAGTTAAAGAGTTATTTGTAATAGAAGAGAGGAGGGTGGTTTAGAATTAGTTGACTTTGTGGGAATCAACAACAGAAGATTTTTAAATAATACAGAATTGATTTGGTATTTTATTCCATGTAATATCCTTACAACAATTAGGATTTTACCCACAGAAATGTTACCCACCAAGCTTTCAAAATACCACCAGCAAGCTCTCTTGGCCTTGGTGTTATGTGTATAACTTCTCCCCACATAAATTGTTGTTTTGGAATCATTTAAATGTAGTTATTAGTGGAAAATATTTATACCTGGAAAAATGGCAAAACAGAAACAAATGTTTTATTCTTGACCTATTTGATAGGGAAGGAAATCTTTTGAGGTATGAACAATTCATGGACATATATAGTTTTCCTGTGCCATTTAGAAAATTTAATTTAGTGGTCAAAGCTTTACCGTGGGTCTGAGTCATTTACTGAAATCACACATATCTTATTGTGAATATTTTAAAAAGTTACCTGATCTTAGTTTACATAGACTTCATATATTTGACAAACACTGCAATAACAATATTAGACAGATATTTCTCAAAAAGACTAAACCATCTCCAAGGGGCAAATTCTACTGGGGTAATACTACACAATGTTATATGGAAAAGAGCACGGTTATCAGCCTATAAATGCTGTATTCCCAACAAATATAAGGAAGTACATTTTAAAATACTATATAAACTATACCCTTGTAACTATTTTATTTCAACATTTATGGATGCTAATGATTCAGGCACTTTCTGTGACAACGAGAAATAAATCCTACCTCACCTGTTCTATGGCTGCAGTAGTACTGTTGCAACATTCTGGCAACAAGTAGGCTTGCACCAATATACACATATGGACACTAATGTCAGCTTCTCACCCAGAGATATGATATGCTCTTATGACAACAAGTACAATAATATATTCTGAACTTCTTTATTCTTAATGGGAATTCTTTCATTCACAAACAGAAGTGTGCTAAATGTATTCCCATTATTTTTGATAGAAATTGACTTTCTTTTCAGAATATAAATGTGTGAGCATATGTTATCATTTATTTTATATTTTTCATTGTGATAGTTGATCTTTACTTATTTATTTATATGTTTACTTTTCATGTTATATGGTTTTTTTTTCTGTCTGTTCTCTTGCTTATCACTCATAAGTGTAGATTTGTATTAGTGAATGTAAATATTTGCTGAATTTTATCTCACTTAAGGATTGTTGTTATTCTCTCTTGCTGGAGAATTTCCCATGTTTTAATTTCCCATGTTTCCATGCTGCCATTTACTGGAACTAAATAAATTAATAAATTAATATTTTACGAAACTCTATATAATCTGCATATTCACGTAGCTTTGGTATTGAATTTGCATATATCGTATACACTATTGTTGTTGTTTTTTTACACCTTACAGATTGAATCATCAGCTACAGTATTAGGCAATGCTTTATATATATATATATATATATATTCTGTATATCTAGGTACACACAATGCACATAAGCCTACACACTTTGTACATTAACTAAATTATGAAATTAATGTCACGCTTGATTACTGAATCATATTCTTTTCTAGCTAGCAATTCCTATAAATATTGTAATCCTGGCATGCCTGTCATGGATACACCTTATAGAAATGACACCTCGATATGTAATGCATATGGAAATGAGCTAGTAGCTAAAATCTGGTGCAAAGGATCTCTTCTCATTGTTTGCGATTAATGTGTGTTGTACATGGTCCCTGACAAATAAACACAATAAATAAATAAATTAAATTAAAAGAAATTGTATGGCTGAAGTTGACTAGTATGCTGGCAAGGGTCTGTACGTGATGTTAAATAAGTTTTGCCCCTGCCCACCATCACCACGGTAAAAATGGTATTAAATCAGTTGTTCTGTCCAGATATTTATTCAGAATATTGTGAGCGGCATGTAGCCTAAGCAATGAAACTGAAATAGATTTTTTAAAAATCACTTAAGACCATAGAAATTAACGTAGTATCAGGTATCTTAGCATTGTAGCAACAGGCATCTTGGAGGTGAATGTGAAAATGAAATTGCATTGAATATACATATGCAAATGCATGGATGACAGATCATGTATAGTGAAGAGAAGCACCATAGCCCTATGTTCGGTAATTAGATTTTGCAGTCCAACTGATACCCCCAGCCCCCGCTGCAAAAAAAATTAAAAAAAGATACAAAAATACATTATTTACAAACGATATGCTTTTAGTTCCTCTGGTAGAGTCTTTAAACTGAGAGGTCTTTCATGAAAAAAACGTATTAGCCGCCTACCTAAACAAAACACTGGGAACACCCTTTTGTTCAAAAGGGGACTTGAGACCCCATCATTACCGCTCATTACCGCTGACTAGTTTGACAACCTTACTGACTGCAAAAAAGAAAGGAAAAAAAAAGCTTTTCACTTATCCTTTCTGGCTTGCCCTCACTCAAGCTACTTTCCGTCCTCGAGCTGAATAGAACGCCAAGTCCTTTTAAAACTCGCTTCCTCTTCCTATTTAAAGCGGAAAAATATTTTGGCCTTAGATTTGTTTCCGATTGAAAGACACCAATAACACAGCTTACCTCATTTGTGAAATTAATTACAAACAGCATGTTCTCGAGGTCAAATAACCGCCAAAAAAGAAAGCATCTTTAAAAACTTGTATATGCCGTATTTACATGACCTAAAATCTTGTGCATACACATTGGTGGCACAGTAAACACCGTCCCCCCCCCCCCCCCCCCCCCTCTCTCTCTCTCTCTCTCTCGCACACACACACACACACACACACACACACACACACACACACACACACACACACACACACAGTAACAACAAAATCAATAACACTAATAATAATAATAATAATAATAATAATAATGCATTTAGTGTTTTTGTTTTTATTTTCCGTATTTGCATATTAACAGTAACCAAATTAGGCCTATATGTTTTGTATATGAATGTGTTACCTTTACGCAAGTTGCACCCGTGCTGGTAGGCAAAAACAAAAAATGGCAAAAAAAATAAAAATAATTACAGCAGCAGACATATAGGATACATAAAAAATTAAATTCTTAGTGCTAATGCAACTCTATATTGCAATGCTCCGTACAAAATCAACTGTGAGAGAGAAATTTTAACTATATTGTCCCCACTGGGGGGATTAGTTTTGATTTAACACTGTTAGAGGTGCTATAACACCAGATTTTTTTTTTTCATAAAGTTCATATTAATCTATATTAGTTAGTTAGGGATTGTATGTACTATACCAGAGTAAATTGTACTACACTGTCTGCATTGATTTAACATTGTACTATGTGTGATTCCTCTATGGGAAGGAAAGTGAAAAACTATTGCTCTCTTTGATTAAAAGATAATCGATACAACATAATTTTCTCAAGCAGTATTTAATACATGTAAAGTATAATCCATACTTTGTTTTCAAAATAGATTAAGAAAAAAACTGACATATTTTAGCTTGTGCACGTGCAAAGTGGAAAAGTCAAATGCCTTCGCATGCATAAGGATGATTGAAAAGTTACGTAGAGCCTTTTATTGGGAAGAAAATGTGATATTCCAGTTGGGTTAGTGTTTTGAATAATTTTTGTTGGGTGCTAATTCACCATAAAATTGCGCAGCTCAAGTGACTTAAAGGTTCACCCAAGGTAATATTGCATCCCGCTATCAAAAAAGGTATCAATGCTCAATTATTTATTAATGGCGAGAACCGACTATTTTTGATTCGTCCTTTTTCTGACCTGAAGCTGTCAAACTGGATTACAGGACGCGGACCAGGCCAATTAGACGGCACAATAAATGTGTCGCACTCAGTGTCAAGTCACATTAAACAAGCACAACTCGTGCGTTTTGGAAATACAGTATTTGACTTATATTGAACGTTTAACCGAAAATGTTCAAATTAATCGACTGTATGGAGTTCTGCATAAAACAGAGGCTATGAGAAATAAGAGAGGAAAGGTGAATGCCAAACATAATTGAATTCGTTATATTTTCTGACTGATTTATTGTATATAATGATAAAATCATAAATATTTTGACCAATGCGCTTCATAATTTCTTTTACTGCCGAATTTATATCGCAACACAATTATTTGACTTCATATCTTTGACGACATCTCCACTACCATAAACCATAGCTAACATTTAGCTAGCAGGCCGACTCTCACAACAGATGTGTTAAAAACAACACATAACGTGTCATTTTTTACACACCGTGTCTAGTTAAGGACAACACATTTTGTGTTACTTTCAACACAGTCTGTGTTAAGAAAGTCTCCCTTTTTAACACATAAATCGTGTAATTTGACACAGAATATGTTGAAAGTAACACAAAAGTAGTAACACAAAAATAGTGTTGAATATTAACACAGCCTTTTTAAGAGTGTACATGCACCCGGCTCTGTGATAGATTTATCTAATGACACAAGTCGATCATATCACAATTAGACTAGACTACATGAGTCCAGTAATTCAAACAATTCGTTAAGTTATGGAACATTGGCACGAAACGACTGAAAGTAAAAAATAAAAAAAATAGTAATAATAATACTAATAATAATACTACTACTACTATTACTACTACTACTAATAATAATAATAATAATAATAATAATAATAATAATAATAATAATAATAATAATAATAATAATTGAATTCACAGTTCATCGCTATTGTAATAAAATGTAATCTTCACTCATTTGCTGGACAAATTATTTATTTATTTTACATTTTAATGAAATAGTCCTATATGTCCACCACCACTCAGACACACGTTCTACGTTTCAACTCTACACAATGAAAAGCTTAATAAATCATTTAAATAAGCGAACAAACATCCATTTTTCTTTTTAAAAAAAAGGACTGAATAAAAAAAGCACTGCTGAATTTGAAATAGCCTTAAGAGTTGACGTGCAGGTGGAGATGCTCGCACTGTCTTGTCGATTGTTTTTCAGTCTAATTTGAGGCACCTGATTTTAGTTCCTTTAAAGAGGGGAGCTGTGGTTCTTTTCAAAATGTCTTTCATGTTAATATTATTTCAGGTGACCGTTTTTATTTTGCGTTTTAATACGGACGTCTGCTATAGAAAAAGTTACCATCGAGAAAAAGAAAATGTAATTTGAAACTATATACATTGTTAAGACATGGCATTCCGGGTGGAGCCTGACGATTTGGCAGCCTTCGGATTAAATCATCCTCTCATTCTTTACGGCAGGCACTGTTGTTTCGTCTTGCTGTTTATATCAATTCACTTTCCTCACTTTCCTATGCATTTTCTCTTGTATATCTTGTCTCACGCCGGCTGGCTGGGCGCGCTGTTAGATGTCACATTCGCTGTCGCTGGAAGTCATGGAGACGGCCGAGGGGACGGCTTTCCTTGTAAGACTGGTTTCAGGACTTGATGCAGTGCCGAGTCGGTCCAGAGTGCCGTCATCTTCCGCGAGAGACCGAACTGAGCCGTGGGATAGGACTTGCTGCTGTAGCCTTGGCAAAAGATTAAAAGGTCAAGTCAGCATAATCACACGCTAATGCGTATAATTTATTTTAAACCGCATTCTGAAATACGTTGTTGATGTTGAGATCCAATAGCCCACTGTGTGTGGGTCACTTTATCACTCGTAGGTCGACTAAAGGGTAAACAAATAGGATAATGTAATTCTTTCAAACTGCGAAACACTGAAAGATGTACCCAACACACTGCATTGCTGTTGTTCTTAAGAAAATGCCCCGGAAGAACAAACAAGGCTAGATCTGGGCCACGTTCAGAAATGTCAGCTATCCTGCCACATGGAGCTCGATAATTGCAGTCATTTCATATGTGGAAATAAAGCAAGAAAGACTGACAATCAATTTCTGTGTGATACTTTGCGGTATACGAATTTTCATTTTTCCATTATTGATAGCCTCGTGATCAATTCCGATGGACAGCTCCAAGCTATTTAATCTTAATTAACAATATTCAACGATTGAACTGATTTGGCTTACTGAAAACTTGATTCGCTGTGCAGACTTTGTGCTGCAGAGTGCGGCGCGTGAAAAACAATAATGTTTAACCTTGTAGATTTACATTCATTCGGAAATAATTGGTCAGATCCTGAACGCAAATTTTGTTAGTTAATAAATATAAAACAGCTGTTTAACGTAGATTTTTACAATGTCGAAATGTTGCCTTTTATCATTCCTAAAATACTGCACAAATAACGTTAGGCCTCACAACTGGCCGCACTGCGCATTATAATTACACACACTTCAGATGTCGATGTTTATAAATCTTGCACACACACACACACACACACACACACACACACACACACACACACACACACACACACACACACACACACATATATATATATATATAGGCTATATTTATACAGTATATGTGACGCTGTAATTTCTAATATTTCTAATATTTGCTACTAAAAACATTTAAAATGAAATAGGCTAAATAGGCTATTGTGTAAAAAACCCTATATGTATTTTACAAATTTTTATTCCATGTTCATAAAAGCAATGTACGTTTGTCCTTCTAAATTTAAAACCTCTGCGCTTTTTTCTTATAGAGTTCAAACATTATTTTATGAACAAGTTGAAAAAACAGGTGCGTAAATACAGAGCGTCTACATTGGTTTACTTGCTCATATGAAGATGAACCTTTCGCCACAGGAAACAAAAATTTCTGTGAAATATAAAATTTGATTTCATATAAACAATAACCTCGGGTTGCGAACACATACACACCTGTTTTTCGCGGCTGCAGCTCTGTCCCTTTGTCTGCGATTTTTGAACCAGTTTCCCACTTGTGTGGGAGTCAGTCCGGTAGCCTGTGCAAGCTCCCTCTTTTTGCTCGGGTTTGGATAGGGATCCTGCAGGTACCATTCTCTGAGCAAATGTCGGATTCTCTCCTTGAAGCAGTGAGTCTTTTGTTCGCCATCCCAAATCGTCCGGGGAAGAGGGAACTTCTTCCTGACCCTGTATTTATCCACTGGTCCTAGCGGCCGGCCCCTCAACTTCTCCGCCTCCTGGTAGTGCGACTCCAACCAAAGGGCCTGCAGTTTGGAATGAGACTCTTTGGTAAATTTATGGTTTTCCAGGATGTAGTAGAGCTCGCGAAAATTCCCAGTGTGGAAGGCCACGATGGCTCGCGCTCGCAGGACCGACTCGTTCTTGTTGAGCACATCGCAGGCAGCCGGAGCTACGGGCAGCGACCAGAGGAAGCGACCGAGCCTTTCAACGTCCCCGCTCTCCTCTAAAGTCTCGCAAACCCCCGCTACCTGCTGGGGGCTAAAATTCAAGATTGGCAGCTGAAACATGGAGGCTTCTCTTTCCCCCGCGGTCTCTCCTTCTCTCACACGCACTCCCGCTCCTTCGCTCACGCGTTGCCTCTCGGATCCAAAAAAAAAATGCAATTCCACAGTCAACAGATCAACCGTTAAAAAATACAAGGGGAGGATGCCCTCTGGCTGACTATGGCAGCCTCGATAGGCGGATTTGGGGGTTCGACAGTAGGAAAAATATAAAACTATCACCGTGATTATTTTAAAGGGAAAAAGACATTCAGCCCACTGCTGATTTTCTATTGGACTTGGCAGATTGGTTGCGTAGTTTCTACGGATGCCTGTCAGTCAGTGTCAAGTTTGCCAATCACGTGGAAAGGGCGAAAACAGACTTCAGGACCTCCCCGAGCTCGACAGCGCCTTTAAATTCTCTAGCATATATTACAAGCTTTGCTTTATTTGTCTTCAAACATTAAGCTTTATTGGATGTTTGCCCCAGCATGCGCCTGTGTCTTACTGCTGTAAGTGCATCTCCTGTATACCAGTAAAAATTAAAACCATATAAACAAGAGTTGGTTTAATTACTTCAGAAAATACATTCAAATGACCAGACTGGCTTATGTTCGTTTAGTCTACAGCATGACCTGCGATGAAGCATAGGCTATCCATTGCAGCCTATAGGCTATATCTCTTCTCAACATAGTGTATTCTCAATGCATCGTTGGGTATCAGTTCGGGAGAATTCAACATCACGTAACAGTTCGATTCAATCACAAATTATGACAATAACACTGCTCTGAAGCGATCTCAAAACTGGAAATAAAAATAATATCAGGAAAATAATTCGGCTATATTGACGTTTAAAAAAGACGATTATTCAGGTAGGCATTCACTATGTGAGCTTGGAGACGTCGCACATTCCAGTGTGTTAATCAATGGTCGGTCACGGCAAATTAAAGTGATGTAGTGTATATGAAACATCATAACAAAATCAAGTACAACCAGGAGAATCATCCAGCTTCACTCGAGGATTACGACGCGTATGCCAGTCACATATACATAAAATGAGCTGTATCGGCACTATGCACAATTATTTAGATTAGCGCTGAACCCATACCACAGCGTATTGTGTCTCCGAATTTATAATTCTGCGTGCCTCCTTTTGCGCGCGCGGGGGCGTAGTCAATTTCGTAACGTTATATTTATTTTCCGCATCACAAGTAGGCTAATTCCAGGTATAATTTCTGAACTGATCTTAAACCTCGTAACCGTTTTTCACTATCCGCACAATTCTCTGGACATGATCCATAATTTAAACATTGAAAAGTAATTATTTATTTAGGCTGAGTTCTGAGTGTTGTGCGGCAGGCTGTTCTGGTTTAGTATCAGATACACTTCGCTTTGTGTGAATGCTGATTTGGTAAATAAGAAGGCGTATGGATAGCGCAGATGGTTTGAAGTGTCGGGTCAGATTATTTCATGGCTGGGTACAGTGGAAAGTTCATTCTGACGGAAAGCCCTGGTATTATTTTCACAGATCCACACGGTTCAATTGAAGAACGCGCTCCAGGCGCTTTTACTTGGTTATAGGAGTGTAGTGGCTCGGGTCACGGAACTGCATTTCTGTACAATAAGCTGCTCATTTCCATACGCGCCCTGTGCCCCAAGGACCCTTATTTAAATGTATGCTGTAATATATCTGCAACCTCGCAATACAGAATACATTTTTTTATTTCCAAACACATTGATTAAATATTATGCTTTAGTGATATGCAACTAATCAATGTTGACGCCTCCATTCAATTTAAGGCCAATGCGCTTGGTGCTATCTTACATAATAACATTTAGCTCGTTATAATTTTCTTCAACTCAGCAGTCACCGAACTAATTGTTTTCTCTGAATGTACAGAAGCGAATGAAGGAGTTCTGTGTTTTCTGTTTTTCTTTGAAGTGTAACTGCTGTGCTTTTATAATTCAAGGTTAAAACGTCGTGGATATTGTCTTACGTCAAATCAAAGTACAAGAGAGGGTTGTCAAATTCTCCAGCATATACCTTCCTTCTCATCATTAAACACATGCACAGTAGCTAATTCATGAAAGTGATAAATGTTTTGGTGGAACAGTCCCTTACAAATTCCAATTACTGCAGATTCCGCCGCGGATGAATACATATATATAAAGGATTTGAGAATGCCTCGGAAATTAGGCTAAGAACGGGGTCACGAGACAAAGAGTCGCGAGGTACATGGTATTGTATTATGGGGCTGTGGCCATGCATATTGAAACATTTCATTTGATAAAATCTTTCACCTGTATGCCTAAGAGCCTAATTAACGCAATCATTTAAATTGACATGACTAACATGATTTATATATCGTTTTCCTCCGGTGTTCATATTTGGTTCCCAACATAGCAGGTAGGCCTATACATAAAGGTGTATGCAGATAACCTACTGTAAATTGCATTACACTATACTACTTTTAATTATATCTCAGCAGGAAATATGAACGCGAAACGTTACTTTAAAGTCACATTATCACATGACTTAAATCAGAAGACATAACAGTTTAGAAAGGATCATCATCATCATCATCACGCAATTCTCAATAGTTTTATAAAATGGTTTAAATGAAATCTGTAATCTATGAAAGACTGTGTATTGTTTACAAACTATGGTCATGGCCGGCCCACATAACAAAACGTCATTTTCATAATAATAGTAATAACAACAACAACAACAATACAACCATTATACTGCTACTGATGCTGCCATAATACAGACACAATAATACAACCACTATGCACCTACACAGGAGGTTTTGAAATTCAACATTTTTATTAAGGTGACGCCACTGATGGCAAATCGAATACCAGTACATTCTGTTCGGCCGAATAAAACCCACTCTGAACGAATGAATGATGCACACACCTACACATATATGGATGCATTATTATTATTATTATTATTATTATTATTATTATTATTATTATTATCACTGGTATGTGGAGGTAAAAGGGATTTTATATTTCTATACTGTATATGGGTGCATGTAGCGACAAAGAAGCCAGATGTCATATTATTTAATAACAGAGAACAGAAAATAAATCAACATAGGCTATGCAAAAACGCCATCAAGTGATGCATTCTAGCCTATACCAATTTTGAAAAATAACATACCATTACAACGTTAATACCCGGCTCTCTTAATAACATGTGGTCGACATGCAAGCCACAACCGTTTTTTTTTTCCACTTGCGAATTTACAACTAGAATGAGTCACTTATATATAAACTATGAAAACTTGACCATAAAAATAATGACCATTTATGAACCTTTCTAAAAGGCTTCTCTCACTCACGCAGTCAAGTTCACCAAAGACCCAGAAACATGTGTTTTTATCTGCCTATGCTCGAGAGTTCCGATGGCTGTTGAGAGCTGTGCCACGTGCCCTTGTCTTTGGCACCACTCATGAAAATCCAAGAATGTGATATCTCAATAACGAATAAATGGGCTCAATATAGCGGTGTCAAGAGCTGACCCTATCTCAGCTTTCTCTCGCGTAAAAACCAAGTAAACAATACATTTAGACCTACTTGGAAATTATATTTTGCCTATTTCTTCCTATATGCATAATGTCTGTTACAGTATACATTATGTATAAAGTATAGCAATACTAGAGTTGTCATTCCTGTTTTCAGGGGTGAAAACAGGAAAACAGTAAAACAGGCAGAACACAATAATACATAAGGCTATGTAGAATTGTAAGCAAGAGAAAAAAGATTTTAAAGACTTTTGAAGATTTAGTGTGGTGTGTTGGTTTCACAGATGTACTGTATATTAGATTGTCTAGGAGGTTATTTGTGAGGTAAGTTTAGGCCTTGCTCTCTGATAGCATTAACACACAAACTTCACTGACACTTTTTGGCAAAAGTTGGGCTCACTTTATGGGTCGTTTCTCCTGGCTCACTTTCCTATTGAACTCTATGAAAAAATAAGCCAGGAGAAGAAACCCTTCAAGCTATCCATCCATATCTACTGCATATCTGGCAGTAGAGTGATGGTTTAAGGTTTGTATGATACGTCAGACCCTTGATGACTTACAGTCATTTAGTTGTTCCGGTGTAATTTTATGGATCACTTTAAGGGTTTCTTCTCCTGACAAATTTTCCTATAGAATTCTATGGGGAAAAAAGTCAGGAGAAGATCCATCCCAGGAGAAGATCCATCCATATCTACTCCATATCTGGCCGTAGAGTGATGGTTTGGGGCTTGTTTGATACCTTAGACCCTTGATGACTTACAGCCATTTCGCCAGTCATGTGTTCCATACTGTACCAGCATAATTTACAGCTGAATCCAGTCTCACCCCCCAATTCCCATAGAGATCCATTCAAATGCAGAGAGGTTATAATATCGCTTGTAACAGTACCTGAAAATAAGATACTGAGAGTCTTTTGATGTTGATGGGTTACAGACTTCAGGAAGTAACAGCATGCAAAGGATATGCGACCAAATATGAAATATGATACTTTAAAAATACATTAAAGCAAAGGGTTTGAATACTTGGGCACATGAGAGATTTCAGTTTTTGATTTTTAATACATTTGCAAAAATTTCTAAAAACATGTTTTCACTTTGTCATTATGGGTTATTGAGTGTAGATTGATGGGCAAAAATGGCAATTTCATGCATTTAAAATTAAATCTACAACACAATAAAGTGTGCAAAAAGTGAAGGGGGTTGAATAATTTTGAGTGCAACTATATATATATATATTATTATCAGTAGTAGTACGGGCGGGTCGATTTTTTAAAGACTTACAGAGGACTTGGTGACATCACATGCTCACAGCATAGACTCTGTTACCATCTGCGCAGCACACAAATGAATAGGCGTCATACACATGGCAGAGGAAGTGTACTACAGGGGAAGGCAATGCATGAGCTTCCATCTTTCATTCAATTCAATGAAAGTAAAACAATGTTTCTTTTGGATCAATGGTTTGCACAAGCCAGCCCACAGCCTGCTCACGGCGGCAGAATGGAGAGCCACCATAGCAGACGAGGAGGCTGTGATTGACCCAGATTCTTCTCGATCAACTGTGCGGCCGCAGTGTCAGAGTGGCCTCGTCGCTCGCCCCACAGTCATGGGACCCCCCCCCCCCCCTCTTCTGCGGCCCTCTCAGAAGAAAGGCGACTGTCACATCAGCTATGCACAACATTACTGATACATCAGCCATGCACAACATTACTGATACATCAGCCATGTACTACATTTCTGATACATCAGCCATGCACGACATTTCTGATACATCAGCTATGTACTACATTTCTGATACATCACAGCAATACGGATCCCTCTGCCCAGCAAGCTCTCTGGTTTCCCCCCCGGCCTAGGCCATTAGCCTTGTGGACATTGTCTGTCCTAACCCCTGAAAGTCACAGATGGGGGGTGAGGTCAGTCCAATCCAAAGAGCTGCACAGGACACTGCTGTGAGGCTGATGGCCTTTTTGCCCTCTAGTGGTACGTCATTAATGCGTCAGCCACTCAGCGTGAGTAAGGGATCAACAGTGAATGACTGAGGGACAATGCCACCTCCAAAAACGGTGAATGCTTTCATTCTGCTCGGTGTTCTGCATCAAAAGAGAGGGACTGTGGGTAAATTCCCTGTGACGGACCAGTGTCCTGTCCAAGCGGAGCGCTCGTACTTCAGCAGTTTTGCAAAAAAGAAACAGGGATAAGCTCTGACTCCATTGGTTGCTTTGCATGTCCACCCTCACTCAAACAATCCTTCCCCGTTCAAGCACACTGCTGGCCATTAACTGAAGTCTGGGACTTCACTGAGAACAGAACACCTTAGTAGTACGAGACCACAGAATCCTTTACATTTCCCACACAAAGTCTTGTGCCTGATGTGCGATTAGAACATATGTCCATGCCTTTTCAGGCTGGCTCATTAACTGGATGGTTAACCTGATGTTAACATTCTTCACATATTGAGCAATTTTTAGGAGTGCACTTAACCAATGATGAACCTTAGGGGGACATTGGCCTTTCCATCCAATGTAGATATGTTTTAGCTAACATTAAAGCAGTGCCTATCCATCAAAACTACCTTGGATTTGAGACTGAATATGTCACTATGTATGTGTCGTTGTGTGAAGTTAATTTAATCAAACATAGTTTTCAATGCTGCACAGTCAGCTGGTGATTGAGAAATGTTGCCTATAGTATTGGCTTGCATTCCACAGGCCACCTCATGTTAACATTCTGATTTCCAGAAGTCACATTTACAACATTCTGGTGGCCTGTTTTAGTAAGCATTAATAAAGCAGCCAAAACAACAAGTACAAAAATGTTAGTCTAAGCCATCTGCACAAAGATTTGGGGGATAAGCCAGGGTCTCCGATTGCTGAGTTTTTATGCCCATATGCCCAAGGTCCAAGCCTTTTACATTGTGCAATCCTCAGATTTATGGTAACAGAGAATACTTCTTATAAACAGGCACACTGCCCTCCATTCCATAATCCTCTGGCCATACGTCTGCATGAGAGCACAATGAACAATGCAGGCATCAGCTGCCTGCTATACATGCTCACACAGAGAACATACATCCCTGAGCCAGCACTGCTGTTCATTATGGTGGACAAGAAGTGCAAAAGGCAACTACATTACATAAAGCAAATGGACATTAGAAAACACAACATTTGGCATAACATGTTGCATGAGGTGTTATGTCACCCTTTATGAAGTATTGGTTTACGTATGATTCATGAAGAAATGATTTAATGTTTATGAATGCATTATACAGTATATGCATTTTTTATTACACACACACATACAACTGGCCAAAAGTGTTACTACAATTTACTCATTAGTACTCTGTTTTTACTGTAATGTAAGCAGTTTACTTTGGTAAATAATCTCAAATTGCACATGGTAAGAAGTCAATAGTCAGCAGATAAAAATAATCTTTTACTTCACAGGATAGAAACGCTATTTTTGTGTTTGTAAAAAGCCATATTTGGCAAAATAAACAAATGAACAAATTATTTCCATATTTCAACAAGAGAATACAAACAAGCTAGTTTGGGACGAACCCACAAACAATTTTTACTAGTGCATTTAACCAATGATGAACCTTGGGGGGACATTGGCCTTTCCATGCAATATAGATATGTTTTTAGCTAATGTTAAAGCAGTGCCTATCCATCAAAACTACCTTGGACTCAAGACTGTATGAGTAACAGTGTCGCCAGAGGACACCGGCCAACCAGTCCTGACAGTCCCTACGGCTTGTTATGTCTTAATTGTTTTCATTATTAGATTATTGTTTCTGGTGGATTCCTCATGTGTATCTTAATTAGTTTAGTTGTTGCACCAGTTAGTTTAGGTATTTAGGTTCTTGTCTCCCGTCTTTCGTTGCAAATTCTTTGTTGTGTTTTTCTTCCCGTGTGTTTATTTGCCTAGTCACTTGCTCAGTGTTCCTTCGTGTCCTCTAGTTTGTTCCATGTCTGTTGTTTTGTATTTTTACTGGCCAAAATAGAAAACAACTGGGGGAATGGAGGAAGATGTGCACCCACCTTGACGTCCCACCTGCTCAGCACTAGGAGCCAGAATCCCCTGCTCAACGAACCACATCTTCCACCACACCATGGTACAATGAGAGTATAGGAAAGCCCCAAGCTATTATATACTTCCTATTGTTTCTTGTTGAGCCTGTAGGTATCGTAGCGCTCCCCCTCTATCAGTAATAGCCCCCACCTTTCAGTTTATATTTGGGTGCGTTAAAGGGATAGTTCGGAATTTTGGACATAATGGGCCCTATCTTACCCGGCGCAAAGCGGCGCTAACCCAAACGCAAGTGTCTTTGCTATCTTACACCCGGCGCATGGTTCATAATAACGCCTTGCGTTCACGTCCTTTAACTACCATGTATTCTTGCGCCCATTACAAGTGAACTGGGCGTGTTGGTCTTAAGACGAGGAGAGGCCAGGATTCTTTCTGGCGTATTGCTATCTTGAGCCGGCAGAAAGCGCTTGCGCTAGAACAAACCTGGTCTAAAGTCACGTCGCAGTTGTTTACATGTTATTTTAACGGCGCATATAAGTGCGTCTACATAGGCGTGTGCACAACGCGGGTACCATCCTGTCTGTTACACACAGGGCACGCACAAGCATGACTAACATATCTAGATCACAATGCGAAATATTATTATTGTGTAGGCTATGTCAAAAATGCATAATAATAAAAGGTTCCATAGGTCCACGTACCTTTCCCTCAGCGAAGGGAAACGATGCCACATTACATTGCTCTCAGCCCACTCCATCAACATCCAGGCGATGTGCGATGGTACGGGACAATGGCTATCCGTTAAAAAGGAGCTGATAACACCTATATCAAGCCTAATGCGCGAATTGTCATTTACACCTAATGCGTGAATTGTCATTCAATGGAAAACTCGCGCACTGCAATAAACGGACATTTGAGTTTTGAAAATGCGCTTCAGATGTCATTACAATACAGGTCTGTTTATCTAGGAATACAGCCTGTAAGTAAATAGAATGGTTTGTGACTGAAAAAAGTTTAAAACCTTGTCCAGTGAATATTGCTTTTATTGTTTTTCAAATAGCCTAGGCTACAGCGGATTCGCTATGCCTATGGTCAAAAAACTGAGATACGTAAATGTCACCATGTTAACTGAATTGTAACCTTAGTTATTCTTCGTCCTTCATATTTTTTAAATTACAGTGACAAGGTTTCCATACCCTCAGCTTATTAAAACCACGTTGATTTCACCTTTTATTCCATAACTGAACAAAATATTTTAAAGAGAACTAAGCGTCTAATTAGAAACGCAAACAAATTAGCAGCACTTTACAATTAATTCACAATTAATTTAAATACCATTATCTGCATGTGCGCTTTAGAGGAGCAGGTCTGTTTCCCCTGCTGTAAATCGCACTTTTAACGGTCTTCCTGGGAAAGTGGATTGTTTTAAAGCATTATGCTACCAGTAAAACTGGTTGGTCACATTTCCATAAGCAGGACATTATAAAAGAAGGGAAAATATGCGTGATTGAACCTATGGGTTGCCAACCTGACAGCTTTATTGTATTTGTTGTCATCATTAAGGCAAAATAACGTTATTTATTTTATTAATCAAAATTAGAATGCAGGTAATGAACTTCGGATGAAGCTTGAACATGAGTTCATTGCTTCATTGCATAATCAAACGAAATTCGTTAAACAAGCAGGCTAATTTGACGTTTTCTAAGGTGAGACGGAAGCCATTGGTAGCTTATTCTCAGCTGTTGCAGGTGCCTTTAACTAAATTTAACCGCATATATTTTGTAGAATAACAGCACTGTCGGGAATTACCGGGAACTCATAATGGTTTGTCCGAATAATATTTATCATAGGCTACTATTGATCCATATAGCCTATTCCTTGATCGCACTAAACACGCACGAGCATGTCTGTTTCACCATCATATAAGCAATCCGCCAAGGTGGAAAAGCAGGCTTTTAAAGGGAATGGGATATGACATTTTGATTGGTTTATTGCATGTCACGCCCAAGACACACCTATAATTAATGAAGAGACTAGGTTCAGCCCACTTGCACGCTGCGCCGTGCTTAGCGCCCAAGAAACACGCCGTTAAAATAGCAAAAGTGGACTTGGACACGCCCTAAATGGACTTTACGCCATGCGCTTAGACCAAGCGCCAAGATCGCCAAGATAGGGCCCAATGTCTCAATTACGACTTACCCATGATGTAGTTGATTGATGGAAACCATTTTCAGCTAATTCCATGCTGTCCCTTCTTTTGGACATACACACGTTGCTAATGCTAGTGCAACTCTATGGCAACCGGTAGCATCCACTACCAAATGCACTTAAACACTCCACAGTGCACCCAAAGCAAATAAAATACAACGAAATACGAGTCTCTGAGGAACGTATAGTTTATCTTATATTGTTTCTCTCAGAGTACTTTTATATTGTAAATTATCTTTTCTACTGATAATTACTTTAATAGCGTCTGTGCTAATATTTCTGCTAGCTAGTTTATGTTGTAGCCCTTTGTATTGCTTTCCATTTATCATTCATAATAATAATAATAATAATAATAATATTGCTACGACCCCGGAAATTGATTGGACCCAAATGCACGACTCGAACACAGGAATGCCAATACTCAATATTTTATTGCTTGATCAGGGTAGTCCTGAAGCATGGGGAGAAAGGCAAAGGCAGTTAAAGTTCCAAGCCGGAACTGGACTTCAAACAGGCAGACAGACAGACAGAGCGCGTAGCTCTAAGAAATTATGCTTCGACCAGTACTCCTGAAGCATAGGGAGAACATTGAAGACAGACAGTCCGGGTATGAGTCAGCAGGGGAGCAGCGGGAGCAGGAGAGGCCAGGGGTAGGAGATGGAGACGGATAACCAGGTTGGAGGAGCAGGGGAAGAGCGGGAGCGGGAGCAGGGCTGAGTGGAGTGGCAGAAGATGTGCAGGACATTGGAGCGGAGTCCGGGCAGGACGCAGGCGTAGCGGCAGGGCGGCAGCAGTAGCAGCACAGCAACAGCAGAGCGGTAGCAGCGACACCAGCAGCAACAGCGACAGCACATCAACAGCAACCGCAGCACTGGCAGTAGGCGGGCACCGCCGCAGGATAGTGGAGCAGGAGCCCTGGCTGTATGCACACACGTCAGAAGGAAGGCAGGGAAACCGCAACACAGGTAGGGGTAGCAAACAACTGCAGGTTGGCAGACTGAAGCAGACAAAGTTAGTATAGCGAGACAGGAATTAATGAACAGCGGGAAATGCCGTTCCAGACAGGAGCAGACTAGGACTTAGACGGAAATAGCCAGGCGAGTTAACGCCGGTACAGAACAAGACTTTAGTTAGCAAGACTAGACTGGGTACTAGGAATCAAGACAAGACCAGAAGTTTCAGACAAAGAGCATTAACGAACTGGCACAGGACAGAGAACACCGGGTGACTAAATGCAAACATTAATTGGTATCAATTAGGTGCCGTGTGCGAATGTATGCGAGGGTGATTAACAGAGCGGAGAGTGTGGAATGCATGCAAAACAGGGAAATGGGATAGGCTGAGAGAAGTGTAGTGAGACAGAGTGACACAAAGGGAAAAACCACGCCCAACCTGCAGCTAGGGGAAACTATGGAGAGACAAACAGGAGACAGGGGGAGAAAGAAAACACGGGAAATGAGAGGACGGGAGTGAGAACGTTACAAATATATGAATAATATATTATAATAATACGAATACTGTGTTATATATTGTTATGTGCTATTGTATTCTACGCTACACTTGCTAGTTATACCTTTAGCTTGTTAGTGGGCATATTATATTATAAGATATGACAGAACATCCTTATGTAGCTAGTAATGTTAGCTAAGACCAAATAGTTAGCCCTTTATTAGCTTCCTGTATGCTTATACTATTTATTTATGTAATTACCCTAATGTGCATCTTTGTGTTCTTGCTTTCCCTGCTTAATTTAGAACCACATACATACAAATCCTCCATCTAGAAATGACAATAAAGAGCCACTAACTCAAAGCTCCTCTCCCACCTGAACTCTCTAACCGGAGTTTAAATCTCCATTGCGTACCGACTCCATACAGCATCCCAAGACTCCCCTAGACCTCTTTTATATTAGTCCTTCAAGCTGGATGAAGTTCCCAGAAGCTATGGATCCAGCAGATGCCCCAGAGCCATCCGGTCGTCTCCACCGAGAGCGGCACCTTCCACACCACCTGGACAACTTTGATGTAGGCTACCACCCTCACCGAGATGACCCTCCAAGAGCAAAATCCCACACATCCAGATGGCGGGAAAGCGAGAAGAGGGCATCATCCTTGAGAAGGTCCACTCACGAGTCCCTGCCCCAGTCTACTCACAGGTCCTCCTCCAGGTCTGGTGTTCGCTCCCTGCACTCATCTGTGGGTGTATACCCCCAACACACTCTATCGACCATCCAGGAAGCCATCCTAAAACAGAGCATCAAACGCATGAAGCTTGAAGAGATGCAGCGCCAGGGTGAACAGGACCACAATGCAGACCTGGAGTGTCAGTGCCACGATGCTCAGGCAAGAGAATCTCAACGGCTGCAGTGGGAGGCACAAGATGCTTGTGAGGCTATTGCTAAGTGCCTCGACGGACATAAGGAGAACGAGCTTGAAGTAGCACAGCTGGTCACCTCACTCCTTCAAGAGCCAGAGAGGGAAGGCCCACTGCGCGGCACATGATCTCCTGAGAGTTTCTACTCCCTATCTACAATGAGGGCTCCATCTGTTAAGGTCCAGCATTCCACCCCTCAGCCTTACCCTGCACCTGCACCGCAACATCACGCCATGGCTCCTCTGCCTGGGTTGCCTCATCCTTCTGTGGTTCTGCAGCCTCCACCTCCACCTGGGTTACAGCACCCTGTCATGGCTCCTCTGCACAGGTCCTCTAACCAGGTTGAATCGCACCAGTTTGCCACTGTAGTGCCTCCTGCCACACCACAGACCATCCTGTCCCTGCCAGCTCACCTAGCTGTCATCACCTCTATGATGCAGCATCCAGCACCAGCACAGGAAATGCCTCTACCTGCTGCAGCCATGTCATTGTGCTCCGCTTACGACAAGCTTCCTGTGGAGTCACACCAGGTTCTCGCAGCCGCGGCCCAGCAGTATCCTGTAGCAGCTCAACCTTACCTCACCATGGGTTTTGCTGTGCTCTATGCGGCTCCTCTCGCGTCACCACCTGTACTGGCGTATCCTGGTCTAGAGATGCTGATTGCTTCATCCTACAGCATCCTCCAGCCGATGCTTCCAGTATTTGAGAGTGACCGTGAAAGTGACTTCGCTCTCATCAAGATGGCGTTGGACAACCTGATAGGCAGTGACGGGCACCTCACTGAGCAGTACAAGTACAAAGTGCTCCTTTGCCACCTATGTCTTCAGAACGTCCAAATTAAAATCTCAGAACGTCCAAGTAAAAACTAGGCAGTCCACATCAAAGCGCCAAGTAAACAAATAAACTAATGTTTCCATGACAACGACTCCGTGTACTTGACTGTTTCTTCTTGTGACCTTTCTATGTGTATTTTGTTTCTAGCTAAACATATTATTTATTTATTGGCATATTTGGTACCGAGTGGTCTAAATATAACGTAGCTATCCTGTAAATAATGTTGGCTTGACTTGTCACTTGTTTTTTACAGTAGCTAGCTTCGTTAACGTTATGTCTGACGTGGCAGCAATGCCGTTGCGACACTATTCACTGTACTTCTAGTGAAGAGGAGACGACAAAGACGGCGAAGAAAGGAGAGGACAATATTTTCCAATCCACTGTGCTGCTTCATGATAGGTTAAGAGAATATGTTTCCTCTATTACATAGCCTACATTCTAAAATGGTTCTAAAACTCCGGGTTTAAAACTTGACACGGTCAATTTCGGAAACGCTGGCCGATGAGAGCAGACGTTGTAAAACTGGACAGTACACACCGCTAAAACTTTATTCAAAAAACATTCTAAAACCGTCCCGTCCCATCTGGTCTCCTCTCGGCTGTTTGATGTAGACTGGGCTTAAGAACACAAATGTAAATAATCAAGATACAGCACTTACATTTGTCATTTACACACAAGTCCCAATAATAATGTGAACTGAAACTACCAATTCTTTGGCAGAGCTGAGAATGGAATACAGCCACGTTGTTCTTCTTCAGCTTCGAATGCAACGCAACCTAGTAACTATTTACCCACACGCACACTTTAGCCAATCAGGTGCTAGGTAACTAAAACTCAGCATATCAACGTATCAGCATATTCAATTATAATATATTCTCTGATAATATCACGGATAGCGTTTACCAAGCAAACTATAACTAAACTGAGGGTGTTACACATTGGGGCATTTTCTACAGCCGCCCCCAAAAGTATGAAATATATTTGCTCAAACTCAAAAGGCAGCAATGTCTCGTGGTACGGGTGCATTAATGTCCTCATCTTGATCGAAGGGAAGAGCTAGGAGTACTACCAGCCTGGCCAATGCACTTAAACACTCCACAGTGCACCCAAAGCAAATAAAATACAATGACAGTCTATCTGGGGAGCGATACTTTACATTACCTACGAATGTATTGCCGGCACTGGTCGACTACAACAACAAAGAAGAGCAACAAGTTGCAATGGCCACGTTCGCTCTGCCGCCGTACTTCCACAGAGAATATAGGTCAGCACAAAGTAAAGGATTCAACGATAGTTTGACTTAGAAAATAATGGTATAAACACTCAAAATAACCCAGATAGACTGTTGTCGTATTTTATTTGCTTTGGGTGCACTGTGGAGTGTTTAAATGCGTTTGGTAGTGGATGCTACCGGTTACCTTAGAATTGCGCTAGCATTAGCAACGTGTGTATGTCCAAAAGAAGGGACAGCATGGAATTAGCTGAAAATGGTTTCCTTCAATCAACTACATCATGGGTAAGTCATAATTGAGACATTATGTCCAAAATTCCGAACTATCCCTTTAACAGATTGGATTTCACGCTCCCATACACCTCCAAAGTGTGACGCTGCAGGAGGGTTGAAATGGAAAGCGATCCTGTTTGGAGAGCTGCCGCTGCAGGTCTGGAGACATTTCAGCAAAGGCCTCCCGCAGCTCTCTCTCTCCTGGTCAGAGAACAATTTGGCAGGTGTACCTCTACGGGCAAGGAATCTCCTCAAGGCCATCAGAAAGGAGTCAATAGAGGAGAGGAAGTGTACAGCCCGTGTAGTGAGGCACTTGAAAATAATTCCCCACCTTTTCTCGCAACGCCTCCCCACTTTGACTTCGATTAGCCAAAAGCAGTCCATCCCCGTCGAGTAAAATGCCGGCTTGAAGAGGCGGAGGTGTACGGGTGGGAGGTCCGCCATCTTTGGAACCACAGGTCTGGCCTTCAAGCATCGGCAATCAATGCAGGCGTGTTGATATCGCCGAACTACTTCACAACCCCGCAGGATCCAATATTTGCGCCGAATCTCTGCAAATCCTCGTTCCGGGCCGGGATGGCACAACTGGTTGTTAAAGTGCTGGATCAGGAGCCTGGTGGTGGGATGAGTGGGATCTCGGATGATCGGGTGCTTGGTTCCTGGCTCTAGATCCTCTGATCGGCGAAGCCTTCCCCCAACTTGGATGAGCTCTCCCGAGTCGTCTAGCTCTGGTGATAAGGTAAGTAGCCTACTAATGGTGAACACAGATTTCTTAGCCTTCAAGAGACACAGCTCTTCAGGAAAGCTATCCTGCTGGACTTTGAGAATCACAGTCTCCGCACCCCGGTAATCGTCAGCTGTGAGTGGTTCTACAGAATCTGCCGCCCCATGCAGCTCCTGTGCTGTTATCTCCAGGAGATCATTCCAAGAGTCAGGATGTTTCTTTCTAGAATTAGACAAACCGAGCTGGGTGGAGATGGATCCACAGAAGGCGGCTTTGCAGAGTTCTGCAGTGTCTTCCTCGGGATTGTAGGATATCTAATATTTAGATATAAGTAAAGTACCCCCCCCCCCCCCCCCCCCCCTTCTCTCTATCTCTGTCGCTCTCTGTCTATCTCTCACTCACTCATCCCCACAAAAATCTAAGATAAGCCAGTCTTTGTCATAAATGACCCCTCCCCCCCCCCCCTCCCCCACACCTTAACCCAATCAGGACAGGGATGCTCTCCCTGTAAAGATATTTTATGGAGCCGCAGAAAAAGAAGTTAGTCAGTTTTGGAGTTTGATTGGAGAAGTTCATCCTTTTTGGTTCCTTGTGCGTTTCCTTTTGTTCCTGTTCAGCTGGAGGGTAAATAATATTGGCAATTTTTGGCTTATCTCTCTCTTTACTGGTATATTAAAATTAATGTCTGGTTTAATGTCTTCCCTTTTGTAAATTATAAGTAGTCAGCCTACATTCCTTAGTGAATGTATGATTTCAAGTCATTATTCTAATTGACTGTTTTCATTTAATAAAATTATTTAATCTCACGACCTGATTTAGACCTTGTTTTGGTTTGTTAGTTGATCCACCAGGTTACTGTTTGACTTACCTATCAAAGAATTTGGCGATTTAATTGATGATTGTCATTTTTAATAATAATTATTAAATTAAATAACGTAAAACATATTTTGAATGTAGGTTAAGTGAGGGGTTCTAGCACGCAATATCGCTTCTGTTCAGTATTCAGAGTGCCGAACGTTTTAACAAGGGCATTGACTGTTGGAACCGCTGGATTCAGAAAATACACATTTTACCTAGTCCTCACTTACCCGACAGGATGAACAGTAAGCTTTTTGCTGAGCAGGAGGAAGGGTGGACCTTGGCTACATCGGTTAGGTTCCACTAACTCTGTCAGGGTCTTGCCGTGTGTAAGGTTGTTGGCGGGGTTGCTGGCTGAATCCACATATCTCCATGCGTGGAAGTCAGTCAGGTCTTGGATTTCTGCAACCCGGACTCCAACAAAGACTTTGAAGGAGCATGATGATGACTGCAGCCATGACAGCCATGGAGTCTGTCCACAAAATGGTGTGGTCGACCCTCAGAGTAAGCTTTCTCTCCAGAAGTTTGGATAGTTGGGCCCCAGTAAGAGCTGCGCACAGCTCTAATCTTGGCATGGAGAGTACACGTTTAGGCACGACCCTGGAGTGGGTGAGGAGGAATGACAAGTAGGTTTTCCCATGATTGTCCATGGTTCGCAAATAAGTGACTGAGCCATGGGCTTGCTCCAAGGCATCGCAGAATATGTGAATCACTCTGCAAACATTGGTCTGGTCTACGTCAGTTGGAGTGTAAGGCCTGGGCAAGGTTACGTGAAATAGCACCCGTAGCTCAGCTTCCCAGTCCTTCCATTACTGCAATAGATCTTGGGGGAGCATAGGGTCATCCCAGTCGTGCTGCTTCTCCCAGAGGTGTCTCACAAGTATCTTGGCCGGGGTGGTGTAGGGCAGGATGAATCCTAGGGGATCATACTGACTCGCTAAAACCCTGTAGACATTCCTCATGGTCACAACATCATAGTCTACTAGCCTGTGCTTGTATCCCAAGATGTCTTCTTCACAGCTGAGCCCCAATGTTGACTCTGTGGAGTTGTTCTTGTCTTGAGCTAATCAGAGTTCAAAGCTATCCGACCTAGCCTCCCTGGGCAGGTGGTTGATGACACTCAGCACATTATGGCCCACTGACAGAGGTCGAACCCACCAGAGGACAGGAGCTCTTTGAGCTTTGCCTCTTCTGGGGTAGGTAAGCTTTGCAGGCAGTTATCCACATAAAAGCCTCTCTGGACAGAGAATTTGACAGGATCATCTGGCTGGCTGTGCTGGTTAACATGGTGCTGCAGGGCAAATGTAGCACAGCAAGGGCTACACATGGTGCCGAATGGGAGCACCTGCCACTCGTACACTGAGAGGGGTTCCAACTGTTCCATGTCACGCGACACAAAGCGTAGGAGGGAGCGATCTTCAGGGAGGAGGCAAACCTGGTGGAACATCCCCCTGATGTCTCCACAAATGGCTACCGCGTGCTGCCGGAATCTCAGCAGTACTCCAAGGAGGGACGCCCTAAGGGTTGGTCCTGCAAGCAGACGATCATTAACCTCTTCCTACCAAGGGCAAAATATACCAATTCTTGCCTATTTTCACTAGTGACCAACAAAGCTGTTTATCTCAAAAACTGTAAAAGCTACAAATTTGGTTCATAGCTTTTATTAAACATAAAACTCCACTATTATGACTAAGCAGTCAGAATTCATATAGATACACTTTTTGCTACTTAATTACAACAATTTATGTACAGAAATTGTGAAAAAACTAAAAAACTAATAACTCCTCTTTGTGATTCCACAATATGCTGCCGAACTCTGCTAAAAATATGGTGTCAATATCTCTAACCATTCAAATTCCACAGAGCTTTTTTTCAGGTGAACCATTTCAGTTTCCAAAGTTGGCACAAATTGTGCCAAATTGTGCAAAATTTAAAAGTCTCAATATGATTTATTTTTTAAGTTTTACAATAAAATTTGATAATTTGTCAATATTGGCAATAATGTTAAGGTTCCGGATTGGGATTGGACTCGACTCAAACTTGAGCATTTATTACTTCGACAAAAACTCTCGAAGTATAGAGAGAGAGGGGAAGGGACTGAATCCTGGTAGGGCGAGAACGGTGGGCAGAGCGGGAGCGGGGAGCAGGCAAGGGGCTGGACAGTGGCTGAATCCTGGGTTGGCATAGCAGAGGGATAGCGGGATGCGGGAGACAGGGAGGCGTAGCGTAGAGCAGGCAGGAAGCTGCAGGCTGGTGGGTATAAGCAGATGATCAGACAGAGCATTAATTTCAGCAAGACAAAACGAGACTGAGAAGCGTTAGTTCAGCAAGACAAAACAAGGCTGTGACTTTAGTTCAAAAACTAGACGAGACCAGAGTAACAACGAAAAAGACTTAACGAACTGACACAAAACAAAGAACAATGGGAGAATATATAGTGAAGTCAATGAGCTAATGAGTGATTAGCAGGGATGGTGGGAGGCCTTACTCCTGGCGCACACAGGACAGGCTAGGATGTACGCACGGGTATCCCCCTTCAGCGTGGGCCACCAGAAGCTCCTCCTGACCAGGGCGATGGTCCTCAGGATCCCAGGATGGCAGACCTGGACGGCGTTCATAGTGTTTTCAATCTCCCATGAGATCGCAGCCACCACACAGGAAGGGGGAATGATGGGGTCGGGAACAACAGGCCTGACATGGGAGGAGTACGGGAAAGGGCATCAAGCTTAGTGTTTCGGGAACCGAGTCTGTAAGTGATCAAAAAGTTTAAACGGATAAAAAACAAAGACTAGCGAGCTTGACGGGAGTTGAGGCGTTTGGCGGACTGAATGTACTCCAGGTTACGGTAGTCAGTCAGGACAATAAATGGTTCCTCCGTCCCCTCCAACTCCAATGTCGGAGGCATCCACCTCGACGAGAAACTGGTGGTTGGGGTCTGGGTGACAGAGGATGGGGGCCGTGGAGAACTTAGTTTTGAGGATGGAGAAAGCATGGTTAGCTTCAGGAGACCAGGTGAAGGGAACGGAGGTGGAAGTGAGGTTAGTGAGAGGGGCCGCGATCTGGCTATACCCACGGATAAACCACCTATAAAAATTGGCGAAGCCCAGAAATTGTAACAAGTGCTTACGGGAGGCAGGATGGGGCCACTCAGTGACAGCTTGGATCTTGGCGGGGTCGGCCCGGATCTTCCCCTCCTCAATAATAAACCCCAGGAACGGAACCGAGGACACGTGGAAGCTGCACTTCTCTGCCTTCATGAACAGCTTGTTCTCCAGCAGTCTTTGAAAGACCTGTCAGACATGCTTGACATGATCTTGGGGGGTTTTAGAGAAAATGAAGATGTCGTCAATATACACAAATACAGACCGGCCGAGGGGGTCATGTAGAACATTGTTTACAAGGGACTGAAAGACCGCTGGGGCATTACTAAGACCAAACGGGACCACCAGGTACTCAAAGTGTCCGAGGGGGGTGTTGAATGCTGTCTTCCACTCATCTCCCTCCCAAATACGAACAAGGTGGTAGGCGTTGCGGAGGTCTAGTTTTGAGAAAATGGTTGCACCAGGTTGTAGAGGCGGCTTGAGGGGAGTGGAGCACCAGACAGCA
Organism: Synaphobranchus kaupii; assembly: GCA_029718625.1. Lineage (NCBI taxonomy): Eukaryota > Metazoa > Chordata > Actinopteri > Anguilliformes > Synaphobranchidae > Synaphobranchus > Synaphobranchus kaupii. The sequence goes on from CM056381.1 coordinate 27,899,743, forward strand.
GGTCAATACAGCAATCGTAGGGTCTGTGGGGAGGTAAGGACATAGCAAGGGATTTACAGAACACTTGGGACAGGTCATTATATTGCTGAGGTACACAGGATAGATTGGGCTTAGGAGCTGTAGTAGATGCCCTGGCGCCTCCGGATGGAGGGAGAGCAGAGCGAAGGCAAACAGAGTGGCATAGAGGGCTCCTGTGAGGGGGAGTGTAAGGTTCGGAGAACCAAACGCGACCGATAATGATTTCTAAAAACGTATCTATAGAGAGATACGCCACAAAACGCGGAATAATCCGCACCAGGACTGGGATAACACAGGATCGGGAGCAAAACTTCCCTAGCACAAGGCAAAACAAAGCAACCTCCAAAAACTGAGGCGATCTCGATAAACAGCAAGAATAACTAACATAAGAACCTCACGCACTAAATAATTAGGCATAACAAGAGGTAATGAAACAAAACTCGAAAAAACGAGTGAAGGAAAAGAATAGAAAAAACCTGTTAGCCAAAGCTCTTGTGGCAAAAGTGGCAACAGGTAAAAAGAATAAAGGATAAAGAAAGATTGGAAAGGAAAGAGAAAACCAATCTAATCCTAAATCTTTATAACCGGACTTGCTGCGTTTCCTATTAGTATGAACCAGAAATTCAGCAACCGAAATTCCTATACCTTACCGACTTCATATGTCAACATAGCAAAGACAATCTCGAAGTGCGGAAATGCAGAAGTCCTGAGGTATTTATGGCCCGCAGGAAACAGGGGAAGGGAATAATTGTCGGGCAAGATACGAAAACCGGAACGGAGGCGGAAAAAATCCGATAGAGCGTCTTGACGCCGCCAAAAAGGATACCAAAAACATAGAAAAACAAAGGCTGCAAATAACCATGACAGGACCCCCCCCTTCTAAGGGACGGCTCCAGGCGATCCCTCAGCCTTGCTTCTACGAAACTCCCTAATTAGAGTAGGATTCAAGATGTTCCTGGAGGGAACCCAGCAATGCTCCTCAGGCCCATAACCCTCCCAGTCCACCAAAAATTGACAACCTCTGCCCACACGTCTCTCAGCCAAAATACACCAAACGATATGCACCGTACCTCCATCCACGAAGCGGGGGGGAGGCGGCGGCTTATCAGCCGGAGCGAGAGCGCTAACGAGCACCGGTTTCAAGCAAGAGACATGGAAGGTGGGGTGGATGCGCATGAATGATGGCAAGTGAAGGAGCACAGTGACTGGGTTGAGTTTCCGGATGATTTTAAAAGGGCCTACAAACCAAGGCGTGAGTTTACGAGACTCTACTCACAGAGATAGGTCCCGTGTAGAAAGCCACATCCATTGTCCCACCCAGTCAGAAGAGGCAGGCCGACGATGTCTGTCGTCCACGGCCTTTTGTTTAGCCGAAGCGCGTAAAAGAGAGGAGCGTACGCGCCTCCAGGCCGCTCAACATCTGCGAATGAAAGGAACCTCCGCATCTCTCTCCAGCTCAGGGAACAATGGGGGTAGATATCCCAGCTGAGTCTCCAAAGGAGAGAGGCCAGTGGAAGCGTTATGCAATGTATTATGGGCGTATTCAGCCCAGGCGAGGTAGCGACTCCAGGACGTGGGATTGGCCACGGCCAGACACCGAAGAGTGCTCTCCATACTCTGGTTGGTGCGTTCCATCTGCCCGTTGGTTTCGGGATGAAACCTGGACGAAAGACTGACAGATGCCCCCAACAGAGTACAAAAAGAGCACCAGAATTTAGCAGAGAATTGTGGACCGCGATCCGACACCACATCCAGGGGGAGGCCGTGCACCCTGAAAACGTGGTCCACCATTAACTGAGCCATCTCAGGAGCAGACGGCAATTTAGGCAGGGAGATCAAGTGAGCCGCCTTAGAAAACTGATCGACCACCACCAAGATAACGGTGTTCCCATGGGACGGCGGCAGACTGGTAACAAAATCTAAGGGGATGTGACTCCAGGGATGACTGGGAATGGGAAGTGGACACAAGAAACCTGAAGGGGAAAGGCGCAAACCCTTGTTACGGGCGCAAGGGTGGAGTTTGCGGTCCAGCGGAGAGTGTTAGCTCCAACCCCCAGCTCAGAGGTGTCGACCTCTAACACAAAGGGCAAAGGGGAGGGAGGGATTGGGAGTTATCAGGATAGTTTCAGAGCAGAACCTCCTCTTAAGCTCAGTGAAAGCCACCTCCGCCCCAGGATTCTACTGAAAACTAATAGGCGATGTCTTCTTGGTAAGGGCTGTGATGGGAGCGGCTACCGTGCTAAAATTCTGGATAAACCTATGATACAAATTGGCGAAGCCCAAGAAGCGTTGTACTTGCTTCACAGAATTGGGCTTAGGCCAGTTCTTCACCGCCAAAATTTCCTCTGGGTCCATAAGTACCTTACCTTTCGCCACAATGAACCACAAAAAAGAGACAGAGCTGGTGTGAAAGGCACACTTCTCAGCCTTAACAAATTTATGGGCCTTAAGAAGTGCCTCCAGAACCTGCCTAACGTGGATGATGTGGGATGAGAGATCCAGAGAAAAAATGTAAATATCGTCTAAGTAGACAAAAACAGATTTCTCCAGCATCTCTCTCAAAACATAGTTCACTAGCCTGGAAGACAAAGGGGGCGCTATTGAGGCCGAAAGGCATGACCCGGTACTTGTAGTAACCGTGGTGCGTGTTAAACGCTGTCTTCCACACACAAGGTTGTAGGCGTTGCGAAGGCCGAGTTTTTGGAAAAGACCGACGCCCCCTGTAAGCGCTCAAATGCGGAGTTCATGAGTGGGAGAGGATACCGATTTTTTATAGTTGTGTCATTGAGCCCTCGGTAGTCTATACAAGGTCTCAGCCCCCCATCTTTCTTTTTAACAAAGAAAAAACCAGCGCCGGCTGGAGACGTAGATGGTGTGATAAAACCATTAGCCAAAGATTCCTCAATATACTGCTTCATGGTAGCACTCTCAGGGACCGATAAAGAATACAGTGAACCCCTGGGAGGAACAGTACCCGGGTACAGCTCAATGGCGCAATCATATGGTCTATGGGGCGGAAATCTGGTGGCGTATTGTTTACTAAAAACCTTGGCGAGGTCTGAGTACTCCGTTGGAACGCCTGCAGGTAGAGCAAACTCGAGCACCCCTACCACCTCCAGCGGACCAGAGGAAGTGTCAGACAACCTGTCCCACTCAAAATCAGAGGTGGATAGATCCCCCTCCTCCATGGAACCCCCTTCCGCAAAGTGGTCCCAGGAAAGACTTTCCTCTCTACTCTCAGTGAAGGAAAGAGAGTTTTCCAAGTCGTAGTGAAGCTCCGCTTCCTCTGAATCACTGTCAGAGCCGAACTCGGAGAGATCAGGGGCGTGGCCCATGTAGAGAAGGCAACTGAACGACAATGTGGCTGGCACTGAGGGCCCCACTGACGAATAGGTTTCCTATCTGTACCCCGACAGATATGAGGGTTATGTAACCCTAGCCACGAATGTCCCAGTACCAGTGGGTACGACGGAGAGTCAATTAAAAATAATTATATTAATGCCCCTTGAGAGAGATGCGCATCTCTACTGGATTAGTCCTCAGCTTAACCTCTTTCTGCCAAACGCCCCCTAGCGGTAACGCGGGCGTTACGGAAATTATTAAATTATACATTTCATTAATTTAATAATATATAATAAACTTCTCACATCAATATTTTGATTAAATATCCTTAAGATATATCCGTTCCTTCTGGGAAAGTGGTTTTTAAGCCCAAAACGTTGAGTTAAAACTTCGTAAATTACGTTGGAAACAACGACCTAATTCCCAAACATGTATTGCAGCTTGATGTCACACCATAAATGTGCTGGCAAACTGTTCTGCTTAATTGTATTTCACAAAACTTTGGTTTGAAAAATCGTTGTACCTTTAGACTTCAAGAAAAAATACTTAAAAACTTTCATACGGCTGTACATGATTTTTTTTCACATTTTAAACCGACTTGTGCTTTTCAGCACTTCATTATGAGTCGTTTGGCTGTGTTCAGTTTGGCGTTGTGAAACTCAGCCAGTTTCTGAAGTACCAATCCCGTGGCTTAGTATATTTTAGCCAAGGGGGTTTTGTACTTTTTTGCACAGTTATATGCATACGTACAAGCGTAATGTTCCTACCAAGATGGCGCATTTACATTATATTTACATTTTAGTCATTTGGCAGACGCTCTTATCCAGAGCGACGTACATTAGTGCATTTTCCTACTTGAAAAGTGCGTTAAAACAACCCTAAAAGGTAAATACGATTTCCAGGCGCAGTCAGTATGATTTTCTTTCTTTTTTTTTTTTTTCTTTTTTTTTGAGGGGGGGGGGGGCCACACGATATCAATCATTGGCGAGTACAACAGTAAGCCAATAAGTAACCTTAAGTATTAAACTAGCAGCTTGAACCACTTAAACAAGGATTCAGAAAAACACAATAAAGGGAGGTCACAAGGAGGTAGGGAGGGGTGGAGAGAGGTGCAGCTTGAAGAGGTGAGTCTTCAATCTGCGCTTGAAGGTGGTCAGACTTTCTGTTGTTCTGACCTCCACGGGGAGCTCATTCCACCACCGTGGGGCCAGGACAGACAGACGTCGAGACCGGGTGCTAGTATGAAGTGGCGGGGGGGTACCAGTCGTCCTGAGGAGGTGGAAAGCAGGGATCTGGTAGGTGTGTAGGGTCTGATGAGCTTTTGGAGGTATGGAGGGGCTGATCCTTGGACTGCCTGGAAGGCGAGCACCAATGTTTTGAATTTGATGCGAGCCATCAAAGGTAGCCAGTGGAGGTCAATGAGCAGGGGGGTGACATGGGAGTGTCAGGGGAGGTTGAAGACCAGGTGCGCTGCTGCGTTCTGGATAAGCTGAAGGGGTCTAATGGCCGATGCTGGCAGTCCAGCCAGGAGAGAGTTGCAGTAGTCCAGGCGGGACAGCACCATCGCTTGGACCAGGAGCTGGGTTGAGTGGGTGGTGAGGAAGGGGCGGATTCTCCTGATGTTGTACAGGAAGAACCTGCACGCCCGGGTTACCACTGCGATGTTCTCGGAGAGGGACAGCCTGTTGTCCATCACCACTCCGAGGTTCCTGGCACAGGGCGTTGGGGTCAGTGGAGTGTCCCCTAGGGAAATGGAGAGATTGAGAGGGGGAGAGGCTAGAGCAGGAATGTAGATGAGCTCAGTCTTGCCTGGATTGAGCTTCAGATGGTGGTTGTCCATCCAGCTCTGGATGTCACTCAGGCAAGCGGAGATGCGGGCTGATACCTGAGTGTCAGAGGGTGAGAAGGAGAGAAAGAGTTGAGTATCGTCAGCATAGCAGTGGTAAGAAAGACCATGAGCAGTGATAACAGGGCCAAGGGATTTGGTGTAGGTGGAGAAAAGGAGGGGACCAAGGACTGAGCCCTGGGGGACTCCTGTGGTAAGGGGACGGGGTGCCGATACTTTACCAGCCCAGGCAACCTGGGAGGAGCGCTCCGAGAGGTAGGACTCAATCCAGGCCAGGGCCGAGCCGCCGATCCCCGCTGCAGACAGGGACGACAGGAGGATGGAGTGATCTACGGTGTCGAAGGCGGCAGAGAGGTCTAGGAGTATTAGCACAGAGGAGAGGGAGGCTGCCCGAGCTGCGTGAAGCATCTCGCTGACGGAGAGGAGTGCGTTCTCCGTTGAGTGGCCAGGTCTGAAGCCGGACTGGTGGGGATCTAGTAGGTTGTTCTGGGTAAGGAAAGAAGACAGTTGGTTAGAAACAGCACGTTCAATAGTTTTGGAAAGAAAAGGAAGAAGAGATACCGGTCTGTAGTTTTGGATGTTGGAGGGGTCCAGCATGGGTTTTTTCAGGATCGGGGTGATGTGGGCTCTCTTGAAGGATGAGGGGAAGCAGCCAGAGGTCAGGGAGGAGTTCACCAGAGAGGTCACAAACGGGAGGATATCTGGGGTGATTGCCTGGAGGAGAGATGAAGGGATAGGGTCGAGGGCACAGGTAGTGGGGCGATGGGAGAGTAGGAGGTGGGATACATCGGTATCAGACAGGGGAGAAAAGGTGGAGAAGCAGGGGGGGGGACACGGAAGGGGTAGAGAGAGGAGGAGAGTGGAAAACAGTGTCCGTGAGGGGAGGGTGAGTGGGGAAACAGGGGGGGGCATAGAGAGAGGGGCTGAAGGAGCTGCGGATGTCTGCGATCTTCTCATCAAAGAAATCTGCGAAGTCGTCTGCAGTGAACGAGGATTGAGGAGCAGGAGGGGATTTGCTGAGGAGGGAGGAGAAGATAGAGAACAATTTACGGGGGTTAGAACTGTATTTGTGAATTTTAGTGTGATAGTAAGTTACCTTGGCAGCGGTGACTGCTGTAGAGAACGCCGCTAGGAGAGACTGGTAGGAGGAGAGGTCTGATGCGTCTCTGGATTTCCTCCACATCCTCTCTGCTGCGCGAAGACCGGCCCTGGAGGTGCGCAGGGCATCGGACATCCACGGGCAGGGAGGAGATGGGCGTGTGGGCCTAGAGACAAGAGGGCAGAGAGAGTTAAGTGATGTGGAGAGAGCTGTGAGCAGGGTGTCAGATGCAGAGTCGATGGGGAGTTGAGAGAAGGATTTGAGAGGGGGGGAGGGAAGCAGTGACACAGGGAGCAAGTGAGGAGGGTGAGAGGGAGCAGAGGTTACGGCGGACAGTGGGGGTGGGGGGAGGGCGGTGTGGAACAAGAGGAAGAGAGAAAGAAATTAAGTGGTGATCAGAGATGGGATATACAGTCAAGCCGGAAAGTCTCCCCACCCCTTTCACCTTCTCCGCGTTTTATTACGTTACAGACATATTCCAAAATTGATTAAATTCATTTTTTCCCTCAAAATTCTACACACAACACCCCATAATGACAATGTGAAAAAAAGTTATTTTGAGATTTTTGCAAATTTATTAAAAATAAAAAAATAAAATTTCTCATTTACATAAGTATTCATACCCTTTGCTTTAACGTATTTTTAAAGTATCATATTTCATATTTGGTCGCATATCCTTTACATGCTGTTACTTCCTGAAATCTGTGACCATCAACATCAAAAAACTGTCGATATCTTATTTTCAGGTACTGTTACAAGCGATACTATAACCTCTCTGCATTTGAATGGATCTCTATGGAAATTGGGGGGTGAGACTAGATTCAGCTGTAAATTACACTGGTACAGTATGGAACACATGGCTGGCTAAATGGCTGTAAGTTATCAAGGGTCTGAGCTATCAAACGAGCCCCAAACCATCACTCTGTTGCCAGATATGGAGTAGATGTGGATGGATCACTGTAAGGGTTATTTCTCCGGACTCATTTTCCTATAGAACTCTATGGGGAAAAAAGTCAGGAGAAACAACCCTTAAAGTGATCCATCCACATCTACTCCATATCTGGCAACAGAGTGATGGTTTGGGGCTCGTTTGATAGCTCAGACCCTTGATAACTTACAGCCATTTAGCCAGCCATGTGTTCCATACTGTACCAGTGTAATTTACAGCTGAATCTAGTCTCACCCCCCAATTTCCATAGAGATCCATTCAAATGCAGAGAGGTTATAGTATCGCTTGTAACAGTACCTGAAAATAAGATATCAACAGTTTTTTGATGTTGATGGTCACAGACTTCAGGAAGTAACAGCATGTAAAGGATATGCGACCAAATATGAAATATGATACTTTAAAAATACGTTAAAGCAAAGGGTATGAATACTTATGTAAATGAGAAATTTTAGTTTTTTATTTTTAATAAATTTGCTAAAATCTCAAAAAAACTTTTTTCACATTGTCATTATGGGGTGTTGTGTGTAGATGTTTGAGGCAAAAAAATGAACTCAATCTATTGTAGTATAAGTCTGTAACGTAATAAAACGTGGAGAAGGTGAAAGGGGTGGGGAGACTTTCCGGCTTGACTGTATATATACACCTTACTTTTTCACGATGTTGTTCTAATAAAAAAATTTAAAAATTCCTTCACATGTTTTCCTCCCCCAAGCACCCCAAAGACCAACCATAAAAACCAACGTTTACAACAAACACCCCCCCAATAAAATTACATCATCACAATGCCAATAAATCAACCCTTGAAACAACCCCCCCACAACACCCCGAATAATAATACATTATAAATTAAAAAATTTTAAATTATTAAAAAATAATAATTAAAAAATAAACATTTTATTTTTTTATGCATAATTATATTTTTTTCATAACCTCATTAATATTCATACAATATGCAAATATGCCCATCAATCAAATTTTGACATTTGCCATATGCCCATCAATCAAATTTTGACATTTGCCATATGCCCATCAATCAAATTTTGACAGTTGCCATATGCTACATACTACTCGTATCTCACACTAAACTAGCTCTATTCCAAAGCAATGCTATCCAAACTTTCCTAAATTATTTAATGCAACTTATTTAATTAAACTTTAAATGCTTATGAATGAACAAGAAAATAAACGTGTGCTTATTGGGGGCGTTAGTAGTGGTGTACAGCCTAGCTCCAAGATACTGTGGCAGGAGATAACCAGATCTAAAATGCTTCCTGTAACTTGCGAAGTACAACTGAGATAAAATTTTTAAAAGACAATAACCATTCACAAAAAAAGTTCTACGGAAGGTACAGGACGGTGGCATCCCAGACCACTCGTCTGCAGAAGAGCGGGTGGGGGATATCATTGGGAAAGTGGCCGTGTAAGGAGTGATTGAAGACGCGGCTTTGACTAGATTCGTCTATCACGCCGGTTGCGACGTTTGTTAGGTCTTCTAGACCAGTGGTTCTCAACCCTGGTCCTGGGGACCCCCTGTGTATGCTGGTTTTCGTTCCAACCACAATTGCAATACTTGAATTTTAACAAGCTGTTAATTTTTCTTAATTAGGTGTTTTTAATGTTTAGAGGGATTATTTACATTCTTAAGCCACATTATGTTAGTAATAGCTATGCATGCCATGAAGAATAGAAGTCCAATATTCACATTGTGCTGTATTGTAAACAATTAAAAGGAGGTAAAAAATGTTTTAACTGATCAAATTAAAGACTGAGGTGAATCAATTGGCTCATAATTGGTGAAATTGTGGACACATGGCCACTAAAACTGAAATTCAAGTCCCTGACTAATTAGAGCCAAGGCCAGGAAGCAGAACTTCTTGTCTGCTTGTTCCCCAGAACCATCAGCTAGGGTTCACCCTTTAGAAATTGAAACTGTGTCTGTCCCACGTATACAAAACCATGTCAAATCTCGCAAAAACCGTGAAGTTTGTTTTAATAATCTGATTAAGATTAAAACAAAACACAATCCTATTAGCTCAAGTGATACTACTACCATGAGAGTTGGCTTATTAAATATAAGATCCCTTAATTCCAAGGCAGCTCTTGTGAATGAATTAATCTCAGACTGCTCTCTTGATATACTATGTTTAACTGAAACATGGCTGAAAGTGGATGAAAACTTTACACTAAATGAATCCTCTCCACCTGGGTTCATATATAGCCAAAACCCCCGTCTCTGTCGAAGAGGGGGTGGGGTTGCTGTTATTTATAAATCTGTCTTTCAGTCAATTCCAAAATTAGAGTATGCATTTGATTCATTTGAAGTGTTAGTTATGAACACTCAGCCAGCAGTGGTTGGTAGAAACCGCCCCTCCTCTCAGCCTATTTTACTTGTAACTGTCTATAGACCTCCTGGCCCATATGCTGGCTTTATTCATGAATTTGCAGATTTTCTTTCTCATTTAGCTGTAAGTCATGACAAAGTGTTAATATTGGGTGATTTTAACCTGCATTTTGAAAATACAGATGATCCTTTTACCTCAGCATTTACGGTCATTTTGGAATCAATTGGTTTCATTCAAAGTGTTTTTGGCCCCACGCATTGTCATAGTCATACTTTAGACCTGGTCTTAAGTCTTGGTATTGACATTGTTAATGTTAAAATTCACTCGCATAATCCTATTTTGTCTGACCATTTCCTCATTACTCTGCAGTTAAAATTAGCCCATTCTGTAGAATCTGAACTCAGAACGTATACAGGTCGCACTATCACTACCTCCACTACTGGAAACTTTATGCATGTGCTACCTGATTACCTTGATTTAGACACTTCATCCAGCTCCCTGTCAACCAATGATCTGGCAGAGGAATTAGCTACTGCTCTACGCAAAACCCTTGAAGTAGTTGCTCCGTTAAAAAGCAAAAAAGTAATTGAGAAGAGGCTTGCCCCTTGGTACACCGACCACACGCGGGCTCTTAAACAAAAGTTTCGGCAGCTTGAACGCAAATGGCGTTCTACTAAACTGCAGGTATTCCACTTGGCCTGGAAAGAGAGTCTTAGTGCCTATAAGCATGCTCTCTCCAATGCTAGGTCCTCTTACTTTTCAAAGCTTATACAAGAAAATAAGACCAATCCCCGATTTCTATTCAGAACAGTTGCTGAACTAACTAATAATCATGCAACAACTAACCCTCAAATTCCAGTCTCATGTAGTAGTAATGATTTCTCAAATTTCTTTAGTGGTAAAATTATTGAAATTAGGGAAAAGATCACACAAGTTAGTGACCATGGTTTTGACGATATAGAACTGCCTCCTAGACACACTGAACGTCTTGAATCATTTACTCCAATACTTGAGAGCGAGCTAATTCAGTTAGTTTCTTCTTCAAAATCATCCACCTGTCTTCTAGACCCCATACCCACAAAGTTATTGAAGGAGATATTGCCTATGCTCATCAAACCAATTATTCATTTAATTAACTCATCATTGCTATCGGGCCATGTTCCTACATCCTTTAAATTGGCAGAAATCAAGCCACTACTTAAGAAACCAAATTTGGATCCCACTGTCCTGGCCAATTATAGACCCATTTCAAACCTCCCATTTTTATCAAAGATTCTTGAGAAATGTGTAGCGCAACAGCTTTCTTCATTTCTATATACTTATAATGTGTATGAGAGGTTTCAATCTGGGTTTAGGAAGCACCATAGCACCGAGACCGCCCTTGCCCTAGTAATGAATGACTTGTTCCTCTCTCTGGACTGTGGCTGTATTTCTATTCTTGTTTTACTTGACCTGAGCGCTGCCTTTGATACTATAGACCATAATATTCTCCTCTGCAGGTTAGAAAATTTAGTTGGTATTACCGGGCATGCTCTTATGTGGTTTAAATCTTATCTCTATGATAGATCCCAGTTTGTTAGGGTAAACAGTCAGTCCTCTGAATTTTCTAAGGTGAACTTTGGAGTACCACAAGGATCGGTCTTGGGTCCTCTGCTCTTTTCTCTTTACATGCTCCCTCTTGGGAACATTATAAGCAGACATGGTGTTAACTACCACTGCTACGCAGATGACACACAACTTTATATATCAGTTAAGCCAGGTGAAGTTGACCAGTTGTCTAAACTAGAGACCTGTCTCAAAGATGTAAAGGCCTGGATGACCCAAAATTTCCTCTTATTGAACTCAGATAAGACTGAGATATTAGTATTAGGTCCCAAATCCCTTCGAGATAAATTCTTACAGCTTCCCTTAAATTTAGATTGCTTCTCTGTCTCCCCTAACAAGGTTGTTAAAAACCTTGGTGTAATTATTGATTCAGATCTCTCCTTTCAGCCCCATATTAACAATATCACAAGAATGGCCTTCTTCCACCTGAGGAATATATCTAAATTAAGGAAGGTGTTGTCCCTGGAGGATGCTGAAAAAATGGTTCATGCCTTTGTAACCTCTCGACTAGACTACTGCAATGCATTATTGTCTGGTTGCACTGGCTCAGCCCTGAATCGCCTCCAACTTGTACAGAATGCAGCCGCTAGGGTTCTTACTAGAACCAAGAAATGGGAGCACATCAGCCCGGTGCTCAAAACTCTTCATTGGCTGCCTGTCAAATTCAGAATTGACTACAAGATTTTACTTCTAGCGTTTAAAGCTTTAAATGGCATGGCCCCTGAATATCTGAGTGACTTACTCATTCCTTACTGTCCTCCTAGATTACTTCGCTCTCAAAATGCTGGCTATTTGAAAATTCCTATTATATCTAAAACTACAATGGGTGGCAGAGCCTTCTCTTACAGAGCCCCTTTTTTATGGAATAATCTTCCCATGTATGTACGGGCTGCAGACACACTTTCTGTCTTTAAGTGTAGGCTAAAAACGTACCTCTTTAGTCAATCCTATAGTTAAGGATGTCGGGGGGGGGGGGGGGGGGGGGGCTAACCTTCTCTTTTCCTCTCTCACCCTGAGCTGCAGATTACTCCGGCCCGTCCCCCTCTCACCCTGAGTTTGCAGACTGCTCCAGTTATGCCCCTCACCCTGAGTTTGCAGACTGCTTCGGACCCGTCCCCCCTTTGGTTTGGTTTATCCTCCCGACTTCACGCAACCGGAGTCCCAGATGCATCACCCCGCCCCCTTTGAACTGATGATTGAACTGATTATTGATCTGACTATTACCATTCAGTCCACCTTTAGTCTAAACCGGGCCGGCCAGCGAAGGATGGGCACCCCCTCTCTAGCCAGGTTCCTTCCGAGATTTCTTCCCACTGGGGAGTTTTTTCTCGCCACTGCTCAGTGTTTTTTTCTCCCCTACCGGGGAGTTTTTTACCTCATTTTGCTGGTTGGGGGCTATGGCCTGGTTTTTTTGCTCAATTTTCCTTCTGTCTCCCTGTGCAGCGTCTTTGTGACAGTTCTCTGTAAAAAGCGCTATACAAATAAAATTGAATTGAATTGAATTGAATAAAACTAACCGTTTGGTAAATAATGAAGAATTCAAAGACAAAGCAAATGATAACGAGCCAAACCTGCATTGTGTTAACAAGTTTAAAGAAAAAATTATGAAGGTACTTAAACTTGTGTTCAATTACCTAATTAGAAGCCTATTCACCTGAGTTCTTACCTCTTCTTTGTAATTGTTTGCAATATAACACAATAAGCATAACGAACATGGGATTTTTTTTCTTCAAAGCATGCATAGCTATTGCTAACATAACGTGGCTTAATAGAGTAAAGAGTTTAAAGTGTTCTCTCTATACAATAAAAACACCTAATTAAGAAAAAATAACAGCTTGTTAAAATTCTGGTATTGCAATTGTGGTTGGAACGAAAACCAGCATACACAGGGGGTCCCCAGGACCAGGGTTGAGAACCACTGTTCTAGACCAGGGGTGGACAACTGCAGTCCTGGGGGTCTGTTGTTATGCACGGTTTTCTGCCACCAGTTAGGCCTAGTACATACTCTACGCAAGGAACATGAACGCCAACGCAGTTTCGGGACATACGCCAGATCTTTGCTCACATACTATACGCGCGTTTACCAGCTTCTTTTCGCCCTGTCCGCTAGTTGGCAGCCTAGGCTAATCTGGTTGGAGCGAGTAATCTTAAACCGGAAATTATTACTTCTTTGTGTGTAGTCTGCAATTCTGCAGTTATTGAACAGTATTTACATTTAGCACCTCTAACGGAAACGCGTGGAATTGCACCACACGTTTGCGTCGCGTTACAAAATTTGGACTGCACATTTTGCTACGCAAGAACGCGAGAAATGCCCCCTGCGTTGCTCTTTGCGTCGTTGTGCGCGTTCCTTGCGTAGAGTATGTACCAGGCCTTACCCTGGCTCAATAAGCTAATTAGTGACATACACCAACCTCGATTTACAGTTGAAGTCGAACATACACCTTAGCTAAATCCATTTAAACTCAGTTTTTCACAATTCCTGACATTTAATCCTAGTAAAGATTCCCTGTCTTAGGTCAGTTAGGATCACAACTGTTATGACCCCAGAAGAGGACTGGACCCAAATGCATGACAAGTAGACAGAAATGCCAAAAACTCAATATTTATTATATGCTCAGGGCAGTCCTGAGCATGGGGAGAAAGGCAAAGGCAGTAGAAGTTCCAAGCCGGAACTGGACTCAACCGGCAGGAAAGTATTGCTCCAAGCCGGAGCTGGACTTTACAGGTCACACCGGAATTGTTCCAAGCCGGAACTGGACAGACTTGACAGACAGAGTGGGAGCGCTAAGCATCCAATAAATTAAGCTTCTAACTATACTCCTGAAGCGTAGGGAGAACATGTAAATACAGACAGTCCAGTTTTGAGGATGCGGGAACAGAGGGAGCAGGGAAAGCCAGGGGTGATGATGGAGACAGGTAACCTGGTTGGTAGGAGCAGGGGATGAGCGGGAACGGGAGCGGTAGAGCAGGACAGTGGAGCGGAGCCCAGGCAGGACGCAGGCCTGGCAGCAGGGCAGCGGCAGTAGCAGCACGGCAACAGCAGGGCGGCAGCAGCGACAGCAGAGGCAGGAGCGACAGCACATAAACAGCACCGCAGCACTGGCTGAGAGCGGGCACCGCCGCAGGGTGGAATAGCAGAAGCCCAAGCTGCATGCACACACGTCAGGTGGAAGGCAGGGAAACTGCAACACAGGCAGGGATTCACGGACAACTGCAGGCTGGCAGACTTTAAGCAGACAGGGTTGGTTAGCGAGACCAAACAATGAACAGCGGGTAATGCTGTTCCAGACTGATCAGACTTGGACTTCACAGAATAGCAGGGTGAGTAAACACCGACACAGAACTAAACTGTTTAACAAGGTGACTAGACAGAGAACCAGACAGGACCAGAGGTTTCAGACTAAGAGCATTAACAAACTGGCACAGGACAGAAAACACCGGGGGCCCTATCTTGGCGATCTTAGCGCTTAGTCTAAGCACATGGCGCTAAGTCCATTTAGGGCGTGTCCAAGTCCACTTTTGCTATTTTAACAGCGTGTTTTTTTGGGCACTAAGCACAGCGCAAGGTGCAACTGGGCTGAACCTAGTCTCTTCATTAATTATAGGTGTGTCTTGGGCGTGACATGCAATAAACCAATCAAAATGTCATATCCCATTCCCTTTAAAAGCCTGTTTTTCCACCTTGGCGGATTGCTTATGAGTGTGATCAAGGAATAGGCTATATGGATCAGTAGCAGTAGTAGTATTATGAGTTCCCGGTAATTCCTGACAGTGCTGTTTACAAAATATATGCTGTTAAATTTCGTTAAAAGCACCTGCAACAGCTGAGAATAAGCGACCAATTGCTTCCTTCTCACCTTAGAAAACGCCAAATTAGCCTGCTTGTTTAACGAATTTCGTTTGATTATGCAATGAACTCATGTTCAAGCTTCATCCGAAGTTCATTAGGCTACCTGCATTCTAATTTTGATTGATAACATAACTAACGTTATTTTGCCTTATTGATGACACTAAATACAACAAATCTGTCAGGTTGGCAACCCATAGGTTCAGCATATTTTCCCTTGTTTTATAATGTCCTGCTTATGGAAATGTGACCAACCTGTTTTACTGGTAGCGTAATACTTTAAAATGATTCACTTTCCCAGGAAGACCGTGAAAAGTGCGATGTACAGCAGGGGAAACAGACCTGCTCCTGTAAAGCGAACATGCAGATAATGGAATTAAAATTAATTGTAAATTAATTGTGTAACAATTTGTTTCTTATTAGACGCTTAGTTCTCTTTAAAATCTTTTGTTCAGTTATGGAATAACAGGTGAAATCAGCGGGGTTTTAATAAGCTGTCACTGTAATTTAAAAAATATGAAGGACGAAGAATAGCTAAGGTTAGGCTACAATTCAGCTAACATGATGACATTTATCTCCGTTTTTTAACCATAGTCTATCGAAAAAACATTATGCACAGCGAGTCCGCTGTAGCCTAGGCTATTTGAAAAACAATAAAAGCAATATTCACTGGACAAGGTTTTGAACTTTTTTCAGTCACAAACCATTCTATTTAGCCTACTTACAGGCTGTATTCCTAGATAAACAGAGCTGTATTGTAATGACATCTGAAGCGCATTTTCAGAACGCAAATGTCCGTCTATTGCAGTACGCGAGTTTTCCATTGAATGGCAATTCACGCATTAGGTGCAAATGACAATTCGCGCATTAAGCTTGATATAGGTGTTATCAGCTCCTTTTTAATGGATAGCCATTGTCCCGTACCATCGCACATCACCTGGATGTTGATGGAGTGGGCTGAGAGCAATGTGATGTGGCATCGTTTTCCTTCGCCGAGGGAAAGGTATGTGGACCTATGGAACCTTTTATTATTATGCATTTTTGATCTAGCCTACACAATAATAATATTTCACATTGTGATCTAGATATTTTAGTCATGCTTGTGCGCACCCCTGTGTGTAACAGACAGGAGGGTACGCGCGTTGTGCACACGCCTATGTAGACGCACTTATATGCGCCATTAAAATAACATGTAAACAACTGCGACATGACTTTAGACCAGGTTTGTGGTGGTTCTAGCGCAAACTCTTTCTGCTGGCTCAAGATAGCAATACGCCAAAAAGAATCCTGGCCACTCCTCATTTTAAGACCAACACGCCCGGTTCACTTGTAATGGGCGCAAGAATACATGCTAATTAAAGGACGTAAGCGTTAGGCGTTATAATGAACCTAGCGCCGGGTGTAAGATAACAAAGACACTTGCGTTTGGGTTAGCGCCGCTTTGCGCCGGGTGTAAGATAGGGGCCCCGGGTGACTAAATGCAAACATTTAATTGGAATCAATTAGGAAACGCGTGCGAATGTATGCGAGAGTGATTGAACAGAGCGGAGAGTGAGGAATGCATGCGAAACGGGGGAATGGGATAGGCTGAGACAGGAGTTGTGAAACAAAGTGATACAAACAAGAAACGCCCAACCTGCAGCACGGGGGGAAACACGGACAATGGAGAGAGAAAACAGGGGGAGAGGGAAAACACAGAGAAACAATAGGATAGGAGTGGAATGTTACAACAACTTTATTTTAAGAATGTGAAATGTCAGAATAATAGTAGAGAGAATTATTTATTTCAGCTTTCATTTCTTTCATCACATTCCCAGTGGGTCAGAAGTTTACATACCCTCTGTTAGTATTTGGTAGCATTGCCTTTAAATTGTTTAACTTTGGTAAAACATTTCGGGTAGCCTTCCACAAGCTTCTCACAATAAGTTACTGAAATTTTGGCCCATTCCTCCTGACAGAACTGGTGTAACTGAGTCAGGATTGTAGGCCTCCTTGCTCGCACACACTTTTTCAGTTCTGCCCACGAAAAAATGCAACAATACATGCATACAAGCACAGGAACATTCATGAGCTTCTGTTCATATCGCGGAATGTAGCAAAAATATCAGATTATTGAAATGATTGGGCTAATTAAATAAACACCAGCCCCCCAGCACTGGAGTTCCCACCCCTGTTCTAGGCTAATAAAACTAGATCGGATTTATAGAAAAAAATATGAAAACAGTTTTGCGTCTTGCATACAACATGACTGGTGATGCGTAATTATTTTCATATGGCTGTCTCCAATAAACACTTATACAGAGGCTATTTCTTGATGTAATAATTTTAACCGGCTTCTGTTTCATTCCATTTAGGCTGCACAATAGCGATTAAACTGATATTCTACAGCAGGGGTGTCCAATCTTACCCGAAAAGGGCCGGTGTGGGTGCAGGCTTTTGTTCTAGCCCAGCACTATGACACCTGATTCTACTTATCAAGGTCTTGATTGAAGAGCACGATTAGTTAATTAGTTGAATCAGGTGTTGTAGTGCTGGGCTAAAACAAAAACCTGCACCCACACCGGCCCTTTCCGGATAAGATTGGACACCCCTGGTCTACAGCCACAACGCGTAGGTCAAGTGAATTTTAAAATATTGCCCAGATGCATTAACTGCTTTTAATATTTTCATAAATGGAATGACTTGGACCGTGTTGGTTTACTGACCACAGAAGAAGGAAGAAGAAGGAAGAAGAAAGAAGAAAGAAGAAAGAAGAAAGAAGAAAGAAGAAAGAAGAAAGAAGAAAGAAGAAATAACAAAGTTTGAGGCTTTATTGTGTGGATGTGTGGCGTTGTACATGGATTCTGTGTGGTTACATGAGGTCATAACGTACAGAAATTAATGTTTTTAAGGGCTGAGAGTCTGTGGTCATTGTGGTAATTTCTGTAGGAAACCCTGAAAAGTGGTAAACTCTCGTAACTTGGCAGATGGCATACCTGACCCCCTTAATACAATAGTACATAGTAGGGAATGAAGAAACACTGTAACCAACATATTATTATTATTATTATTATTATTATTATTATTATTATTATTATTATTAATAATAATAATAATAATAAAAACTATTATATACTATACATTTACAAAGCCCTCACATCATCATAAGCATGCTCATTGATCTGGAGAAGGATGAATGTTCTCAGCACACCACCTGAAAGAGGAGCATCTTGCAAGCCAAGGCACTTAATTATCAATATGATGCAGCCTCGCCCTAACCTTGTTAACTTTAACTGGATTGCTGCAATTGAAAGTAACCGATTGGCAGATCTGATTAGATTGCAAAGTTGTCTTGATTTGCCCAAGTTGAAAGATGTAAATGCAAGCAATAGACTCAATCCAAATTATGCAAGACGTGTGTCAATTGAATAAGCAACCTTTCAGTGAATATTTTTCAATTGAAGTTTTTTCCCACAAAGCATGAATGAATACATTAATTTATTATCATCAAATTGTCTTCATTATAATAAATGAAATAACTGGAAAATTCATACAGCGCTCTCTGCAACGAGGTTCTTGAATGAATGAATGAATGAATGAATGAATGAATGTCATGGTTTTGACCCTGTTTCCCTATGCGGTCGTTTTGGGACGACGGTGCTCCGTCGGCTCGCCTGTAAATGTTTCTCCCTCCTGGGAGATCGGGTGTTTGCCCAGGTACGTTTGCTGCATTGGACTGCGCACTTATTAAACTAGCCATAGAACGTTAAATTTCTGTTCCTGTTCGCCTCGTTACATTTCACCTTACTAAGAGGCTAGGGCGCGTGTTTAATTTAGTTTGCGTGAGTCTTTGGTTAGTAAGTTATGGGACGACGGTGCTCCGTCGGCTCGCCTGTAAATGTTTCTCCCTCCTGGGAGATCGGGTGTTTGCCCAGGTACGTTTGCTGCATTGGACTGCGCACTTATTATACTAGCCTTAGAACGTTAAATCTCTGTTCCTGTTCGCCTCGTTACATTTCCCCTTACTGAGAGGCAGGGCTTGTGCTTGTATTAGTCAGTTAGCCGATGTTTTCGGTGCAGCTGTCCTTTTCATCTTTTGTGCTTTTTTTCTCCGTGTATGGAGATGTGGGCGATTCGGTTCGGAACTTTGGTTCTGTTCGCCCTTCGGTACAATTCGTCTCTTAGGGAGACCGGGTGATGATGTTGGACATGTTTGCATGTGACTGCGAGCCTTTTAGCCTTGGAACATTAATTATCTGTGTTCCTTCGCCTCATCCTATACCTATTGGTATTAGTTTTCTGTGTTTATTTGCTGTGTGTTTTGTTCGTGCCATTGTGCTACTCGCCTGTTCTTGCGTCTCGTTATCGAGACAGGGCGTTTTATTTCTGGCTCGTGTGTAACAGTGAGCCGGTCTGTAGCTGTGGTGTGTGTGTGTGTGTGTGTTCCTTGTCTCCTTCCCTTATCTGCGGGGTATACCGCCTTAGTGGCCTAAGGGCTTAATGAATCCCCTTGCTGCGTTTGGCTCCTCCCACCTCACACGTCATGCCCCATTACAATGAATGAATGAAAATAATTTATTTCGAACAAAATATAAAATAAAGATAAAATACAAACTAAATTGTAACAAATTTATGACGGCAAGTAAAAAGAAAAGAAAATTTAAAAAAATGCAAAGATGCAACTGTCTCTCGTCCGAAAAGGAGTAGGAAGAAGCAACATGCTTGTCTAGTCCTACCCCTTATTTCATATTAAACCATTAAATCCAATAAAATCACATTCGACTAAATGTGAAAAATGTAAAAAACTCCTTCGAGTTAGACTTAATCTATAGTATTGCCATGCCTACAGGAATAAAATTCTGCTTTACAGTACATACTGTACACTGATTACCTATATAACTGAGGCCAAGCCCACGAATGGTCACGTAGTCAATCACATATCTTACATGGGGCTGGCCCATTTAACCCTCAATGACCACTTTTGTTTGGGGTCAAATCGGCCCCAAAAGTTGAAACTGGCAACACTCTTGTGATATGATGTTGCCACTGTCACCTTTTGTGCCTTTCCCAATGGGCCTTTTATCCCTAATACTAAATCTGTGAAACCTCTAATTTTACAGCCTGAGGTGAGTTTGAAGTTGAAAGCCTATATGGGGAAAGTGCCACCAAAATCACCCATAAAACTGGCTGTGTATTTTCATATTTTACACAGCTACCCTACAAATGACACAACACCCTAGTGTACAAAGTTGGTACAGGATTTAGCATTGGTTATTGCAGGTCGATTTAATCCCAACAAATTAGGAAACATCAGTGGCAAGATGAAAAGATACGGCTAACTTGGTTAAGCGATGTCAAATGCTGAATGGGGTAAAATTGACCCAGAAAATTATTTGGGTTAGTTGCATGTACAGTAAAAACATGCATGTACCTGACATTGCGGTTCATGTCAAGACAAATATCTAATCCGCAACAGATCAATGTAAACATCTTGTAGTATATGCAGATCGGGATGGCAGGTATGCCATCCGCCAAGTTACGGCTTGGCGGGGTATGCCCCATACCTATACAGCACAGAGTTTGGCACTTTTCAGGGTTTCCTACAGAAGTAACCACAATGACCATAGACTCTCAGCCCTTAACATTAACCTCTGTATGTTCTGACCTCATGTAACCACACAGCATTCAGAGAGAGCTTCACACATCCACACAATAAAGCCCCAAACTTGCAGTTTTTCTCCTTCCTCTTCTGATTCTGATTCTTCTTCCCATTTTTCCTGCCTACCCAGAGACCCTCACTACCTGCCTGCCTCCGTACCCTCAATAATTCTCCCCATTGGATAACATCGCATACCTGCTCTCCCAAGCTTATCGCCCAATAAAAACGCTTCAAACTAATTTGCACACATCACAGAATCACAGAAAAAACCGCTATATGGCCTTGCGTATTCTATGAAGCTGCTGTGGCCTACTGGTTACAGTTGCTGCCTCTCATACAGAGGATTGGGGGTTTGAGCCCAACAGGACACAATTTTTTTTTCAACAAAAACAATGTGCAACTGTTAAATACTTTTCATTTATTACACTGTTATTTTCACATTAACAAACGTATTTTTATTGCAAAGGCAAAAGACGTTTCCAATATTAACTGTTCAATGTTTCACTTGTATTTCACTTGTACTACAGCGAAATGGTGAAAGTCAGACAGACACTGACAAATGGCCTATAGCCTATATCATGTGACTGTATCCCTTTGGTCATCTGGTTAGTGTCAAGCCTTAGAATGCGAGAGACGTGGGTTCGTACCCCGCCTGGTTGGTAAGTGTCATTTCATTTTGGACTCAAACAGTGTGCACATGTTCTGGTTTTCTCATACAAGAATGTTTTTGTATTGCAAAGGCAAAGACACATTTACAATATTAACTGTGCACTTAAAGTAGCCTGTTAGTTAAACAATTCAGTCACTGGACATGGCAGTAATGCAATAGGCTAGCTAATGTTATGGGAACAGGTATCCCATGGCCATTTGTCAAGCAAAGAAAAAAGTTTCAATGCAGAATATCATCTGGTTAACATCGCGTTGTTGCACTAATGTAAAAAACAATTTCAATAAATAACTGCCATAGGCTACATATTTGAATCTCACACAAATGCAGACAAAAAAAATTTGTATGTGTGGAACCTGCTGTGCTCTTGTGCCGCGGTCATATCTAGACTCACTGTGGAAACCGAACCTTCAACATTCGCCTCAGCCAACATTTCTTTATTATGTCTTCATTCATTTCTTCACTTCAGCTCTGTTCAATTTATCCTTTTCACACATAACACAACGTCACCATAAAATTAACTACTAGGAAAATTAAGAATTTACGATAATACATTAAGAATTGATGATA
Source organism: Synaphobranchus kaupii (assembly GCA_029718625.1). Taxonomy (NCBI): domain Eukaryota; kingdom Metazoa; phylum Chordata; class Actinopteri; order Anguilliformes; family Synaphobranchidae; genus Synaphobranchus; species Synaphobranchus kaupii. The sequence continues at coordinate 27,921,669 of CM056381.1, forward strand.
GCCTACTATAAACTGCAATCCCTTAAGAGATCGGATTTATAAACCTCCAATTCCCCAAACATATCTGTTTCATGGTTAGTAACTTAAAAAAATTATAATAGCCTCCGAACATTGCTCTAGTCTACGCTACTCTGCAAATAATGTAGCTTACTGCAAACACTTTTGATTATAATAAGAAGAATAATCTCTGGTAGGCTACTTTCTTAGTAGTATCTATTTTTTCTTTCTGGCTAAGATTCCTGGGAAATATGCGTTGTCCAATTAAGCTTGTTAGCCAACGTTAGTTTTGCCAGAGAAACGTCAGTCAGCTACTAGTCAGGAAGCAGGTACAAGCTAGGCTACTATGAAGCGAATCAACATGCCATCCATTGCACTACAGAAAACTAAACAATTCATTGTATTTCATTAGACATTAAATACAGCTCATCTACAAGCTCTTTTAATGTAATTGTCAGCTATCGGTAATAGGAGAAATGTTCTCATTCTCGTCAGTACAGGGCGTTATGCTTACACAAATGTCTGCATGCATTTATTTTGAATGCATGTAGCCTATTCTGTATGTATGTCTCTCTCGATGTCATTATCTTCATGCATTATTCATCATTAGTTAGCTATCAAAAATAAGTGATATCTGATCAAAGACGTCTCCGACGTAAAAAAAAAAAAAAAAAAAAGCCAAGTTACTCACGCATAGCCTACATAGCGCTGTCTATAAGTTCTTAATTCCAACTTGCAAAAACTAGGCCTGCCTTTAAAAGTATTGATATAAAAATGTGGCCAAGTTACAACTAACAATATTGCCTATCGTAGCTCACACTAAATAAACTAGCTCTATTCCAAAGCAATGCTATCCAAACTTTCCTAAATTATTTAATGCAACTTGGCCCTGTGTTTCTTCATCTTACCACCTCAAGAGAATGTGGTCAATGAAACTTTATGTTCCACATCAATCTGGAAAATGAGAATAATTTATAGTGGAAATACTCTGATTCAGATGTGTTGCAACTTGCACTTAGTGTAGTAATTTTTCTGTTTAATTTCTATAGGCCGTGTTTGAACAATTGTCTGCATCCACTGCTTTGGGTCTATGAAAAGCACAGAATGAATAAAATGTATTATTATTATTATTATGTATTTATTGATTTATTTGGAATATTTGGATTTCTATCAAAACCTGTGTGATCCTGCAGAGCATAGATATCCTTGTGTTCACAAAATTCTGTTCGCAAATATAACTATTGGATACATTCCTAAAAATGCTATATGTACGCTATTTTCTAGGTAAAAATATTACTCATTTTTATCTGCATTTATTTATTCATCCCCCCTTTCTCTATTGTACATGATGTTTCTTGATATAAATGTCTGTTTGTGAATTGTAATGAAATCTGTAGCAGCAGTTAACATTTTAAAACCTTTACATTTTCTAAAGTAAACTTGCCAACAAAGTATAACCATATCCTTTCTGGAATGTAATTATTCATCAACTGTTAAAAACATTAATTGAAATCATATGTTGTTCCATGAGGCACAATCTCTTCACATGCTAAGATGAAGAAACACAGGGCCAAGTTGCATTAAATAATTTAGGATAGCATTATTTGGATAGCATTGCTTTGGAATAGAGCTAGTTTATTTAGTGTGAGCTACGATAGGCAATATTGTTAGTTGTAACTTGGCCACATTTTTATATCAATACTTTTAAAGGCAGGCCTAGTTTTTGCAAGTTGGAATTAAGGACTTATAGACAGCGCTTTGTAGGCTATGCGTGAGTACCTTGGCTTTTTTTTATGTCGGAGACGTTTTTTTATCAGATAATTACTTTACAGACATTGTCCTGAAAACTAACCTTGTCCGAATAGGGCTTTAGAGTATGTGCTGCCACCCATGGTAATGACCTGTACAAAAAGGTATTGTATTTCCCTACTGCAGTTTTGTGTAGGCTATTTCTCTATTCCTCTTATGCCTCATACCAATATTGATAGCTAACGTGATAATACTGGTAGGTAGCTTTTGAAAGGTGGATCTAAATCTTTGTCTATTTCCATTTCAAATCCTTTTTAGAAGTATTCTAAAGCTATACGAGTAGATGTATAATTGCATGCTGTGATTGCATTAGGCTATTAAATGTATACTTTCACCTATTGTTTTCATTTCTACCCTTTGAACTCCACTATGACATATCAGGCCAATTGGGTCTACATGTTATGCTATGACTGAAATCTTATTGACTACTACTCTGTATGTCAACAGTGTATGTTTTCATATATTTCATACTTCTTAGGTGTACATAAGTGATTTCATGTCCAGTATAGGCTACTCCTTGGGTGGATGATTCCATTTCTAATCAACAAATTAAGAGCAGAATCTATGATGGTTTAAGTCAAAATGAAATACCACTGTATTTATGCACTCCAGCAGCAAGTGACAGCCTATTTCCTTTTCAAGTGTGTACACAGTCTTCTGTGTAAAATAATCATCATCACGTACAGTGATGAGTACATGTTGTTTGAAATACAGTAGACCAACATAGCTACAGAACTGTATAGCAGTCAGATATAAAAAACAAAACTACTGTACTGGGAATCCCTGATAGTGTAGAGAGCTGAAGTTTGGCTTGGTGGTGCTCATTTGAATTTCCTGTCTTTTGCGGCTTTTGACCAAGCCAAACTTAAAGGAGCTATATGTAACATTGACACCGAGCGTTTAAAATGGGTACTGCAGTCCAAATTCACAATATTGGAGAGAGTTGTCTCCGCCTACCCCCTCCTCCCCAGACTCGAAGCTCACACAGGTTGCCAGGTTGAGGACACTGAACGAACACGAGCGCAAGACAAGCAGAGCGCAACATTATATTTTGAGATGAGCTTATTCTATTTTGACAATGACAAGCGACGACGAGTCCTACACTGTAAGTTGATCAGCTAATGTGCACGTTTGCAATTTATTTATTGTTTGCAAATTATAAACCAGCTCATGTGGATTTTTTTATAACTCTGTCAATGTTAGCTAGATGCATGGCTGGCTATGTTTACGGTCACACAGATATAAGCTAACGTTAGTGGTATGTTTAGCTAGTAACTATATACATATATATATTTAAATCTTTAGCTAGCTAGCTAAATGAAAACTATGTTGAACCTAGCTTATGCATTCGTAAATCGGCTGTCGGAGTGCCGGAGTACATCTGGTTGTTCGTAATGGGCAGTGGGCGGAGTCAACTCGGAGAATAGTGAATCACACAGGCCAAAACAAATACAGACGTTCTGACCCGGAATGGAAATTTCAAAGGAGAACATACTGGCTGTAGTATTGTTGTCGGAGAAGCCAGTATTTCGATTTAGCATGTTTCCTTAATCTCTGATGACATATCATGTTCATTTTATGATTTAGTACAGTAAATTTGTTACATATAGCTCCTTTAACACTTAGAACATAGTTTTTTGTTATTAATTCCCAGGGTTTTTTCTCCAGAAGGTGTCACTTTCTTAAAAAATGTAATCATCATAACTATTGTTACACATCCACTTGAACGTTGAATAAACATAACTGAAGATTACACAATCATTAGAAAATGTATAGCTACTGCTAGAAAGTTCAACGTACCTCGAGAATACCCCAGTAGACCAGAATAAGTCCAAATAGCATTAAATATCATAACATAGCCCATAACATAATAACATAACATTACAAATTTCATAACACATTGGAAATAAAACAGATTGAATCATGACAAACAACAACAGATATATTGTAGTTACATTTTCATTTTATTTTGTGCATTTTTCAAATTTGATAACTAATCTGTCCAAAATTCTACTTAGCTATAATGAAGGTTTTGTTTGAAACATTTTGCACTTAAAAACGTATCGTGCTTGCTCAGCTAATGTTAACCCACAGAACTGTTTTGTACGTTAAGTTTACTCCCAGAGTGTGCACTGTGCAGACCTGGCTAAGTAACTATACTCCCAGTGTGCACTGTGTAGACCTGGCTAAGTTACTTTACTCCCAGAGTGTGCACTGCGCAGACCTGGCTAAATTACTTTACTCCCAGAGTGTGCACTGTGCAGACCTGGCTTAGTTAGCTGATGAAGCACATTATGAGGCTATGAGTTTTAAGCATTTGTGTGACCCTACATAGCATAATGCGTGTGTATGAACCACCTAACTATATTATATATAGTTTAGTGGTATGAACTAGGTACTAATGTTTATTTACAGGCTAATTGAACAAACTCATTGAAAATGATCAAACCACTTACAGATTGCTGGCTAGAATAGAGCGTATATCGACATAGTTCAGTGCTAGGTGGCTACAGTCTAGAAACGGACCCGGAAAAAAATTATACTCTGGGAAGAGCCTATGTTACAACGGGACTAAAATAAAGGAGATCCTCCGGTAATAATTAGGCTACATTAACCTCACCTCCCCCCGTAAGTTAAAACTTATCCCGTCCGAATAGGGCTGACACATATCGTTGCAATTCTTAATCTGTCAATGTCAGGCTCTTCCAGTTTCAAGTTTCTTTTTTACCCAATGTAAGTTAGCAAGCTGGCTAGTGCCACATGGCAATGGAAGATATAACGTTAGCTAGCTAACGTTATTTAACTTGGCTAAGATAATAATTTTCATTGCACCATTGTACCGAAAATAACTCCGTTATACGTTAAATAAGTTAGGCTATTAACTGACCTAACGTTAACGTTTTACTGGCTAAAAATGTCATCTTAAACTATCACTCTTCAACTGTGTTGTGTTGGTAGGAATTTATTTAGTCTAACGTTACATTCTGCCAAAACTATTCAGCGAAATATCTGGTTACTTTAAAGACGAACTAACGTAACGTTAACATTAATTGTCCTAATGTTACATTGCTTGGCACTGTTGGGTTCCTTGTGGGGCTTGTAATGCTACCTAGCTAACGTTAGTTGATAGCTCACACGGTGTGGCGCTGTAGCTTCATTAACATTACAGATAATATTGTGTCTGAAAGGAGTAACGTTAGTAGCTAAGTTAACATACATTTGTATAAAAACATTTCGACGTATACCTCTACTAAAATTTAATCTTTATCTGCGGTTATCTAAGAGAGACTTAATTAGTTGCGCCTTGATCTGTCAAAAATGATGGCATAAACACTCAAAATAACCCCGATAGACTGTCGTCGTATTTGGGTGCACTGTGGAGTGTTTAAATGCGTTTGGTAGTGGATGCTACCGGTTACCTTAGAGTTGCGCCATTAGCAACGTGTGTATGTCCAAAAGAAGGGACAGCATGGAATTAGCTGAAAATGGTTTCCATCAATCAACTACATCATGGGTAAGCCGTAATTGAGACATTGGGCCCTATCTTGGCGATCTTGGCGCTTAGTCTAAGCGCATGGCGCTAAGTCCATTTAGGGCGTGTCCAAGTCCACTTTTGCTATTTTAACGGCGTGTTTTTTTGGCGCTAAGCACAGCGCATGGCGCAACTGGGCTGAACCTAGTCGCTTCATTAATTATATGTGTGTCTTGGGCGTGACATTCAATAAACCAATCAAAATGTCATATCCCATTCCCTTTAAAAGCCTGCTTTTCCACCTTGGCGGATTGCTTATGATGGCGAAACAGACATGCTCGTGCGTGTTTAGTGTGATCAAGGAATAGGCTAAATGGAGTATGACCAATATTATTCGGACTAACCATTAGCCTATGAGTTCCCGGTAATTCCAGACAGGGCTGTTATTTTACAAAATATGTACGGTTAAATTTCGTTAAAAGGTCCTGCAACAGCTGAGAATAAGCTATCAATGGCTTCAGTCTCACCTTAGAAAACGCCAAATTACCCTGCTTGTTCAGCGAATTTCGTTTGATTATGCAATGAAAGTGTCAAACATCAATTCCAAGAGGCTGTTCTCATGGAGTTCTCGAAGTTCAAGTTTCATCCAAAGTTCATTAGGCTACCTGCATAGTAGGCTAATATTGATTAATAACATACATACCGTTATTTTGCCTTAATGATGACACTAAATAGCCTACAATAAAGCTGTCAGGTTCGCAACCCATAAGTTCACGCATATTTCCCCTTGTTTAATAATGTCCTGTTTATGGAAATGTGACCAACCTGTTTTACTCGTAGCGTAATCCTTTAAAACAATCCACTTTCCCAGGAAGACCGTGAAACGTGCGACTTGAGAACATGCAGCTCACGTGCAGAGAATGGCATTAAAATTAATTGTGAATTAATTGTGTAACGTGCTGCAAATTTGTTTGAGTTTCTAATTAGACGCTTAGTTCTCTTTAAAATCGTTTAGTTCAGTTAAGGAATAACGGGTGAAATCAGCTGGGTTTTAAACGGTGAGAGTATGGAAACCTGGTCACTGTAATTTAAAAAAATATGAAGGACGAAGAATAGCTAAGGTTACAATTTAGTTAACATGGTGACATCTCCGTTTTTTAACCATAGGCTATCGAAAAAAACCTTATGCACAGCGAATCCGCTGTAGCCTAGGCTATTTGAAAAACAATAAATGCAATATTCACTGGACAAGGTTTTGAACTTTTTTCAGTCACAAACCATTCTATTTACTTACAGGCTGTATTCATAGATAAACAGAGCTGTATTGTAATGACATCTGAAGCGCATTTTCAGAACTTAAATGTCCGTCTATTGCCGTGTGCGAGTTTTACATTGAATGACAATTCACACATTAGGTGCAAAGACAATTCCCGCATTAGGCTTGATAGCTATAGGTGTTATCAGCTCCTTTTTAATGGATAGCCATTGTCCCGTACCATCGCACATCGCCTGGATGTTGATGGAGTGGGCTGAGAGCAATGTAATGTGGCATTGTTTCCCTTCGCTGAGGGAAAGGTATGTGGACCTATGGAACCTTTTATTATTATGCATTTTTGATATAGCCTACACAATAATAATATTTCACATTGTGATCTAGATATTTTAGTCATGCCTGTGCACGCCCCTGTGTGTAACAGACAGGAGGGTATGCGCGTTGTGCACACGCCTATGTAGACGCACTTATATGCGCCGTTAAAATAGCATGTAAACAACTGCGACATGACTTTAGACCAGGTTTGTGGTGGTTCTAGCGCAAGCGCTTTCTGCTGGCTCAAGATAGCAATACGCCAAAAAAGAATCCTGGCCACTCCTCATCTTAAGACCAACACGCCCAGTTCACTAATGATGGCGCAAGAGTACATGCTAGTTAAACGGCGTAAGCGTTAGGCGTTATTATGGACCTAGCACCGGGTGTAAGATAGCAAAGACACTTGCATTTGCGTTAGCGCCGCTTTGCGCCGGGTGTAAGATAGGGCCCATTATGTCCAAAATTCCGAACTATCCCTTTAACACACAGATCATGAAAGCTGAGACATTTTTTGACTAAAATGAGATGAAGCCCAATACATAATCTTGTTGCGGCAAAAGCAGCTGATGTTATTGTGTGACTGGTTACAAGCTGACTAGCCTCCAAATGATGCAAAAGTCTGGTGATAGCTTGTCATATTATATTTGAAAGATTCAAAACAATTTTTGCACTGAATTTGACATTAAGACATAGATCATGACAGCCAAGATAATTAAAATCAGATGAAACCCAATACATTAGCTTGTCACGGCAAAAGCAGCTGATGTTATTGTGTGACTGGTTACAAGCTGACTAGCCTCCAAGTGATGCAAAAGTTTGGCACTAGCTCGTCATATTAAGTTTCAAACCTTCAAAACTATATTTTCACACATAATTAAGTGTGGCATTAAGACATACAAATTATGAAAGCCAAGATATTCGACTAAATAAAGATGAACCCTAAAACACCCAAAAATTAAGATTTTTTATATAAACATCGATTTATATGAAAATAGCCATAGCGACTTCCGACTGATTATGATAGAACGCTTCACATATATTTGATGTGATAACGTTGTTCATATGCCTTCTACAAAAACTTTGTCCCAGGAGGAAGCCTTGGGGGGTATGTAGCCCTAAGAGCTGCAATGTAGCTCCTTAGTTGTAAATATCTCCACCATTGTGTGACATGTGGAAACAGAATATTGTCATTTGAGGCACATGTGAGAAAGCCATTTTCATCGTAAAGATGTCCAATGGTTACAATCACGCTTTTCTGCCACTCATACCAATTCATTAGTGTTTACCAATCATAATAAACGAGTTTCCCCATATAGGAATCCAGGGAGAATCCAATATTTTTTCAGAAAAAAAGTGATATTTATTGAGGTACAAGAGTGAATGATTAGGCTACATATTTAGGTGTGTGTACCTGCGTGATATCAACGTTTTAATCTTAAACCATCAGAAGGGGCAAATGTATATGTGCTTTATAATGGACAAAATATATTTATGACAGGTTTTGGATAGGTCCATAGATATCTATCCCCCTATACTGATCAAAATAGTCATTCCCACTTGAAAATGATGCGGAAGTGAGTTTTATGAGCCAACCCTTATGGAAAAAGAATATAGTGCAGTATATTGTAAATATATCTAAATTATCTTCACAATATATTTAAAATATACTGCAGTATATTACATTTCCATGTGAGAAAACAGTTGATTTGTAGTTAAATATATAATTATTTTATGATTTACAGCAGTACCCAATTTAACCATTTTGGATAGAGACTAATGGACAACATGGCACACTGCCTATATTTTGCATCATAGAAATTTAGTAGTTTTGCCTATCACCCTCAGATTTTGCACACTTGTGGACACGGAGACTATGATCCAGGAAATGTATAGGTTAACCTGGTTCACATATGTATTTCATTGCAAACTAAAGAAAAAATTATTTTGCATTTATGGCACTTTATTTTGACCTAAATTATGAAAATAAACTAATCTAAGTTAGTATTGTAAATGGTACAACTGTTTGTTTAATTTAAGTCATTTAAGTTTCTCTGATGCTCACACCTGGGGCCAAATATATAAACAGTGCTGAGCAGAAAAATGCCCTCAGAAAGCTGCGTAAGCGAGTTTCCACGTAGAAATTCAGATGTATAACCAGGGTGGGAAATTAACTTTCTGACCTACCAGCCACAGTGGCTGGTAGATGCAAAATTTTACCAGCCACCCAAAAATTGTACCAGACACCTTTTTTTCCTTCTCTTTTTTACATTATGCTAGAATAATGTTTCAGATACCTTATAGAAAATGCATACTCATGTTTAGTAGCTCTAATAAAATAGTATTTATTAGGCTACAGCATGTATTACGAGTCAAACAGTCAAACATTGTGTATAGATTTATTACATACATTTCATATTATAGATAGAAATAAATTAAGGATTAGCCTATCTAATATTATAGGGTACGTTAGCTAACGTTTGCCGTTTTTATGAACGAACACAAATAACGTTAGAGCAAGCTGTCCGGAGCTGTCACTTTTACCTCAGAGTGTAGGCTATTAGTCAGTTTGTTTTGTTTTACAGCGCGACGCTGGTGGTCTTTCTAGAATTCCTTTAGTTATAGTAAATTGAACGCAAAGTTCTGCCGGCAATCTGCCTCGGTATCGAGCCAAATCAATATTTTAGAAAAATTTTATTACACTGAGCTTTTAAAAAGGTATCAATCACGAGGGTAGACTATTATTATTATTATTATTATTATTATTATTATTATTATATAAAGCTAGTCAGTGATGCAGTCAGTTCACCAACCAACAGTCTGATATGGCAACACCATGATAGAAAGGCAGAGAGAGAAAAAGCAAAACTTTGCGAAAGCAGATTTCTGACTTTCTCCCTGAGCATTCTTTTACGCATTATTTTACTCAAAGTTGTATACATGTGGCCCCTGGAGTTATAAAGGCTGAAGTTGAACTCCCCCTAAATAGGTGAGAATTGCCCAAATTTGGCATCTGCACAAAGCGGTTAAAGACCTGGATATAATGATTTAAAAGTAGTGGTACTTTACTTTATTGAAATATCAGCATTTTTTTGTCTCCCTAATATGAGGTATTTGTATCTTGCTCAAAACATGTTCTGCTTTTTGATTGTTGTAGACGTTGTCGTACAAGATTCAGATTCATAGTACTTTTGAAATGTTTCATTAATTTGCTCTTCCTTTAAAATTAAATTATTTCCTTTCAGTATTGTAGAAATACATGATTTATTAATTTCCTTTCACAATCTGCAGGTTAGAAGCTTAGTGGCCTTTTCACCATATTCATAAGATTTAGCCCGCATTCTAAATAATCTATGTTCTGCTTCATTTGTGAACAAAGAATTTACCTGAAATTTGATATTGCAGGTTTTTTTTTTTTTTCATTTGTGAGGGGGTATCTAATAAATTAATGCCCAGCTTCTTTTAATTGTTGTTCTGTGTTTAAACTACTTAAAATTTAGTTGCATGTTTAAAAAAAATATATTTAAATGCCAAACACATTCTATTTAAAAAAAACACCAAATGTATCTATAAATGTAGTTTTAAATACAAATACTGCTGCAAGCAGAAATTATGGGGGCCAAGCACTGAGGGTCAATAAGCAAAATATAAGTATCTAAGGTATTTCACTCATAATTTCCTAAAAATGTAACCTTAATTAAAAACATAACAGCTTCACTTCACAGTTGCAAAAAGTTAAAACCCACAAGAGCACTAACTGGGCTTAATGTTTGTGTTCACAGCCATCTGCTATAGTGCCTCCATATTGCCAGGGTATATGCTTGACATCATTGTCCACAAACATGGTTCAGACATTTTTCCCAAACTGATGGAAAGAAAAATAAATAATAAGGGACGCAAGCACTTGCCTGAACACTGAAATACTTGTTATTCATGCTTTTAACCCACAAATCACTCTCACTGTCCTCACCTTCACCTGTCTCTCTTCCCCCCACAAAATCAGAAACAACAGATTTTTAATTTAAGCTCTGATAAAAGCCCTTGCTTTTATTTAAACAAGATATCCACTTTATATAATTGACTTCAATTGAAAAAACACTCTTTGAATCCTGTAATTTATTGAAATCCTTTCCTAAAACGATGCTATTCATATTGCTGTCCTGAGGGAATGGAGTGACTGGCAATATAGTCTAGTCTCTCCTGCATCAGACTCTCTCTCTCACACACACAGCTGAGTGGACTCAGGCCCTATATTCAATTCAATTAAATTTTATTTGTGCCGTGCTTTGTACAGAGAACTGTCACAAAGACGCTGTACAGAGAAACAGAAGGAAAATTGAGCAAAAACCAGGCCTGAACCCCCAACCAGGAAAACGAGGTAAAAACTCCCCAATGGGAAGAAATCTCAGAAGTAACCTGGCTAGAGGGGGGGGCCATCCTTCGCTGGCCGGCCCAGTTTAAACTAAAGGTGGACTGAATGGTAATAGAAATGTAATGATCTAACATAGAAAAAAACAGTCTGAGATATTAAACTAGCTGGTAAGTAGAAAGTCCAATGAAAGGATGTAAAATGGGGGTGGGGGGGGTAGTGCATCTGGGACTCCAGTTGCGTCAAGACGGGGGTATAAACCAGGGGAGGGACAGCAGGACTGGAGCAGTCTGCAAACTCAGGGTGAGGGGCAGGACTGGAGCGGTCGGAAGATCAGGGCGAAGGGGTCAGGCTGGAGTAATCTGCAGCACAGGGCGAGGGAGGAAAATAGAGGGTTAGTCTCCCCCCCCAGACATCCTTAACTATAGGATTGACTGAAGAGGTACGTTTTTAGCCTAGAAGGTTGAGCACTATAATTCATTGGACAGTGACACATTTTTTGTTATTACTCTAGCACTTTGAGTTTGAAAGGATACAATAACTGAGGGTACTCCCGCCTCCTCCTCCTGGGCGGGGAACAATGGGGGTTGGTATCCCAGGCAGCACTGGAATGGGGACAGGCGGAGGACGGTAGGGAGTTTATGGAGTACTCGACCCAGGGCAATTGGTGACTCCAGGTCCCCTGGTCACGGGAGGTGAGGTATTGCAGGACGGTCTCCAGCTGTTGGTTGGCTCGCTCGGTCTGGCTATTGGACTGGGGTTGGAAACTTGAGGATAGACTGACAGATGCACTCAACAGCTTGCAGAACACCCTCCAAAAGTGAGATGTGAACTGGGGCCCCCTATCTGTCACCACATCAACAGGTAGGCTGTGGAGTTTAAACACACGAAGGATAAGGAGTTTGGCTGTCTCCTTGGCTGACGTTAACTTAGGTAAGGCCAGAAGATGGAGAGTCTTGGAGAATCGGTCTACTATGGTAAGTATGGTGGTATTACCATCGGACGGGGGCAGACCAGTGACGAAGTCCAGGGCGATGTGTGACCACGGTCTTCTGGGAACCGGTAGGAGGTGTAGCAGACCAGCGGGAGAAGTCATGGAGGGTTTGTTCTGGGCACAGACCGAGCAAGCAGAGACGAAACTGCGGATGTCCTCATCCATGGCGGGCTAGCAGAAGCGTTAGTGGATGAGGGCTTTAGTACATCGGGCTCCCGGGAGGAGTGCCCCCACTGCAGGACCTGTGAGTGGATAGACTGGGGAACAAACAACAGGTTATCAGGGCAACTACTGGGAACGGGAACCCCCCAGCCAAGCCGAGTGGACCACCGCCTCGATGTCCCACAGTGCTGCCGCCACCCAGCAATGAGGGGACAGGATGGTGTCTCTCTCCGCAGGTTTTTCAGAGGCCCCCTCCTGCCTGGATAGAGCATCAGGCTTACCGTTCTTGGAGCCAGGTCGGTAGGAGAGGACGAAGTTGAATCTGGCAAAGAATAGTGACTATCGAGCTTGGTGGGGGTTGAGACGCTTGGCAGACTGCAGATATTCCAAATTCTTGTAGTCTGTCCAAGCCCGCTTGACTGCCAACAGTTCACGATCCCTGATGTCGTAATTGCGCTCGGTAGGGGTCAGGCGGTGCGAAAAGAAGGCGCAGGGGTGTAACTTGTCATCAGCGGGAGAGACTTGAGATAGGATCGCCCCTACCCCCACATCAGAAGCGTCCACCTCCACCACAAACTGCCGAGAGGGATCAGGCTGGATCAAGATGGGCGCGGAGGTGAAGCATGCCTTCAGGTCCTGGAAGGCGTTGTTGGCCTTGGGGGTCCATATGAATCTCCTGGCCGAGGACATCAAGGAGGTGAGGGGGGCAGCCACAGAGCCGTAGTTGCGGATGAAGCAGCAGTAGATATTGCCGAACGCTAGGAAGCGCTGCAACTCACGTCGAGGCTCGGGTTTGGGCCACTCCACCACCTTCTGTCTGTCCATCTGGATGCCCCTGGTACACATACACAAACTGACCGAGCATGTCGCGGACGACATCATTGACTAGACCCTGGAAGATAGTTAGTTAGGCAAACTGAACAGCATCACCAGGTACTCATAGTGGCCTGTGGGCGTGTTGAACGCTGTCTTCCACTCGTTACCCTTGCAGATCCGGACTAAGTGGTAGGCGTTTCGTAGGTCCAGTTTGGTGAAGATGGTTTTGAATCCCCTGAAGGGATTCAAAGGAGGAAGACATGAGTGAGGGTAGCGATTCTTTACCGTGAAGGCGTTGAGACCTTGGTAGTCGATGCAGGGGTGGAGCCCACCGTCCTTCTTGCCCACAAAGAACCCCGCCCCGGCTGGAGAAGAGGAGGGGTGGCTTATACCTGCGGCTAGTGACTCTTGTATGTACTTGTTCATAGCCTCGGTCTCGAGGTGGGAGAGTGAGAACAAGCGGCCTCTGAGCAGCGACGTTCCTGGTAGGAGGTCAATGGCACAGTCATAAGGGCGATGGGGTGGTAGAGAAGTGGCACGGGACATACTGAACACCCCTCTCAGGTCCAGGTACTCGGGAGGCATGGATGACAGGTCAGCGTTCGCTCTCTCCAGGGTATTGGGTGGAGCAGCAGGTACTGGAGCGTCTCGGAGACAGTGTGACAGGCAATAGGGACTCCATTCAAGAATACGATTAGTAGCCTAATTGACCCAGGGGTTGTGTTTAGTAAGCCAGGGGTGTCCCAATACAACTGGCGCTCGAGGGGATTTAATAATGTAGAGGACGATCTCCTCTCGATGATTGCCGGATAGCAGAAGACTCACCGGGGGGGTTACATACGTGATGTGGCTGAGAGGAGTGCTGGTGATGGCGAGAGCCTCCAAGGGAGTCTGGAGAGGGACATTGGGTAGGTGCAACGGGGAGACCAGGTCAGCATCAATGAAATTCCCATCAGCGCCGGAGTCCACCAGCACGAGACCACCTGGATCAAACTGTTGAATAGGAGGGAGGCAGACAGCAAAGAACGGGTGTTAGGGGATCTTTGTAGAGGGGTAACGGTCACCTGTAATCCCCTGGCTACTGGTGAGCATTGGCTTTTTAAAGGGCAATTGACGATGAAGTGGCCCGGGTTCCCGCAGTAGAGGCAGACACGGGATCTGATTTGGCGTTGACGCTCGATTTGCATGGGTTTAGGTATGTTGGGTAGGGGTGCTGGTTCCAGGACTGACCTGGAGTAGGTCTCTGCTTCTGCTCGGAGGGAGTGGCCCCTCACCGACCTCCCTCTGCAGCGTGTGGCCAGATGTCGGTCAATCCGGATGGCTGTTTCCACCAGCATGTCAAAGCCGACCGGCAACTCCCGGGTAACAAGCTTATCTTTGACGTCGTCAGCCAGACCATGCAGGAAGGCGTCGAACTGGCCTTCTTGATTCCAGTGGCCAGGGTGTGGAAGTCGATAGCGTAATCAGAAACGGTGTTCTTCCCCTGACGAACCCTGAGCATTTCTCGCGCTGCTTCATGACCCTGCCGAGACCGGTTGAACACCCGCTTCATCCCCTCCACGAAGGTAGCGTGGGAGGAGCAGACTGGAGAATGGGCGTCCCACACCGCCGTTCCCCACTCCCGGGCTCTTCCGGTGAGAAGGGTGATTATAGAGGCGATTCTGGCACGGTCCGTGGGGAAGGTGGAGGGTTGAAGCTTGAATACGACGGAGCACTGAGACAAGAACGAGCAGCAGGTACCCGGTTCTCCGGAGTAGGGTTCAGGAGGTGGTAGGCGGGGTTCCCTTCCCAGAGTGGGTGCAGCGCCTTGGGGAGACATCGCTGCAGTGGGTGGATTAACATCACGCCCGAGCTGGAGCTGTTGAAACTGAGCAGACAGAGTATTCATGCTGGTGGCGAACATCCCAAGGGTCTTGCTTACGGATTCCAGAGACTGGTGAGCACTCCTTGCCGGTCCAGGACGGTCCGGAGCTGGCTGCTGTCCGCTGAGTTCATTCTGGCGAGTTCATATTGTCACGGATGTGGAAGGGACTCAGGCACAGACAGCACATAACAAATAAACCAAAAAAAGTTTATTTTGGGTCGAAACCCAGGGATGAGGCGAAGGCGTAGTCACTAAACAGGCAGAGATCAAAAACCAGGAAGTCACTGCAAAAGTACAAAAACACAATCCAAAAGGGGAAACTGAATTTAAAAAAACAGAATCAAAAAGTCAGGAAATCAGGCACACGAGGAAACTAGCAGAATACGGGTCAGGAAACGGCTTGTAGTGAAAAAGGGCAAATTAGGCAACTGTGACAAACGCGCACCAAACACAGGACAGAGTGGAATTTAAATACAGAGAACTAACGAGCAAACGAGAAACGAGAAACAGGTGAACAGCGGGGCAGGTGAAACACATAGGTAATCAGGAGTGGGGACAAGAGGCAGGGCTGACACAATGAGGAAGTGAAAACACAAGCACATACGAGCCTCAAACCATCAATCTCATGCCAGATATGCAGTAGATATGGATGGATCACTTTAAGGGTTGTTTCTCCTAACAAATTTTCCTATTGAACTCTATGGAAAAATAAGTCAGGAGAAGAAACCCTTCAAGTTATCCATCCATATCTACTGCATATCTGGTAGCAGAGTGATGGTTTTAAGGCTTGTTTGATACATCAGACCCTTGATGACTTAGAGCCATTTAGCCAACCATGTGTTCCATACTGTTCCAGTGTAATTTACAGCTAAATCGAGTCCCACCCCCCAATTCCCATAGAGATCCATTCAAAGGCAGAGAAGTTATAGTATCGCTTATAAGAGTACCAGAAAATAAGATATCTTTTGATGTTGTTAGGTGTCCAAAAATGGGGGGGGGGGGACTATGTACAAAAGGTTCTATAATTTCTAAACGGTGATTATGAGGTTAAAGAAGATTAACTCCAGAAGATTGGATTTGAAACGGAACAGTGATTATGAAGTTAAAGTGCATACTTTCAGCTTTAATTTGAGGGATTTTACATCCAAATTGGGTGAACTGTGTAGCAATTGTAGCCCTATTTATACACAGCCCCCGCATTTTAGGGGACGAAAAGTAATTGGACAAATTAACATAAACTTAAATAAAGTCATCATATTTAATATTTGGTTGCATATCATTTGCATGCCATGACTTGCTGATGTCTGTGACCCAACAACATCAAAAGACTCTTGATATCTTATTTTCTGGTGCTCTTACAAGCGATACTATAACCTCTCTGCATTTGAATGGATCTCTATGGGAATTGGAGAATTACACAGGAATAGTATGGAACCCATGGTTGGCTAAAAGTCAGCAAGGGTCTGTGGTATCAAACGAGCCTCAAACCATCACTCCGCTGCCAGATATGCAGTAGATATTGATGGATCACTTTCAGGGTTGTTTCTCCTGACTCATTTTCCTTTTGAACTCTATGGAAAAATAAGTCAGGAGAAACAACCCTTCAAGTTATCCCTGAAAATAAGATATCAAGAGTCTTTTGATATCCTTTTATACAAGGCATGATAGCATCACCTTTTAAGCTGTGGAATGTTCCAAACAGGTGTTTTTTGAACTTCCCAGTCTTTTTTTTTTACCCGTCCCAACCTTTTTGTAACGAGTTGCAGGCATCAATTATTAGTATAAGAATTAGCGTATATGATGAAAATCAATATAGTTGATACGGTAAAACATGAAATATCTTATCTTTGTACTGTTTTCAATTAAATATATGTAAAAGTGAATTTACAAATCACTGCTTTCTGCTTTTATGTGCAATTTACATATGGTCCCAACTTTTGTGGGAATTGGGGTTTGTATGTTTTTTTTCCTTGATTGAACATCTGCGAATAAAACTTTGATTTCAGTGTCAGAATATTTTTATTTTTTTTTGCTTTTTCTGGGCCATTTTGACTTCGTATGCACCTTTAAATGGAAGCGACAGATAGATTTATGCTAATCGCAAAATAAAGTGAACGTGCTTGTCATTTACGATGAATCAGCATGTATGAACATACGCACGGAATACAAACAAATCTGCCTTTCCCGTATAAAATGAATCCGGCGTAAATTTTTCATACTAACTTGTTTCGTAGGTAAATGTATGCGCATATTTAGGAACGTTTCATGAATAAGGCCCGGTGAGCAGGGAAAGGGTGAATGAGTGACAGAAAAGCAATTAATAGAATGAATGTTTGAGAGAATGAGACAAAGATTGAATTAATTATTGACAGGGAAAGTGGATATGTTGATGGATGTGTGTGTGTGCATGAATGAGTGAATGAATGAATTAATTTTTTCTATTTCATCAGAATTTAGAGGCATTTTAGGAAGAGGGGGTCCCTCTGTCTCCCTTCCCCACACTTTTACAGAGGACTAGTGATGTTTATGCACCCAAGTTGCTAGCCTAAATTTATTCTTCACTAAATTATTTTAAAAAACAACATATTTTATTGAAACAGGCATTTTATTATAACAGTGTGTCCCATAGTGAAGGAAACTTGCAAATATACAAAACAAATTTCCTTCTTGACGTCTTCCCCATACCCAGCCACTTCTGATCACAAAACAGGGAAAACCTTTTGGACAGTAATGTGATGACCAGGAAAATGTTAGGTCTTGGTCTGTGTTCCTTGCAGACAGCATCTGGCAGGGCACAAAATGTAAGATCCGTCGTTTCCCTCCAGTCCACCTCCCTTTCGTGTCTCCTGTTTTTCCCATTCCTCTTGTTCCATGTCGTGTTTTTCTGTTCACCGTCTGTCTAGTTCCTTGTTTGTGAAGGCTGGGTGTGGTTCCCCATTTTCTCCTCGTTATCATTTAGCCTATCACTCTCCCCCTCTGCTTACATTCCGCACACACTTCAATCATCCCATCTGTACTCGCACACATTCCTCACTCCTTTTAGTTATTTCATTAGCCTTTTCACCTGTTCCCTTCTATTTAAGTTCCCCTCTTTCTCAGTTTCGTCGCCAGTCCGTTACGTTTGTCAGTGCCGTCGCCAGTCCGTTACGTTTGTCAGTGCCGTCGCCAGTCCGTTACGTTTGTCAGTGCCGTCGCCAGTCCGTTACGTTTGTCAGTGCCATCGCCAGTCCGTTACGTTTGTCAGTGCCGTCGCCAGTCCGTTACGTTTGTCAGTGCCGTCGCCAGTCCGTTACATTTGTCAGTGCCGTCGCCAGTTCGTTTGGTTTGTCAGTGCCGTCTTGACATTCCCCGGCCATCTGTTTGTTCTCTTGTTCCTCTCTCCAGCCCGTTCAGCCTGCTTCCCGTACCTGCTCAGCCCTGCCCCGTTTCCAGTCCATTACTAGCCTTCCCTGCTCCCTGCCATCTTCCCTTGTTTAAATAAATATACTCCTTGCGGAGTCCTTTTGCCTGAGTTCTGTCTCCGAGTCCTGCATTTGGGTCCATACCAGTTCTACACCATAACACAAAATGCATATTTTTTTTATTCTTTGCACATACTGTAGATAAGTTGAATAACTTTGGCAAAACTAAGGCAATCTCATACAAATAAAGTATCTAAATAAAAGCACCTGCACGCTAAACTAATTTAATGTGGAAAACAACCAAAATGAAGAGCAGCAGCAGCACACGGTCGCCTAGTAACAGGCCTTCCCTGCGGTGCTCCTGGGCTGGGCCCGTCTGCTGGGGACCAGTGGGCCGCTCTCCTCACAAAGCCCCATGATGTGTGGCCTTGAGGAAAACGGAGATCCCATGCCTATTGGCAGCGGGGCCTTTTTCCCTCTCCCCTGCAGAGAGCCAGGGGACAAAACCAGAGACAGGGCCCCTGCTCAACAGGGAAAATATAGGCATGTAATTGTGACCACAGAGCACAATGGCAACGATGTCCTTTTTTTCACTGTGATTATTTGCCTGGGGCTTTCTGACGGCCACACTTTTGTCGCTCAGTAATTGGGAGTGCATTCCAGCGGCGGAGAGGGGCAAACACTGAAAATACTCCAAACCTCTCAACCTCTTTTTCAAGTTCCCAGCACAAAAGAACGTAAATATGGACACACACACACATGCACTCACAAATGTGTGCATTGTGAAGTGGGTGGTGAGGAGGGATTCTGTACAGACACTTAAGAGATGTGTGTGTGTGAGGAAAAGATAGAGGGGGGTGCTCCCTGGGAGTCGTTGCAAATGAGCGAAGAAAAGCACTCGGGTCAGAGAAATTTGGATGAAGAGGGTGGAGGTATTCAGCAGCATTCCTCGTACCATCCTCCCAAAACGGGTCATTACGAAGAAAGCAGCCACTGCCAGGCTCACTGCATTAACGGGCACATTCAATACCACCTCCGACTTCCTCGTCTTCACCTTAATCAGCATTCCACCCCTCTCTCTCCTCCCTGCAGGGTGTTCACAGTCAGGGGATTTTGTACCATTCTGTATTTATAACAAAATTTACCATTTCCTTGGAACAATTTTCAAGCCAACAAAAAGTGTCTTTGCCTAAAGGCGAAAAATGTGGCCCTCTGGTTTTTTTACAGGTCTTTCCATTTTTACAGATGTAAAGCGGGTCCATTAGTCCTCCAAGATTCAAATGCAAGATGTTTGGGGGCAGACAAAAGAGACAGCAGACACTTATGTGCAAGGTATTATGTGATAGCTGTCTGGCCAGAAGCAAATACCTGTTGATTAGGGGCACTCCTTGAAATATTATTGGCAATTTCAATAAGGAGAGCAGTTGCCAATGTTTTGAAGTTAGATGACGAAGTGGGGAGTCATGCCAAAATAATGAAGTATAAGAATGAAAAAAGATATGGTTTAATGACTGCAGGTGACCATGTGCTGGAGCCACTCAGCATTTCACCATTCATACTATTTAGGCTCAGACTTTTAATCATCCATTAAACTCTTGTGATCAAGCTCAGATGGAACAAAAACCAGCACTCCAGGGCCAGGGTTGCCTACCCCTGATATAAACACTATCATAATCAAACCTATTCAAAATTATGGCAAGCACTGGGATAGGGACTACACAAATATAACAATTTCATACAATAGTTCCTGGTTTGAGGGTGTATTTAATGATTATAAATGGCAAAATTCCCAGTAAAATCTTTAAAGCCAGTTTTCTCAGAACTGTTTTGCAAACACACAATATTCACATATCCAGAGACATTTAATCAATCTTATCAAATGATAGCTCATTTTGTAGCTCTATAGATTCTGTACTTTAACAAGATGAAAAAGTCTGTATTTTAAACACGTATCCAAAGTATGCGTTTGGTCACGTATCACAGCACATACAAGGTTTTCAAAACAAATGTATTAAACAAATGCAGCTTTTTAGATTCCCATTCTGTTCCCTACTGAGGGTGTGTTGACCCAGTTCTAATCTTAGGACTGTACATTATATCAGATATTATTAATCAGATCCACAGCTACCATATATCTATGCAGTTTCCTCAACCTCAGTCATTACTAATGACCATTTTCATGACAGAAATTAATAGATAATTGCCTTTATTCAACAATGGTCCCTTTCCGTATGTTGTATGGATGTTGATGCATGATGTCTAAACCTGCAATGGTCTAGTTTTGCAGATGGACTGTACTTGAATTCTGCTCAATGGGCCATTCCCTTAGCAATTTTCATTTTTCTGAACAACAATACATTAATAAATTGTTGGGAAGTCAAAGCAAAGCAAGAAAAAATATAACATTAATTTACTTTGCTGCATCACACTGTTTTATGAAACCTTTACAGATTTCTACAATCAAATATGCAAGTTAATTTTCACTTACCATGGTATGTCCTTGTTATGGGTCTATTCCCATTATACACACTTGTGGAAGACAACTTAAATCACAATGCCAAATATCAATGCCTGAAGACTTTAAAGACTTTCGAGGCCTTACCGAAGGTTGAACTTAACTGAAGCAGTTAAAGAGTCAAATACTTAAAGGGTTAGAGGTACGCAGGCTCTACTGGGGGCTCGGTCATAACCGAGTCACCTATGCCTTTGTGTTGACATCTTGAATGAGCTGTAATATGTCTCCAGCACATTGTGCAGGTCCGATTTAATTTACTTTGAGGAGGAAAACAAGTGGAATTGCTGTCTCTAGGTGTTTTTGAAATCTCTTTCACCATCAAGACTTTGAGCTGACACCAATTAAAGAGATTATGTCTTGGGCTGAAAGGAGCCCCTACCCAGCGTGCCATTATCGTATTTTACAAAACAGAAAAACAGTGTACGACCTCACAGAATTGTATACGGGTGCTTAAATACTGAGAAGACAGCTTACTTAAGATAATGCAGCAATGACACAGCTCCACACAACCGCAGCGATGAAGTAACAGCACCTAATCCCAAATTGAAGATGGCCACATTGGATGCTTCGATTCCAAATCGAGGATGGACAAACACAACATGATGATCCATAATACTGCACAGCGCTTGATGTAAACCTTTTGTCGGTGTTCGTAACATTTTACGACAACACCAACACATGCAACAAAGCTCGAAAGGGGATGGCGATAATATGCCTAGAGGTGGAGAGGTGCATCTGATTGGTCCCTCAACACAGGTGCAGATCCATTAGCTACATTCCCTTGCATTGCTCTGCCATTCAATAGGTTCTATCGATGATGTGTCAGAGCAATGTGACATGTCATTTGAGTGAGAGCAATCAGTGGTGGCTGTTTGCTGAATAAGTCGTTCTTAAACGCGCTTGAAACAAAGTGCCAACAGCATGTTCCATCTGACTGTAAAGGCACAGCTCGCTGTAGCCAAACACATCACTGTGGAAGCGAGTATAATAAATAATAATAAATGTATAATAAAGTGTCCTCGGTACAAGGTCACATACAGGGTTTGAATGGACACGAGAGAAACTAATCTTTATCAATATCCCCAACCCTACAGGTGAACATATTGATATATAAACTTTGAAACATTCTCCAGATGTGAGAAAAGTCACTTGCTGATGTAGAAAAAGTGCAAACCCCTCAACGCCTGCGTGCCTGATCTCAGGGCCGGTGGGAGACAGAAGCCATCCTTGTGGTCCAGGAGAGCAATACAATGTGTGTAAGTCCCACAACGCCCCAGGGTACAGGAAATAATCTTGGGGGAAACGGCCTCTCTTGCTACCCGCAAGTAGCACCCCTCAAACCTTTCTATTTGCAAAGGGTATTTCGGTCCATAGCTTTGCGCTTTTCAATGCCCTTCTTTGGGCACACAGTTATTCCATCATAACATAGCCCAGAGATACACAAACCTGGCCCTCAAAGGTCAGTAGTACTGCTGGTTAGTAGTACTTCGGTCTGATAGTCCATAGTCCAATAATGTCACAGATTAGCCAGAGATTTGATTAAACAGGTTGGCTTCATAAGGACCCTGAACATTAAACTGCTAAATGTCAACTGTTTTGAAATGACTAATGAGGGAAGCATTTAATATAAAGAAACTGTACATACACCCAACTCTTTTTGATCTAATGTGATTGCACAATATTGGAAAACATCACTTTCAATTAACCAATTTATGTGTTAATCTGTTGTGTTAACCAACATCACTCATGTGGCATGCAGGCAGAAATCATAAATTTGGGATCATTCATACTTCAAAGGTTATATTTTACACTTTTCTGGTTCAATGAGCATTAATTTGTGGTATTATGGCTGGTGGAAAAAAAATTGTAAAACTGTTCCAGTACATTCCTGAGCCAGATTCTTGGTCTTACAATAATTATACAGAAGTATACTTAATGCAAGCCGTATAAAAACAAAATATGTTAACACACCCATTTTGAGAACCACCTGTAACACCCCCGCCATACCTATTTTTATTACCCACATATTACAATGGACTCTCATGCATGTTTTCTGGGGGGGGGGGGGGGGGGGGGGGCAGAACAGAATGAACAGAAATAACAGGTCTAAGCAGGTTCTGTTCAGTGTCAATAGTTCTGTTCCTTGGATTGCTACCCTCTAGTGGTAACACTGTTACTGCAGGAGCAGCTTGTCCAATGTGTCTCACAGACAAGCAGTGAAGGACATGTACCTACAGTTGGGAAGAAGAATTCCCTGGGTTCTGTCACTGTGCACATATGCCAACACCTCAAGCACCTACCACCATTTTAAGATTATTATTATTTTATCATTATTTTTTTTGAGTCTTTAAAATATATATTTGTATATTTTCCTGAAAAAAATTAAATAATTGTTTATTGTAAAAAGTTTAAAAGCCAGGACAAATTTGCCATGTTAATGGGTTTAGAACTCTCAGGCAAAGCTGCCAAGATTTCATTTTTATACATTCAAAAGCGTTCAACAGCCAGATACAGAATTATCTGGCTCTTCCATGTACACTGATTGATAAAACACTACAATAGAATGAAAAGGATAAACATTTTTAATATCCCATCACTCACATTTCAACAATGTTAAGTGCAATCACATAAAAAGCTCTCAGGTCTTCAGGCTTTGAGAGCAAATTAAAAATACCTCAGACCATTACACACTGAAGAATTTCTTTGAATAGACAAGAAAAATTCAAATCAGGCAAATAAGGTAGTAACCCATTTATTTAGTGGCACATTTTGCAAACTAGAAATGTATTTTCAAACTTGTCGGCAAAAAAGAAACAAAGAAAATGGAAGGAAGAAAAAAGCAACAATTCACAAGCGAGGAATGCAATTTGTTCAACTGACTCCAAACAAATAGTACAGTTTTTCGGGTTAGGGAACAAAGCTTTTCACAAATATTTTTTTTCCTTTGGAATAAGTACATAATACAAAATATACAATTATTGAGCTTTCGTGTAAAGTCAATCACAGAGACCTCTAAGTAGCAGTTGAAACAACATAGACAATAATTTACTATAGCATTACACAATCTACATACAGGAAAATATTTCTGCAAATGTATGTATGACCAAACATACAGACACATGCAGAAATAAAATGCATTTAATGGTTATATATATTTTTTTATTGTTAAACATGACTTGAATCTTCTAAAGGGTAAGCAATGAAACGTGCTTTCCAGGCCTCTATAGGGTGATTCTTTAAATAATTTAGACAATCGGTAAAAATTTCTTAATTGATGAAAAGAAATAAAACATACCCACAACCAAGAGAGAAAACTATGAGGTTTTTTTTGTATGAATACCAACATAGCAAGTCAGGTTACTTCACAGGCAAAGGAACTAGCCTTGCAGGTGCTGGGATACTTAATTCAGTAAGGCAAAACGGTGAGCTTATCAGTGAGTTAAAGGTTAGCAAGGTGGGCTTCCAACTCTCATCTCATAGTCAACCCACCTCTACTCAGCTCAAAAATTTATACCGATGCCAGAATAGAAACGCACAATTGTCCCCGTTTGAGTTTTAAAGTAGAACGTGTTCGAACGGGTGACTTTCACACATCCAGTTATCCATTTGTACAGGTAACTGATTTTATTGGCTGGTTCCCAGCACTGTACATCATTTCTTTTGATTTGAACAATTCCCCAACCCTCCACCCCCCCCCCACCCCCCTCCCACTAAATAAAGAACCCATAATGTCCACAAATCAGTGCAAATACAATTTTGTTTTTTTAAATTTTTACTCACAACAGTGGTACATATTCCTAATAAATTACAAGTCAAGTATATATTTTGAATATATTATTTTTTGTGTATTTCCTAATAACATCCCATGTTACCTTTTTATTTCTTTTTTTAATTATTATTATTATTATTATTATTATTATTATTAGTTTTAGCAAACACATACCAGGGACCACATCCATCTTTATGTGTATCAATACAAAATACAAAGGTCTTGGACAAAGTGGGGGAGGGGTTGGAAAAAAAAACACTGAAAGCTTTTGTTTAGACAATTTTTTCCCCTTGTACAAGTCAGTCATATTCTACCACAGGGCACCCAATTGCTACAGTTTTCTTATTCTGTGAGCTATTGTTGTCATTCATTGAAACATCGCTGGGGGGGGGGGGGTTGTCATCACTTCTCCGAAAACTAAATACACCTACAACACCAGCGACTCAGACGGATTAGGAACCAGCAAACTCCCATTTCCTCTTGCGCACTTACAAAGAAGAGTGAAAGGAATAGAACAGTGGGATGCTGCATTTGACCAGGGCACAGAAACAGAGTTGGCGAAAGCAAAATCATTCTTACAGCCAGTGAAAAGCCGGACAAAACCAGGAAGTGCATATACTGGTGTATGCTTATGAGGTATTGTAGTTAACTGTGTTAGACCATGAGAAATTCAACTGCTGGGAGAATTGAGACAATTGAATATTGTATTGCCTTTAAAAAGCAACAACCTGCCTTTAATAAATTCTTTTTTTTTTTTTTTTAATCCTGCTTTCAGTCAGTGTTGTATGGCTTTAAGTTGCTGCAAGACAGGGTTATTGAAAAAAAAAGGAAAAACAACAACAAAAAAAAAAGACTGAACATGAAATGAAAGCACACTTTATATCTTTAAAAAAAACTTAGATATTTACCCCCACACCCATTTAAAAGGATCTTTGTTTTAATTTATACGACCAGAGTAAAATTAGAATTATGTTCACCTTTTAATATAGCACTGACACCTATGGACACAATTAGAAATATTTCCAGTCAGGATTATAAAAAAAAAACAAAAAAAACAAAACATTTTTAATAAACTATTAACAGTGAATGAATAACCTACTTGGAAAGGTCATAACGGAATGGAGTTCCTTTAAAAACAAAAAAAACGTACTTGCATGTCAATAGATGAACACAACACGTGTTAATTACTTTGCGTGACTAACATTTTCAGAACTTTTGCAGGAAAATTAAAAGCTTATGAAGAAAACAAATGCATAGAATTCAATTTGATCCTAAAATTACCCTTCAAAGTGTGATCATTCACTAAAACCACCCCACATCATTGATGTGAAACCCCAGCAAGAGAACTGCAAATATCTGGGAATTTTGGTTGCAGAACATATCACGTTCAGTTGGTTCCCTATGCACAAAAAATAAAAATAAGGGCAAAGCAGCAGTATTTCCTGTTGAAAACAGCCACACAGATGCATTATAGAGTGATAAATTAGCAAGACAGACATACTTATTTGACGTTACCATACTAACTTAAGGCTATATTAACTGCATGGCTTGTGCACGCAAGGTAAGTCACATAAGGTCTCAAGGAAAACTGGGAAAAGATAAATTGTTGACCTGACTGGAAGACTGAATTCAGGAAATACAAGAAGGATATTTAGTGAAACATTGAAGCAAAAAAAAATAAATAAATAACATGTGGAAGTAAAACCAATACTTTGTGATATTCTGCACACTGCTTTTCTGCTCTGCCATTACTTAATTTCAGTGTAATTGTTGCTTTGCTCTTTGTTTCTGTGTAACGAAACAGTATGTTTTCGGGGAGGGGGGTTCAAGTTTTACTGTGTTATTACTCCTTTATCGCGCGCTGTAGAGTGCAACCAGATTTTTTCCAATTATTTTTGTTTTTGCTTTGTTACTACCGTCTCAAGCTCCAAAGTGAAAATCATTCAATTAAGAGGTTCAGCTTATTCTTCTCCTCAAACACTTGAAATGCTCACTACTTGGCTGTGTGCATGTGTTGGTCGCCTGCTTGGTTATGGGGCAGGTTGGGTCTGGAGGAGTGTAGGTTTAAGCTCATGAAAAAATTGTGACATTTACTTGGTAAAATCCTAATCTACAATTGAACTACTTTAAAAAGCCCACTTAAGGACATATTCCACATGGGGTTACCTTATCAGATTGTCAGCTTTAAATATAATTTTCTTTTTCCCCCCCATAACTGCATTACCCTGTATTCATAACAAAATTGAGGACTATTATTCAGAAGCCAACAAGATAAGCCACGCAAAACAGCTTTCCACTGCTTGCGGTAGGCAAGGGTTCAATCAAACCACAACGTGCTTTGACTTTTACCTTTGAGCCACAAATTTCAGTAGCTCCTGCTTTCTCTTTAGAGTCATGCGTAAAGAGCTTGGCGGTCAAAATAAACAAATTGATGCACATTAATAAAAATGCTAAGGCTTGCTGAAGTTCATAGACTCAGAACTTAAGGATGAAGCAGGCTGCTTTGTGCCTAAATCTAGACCTTGATTTTAAAATCAAGTAAATTAAAAGTACCACGATCCTCAGCAACCGTCTCACACGTTGCATTGCTTTCTCTTTAGTAATACCGCAAACTATGAATAGGTCCTCAACCAACCCCCTAAAAAAACTTGCAAACGTGCATTGATGATAATTTAAAATATGATTACTAGCTGTTAAAAACAACTTCTGTTGGTGAACCAATGTTAAGCAAAAAAATAATAAAAAACATTTTAAAAATAAAAACTTACAAAGGGCAATCGTCAAAACACACACACACACACACACACACAACAGCAGCAACCATGGCCAGCCCTGGATGCTGTGAAACCAAGGTGGGTCCTACACTGCGGGGGAGTAACACTCAGGAGTTAAAACCGGGACTGAGGTGCTTGCTTTTCCTGTTGTATGCAAAGCAGGGCTTTGGGAAGCACGTCAAAGCACTGAACTGCAACAGGCAGCCCATCCATCGGTACATAAATGACAACTTCCTAACAAACGAAAATCAACGACATCCTGGTTAATGCTGCGCTTAATATGGGTGTGTAAGGTTTGTGCCCCCAACTACACAATTATTGATTCCTCCTGGCCAAGAAAGAAAGAGCAAGCGAGGACCCATCTTTCTTAAAAAGAATGTTGTATAGCTACCGTTATGTACTTTATGCACTTGTATTTACACTTGAATAAACAGACATGCAATGGAGGCAGAATGGAAGTTAACATTAACATAGAGAGAAATAAGAAATGGGGACCAGTGATTAGATCCTCTCCAGAACAGACACTGACCCAGCTATAGCGGAGCAGCTTGCACACACGCTCACACACGGCACCCACACTAGTTTACGCAAACTTGTACGCCTACAAACACGCAGGTTTCCCTGTTGTCAAGAAACTGACGGAAAGAAAACCGCAGTCTCCAACACCAACACATTCACGTCAATTTACAGAGAAAGAAATGGCGACAACAAAAGAAACCCTTTTCAGACAGACAGACAGACACGCACGCTCAAACAAAACAACAGACAGTTAAAAAGAATTTAAATAACCTGCAGTTGTCACAAACCATGATTTTGTCTGACTTACACTCTTACTTTGCCGTGAACTTAGAATTTACCCGTTTCTTTAAAGTGCACAAACTAAAAGGAGGAAAATGGGCCCCAGGAGATTAGGCCGGTATTTACCACGCAGACCAGATATTTGCTGCAGTCCAGACCAAAAGAAAAAGGCAGATAGTGCATACCGGTCATCTTTTCTTTTTTTTTCCTTTTTTTTTTTTTCCTTTGTTTTTACTGAAACCAACTCAAGCCGCATTAAATACAGGCATTTCTTTGCGTGCAAGCACAATTGCACTTCACAAAAAGAAAAATACAAACACCCGCACACGTGCGTGCACACGCGCGCGCGCACACACACACACACACACACACACACACACACACACACACAAACACACACACACACAGACAGACAGACAGACAGACACACACACGCACAATAAATCTCAAGTCCGATTAATTAAAAAAGAAGATAATTAACCGTTTTTGTTTTTGACTTGGTGGTAATTGCAGTTTACCTGGGTCAGGGGAGGGAGGGAGGGAGGGAGGGAGAGAAAAAAATGGGGGGGGGGAGGGGGGGGGGAGAGATAGATCCGGGGACAGGAGCACTCCTGGCTTCCTGAGCAGATTGTTGCTCTACAGCAGGCAGCAGGGCCGTCCGAGTGTCTCCTCCGAACCCCACCCACCCCTACCGCTTATTCCCTTCTTTTATAACAAGAGCCGGGAGGAGTGAGGGGGGAAGAGAGAATCGGGTGGGTGTGGTGGGTGGTCTTGGGTGGTGTAGGTGGCTGTGTGTAAAACGCGGTGGCAAAGCGTGGGGCTGCGTTACCACATGTCGTCAGTGGAGGCGGAGTCCTTTACAAAAAAAAATAAAAATAAAAAAAAAGAGAGGGAGAGCCCTTTTAGAGCCTGGACCATCCAGCAATTTATCCACATCCCAGAATGCAACTGTTTATTAGATCAGGAACGTGAATTTCCTCTGCGCTAAGGGTGGCCAGAGTCTACGTACTACCTGGACATAGCCCACGTGCTACATGTTCAGGTGCAGTGGGTGCAAAGGCAAATCCAATCAGAAAGTTCTGCTTTGCCCTCTGCACGCAGGGGGGGAGCTGTGATGACACTGAATGGGCCCCTATTTTTGTAGCAGTCTCAAAATTGCATGATAAGGGATGAGGTGATCGATGAAGTAACAAATGGATACACACATCGGTGTGTTCGAACAACATATTGATCAACACTGGAGTACATACAGGCGTGCTCAAATGACACGATAAATACTGGAGATTTCAGCGGTGGGAGGGGTGAGGCGGGACATTGGTTTTCAAGTTTTCAAAGGAGCGATGGGTTTTTGTCAGCCGATTGGTCGCAAAACCGAAACCACTAACTGCAGAACACCCCTGATCAGTCCCCTAAAACAGAAATGTTCTGCAAAGAGAAATCCAGGAATGAAGTGTGAGGAGCTCAGGAACACCCTTAAAATATATATATTTTTTTTGTATTTATTTTTGACAGGAGTTCCAGGGAATAGGCTAAAAGGTCTTAAAAGTTCTTATCTGAGAAAAAGTGCAGGCGTCTGGCTCTCAGGTTGCATAAGCTAGTGAACGAAAAGGGTGAGGCTTCATAAACCTCAAAATGGGTGGAGCTACTGTAGGCTGCATATCATTGGCTTATCATGAACTAATGAAAAATGATTTGCATGAGTTTACATAAAATCTGGAAATATGCAATAATGGTTTATGCAAATATGCAATCTCTTTACAATGGAATGAATGGAAAATGGTTTTGGATTTCACAATTCTATGCAAATACCCAAATTATGCAATTAAGTGGATTCTACTGTACTTGCATATAGAGGCCATTCATGGCTGTGGATGACAGCAAATAGACAAATAGAAATATGCACTGGTGATTTTGGGACGAGGCACCCCTTAAGAAAACTCTCATTGACGCTGGTACCTGTTTTATTAAGCTAGATATCTTTGCATATAGAAGGGGAATTTGGAAGGGCTATTGAGTGCTTTTTAAAAAGAAAAGTTGGAATTCTGGTCAAGAGGGATTCACCCCTGAAAAGCTTTGCAAGTTAATTCATTAAAAATAAGCTGACTTAAAGGGGAATTCCACCGAAAAACAACAATAACCTTATTTAACAGATTATGGGGCAACTGATTAAGTCTCTCTTTGTGGCTGGCCAAAACAATCTCTGAGCAGGAATATCGGCAGTGATATGCAAATGCATATTTGGTAAAGGTATGCGCCAAACTGACATATACCTCTACCCTTCTTCATTTTTGAAAAACTAGTAGTGTCACCATGATTTTGAACAGGGTGTTTTGGAGACATTCTTCTGGATCCCCAAAAATGAACTAAATTAGAGCACCGGGAGGAGAAAGTGTCAGAGACTTCTGGCTAGGATAGCTAATATGTTTTCACTATACCAAAAGTAGATAATTTCAGCTTCTGACCCACTGTAATTGTGATATAGTGAATTAAAAGTTAAATAATCTGTCTGTAAACAATTGTTGGAAAAATTACTTGTGTCATGCACAAAGTAGATGGCCTAACTGACTTGCCAACACTATAGGTTTCTAACATGAAATCTGTGGAGTGGTTAAAAATGAGTTTTAATGACTTCAACTTAAGTGTATGTAAACTTCCGACTTCAACTGTATATCTCTGCTCACACTACAGGCAGAGATTTGGCTGAGAGGTCATTTTAATCAGGAGAACAGCTTCTACAAATCAAACATCATTTTTCAGTGGAATTCCCCTTTAAGATACAGCCATATATAGACAATAAAGCTAAAAAGTTCAGCAGTTTAAGATGCTAAAGCAATTGTGATTGTATGATTAGCCAGATGTGCAAATGGAAGAGCTACAGTTTGGCAGCAGACAGGGGGGCGGTGCTTACCGTATCCTCGCTCCGGTAAGGGTTGAGTCTATTATATACAGCTTCCACCACACTCCGTCTAATGCAAGGGGAAAACAGACAACTTAGGTTCTGGCTCACAATTCTGACAATAACCAACACAAAACCTTAGCTAAAGAGCTATGCAATGAAAAAACAGCTCAACATCAGCCATTTGCTTTCTGAAAGATCAGTTGATTGGGCTTTACATTCTTAACTTCACAAAACATTTTCCTTAACGCTACAGTGGGAATTCAATCTAGTTGACATTGAGCACCAAATTTAAGTGAGTATTACAC
This sequence comes from Synaphobranchus kaupii, assembly GCA_029718625.1. Lineage (NCBI taxonomy): Eukaryota > Metazoa > Chordata > Actinopteri > Anguilliformes > Synaphobranchidae > Synaphobranchus > Synaphobranchus kaupii. Next base: position 27,953,198 of record CM056381.1, read on the forward strand.
TTCTTTCCCAATCGTCATAATTTTCTTGGAACTTCAAGGGTGACGGATAATACTATAAAGGGGGCCTTGGTCTGAAAAAGGTAAATATTGCTAAAATGTGACAGAAAATTCAGGACAAAGCAAAAGCGAATTTAGGCTAAATGCACCAGAAACTTTTTTTTCATTGCGCCTTTTCATCACTGAAGGGGAAATCAATACATAGTGTGACTCTTGGCTGACCCTGTGTGGGGTAGGATCACCTTCCTTTCATACAAGTCCACAAGGGCACTTGCAGGGATGCGATACTGTTAAAATCTTGAATGCCTTTCTTTGAAATGTGTAAACCTCAAGAGAGGGGGGCTGTGCACCAGTAGCACCACAACCCCTGCGCCCCATGGGTACCATCAACTGCTCAAAACACAATGAAAAACATCTTTAATGCCTAAACAATGTTTAATTACCTTCTCCGAAATAACAGGTACTATTGTGACACTGCCCCATTGGTCTCAGTCATCAGCTCCTGGTTATTCATTAATGATTATTCCATGTATCTGTGGCTTAATGGCAGCATGATTTGAAACAGAGGCAAATATTGGAGCATTGCTGCTCAGGCATGAAACAAGCCGGGCAGCCTGCCATCTCAGCCAATCGGCCATTTTAAAAGGCACTGCCGAAGCAGTGTCGCACAGAATCATTAGACAGCAATTTAGCTGGGGGGCGGGTTGGTGGGAGAGAGGAGAAGCAAAGGGCAGGAAGCGCCACAGTGATGGCGTGACTATTAAAGCCGCCCCTCTCCTAAGCCGTTCCTGGTGCCACAGTGTTCCGTTCAGGTGTGCACCGCCATTCCACCTGGGGTCCAGCAAAAATGTTTCCGTGAAGCCTGCGGCTGAATCAAACCACCAAATTTACGGTTCTCAAGGTGCAAACCTGAAGTCGGCTCGCATGGAGGCTCAGTCATGACGCCCAATTTTCCTCCGCAACTTGAATAGCATTTTTATATATATATATATATATATACAGTCAAGCCGGAAAGTCTGCACACCCCTTTCACCTTCTCCACGTTTTATTACGTTACAGACTTATACTACAATAGATTGAGTTCATTTTTTGCCTCAAACATCTACACACAATAGCCAATAATGACGAAGTGAAAACAGGTTTTTAGAAAATATGCAATTTTATTTTACTGACAAAAATAGGTTATTTAGGGGTCACATATCTGTACATACCCTTAGCCTAATACTTGGTTGCTGCACCTTTGGCAGCGATTACAGCTTCAAGGCGTCTTGGGAAAGAAGCTACGAGCTTGGCACACTTGTTTCTGGACATTTTTGCCCATTCCTCTTGGCATATCTTTGCAAGCTCCGTCAGGTTGGATGGGGAGCGTCGGTACATGGCTATTTTCAGCTCTTTCCACAGATGTTCAATTGGATTCAGGTCTGGGCTCTGGCTGGGCCACTCAAGGACATGCACAGACTTTCTCCGAAGCCACTCCTTTGTTCTCTTGGCTGTGTGCTTCAGGTCGTTGTCATGTTAGAAGGTAAACCTTCGCCCCAGTCTGAGGTCCAGAGCGCTCGGGAGCAGGTTTTCTTCAAGGATCTCGGTGTACTTAGCTGCATTCATCTTTCCCTCTATCAGGACTAGTCGCCTCGTTCCTGCTGCTGAAAAACATCCCCACATCATGATGCTGCCACCGCCATGCTTCACTGTAGGGATGGTATTAGCCAGGTGATGAGCGGTGCCTGGTTTCCTCCAGACGTGATGCTTGGTATTCAGGCCAAAAAGTTAAATTTTGGTTTCATCAGACCAGAGAATCTTGATTCTCATGGTTTGAGAGTCCTCTAGGTGCCTTTTGGCAAACTCCAAGCGGGCTGTGATGTGCCTTTTACTAAGGAGGGGCTTCCGTCTGGCCACTCTACCATAAAGGCCTGATTGGTGGAGTGCTGCCTGGATGGTTGATCTTCTGAAAGGTTGTCCCATCTCCACAAGGATACGCTGGAGCTCTGTCAGAGTGACCCTGGGGTTCCTGCTCACCTCCCTGGCCAAGGCCCGTCTTCCCCGATTGCTCAGTTTGGCCGGGCGGCCAGGTCTAGGAAGATTCTTGGTGGTTCCAAACTTCTTCCATTTACGAATGATGGTGGCCACTGTGCTCTTTGGGACCTGTAAAGCTGCAGAGATTTTTCCGTACCCTTCTCCAGATCTATGCCTTGACACAATCCTGTTTCTGAGGTCTGCAGATAATTCCTTTGACCCCATGGCTTGGAGTTTGCTCTGACATGCACTGACAACTGTGGAACCTTATATAGGCAGGTGTTGGCAATCCCCAATCATGTCCAATCAATTGATTTTATCACAGGTGGACTCCAATTAAGTTGTAGAAACATCTCAAGCAGTATCAGTGGAAGCAAAATGCACCTCAGCTCACTTTTGGGAGTCATATCAAATGGTGTGCACACTTGTGTACATATGATATTTTACATTTTGATTTTTAATAAATTAGCACAAAAAAAACTGTTTTCACTTTGTCATTATGGGCTATTTTGTGTAGAATTGTGAGACGAAAAAATGAACTCAATCTATTGTAGAATATGTCTGTAACGTAATAAAACGTGGAGAAGGTGAAAGGGGTGTGCAGACTTTCCGGCTTGACTGTATATATATATATATATATATATACAGTGAGCACCATATTTAATTGGACAGTGACACATATTTTGTTATTTTGGTTCTGTATTCTAGCACTTTGAGTTTGAAAAGATACAATGACAATATGGTTAAAGTGCAGACTGTCAGCTTTAATTTGAGCATATTTACATCCATATCAGATGAACCGTTTAGAAATTATAAAACCTTTTGTACATAGTCCCCCTCCCCCCATTTTCGGGTATCAAAAAATATTGGACAGTTTAACATAATGTAGAATAAAGTAATCATTTTTTATATTTTGTCGCATATCGTTTGTATGCCATGACTTCCTGATGTCTGTGACCCAACAATATCAAAAGACTCTTGATATCTTCGTTTCTGGTACTCCTACAAGCGATCCTATAACTTCTCTGCATTTGAATGGATCTTTATGGGAATTGTGGGGTGGGACTCGATTTAGCTGTAAATTATGCTGGAACAGTATGGAATACATGGTTGGCGAAATGGCTGTAAGTCATCAAGGGTCTGAGGTATGAAACGAGCCTGAAACCATCACTCTGCTACCAGATATGCAATAGATATGGATGGATCACTATAAGGGTTGTTTCTCCGGACAAATTTTCCTATTGAACTCTTCAAATTATCCATCCATATCCACTGCATATCTGGCAGCAGAGTGATGGTTTAAGGCTTGTTTGATACGTCAGACCCTTGATGACTTGGAGCCATTTAGCCAACCATGTGTTCCATACTGTTCCAGTGTAATTTACAGCTAAATCTAGTATCCTTTCAAACTCAGTGCTAGAGTACAGAACCAAAATAACAAAAAATGTCACTGTCCAATGAATTACGGTGCTCACTGTATATAAAATCTTGTACCCTTAAAATGGTCACTCACTTGCTGGCCAGTTCGCCCCCTGGTGGCAGGTTGGGGATGCTCTCCGTGGATAATGTACGCATCACGTGGAGTAAGTCTGGCGCTCCTTCATCCCCCTGCTTCTTAATGATCTCTGGGAATCAGAAGGACTTCTTGGTAAGTGGGGTAGACTCACACAAGCATCAAATATTCACATCAATTTACAGAGCAAAATAAAATGGCAACAACAGAAGAATGTGCACACAGACATACACACAGACACACACAGACACACACACAGTGGTCACGCCGCCATGGCAACATGTGAGTCACCACCTATTCACTGGAGGCAATTGGTTGGGGGTTCTCCTCTCTGATTCATAGTGACATCAGCCTGCCTTCGCACAGCCCTGCTTTTCTGCTCAATAAAGGGGGGGGTTCAGCCTGTGCAAAGTAATTTGCTTTGAGGAAAGCTTTCTGTGCCTTCGCTTAAATCAGTATGTAAATGGCGTGGATACACCTTTGGGTATGCGCATACTCATAATCATGTTAACGACCTGGGACCCTTCACTATTCTGCCGCATTTTAACTGAACACACGTGACTGTGGTAGCCTGTGGTAGCCGCATCTAAATTCAATCCCTGGAATAAAAAATGCCAAGGAGCTCAGAATATGTTCAGTAAATATCTTTATTGGAATCACCGTTAACATCTAAAATAACAACATCACAGTTCTCTACATTTCTAATGCTGTGGTTCGAATGTACAAAAATAAAAATTTGACTCAGGGCTGAACCGGCGTTTCTAAGCACGGAGCTACAGTTGGACAAACGGAAAACCTTACTGTGAAAAACTGTTGCCGTTTCAAAGACACACCTATCAAATCTAACACAGAAGAGGTTAACCTGGGTACAAGTCAGGGATAGAAAAAAGTTTCTCCAACTGGCTTCAACAAAACTTCACCTGTGGTAACAGCAGTAATTAGACTCCATTTCAGTTAAAGGATAGGCTTGCCATTTTTTCAATTTCTTGTGCCTTATTTAAGGGTTCTTTTCCATCATTTATAACCATGCATCGCACAACTTGGCTCATAGCTTTACTATCGTGAATTTTACCTTTTAACTGCTGCTTCTCGGTGGGTTTCAACAGGGGACACGTAGTTAGGCCTTCAAAAACCACAATAAATATCCTTTTATAAAACAGGAAACTCACAGTATATACACACGTAATGTAATCACAGTAATAAAAAGTCTCTGCGTATTTTAATTTTGTTTTTTGACATGTCTTTCTTATGCTCTACCTAAAAATGGTTCGCAAACCATGCTTTCTATCTGGCTTTATTGAATTAATTCTGCACTTCTGCAAATCCGTTCTCTTGGCTAGAATAATGCCGGAATAAGAGAAGCTACCTGACAACAACAGTTTGTCTTCTTCTATGGGGCTGCTGCCGGGCTACAACTTTCTGCTCTCCAGACATCTAGTACGGAAGTTCACTAATGGTGATGTACTGCAGCAAGTTAAAGTAGTAGTTTAACATGTGATATCACTTAAACAAAAGATGTTCTGAATAAACAAAAACTAAATTAAAACACACGACGAGAGTATACTGTGAGTTTCCCGTTTTCTAAAATGAGATTTATCGAGGTTTTTGAAGGCCTGACTACTTGCCCCATTGAGCCCCATTGAAACGCACCAAGAAGCAGCGGTTAAATGGTAAATTTCTTGATAATGAAGCTATCAATGAGGGTGTGCTATGCACGATTATGAATGATGGGAAATAACCTTTCAATAAGGTCCGGGTTGAAAAATGTCAACCCTATCCTTTAATATTTACTGTTAGTACGAGTCACCTCATTTAGTGTTCAGAAATACAACATGTTGGAATTCAAATGTTTTACTTTCCTTGGCATGAGCACGTGACACACAAAAGTAAATGCATATAAAAACTTTTGACCACAAAACATCAGGATATTGCAAAAAATGTGATATATAAATCAAAGGGATTAAACCACAGCTTACATATCAGGGTACAACATTAAATACAGTTAAGAAAAAAAAATCTCAGGAATAAACTGAGTGTATGGCCTTGCATTAGCAGTGGATTTCTTTTTTCTGAAACTGGATTCTTGGCCGGCTAAGTGTCAATGAGTTTAGTTCAAAGCAGAAGCAATATCATTTTTTGTAATTTTTCATCAATGAAACACTCAACCCATCGGGTAAATTCACAGCAGGATTACGCAAGTGAGTGAATCTTAAAGGGATAGTTCACCCATGTTGAAAATTTTTTATATTGGTTTACTTACCCCCAAAATAGTATGTAAGGCTGTAGTGATGCTGACCTGGTCTCACCATTGTAGCTAAAACTAGCTAAACCTGAATTGGAACAATGCTAACAACTAGCATCTTGCCATTGGATTCAATTGCCCCACGCTAAATCCACTAAAATTGTTAAATAAACAAAGGTTTAGTTTGATGGTATGTAGTATATAGTATAAATTTTAAATGCTGAAATAGTGTATGGAAAAGTTGCCAGTTGTCCAAAACATTCTTCGTCAATGGTAGATCTACTTTGTGCAGCAGTGTGCTGTTCCTAGGCGGCTTGTGTGTGAGGGGGAGGGGGGCATTTCACTTTATAAACACAACAAGCTTACCATAGAAGAAGAAGAAAACAAGAAGCAGTTTGCCACAACCTTCTCGCGCAGAGTGATACTAAAGGTTACCGGCTCTCTTACTGGATGTTCATAGCTTAAATCTAAACAGAGGTTGAGACATAATCATATACAGTAATATGAGTGAAAATATCGTCCTTGAGCACTCAGTAATCATACGTGCATTTTCGTTTCTAACAACAACACTTGTAAAGCTGTTGTTAAACCATATTTGAGTGGATTTAGGCGGTTATTTAAACAAAAGTTAGCTGGGTGGCAATTAAATCCAATGGCAAGATGCTAATGGTTAGCATTGTTCCAATTCAAGGTTTAGCCAATTTTAGCTACAACGCTGAGACCAGGACAGCATCACTACAGCCCTACATACTATTTCGGGGGTAAGTAAAACAACATAATGTTTTTCTAAATGGGTGAACTATCCCTTTAAGAGTATGTGAATATGCCTAAATTAAATACCCCCCACTTCTTCAAGTACTATCCTTCATTTGTGTGTTCATACATTAAGGACTGAATATAGATAAACGTATTACTGCATTTTAGACACAGACAATTTAAAAAAAATGTCAATGTCTACAAGTTTTGAAGGGCAGATTATAAATAGCAATGTTGCTTCACCGTGAACTTTTTAAGTATCATGGAGCCAAAACACTTTACTGAGGATCGTTTGTTCCCCAATCTTTCTATTGTGAACTTCATCAAGGTAAGGGATCCTAACCAGTTTTAATTCAGTGAGTGGAAAGATATTTCACTTATCAGTGAATCACTGATTGAAAATGGTAGAATGTGTGTCAGTTCATGTAAAGAATACCCATACCTGCTTGAATCACTGAAAGAAACTTCACCAATAACTACAGAAATAATATGGGCTTATTGAATCTGCAGTTAGCGTTCTGCAGTTATTCATGGTTATGTGTTAATTTAAAAACGTATCTTTGACAAAGTCACCACATGCTTAGCCCCATAAAGCTCCTCTTTGGAAATAGATTCAGCCAGCCTTGCATTAGTGAATGAGTCTACTTACTGGGTGATGTTACTTGGTTTTCTGAGGAACACACAGATGTTAAGAGGTATAAATTCAGAGGCATTTTTAAGGCTATTTCTTTAAACTTTGAATGTCAATGCTAGAGGAGGTATCTTCCTCAAGTACTAATGGGAAATACAGTCCAGATATAGCATAACATTTCTTCACAACCTCAGCATATTCTCTAGCACCTTCTCTCTCTTCCTCATCAGCTAATCTTAGGAGTCTCATCGTAAAATCTACATTCCCAACGAACAATCCTCCCAAGCCCTTGCTGTCTCAAGGCAGCGGGAGTTTCAAACTGTTCCAGACAAGGTCACTATTGTCCGAATGCTTCACTCTCATATGGGTAATAAATACAATAAAGCACAACTGAGGCTGATCAGGAAGCTTTGAAGTAGGCACACATATTTGTTTCGCAACCTCTGCAAGACTCTGAACTGCACTGTGGCCATAGCCAGCGACATCAACCTTGCAGACAGAAATACGAAAGTGACCGTCTTGAGCAGAAATACCTTATGCAAGTCTACATAGATCACTGAGATAATAAATAGTGTTCAAAACCTATGTTAATAGCAGCCCTGTCACAACCGGCCCATTCACATAAAGTGCTGCGGAGAGAAGCAGGCACAGCTAATGTTTCTTGTGCGACAATTGTACATGCAACTCCGCTTACTTCAAAAATAAATCTCAGAACAAGGAACTTGACTACACCAACAGATAACACACACATGCAACCTGTGAGCTCAATTACATAAAGATTTGTGCAATGAAAAATACATAATCAGAATAAACTTCCTAAATATTTGGCAGTTACATATAAAAACAAATATAAAAGTAATGTTCACACTAGACTAGTGCATGTATCAGTTTACAAATATAGCCCGAGACTATGAAATGTACTGCTTAAAGACATACCGGACTTTGTTAGAACATAATGTTGTATAGCTACCTGGCCCCGACATGAGCGTAATATTCAAGCTCACCGTCATGACTTGCTCCAGTGATCAGCAACTGGCCAACGAAGATTGACGTTTTTTCCCTCTCCATTCACTCCCATTGCACGGTGAAAAAGATCTCAAAAGCACACTTTTAACACATAAACGAATGCAAACAACACGGATTACGCCGATATACAAAATCACGACATCCCGAACCGTACATTTGAAAGGATAAAAAGCTCCATTCATGATATTTTACACTTTTTCAGAACAAAAGGTTTGAAAGAAGATCCGGTCATTAGCTTATTAACTTCCTTGTTTCATTCTTGCGCCTGTAACAGTCTCACTCACTTCCTGAAGTGTAAATAAGTAAACAAACCGAGCAGCAAAGAAGCTAGCAAGAGTTGCTAGTTCTCAGAAAATAGTTCTTCAAAATCAAATCAATCAAAAATTGGTTCAAAAGCTTCAAACGTACGCTTCCGGATGTCGTGATTTTGTACATCAGCATAATCCGCGTTGTTTGCATTCGTTTACGTGCTAAAAGTGTGCTTTTGAGACTGAGTGTGCTCTTTCGCTATGCAATGGGAGTGAATGGAGAGAGAAAAAAAACATGATTCTTCGTTGGCCAGTTGCTGATCACTGGAGCAATTCATGAAGGTGAATATTACGACTCATATCAGGGCCAGGTATACAACATCATGTTCTAACAAAGTTCAGTATGCCTTTAAGCAAATGTAAAAATGTATAAATAAAAAAAACAAACCTGTGGCACATGGCTTTTGCATTTCTGAGTGGGACCCAGAGTTAGAAGGCGAACAAAGCGTTAAAGGCCTTCAAAGCTCAACCCTTCAAACAAATGCTGACGGCCAGTAATCTACAGGTTTAGTGTTAATGCGAAGATAAAAGAACATGCAGCAAAATATTGCATTCCTAAACAACTGACACTACTATTACTACTCTAGCAATTACAGTGCAAATAATGTGCATTGAAGCCATTAAGCAAAATTCTTGGGGCAGTAGTCCGGGTATACTATTCCAGATGAACAAATCAAGGTAATTTGGATTCAATCGAGCTATATCAATTTTTGAAAATTTCACACATTCAACAGAACCCTGCATGCCCTGGCATGAAGCATCAGAATGATTGTATGAGGCAAATTAAATATGCAACATACCGCAGCTTGTCAGTAACAGCTCCAAAGAGACTCCATCAGAATAAAGATCTGCGCTATTCTAATTGAAAATTTGTCTAAATTTTGCTTGCTGTAAAGCATGTTTTCTATTGTTTAATTATCACATACATCAACTACCTTTATAAAATACGTTATTTGCCAATTTTAATGTTTTGTGTAAAATTTTGCCATCAAATAACCTCCATGAGCTAGCCTTTTCCTTGTTACACATACAACAGGCAAAGAGCGAAAACTGCTCACAAGTTTCGACACACCTAGTTTGATAACGAAAGCAAAGACATCACGGTTGGGTCCCAGCCAAACTCCATTACAGCAATGTTCCATTTCCTACCCCAGGTTTAATAATGGTTATGAGAAAATTTGGTGGAGCTACCATATGTTGTCAATCACTGACGTGCTGGTATCAACCACTGAAAATACTCTGTCATTCATTGTTAAACACTGGTTTATATCAACAAGTCACCGATTCCAGCTAATGAGCGACTTCCACACATTTTAGGTTTATCGAGCTTCACTCATTGGTAACAGGCAGAATAGGCACTGCAGGACGGTGCCAACCTAAATCCTGTTACACCAGAAACAAACCACAAATGTTGTCTGTGGAACATAAGAAATGACAAATAAATTATAGCTCACAGAAAGTGTCAATGTAGAGAAGTTCTATCACTGTCGTAAAATTCAATTTTCCACCTTCTACAAAATATACATCTGTATTTAAACTAAAAGGACAAAATTGCCTTTTACACACAAAAAACATAGCACGCCAAGCACAGCACCATATTTTAGATCAGTATTAAAACTTTTTGGGATTTACTTATTTTTTTCTTTTTAAATCAACAATTGTCCCTGTTATTTTGTTTTACCATTCACTTTACAATGGGGTGGCAGGTATGCTTGGTATTCCCCATACTTATACAGCACTGAGTTAGTGTGTTTGTCACTATTCAGGTATAAAACTCTGCAACACATGCAGAAGGTATGCACTGAGATTCCTCTATGGCTAGGTTATTAAAAATACTACATACAGTACATCAAAAAAGCAAAAAATCTAATATGTTTTTCCAATATTTCAAATATTTCAAATATTTAAAAAATAATGCTGTTTATTGTACTCAATTTCATTACAGTGAAAATTGTATGATAGTATTTTTAAGCATTCCCTTATTGGTCGATGATACTGTGTCTAAGATGTATGACTTTGGTGCTTGCAAACATAATCCTTTCGTATGCCTGCAGTGCTAATTTTGGACTAAGGTCAATTCCACATGACCTGTAGATTTCCAGGCCTACTTTTACTAATTAAAATTAAACAACTACAAAAATAAAAGGCAAAGCACATGCATCTCTTTGCATTAGAAGTTGCAATATCAAACAGCTAACAGAAAGTGCCGAGAAGTAAAACGAGCCTTCACATGCATTCATTCACCACCTCATCATGGTAATAATTATATATATATTTTGCTTTCTGTACTTTTTCATAACTGGAACACTTAAAACATTCAAATAAAACTCATGATATCCAACATATTCTTATTGGAGAAGTGGAACAGATGATGGAAAAAAAGATTACGCTGAAATAATATTTTACAGGCACGCTGAATCGTACGTACTCATTACGTATACTACAGCTCTTCTGTTTTTTTTTTTTACTACTTCCATTACCCTTACTTAAAGCAGCTTTCAGAAAACAATGTCACGTGCAACATTTCCATCATGTTTACAGAATATATATATATATATAAATATATATCCATCCATCTCCGATGAATACGGCTAGTCAAGTGTAAAAAAGTGCAACTGAATGTGGGGCTGTGTCTAAGTTACTGTTGGTGTGTTTAACTGGCAGCTGCAGGGTGCCTGTAGGAGAGCTCCGTGTGAGTGAGAGGCCTTGTGTAATGCAGCTATTTGTTAGCCTTTTTGGATGCTCCACCTTCTACTCTGTTCTCCAGGTACTTATCCAGCTCCGCCTCTCTCTTCACAGCTTCCGGACAAATCTTGGGCGCACCAGGAAAGCACACCAGCACCACGCTCATGTTGTCTCGGCTTCCCTGTTCCAGGAGAGAGGGGAACAACAAAAAGGAGACGCTTAGCAAGTTAAAGAACCCCGCACTGAATTCAAAGCTGACATTCCCATGCCGAAAAAGGCTCTAAAACTTGGTGGCCGCCGCCTCCCGGCTCCATATTCTATTCTAGCATCAAACAGCTTCAAACCCATTTAACATTCATCAGGGATGTAAATATCACACCCAATGCACAGTAGTTTCAGCCATTCTGCCTCTCACAAGAAGTACATTAGTGTACTGAAACCACCAATAGGTAATACCTAGCACATTAGCATTAGTCCTGTAAAACCTGGAATGGCAGAAACTGCTAAGTAATAATAATGTAATAGTAATAATTTCCATCCCTGTTCAAGCGGACACTGGTTCACCCATTAAAATAATGCCCATATGTTTCTCAAACAAATGGTTAAATAGATAAAGCCCAACTCCAAGTTAAAGGCACATTGACCTTCTCCCCAGAGCAAATTGCGTCCATTAGCAGTGAGCCCAAGAGCCACAGTACATTTAAGCCGCACATGACCCTTGCTTACAGCAAATACACCACATCTTCTTGACCAAACACTCCTTATCTGGTTGGCCTTACCTTGTACAAACAGGTGTCGACAATCTCGTTGCAGACTTTCTCCAGGTCCTCCGTCACCTCTAACCGGGACCTGACAAAGTCACAGAGTTCCTCGTTGGCCATGACGTCCCAGATTCCATCGCAGGCTAGCACCACGAACTCGTCGTCGGCCTCCGACCGCTCGATCTCGTACACCTCGGGCTCGGGCGAGACCAGCTGCTCCGTGGGGCCCTTGCCGTGCACACATTTGTAGTCAAAGTCGCCCAGCGCCCGGGAGACAGCGAGCGAGCCATTGACGCGCTGAATCATGACGCTGCCGCCGGCGTTCTGGATGCGCTCCTTCTCCAGCGGGTTGCTGGGCTTGTGGTCCTGTGTGAAAAAGTGCACCTTGCCCTTGCGGCTCAGCAGGCCCCGCGAGTCCCCACAATTTATGAAGTAGATGTGCTTGGGCGACACCATCACGCCTACCGCCGTGGAGCCGCTGCGGTCTGCGCCGTGCTTCTTCTCCGAGATGGCGCGCATGTGCTCGTCGATCTGCAGGAAGCCCGTCCGGATGCCCGTCTTGACGCTCTCCACCGACGGCTCGGTGGCTGCCCCCCGGAAGTCGGGGTTGCTGGTGATGTGCTCCAGGAGGTGCTCGCAGCAGTACCGGGCCACCTGCGAGCCGGCATGCCCGTCGTACACAGCAAAGAAGGACCAGGGGTCGAGTCCATGGGGGAGGCCGATGACAGCCGTGTGCGCGTCCTCCATCTCCACCCTCCAGCCCTGCATGCTGCTCAGGCCGTAACGCAGGCCGTTCCCCTCCCCGTGAGAGTTATGCTTCTCCATCTTTGGCTTGTCCAAAAAAGCACCCATTTTTGCCTTTCCTTTGACCTGCAGAAAAAGAGAACAAAGGGAAACCGGACAACAACAGGGAAGAAATAAGTGGTTAAAAGCTTCTCAATGAACTAGGGTGGCAGCAATTAATCTGACTAATCGAATTTACAAAAATGTATTTGATGTAGTGATAAATCGCTATAATTTAAGATCCTAATCATTTCCCAAAAATGTCCACTCATGAACATGGGCCACTGATTGCTTTGATGGAGAAATGATTGGAATTTGCACGACAAATGGCTTGCCTTCTCTGAACACAATTATCTGTTTGAATGTTTTTGGGGGTGGGTGGGAGTCCAATAGAATATCCTTCATAAAGAACGCCACGTGAAGAAACCGTACGAGTAGAATGCTTGAGTATTGTTCAGATCTTTCACTGTGACAAACTATTTAGTGTTGTTTAAAAAACATATTATGTTTTTATAGATTATTAAAAAATTATAATAATTGATAGAGTAATTGGTAACAAAATCATCAATAGGTGCAGCCTTGACATAAACCCCAGAAAATGTTAAATATAGTCAGGCATCGAAAACAGAACTTTGTATTAATTCAACATTGACAACCTTACACAGGGTTTCTGTAATCACACCAAGCCGTTTAATTATCCCAACACTGGCACATAAGATACAACAAGAAAACACATACAGCATTGACAAGGCACTTCTCACAACTGCAACAGAAAACTGAAATTAGCTATCAAAATGTGCAAATATGAAAACACAATTTAATGTTATAGCACGGGAAAATGACACACTCCATTGCACGTCAGAACAACTTGGTGCAATTAACTTAAAACGTTTGCAAATAAACCCATGCCAAGGACAACACAAGTTTATTTTAAAACAGGGCAGTACACATTGAAATCTACCAGTCGGCATAATAGAACTCCAAAATATAAAACGTAAGTTACAACTTGTCTCACCTTAGTTAACTTGTTTTGTGAACTTCAGAAAAATAGTAGGCTACGCCATCTAAGTTGGCCAGATAACTGGCCATGATATAAGCTAACGTTTATTTTCACTAGCTATAAATAGTGTACAGCTGGCCACAGGTTTAACAGTTCCACAATTTTAATAGCAGCGAAAACGAGAACGATTTGTCCGCCTTAAACTTTGACAGCAGCCACAATGAGCGCGATTGCAGGGTAACTGTGGAGCAAAAGCACAACAGTTTTTTATTTATTTATTTACTTTTAAGCCAAGTTTCTCTTGCGGGGTAATTTATGCAAACAAAGCTCTTGACAGCTGTCAAGCACAGGGAGGCCCACATTTAATGCAGCCGTCATTTGACATCAGTCCGCAAACTAGCTAGCGTTACTTACGACTAGGTTAACTGGCTATCTAGCGACGGTAAGCTAACGTTAGCTAGGTTATCACCGACGGCGAAGAGAGTATGGCAGATCGTCAGCTAATAACTAACGTTACACAATTGTTACATTTGCGTACCCTTATACAGAAATAGGTTATTATCAAGTCTGTTATATAACGTTACACATTATATAATCGCAATATAATTGGGCTGCCTATCGAACTAGAAAGCTACCTAAATCACAGAGATAAACACCCTGCGTCAGTAGGCCCCGGACCTGCTGTCTCCGAGGCCTAAGCGCCCCCTATCATTGTATTTACACGGCCTACATTATTATATACCCTGTGCGTCTTGCTAGCTAGCTAGCTAGTTAGCAGCTCGGCTACCGATATCGTTTCGAATCAAAGTATGGTGCTGCTAGAGCACTTCGCAACTTACCCAAATCCGGAACGAGCTTTGCGTTATATGAAAAAAGACACAAAGGCGGCGGCGGCAGCGAGAGGAATCGCTACCGCGAAGAGAAATGCCGAAAGAAAGAGGCTACGAGCGATAGCTAGTGAGGGGGCGACACCGCCTTCAGTGCATTCAGGTTGAAAAAGAGACTAGCTCTCCGTTCTGTGTGAGCCAGGGATGCATTACTTTGACATGTGTGGCGACGACAAAATGTTTTCGAATCTCATTAGCAAGTCTACTGCTGTATTTGGCCAGCTTGTTTTTGAGGAAAAAAAGCCCTAACCTTAGAGCTCAACCCCAGCCCCTCCGTGAGAGAGCCTGCATCTATTAACGATTGCAGGGGACCCGGATGTACATACAGCAGGTTGCGTGCTTGAAAGAATGACATCATCACAGAGCCGAACAGGACTAAATGTGCGAGCTGGTCTGCACAGCGCTGTGTGTCAGCAAAAAACAAAAACCGTGGTCTGCAACAGAATTTGTATGCAGGGATCTCGGTATTTCCAATCGTTTTGCTGCTACAATCGCGACATATTTAGACATATTTACAAACATGTTTTGCAGACAATGTTACGTTCATTTTTGGACGGCTTAATTCAGTGTGTTATCAGACTGTTATCAAGATCTATGTGATATCATCACAGACTATTTTTCGGTAGCTATCCCTTGCTGGAAAGTAATAGGCAACACAAAATGTAAAACGATAGATTTTCACTGTATTTTCACACGGGCAGCATATTTTACAAAATTGCATACATGATGAATCTCCATAATTTAACCTAAACATTGCGTCTAAATGAGATGTGTTCATCTGTATTTAATATTTGCCATGTAAAGACATACTTTGCATAATATAAATGGGATGTTGCCTGGGAATAGAAAGTAGGCTACTGAGAACTGCAACAGTGGATGAGTGGAACCAGATAACTGTGTTTGTGGTATTGCGTCACTCTAACGGATACTAAAATACCCCTGTCAGCACAGTCTTTTAAAGTCGTGGCTAAAGACACTTAGCTCCAGTGACAATTAAACTAATCACACTTACTAGCCTATTGTTAAATCACGAAAACATGTGTAATTACATGTTAATTGTTCTGAGAGTGATTTGACAGTGGAAAAGATAGCGGTTACGATTGCTGATATTACGAAATGTAGCTGCCTGATCATTTCAAATTCAGTATGACGCGTCTTTCCTAGATTTCTATAATAAACAATAAGTCGAAAATGCTCGTAATCTTTATCAAATGAAACCATTCATTCATTCTGGAAATGTTTTTTTCTTTAAATGCTGAATTTGAGAGCTATCCCACACTCTCATGCCCATTTAAGAAGAGACTTCATGTGATAGCTCTTTATGTGAAAAGTTAAAGAAAATGTGGTACTCCCTTCTTGATCCCTAGCCTAAATTAGGCTAGGTATATTATGCTGTGAATGATGGGGAACTTGGAACCACATGCTTGGGATCCAGGTGGTGTGGGTAGTGGCATTGTTAATATGTTGTGATATGTTAAAGGGATAGTTCGGAATTTTGGACATAATGTCTCAATTACGACTTACCCATGATGTAGTTGAGTGATGGAAACCATTTTCAGCTAATTCTATGCTGTCCCTTCTATATTCTCTGTGGAAGTACGGCGGCAGAGCGATACTTTACGTTACCTACGAATGTAGTGGCGGCACTGGTCAACTACAACAACAAAGAAGAGCAACAAGTTGCAATGGCCACGTTCGCTCCGCCGCCGTACTTCCACAGAGAATATAGGTCAGCACAAAGTAAAGGATTCAACGATAGTTTGACTTCAAAAATGATGGTATAAACACTCAAAATAACCCAGATAGACTGTCGTCGTATTTTATTTGCTTTGGGTGCACTGTGGAGTGTTTAAGTGCATTTGGTAGTGGATGCTACCGGTTACCTTAGAGTTGCACTAGCATTAGCAATGTGTGTATGTCCAAAAGAAGGGACAGCATGGACTTAGCTGAAAATGGTTTCCATCAATCAACTACATCATGGGTAAGTCGTAATTGAGACATTATGTCCAAAATTCCGAACTATCCCTTTAAAATCAACTAAAATAAAATAAAAAGAATCAAGTCCCACCCCACCATCTGGGGCACTAATCAGTTGACACTCCACACTTGAAATAACCTTGTCCATCCATTCTATGACAAGTTCCTTCAGTGAAACTGAGAGCTATGAGGCTTTCATAAGCATTGCAGATACACAGTGAGCCATGAGAACAGCTGTGCCATCTCCAACACTACATTGTGGAGGTGTTCGTTCTAGCACACAGTGTTGTGTTAACATATCTGCAATTTGTAACACTGGTAGTTGTCAGAATTTAGCAAAAATGTTGTGGAAATATTCTGTGTTATCCATGTGTCCAATGTTCCACTGGAATGTCAGCTATTATTCATTGTATTATGATTATACCAGAGGACATGACTGTGACCTTTCTCTGCCTCTCCTGTGAAGTGTTAAAGCAGAATTCCACCCAAAAATGATGTTTGGTTTGTAGAAAAGTAGCTCTCCTCCTGATTAAAATGAGCTCTCAGCCAACTTTCTACCTGTAGTGAGAGCAGAGATATAGCCCCAAACTACTGTGCATTTACCAGGTACTTGCCTGAGAATTAACTACAACAGCCACGAAGCACACAGTTCAGACAACAGGTTACCACACCCAAGGAATGACATTACAGAAGTGGAGGCCAAGGGTAAGGGGTCAGGTTCGGAGGACCAAACGCGACTGAGAGGGGATCTGAAAGTGATCCACGAAGCGTGGAATCTGTTACAGTTCCGAAACTGGAATGGACCCAAATGCAGGACTCGGAGACAGACACGGGCAAAACTCAGACAGGAGTGAATTTATTTGCAATAAAGACAGACAAGCAAGCAGACAGGGGAGCTAGGTGACTGGCTGGATGCGGGGTTGGCAAACTAAAGCAGGCAGGACGGGTGAGCAGGAACAGGGAAGCAGGCAGGTGAGTAGGTGAAGGGCTGGATACAGGGCTGGTGAGAAACAAGTGGGCAGGACCGAGAACAGGGCAGGAGCGAGCAGGAACAGGGAGGCAGGCTGGATGGGCGAAACTAGAACGGGACAAACAAACAGGCTAGATGACAAAGCATACACAGAGACCAAACACGGCGAGCACAAGGCAAACAGACGGAACAAACTGGCGACGAGACTAACAAAGAGTGGAACTTATATAGAGGGAAAGCAGGTGTGAAAGCATGAGGATAATTAAAATGCGTGAGGAATGTATGCGGGAGATAATGAGGTAACGAGGTGAGTGTGTCTGTCTTGATTCCATCCCTCCATCTGCATATATTGGTTCTAAATAATAACCGGTATTAAGGTTGTCTATTTAAAGACACAATTCTAAACTTTGATTTAAAAAATAATAAAATCAAACGCTTTAGGCTATTATGAATAGCAAACGAAGTTGGTTAGAAACAGCACGTTCAATAGTTTTGGAAAGAAAAGGAAGAAGAGATACCGGTCTGTAGTTTTGGATGTTGGAGGGGTCCAGCGTGGGCGTTTTCAGGATTGGGGTGATGTGGGCTCTCTTGAAGGATGAGGGGAAGCAGCCAGAGGTCAGGGAGGCGTTCACCAGGGAGGTCACAAACGGGAGGATATCTGGGGTGATTGCCTGGAGGAGAGATGAAGGGATAGGGTCGAGGGCACAGGTAGTGGGGCGATGGGAGAGTAGGAGATGAGATACATCGGTATCAGAAAGGGGAGAAACGGGGGGGACACGGAAGGGGTAGAGAGAGGAAGAGAGTGGAAAACAGTGTCTGTGAGGGGAGGGGGAGTGGGGCTGAAGGAGCTGCGGATGTCTGCAATCTTCTCATCGAAGAAATCTGCAAAGTCGTCTGCAGTGAACGAGGATTGAGGAGCAGGAGGGGGTTTGCTGAGGAGGGAGGAGAAGATGGAGAACAATTGACGGGGGTTAGAACTGTATTTGTAATTTTAGTGTGATAGTAAGTTACCTTGGCAGCGGTGACTGCTGTAGAGAACGCCGCTAGGAGAGACTGGTAGGAGGAGAGGTCTGATGCGTCTCTGGATTTCCTCCACATCCTCTCTGCTGCGCGAAGACTGACCCTGGAGGTGCGCAGGGCATCGGACATCCACGGGCAGGGAGGAGATGGGCGTGTGGGCCTAGAGACAAGAGGGCAGAGAGAGTTAAGTGATGTGGAGAGAGCTGTGAGCAGGGTGTCGGAGTCGATGGGGAGTTGAGAGAAGGGTTTGAGATGGGGGAGGGAAGCAGTGACACAGGGAGCAAGAGAGGAGGGCGAGAGGGAGCAGAGGTTACGGCGGACAGAGACAGTGGGGGTGGGGGGAGGGGGGGACGGTGTGGAACAAGAGGAAGAGAAAAAGAAATTAAGTGGTGATCAGAGGTATGCAGAGGGGTAACAGTGAGATCAGAGCAGGGGCTGTTCCTCTGGAAGACCAGGTCTAGGAGGTTGCCAGCCTTGTGGGTGGGGGGGGGGAGGGTTGTAGGGTGAGGTCAAAGGAGCGGAGAAGTGGTAGGAAGGCTGCAGACTGGGAGGCATCTAGATGGATGTTGAAGTTTCCCAGGAGGATCAGCGGGATGCCGTCCTCTGGGAAGGAGCTGAGCAGGGTGTCAAGCTCATCGAGGAAGCACCCCAGGGAACCTGGAGGGCGATAAACAACTATAATGTACAGGTTAATAGGGTGGTTGATAAACACAGAGTGGTATTCAAAACTAGTAATAGATAGATCAGAGAGGGGGAGAACAGAGAATGACCATGAGCGGGAGAGTAGCAAACCAGTACCACCTCCACGACCAGACGGCCGGTGGGTGTGAGAAAAGGAGAAGGAGGAGGAGAGGGCAGCGGGAGTTGCCGTGTTGTCCGGTGTGATCCAGGTTTCGGTGAGGGCGAGAAACTGGAGGGACAGGAAGGAGGCATAGCCGGAGATGAAGTCTGCTTCCCGAGTGGCAGACTGGCAGTTCCAGAGCCCCCCTGCGACGGTGAAGTTCTCGCAGGGAGTCAGCGAGGGGTAGCGGAGGTTGGACGGGTTGCGTCGCCGTGGAGGGCCACGTCGTTGGAAGCGGGTTCTGAAAGGAAGAGAGCAGACAGGGATAGGGAGAACACAAATAATATGATCAGCGTTCAACAAGGTCTAATTAAAATCACGCAAACTGCGGCTAGTACACTTAAAAACGACACTACCTTTTGTGGGACGGTTAAAACAGCTCTTGTTACGCAGGTAGGAAGATGCATTTCTTGACAACCTTTCCTTTTTGGAGTTTTTAAGTTTCCATGTTTTGGTCGTCATAATCACATATACAGTAGGCATATAGTTGTTTACTTCATTCGTGAATTAGATTTACTAATATCAAGCCTAGACTATCGCCTACAGCACCTAACACTGCATAACACAGAAGGTTAGCTACACAGTAATTACTGGTTAACGTCCACTAAAATTGTTTACATAGGCTACAGAATCATGATGTAAATTATACCACAATGACAAATCAGTTGTTTAATAAAATGCATTTATTTATGTAACGTTCCGTTCCCATCCTGTCCGTTGTCCGTGTTTTGCCCTTTCCCTCCGTGTCATGTTTGATTCCCTTTGTCCATGTTTTCCCCGTTGCTACAGACTGGGCGTGTTCCTTCCGTTTGTTTCACTTCTTTTCCCCACTCCGGTTTCAGCCTATCTCCTTTCCCCGTTGCTGCATGCATTCCACACTCTTCAATTGTTCAATCACCCTCGCTCACATTCTGCACGCCTTCTTAATTGTTTCCAATCTCACTTCCCTATTTAACCCTCCGGCTGGCTGCTATTCAGCGCCAGTTCGTTAACGTTGTTCGTTTGTATCCTGGTCTTTGAATCCCTGTCCTGTGCCCTAAAGACTTCAGTTTGGTCTTCACTCGGTGCTTTAAAGCTCTCTGCCTACTTTTGTTGCTAACTAGTCCTGTCTGTTTGCGGTTTTCCCTGCCTGAATATTGCCTGTCATTAACCACCTTTCTACTGTTTCTGCCAGTCTGTAGCTGTTTACCACTCCCTGTGTGTGTCGCGGTACCTCTGCCTCCACCTGATGTTGCGCCCGCAGCTGGGTGTTCCGCTTCTCCATACTACAGTGGTTCCTGTCCGGCCATGGCTACCACCATTGCTACGGTTACGGTTACGGTTGCAGCTTCCACTGTTGCCCTGCTGCCCCAACCGGGCCAACCTGAGCTCCGCTGCACTGCTCTGCCTTGCCGTATCCAGCCGTCATCCCTTCCTCTGCTTCCAGTCCAGTTCCTGTCCAGTTCCGGTCTGGAACATTCCAGTGTTCCAGTTATCCTGTTCCAGTTCAACCGCTCCAGTTCCCTGTACCAAGTCCAGTTCCGGTTTGGAACAACTCCATGTTCCCGTGATCCAGTTCCCGTTTGACTATCCAGTCCAAAGTCCAGTCCAGTTTGGAACGTCCAGTGTCCAGTGCCAAGTCCAGTTCCGGTTTGGAACAACTCCATGTTCCCGTGATCCAGTTCCGGTTTGGAACACTCCACGTTCCTGTGATCCAGTTCCCGTAATCCGTTCCAGTTTCCTGTCCTGCCCAGTTCCGGTTGGAACTCCAGGGTTCCAGCACCAAGTCCAGTTCCGGCTTGGAACATCCTGTGGCCGTTCAAGTCCAGCTCCGGCTTGGAGCAGTTTCAAGTTCCGGAGAGATTCCTGACCTTGCTATTATTTTTGTTGCTATCTGTGTACATCTTGGGATTACCCCAAGCTATATATAAATAAATTACCTTTTTCTGTCCCTCTGCCTCCTGGTCGTTGCATTTGGGTCCAGCCTGTATTAGGTTCATGACAATTTAAGTGCAATGCATAGTTACCAAGCATCTTTGTGCTAGTTGGGTTTCGAGCATGCTCTGCGTCACAACAAGCGTCACTTAATCTCCAATAATCTCCTAAAAGTAGCCGGAAGTTGCTTCTGAGCTCAGTCAGATCACTTATCACTGAGTTATAACTTAGTCAGATCACTTTTGCCAAATGTAGGCCATTTCATTATTACGTCTAGATCTGCATCTGCACTCAGACAGGGATAACTTGGAAAAAGATGAAAAACCGGAATCGTTACATTCTACAATTTGTAACCAGTTCCGTGTTTGGAATAGGTACCCTGGAATCGATTCTTGGAACCGATTCTTGCCCATCACTACATATTTATAAAATAGTTTTTGTAGAAAAAAAATAGGTGTCTACTAAATCGAAAGTACATCGGGTACTGTACATAGTACAATAAGCAAGGGAAAATGCCAAATGCTTACTTGTACAACATTTTAAAAATATATTATTGTTTCTATACCTGAACATGATTTTCTTAGTGTGTATAAACAGTGTGTTTTATAGTCTGTGGCTGTGGCAACACAAGGGTTGTAAGCGGTTTGGTCTATTAAGAACACCCTGCTATTGTATTGCCCTGCAGTGCAACTGGACAGGCTGAGGTTCTTGCAAGCGGTGACCCTTTTAAATAATCCTGCATCAAAATTTCTGGGGTTTTATTAAAGCTGTAGTTTGTCATTTCAGACAAACAGGAATACTGTGATTGGAAAAGATACGACTACCACTAGGGGGCCACCATGGATAAGGGTCAACCAGGTCCTCATCAGCTATGTCTGCATTAACCAGGTCCTCATACTAAGTAAACTAAATCCTCATAACCACCTCTGAGTAAACCTTGTAAAGTAAGTCCTCATTAAACACGTCCTCGTGAACCAGGTCCTCAAAAACCAGTTCCAAGTAAACCAGCTCCCTATAAACTAGGTGCACTTAAACCAAGTCCTTGTAAATCAGATTCCTGGGAACCAGTTCCTCGTGAATCAGGTCCACATAAACCAGGTCCTCATAAACTAAGTCCTTGTAAACCAGGTCTGCATCAATCAGGTCTGCGTCAATCAGGTCCTCGTAAACCAGGTGTTAAGTGTTGTATGCGTCAAACTGCTGGAGGATTATGCATCAACTGATCCTTCCTCGATCAGAAGGAATAGACAAGGGATTCAGGGAATATAATGACCGTCAAACTTTAATTATACCACCTGGCCGATAATCAGGGCCGATATCCATCATTTTTCTAATGATCGGAATCGTAATTTTGTCTGATATGATTGCTGATAAAATAAATTTTAAAAGCTCCTCTGGCTCTAATGCAGTCGCCCGTCTCTGAAAGGTTACTTGTAGTCTGGCTCAATAGAGTACTCAAGTGAGTACGTCAGTCGTGGGCGGAGTCTGGTTTCGGAAGTAAATTCCCTATGGAAGAATAGAATGGGCTTTCGGAGACTATCGACTATTTCTTGAAATCTGATTTATAGAATGAGCCGAAACGTTCCTGGATTAGCCTGTGTGGTACAAAGATATAGACCATATATCGCATGTTCCAATTTAAATTTTTTAAAGTAATGCATTAATCATTGTAGTTCGACTTGTAGTCCACTTTAACGGACTGCATATCCAGTACTGCAATGCACAGGTGGTTCTTGACCAATAAGATATCATCATCTCGTCTGTCTGGACATTCTTGGGCAGATGGGAGTACTGCAGCTGAAGATGGGCTAACGTTAGCTTGCTAAGTAGAAAAGCCCGCCCGACAAGGTCAGAAACTGTGCTACGGTTAACCACATAAAGCAATTCTAGCTTTAGTCCTTTTAGCTAGCTAGCTAAGGTTAGAAAAAAAGTGTTTAAAAACGGAGCTATGTGCTACTGCTGGCTAACGTTATCTGACAACGTCTGGAGACAAGGCTGCACGTTCGTAGGGAATTATGGGACATCGAGTTTTTAAACAGTTCCAGCGCTGATATAATCGCAAGAAAATACTGAAACGTAAAATATACTCGAAGCTGGTCCAGAAAAACGACATAGTTTGTGAACGGGCGTTATATTGAACAATCCGGGGAATTGACGGTAAGATATAACCAGTAGAAATGGTTTAAAAGTAAGCTTTAGTTAGAGTCTAAGCTCTAAATGAATGGGAAATTTACTTCCGAAACCAGCAAGCGTGACGGAGTCACTGAGTACTCATTACATTTGTCATGGTTTTGACCCTGTTTTCCTATGCGGTCGTTCTCCTTGGTGGCCACGCGAGGGCGCTGCTCATTAGGTGGATGCTTGCTCCGCCCTGCTTAGATTGCGGAGCTGGTGTTAAGCCCCCACACCTGTGCTTAGTCACCTGGAGAGAGGTATATAAGCCTACCGTTTTCTTCGTTCGGGGCTTCTACATTGATTGTAAATTGTTATGTACTGTGGTGTATTGTTGTCTGTGAGTTCGCGTACCATTTTGGCTTCTTGCCTATTTTTAAACGTCTCGTTGTTGAGGCAGGGCTTATTTCTTACTGGCTTAGTGGTTGATTATCTCGTAGAAGTTTGGGACCGTAAATCTCTGCTCTATTTTCGCCATAGTGTGCTTTTTCTCCGTGTATGGAGATTTGGGCGTTTCTGTTGGGAACTTTAGTCCAGTTCGCCTCTAGGTGCATGTCGTCTCATGTGAGATTGGGCGTTTGCGCTTCTGCTGGGCTGCTTAGCTTGTGGAAGTGTATAGTAGTTGTTCTTTGTCCCCCTTCGCCTGTTTGGTTTTCTTACTGAGAGACCTGGCGTTTTGCTTCTACTCAATTCCGTGTTACTGTAAGCCAGTAAGTAGCCTTGGTACGTTTTTCCCTGTTTGATCTCCTTCACGTGGACTGCGTTCCCCTTTGTTGTGAGTCAGGGTTTTTATTTGTATTGAGAGGCTGTCTTGCTATTATGTTTGCGTATGTCTTTTGTTACAGCTGTCCTGTTCGCCTTTTTGCCTGCGAGACGATTTTGTTGCGAACTGTTCTGTTTCGTTCTCCGGGTGTGTTGTCTCCTTATGTGGAGCTTGGGCGATGCTGTGGACGTGCTTGTGTTTGACTGCGTGTTTTTAATAATAGCCTCGGAACGTTAGCTCTCTGTTCCATTTCGCCTCGTTACATTTTTCCATTAGTCAGAGGCTAGGGCGGTTGTTTTATATTCTAGCTTGCGTTAGTCTGTGGATAGTAAGTTATGGGACGACGGTGCTTCGTCGGCTCACCTGTAAAATGTTTCTCTCTCTCGGGAGATCGGGTGTTTACCCTCTTGGTTTTATTCATTGGACTGCGAGCCTTTTTATTTCGCCATGGAACGTTAAATCTCTGTTCCTGTTCGCCTCATTCCATTTCCCCTTATTGAGAGGCAGGGCTTGTATTTGTGTTTGCGTGTGACTGCGAGCCTTAAGCCTTGGAACATTAATTCTGTTCCTTCGCCTCATTTACATTCCTCCTGTCTGAGAGGTTAGGGCGTGGCTCTGTTTTAAGCTTGGTCATTTTTGCTGGTAAGGTTATGGGACTGCGGTTCTCCGTCGGCTCGCCTGTAAAATGTTTCTTCCCCCTGGGAGATCGGGGGTTTACCCTCCTTTAGGTTCTGCATATGACTATTAGTGCTAGCTTATGGAAGTAGCCACGTAACGTTATATCTGTTTTTTCGCCTCCTCTATTAAATCATATTCTGCTTTATTTGTTGACTGTTTGTTTGTGCCTTTACGCTACTCTTCCGTTCTTGTCTCGTTACCGAGACAGGGCGCATATGATTTATGGCCATTCAGACTCCTGTCCTTGCGCTGTACTTGCGTGTGACAGTGAGCCGGTTAGTAGCGTCTGTAATGGTGTTCCTTGTTCCTTGTCTTGTCTCCTCCCTTATCTGCGGGTATCCCGCCTTAGTGGCCTAAGGGCTTTAAGAATCCCCTTGCTGCGTTTGGCAGTCGCCCTGCTGTAGAAGAGCGAAGTGGTCGAGCAGGAACATAGTTCTGGATTAAGTCCTGCAGGTAGGCGGGGCCTGTCCTATTGGCTGCAGTGTAGGCCAGGGTCAGAACTTTGAACCTGATCCTGGCTGCAACTGGCAGCCAGTGGAGAGACCTCAGCAGGGGGGTTACGTGGGAAAATTTCGGGAGGTTGAACACAAGCCGGGCAGCTGCATTCTGGATGAGTTGAAGAGGCAGAATGGCGCAGGCCGGTAGGCTTGCGAGCAGGGAGTTGCAGTAGTCCAGGCGTGAGGTGACCATGGTCTGGACAAGAAGCTGGGTGGAGTAGGTGGTCAGGTACGGTCGAATCCTCCTGATGTTGTACAGGAGGAACCTGCAGGACCGTGCCGTCGCCCTGATGTGCTCTTTGAAGTCCAGCCGGTCGTCCAGGACCACCCCCAGGTTCCTTGCAGAGCGGGAGGCAGCCACCACGGTCCCATCAACGGTGATGGAGAGGTCATGTAGTGGGGAGGTCTTGTACGGCATGAAGAGGAGCTCTGTCTTGTCAAGGTTGAGCTTCAGGTGATGGGTAGCCATCCACTCAGAGATGTCAGTCAGACAAGCAGATATCCTCTCCTTAACCTGTGGGGTAGAGGGAGGGAAAGAGAGGAAGAGTTGAGTATCGTCAGCTAGTGTTGCACGGTACACCGAAACTTCTGTACTTTTTCGATACTTAAAAAAAAAAAACGGTTCGGTATTAGAATTTTCCGACATTCGGTACTTTAAAAAAAAAATTTATATTATTCTTTTTTTTAACATAATCTTTTTTTTCTTTTTCTTTTATGTAGCTGCAATATTTCCCTTACCGCAGAATGCTGGAATGATCAAAATAGCATCTGGAAAAACGCTTGCCAAAACAGCTTCGGTTTCCCGTTAGGCCTAATTAAATTTTCAATGGCATTATGAGGGTGTAATTATAGTTTCCGCCTCTACGCAAAATGGCGCACTTTCGTCCGTTTCGCTATCTGACCAGAACTCTTACATTTCAGTGTAGAGTAAAAGCTAATACTGCAGAGGCAGGAGTTTGATTCTGCCTGTTTTTAAGGACTGATTATGGATCAGCACTATGGAGGAGTCTCAAAAGCAGCTCTACAGTGCTGCAAAGATAGCTGATCCAGAAACAGTCCTTAAAAACCGGTAGAAACAAACTCCTTGTCCTGGGTTTAAGTTGTATAGTTCTGAATATCATTTGTGAAGCTAAGGGGGGTTTATTGTATATAAGTTCTGTTTTAAGTTTATTAATATTATAAATAACTAATATTTATTTACCATACGCCTTTGTGAGCAAATGTTATTTTAGCTCAGAATGGAGAAATGCACCACTTTGTTACCAACACCCTCCCCATGTGTGCGACGACTCTCCGTACCCCCGACCTGCGCAATGATACTACCTCGGCCCTGCACGCGTGTTTGATGACACCGTGTACGCGCAACTACACTGGTAGTTTCGGGGGGCCTACCACCCGGCCTGAAAAAAAATCTAGGGGAAACACTGTACTGTATGTGACTATTCTGAAATAAATGTATTCTGTAGCAAATTTCTGAATGATACAGCTTCTTCTTCAGTTCGAACTTAAAACCATGGATGTGCAGGGAATATTTTTTTAGATATTGACATTTAAATAAAACTAGTAGAAACGAGGAGGAAATTGCCTCTGAAGGGCCAAAGTAAATAGGGTTAAGGTCATTTCAGTAGAGGTACCGAGTATCGAATCAGTATCGTTTCAGTTTCAAGTACCGTTTCAGTATCGAGTATCATGATACTAAACCTGGTATCGGTATCGAAGTCAAAATTTTGGTATCGTGACAACACTATCGTCAGCATAGCTATGGTATGAGAAGCCATGTGAATGGATTACTGAGCCAAGAGACTTAGTATACATAGAGAACAGCAGAGGACCCAGTACAGATCCCTGCGGGACTCCTGTAGAAAGGGGACGGGGAGCAGAGACGGAACCCTTCCAGGAGACTTGGTAGGATCTATCAGTGAGATACGATACAAACCAAGAGAGGGCAGTTCCAGAAATGCCCATCTCAGCGAGTGTGGAGATCAGGAGTTTGTGATTGACCGTGTCGAATGCCGCAGACAGGTCAAGGAGAATCAGAACAGAGGAGAGGGAGGAGGCTCTAGCAGTGGCGAGTGCCTCAGTCACAGCCAGGAGAGCAGTTTCGGTGGAATGGCCGGTTCTGAAGCCAGACTGATGCGGGTCAAGCAGGTTGTTCTGGTGGAGAAAAACAGACAGTTGGTTAAGGACAGCACGTTCAATTGTTTTGGACAGGAAGGGCAAGAGAGATACAGGACGGTAGTTCCTGACATCAGCGGGATCTAAGCTAGGTTTTTTAAGGAGTGGGGTTACACGGGCAGTTTTAAAGGCAGCAGGAACATGGCCACAGATTAGGGAGGTGTTAATAACGGAGGACAGATATGGAAGGAGCTCAGCAGATTTAGACTGGAGGACTGCTGAAGGTATGGGGTCTAGTGGACAGGTGGTTGCGCGCTGGCGCGTCACCAGCTCGAGCACATCGGAGTCCTTCAGAGTCTTGAAGGACGACAGTGTAGCGATGGGTTCAGTATGGGGGATGTGGGGTGTCACCGGATGCGTGAAGGAGTTCCGGATCGCAGCCACCTTCCCCTCAAAGTGGGTCAGGAAGTCATCTGCAGAGAGGGAGGAGGGTGAAGGGGGTGGAGGGGGGGTGAGCAGGGAGGAGAAGGTGGAAAAGAGTTTACGTGGGTTAGATAGACATGTATCAATTTTCGACTGGAAAAATGAAGTTTTAGCTGATGTGGTTGCAGCTGTGAAGGCTGCCAGCAGAGTGTGGTAGGAGGCCAGGTCATCTGGGGATCTGGATTTCCTCCACTTTCTCTCAGCGGCTCGTAGCATGGTTCTGCTGGATCTGAGAGAATCCGTCAGCCACGGGGAAGGGGGTGATAGTCGGGCTGGTTTGGAGACAAGAGGGCATAGTTTGTTGAGAGACTGAGAGAGGCATGAGTTAAACACAGAAGTGGCAACATCAATGGGCATTTTAGCAAAGGTAGCAGGAGGAGGAAGTGCAGAGAGAGCAGAAGTAGTGAGAGAGGTGTGAGAGAGGGTGCGGAGATTTCTCCTGAACATAACAGCGGGTGGGTTGTTAGCGGATTTGAGGGAGAGTGGGCAGGAGAGAGAAAATGAGATAAAGAAATGGTCCGATACGTGGAGGGGGGTCACCGTGAGTTCAGATGTGGCGCAACTCCTGGTGAGTACAAGGTCCAGTTGGTTACCACCATTGTGGGTGGCAGGCGATGGGGACTGAGTGAGGGCAAAGGACTGGAGGAGTGAGGTGACACTGGATAGCTGGGCACTGTCTGGTTGGAGGTTGAAGTCTCCCAGTAGGATTACTGGGGTACCATCCTCAGGGAAGGAGCTCAGGAGAGTGTCCAGTTCATCCAGGAAAGCGCCGAGCGGACCTGGGGGGCGATAGAGAACAACAATGTTAAGTGCAGATGGGTGAGTTACAGTGACTGCATGAAACTCAAAGGAGGAGATATTCAGGCAGGGTACAGAGGGAATAGAGAATTTCCAGGATGTGGAAATGAGCAAACCAGTACCCCCCGCCTCTGCCTGAGGCCCTGGGGGTGTGGGAGAAGGAGTAGCCAGCAGAGAGAGCAGCTGGAGTGGCTGTGTTATCTGGAGTGATCCAGATAACACAGCCACTCCAGCTGCTCTCTCTCCTATGGTCGAAGCTGTCTTTATTCAATTAATTCAACTGAGACGACAAAAATGGCTTTAAAATCATTCAGGCATCTCTTCCACACCGAGTTCCCACATAAGGCACTGTTGCAGTAACGTTAAAAGATAGCTAACGTTCATTGAGTTTCTTTTGAAAGTTTTGTGCAGTGATATTTTTGTGTTAAGTTAGTGCTAATGCAACTAGATAACCAACATTGTTTCATAGTATGGTAGCTAACAGTTACTATTTAACAGATTATTCGTCTATGAGTTGGTGTTTTTAAGTTAGCTGATGGTTCGGTTTAGCAAACGTAACGTCAACTTCACTAACGTTAAATACATTGCTTTCAGCTCCATTGTGAATGAAATTCTGTTGCCTTATGTTATCTTTTGCCTTTTACTAAACGGGCTAGCTAGCAAGCTGCATGAATGTGACTGTTATTCAACACCAATTGAATAACACATACCTAGCATGAGTTGAGTCTCATAGCTAATTAGCTAACGTTACTGGAATGCAATACGTTAGCTACTGTACCATTAACAAATGTATTTATTGACCGTTACTTTAGCCAGCTCGCTAGCAAAAAAACTTCACATAGGCTATAACGTTATTTCTTGCACGTCCCTTAAAGAGATACTGCAGAGGCTTTTCTAAGGCCCTTTTTTCCGCCTCAATTTGAACTGAAACTCGTGAGTAGGCGTGGTCATATGACGATAATGCCACGTAGTCATTTTATGAATATTCATACGGTCAAGGAGTGAAAGGGTGTGTCTTGGTGAACTGACTCAGTCCCCTTCCAGCTCTCTCCTCACAACTAAATAAAATGGCTGTATTAGTTGAGCAACGTCTTCGCGAGAGGACCCAGGATGTAACCGAATGGTAAAGCTAACGTTACCTAGCTAAGTTAGCTTGTTTGTCTGCCTAAAGTAACGTTACTATTGAATACATTCAAATACACAGCAAAACCCAGTCACACAGTAACGTTAGTATATTGAACATGGCTGATTGTAGCGCCCTCATAACTTCACTTGGTCCGGAGAGAATTATCATTTATTAGCTAACATTATTCATAAATGATATAGCTAATATAACTAACGTTAGCTATCTAAGTTACCAGTTCTCTCTGGACCAAACGGGGCTAAACTCACACACAATAGACTGCCTTGCATTACCTAACTTATCGATACATTCCGTCCGAGTTACTGACCAACTGGTTACTGGTTTTGCTAGGGCTACATCAAATGTATTACTGCTATCGTTTATTAGCTAACGTTACGTATTCATAAACGATAGCTCACACAATAGGTTGCCTTCAACCCCACATTAGCTATTACCTATCAGTAATGTCAACCGTTTGCAAAAGCATTTTTGTTGTAGTTTGTACAGATAACTTGCATGTAAACAGAAACAAACTAATGTCCCAACAGGTGTGCTTGTGGCCACTGCTGCTCTAACCTGTCCCCTCCAGAAAACCTATGTTGCCGTGAGGTTACTGAGGTAACGTTATGTCAGCGTAGTTATGAAGCTATTCTTGATTTGTCTAATAGCTACTGCTGTGCCGTAGTCGGGCATGCTTGGCCCAACTGTATAATAGTGGCCAATACATGTGCAATTACACAATGTCACAAATACAATGTAATAGGTATATTGTACTTAGCTGTTTTACTTAGCTGATGTAATGATTACAAAATGACATCCATCACTGTTGGGATGGCACCTGGCTTCAGCGACGGAGTTTTATAGAAGCCCATCTCAAAGCCAGTTAAATTGTGGTAGCAGTCCGGTGTGAAGTGCGCGTTGCACACTAGGGCTTTCTTCGGCAAGTCCGCTTGCTCTACACCGATAGCTTGAAGCCACTGGCTAAGTAGCGCTGGGTCTCTCGGCAGACTATGAAAGCTAGCAGAGCCAGTGGCGTTGCACCGAGGAACGATACATATCTGACTCCTTGGCATAATGCAGGCAAGTTAGCTAAAGATACCAAGTAGTAAGACGTCGTATATGAATAACTGTAGCTCGATATAAGTCGTAATATTAACGTTAGCAATAATACAAAGCAATTCGCATTTGAACTTGAACTAGCTAATTAGCAGTACAAGGGTCTCAATCTCAGAAAGAAAAAAAAATCGTCGTTCTCTGCTTTTATACCACATGCCCAGCCAAGATCCACCCCTAGGACCACCTCAAGTCCACCCATTTTTATGTTAAGGCTTTCGTGACGTCACGAATCCCCGGAAGCCAGCATATTGGTAAGTCTACACAAAAACTCAGATAAAACCATTTTTACTAAACATTAAATTTTCGGACATAAACAGTTGTGTATGATCATAATCTAACTCAAAACATAGGTTGTCAACGGGAAAAGTCGGTTTTTGACTGCAGTATCACTTTAACAAGGCTGGTCATTCTCTGTAACCACGACGCAATAGTAGAATTACTCTGCCACTGTGAGATCTTCGTTTCATTTAACGTTAGTTTTGTAATGTATGGATGACATCATTAGCCTATATTGGAAATATTATTAGGATACGTTATTTGGATATTTCCACACAGTTAGCAAGCTCCCTTGTGTTTGTTACATGAATGGTAAGCAAACCAATGCGTTGCTTTCACTCCGGCACATCATTAGCTAGAAGCTCGGTAAACTATTCTGTGTCGATAAATTATTATCAGGGCTTGACATTAACGGAATAGGTCACTCATTTTGAAGAATTGTCTAAGTTAAGATGCGACAAGTCTAAGACAATTGATTCGCTGAATAACCTATACCAATAGGATAAGTAAATTATTAGGCTACCAATTTATTTTGAGATAGCATTATTGTTCTGTGCATCATAAACTCGTTGCTTTTTTATAAAGACTGCTGGTTAAATATAGGCAAACTGCATAAAATATTTGGCAGATGGCTAACATCATTGGAATAAGTTAACTCACCTGCAGGGCGGTCTTACCCACCATATAGAGATATGTTATCTAAATATCTGGTCTTCACCTTTGATTGTAAAGCCAAAATATAATATATATTGTTATATTATAGTATATTATTCTGACATCGGTTTTGTATTCATTTCCATTGAGACTCTGTGTTTGCCCTCCAATAAGTTTTTTATTGCAAAAAAACCAATTCAATGATTATTTGGCAGCTAAAATATCATTAGAAATCACATGTTAAAGGTGCAGTAGGCAAATGTTTTTCCATATAAAATAATTTAGGATAAATTATTAAATTTACTCATTATTTTCCACCAGCTATCAATAAATCAAGTGTTCTGGGAAAAAAATCCTGTTTCTGTGATTGTCCTGGGCTCTATTACGCTGTCAAAAAATAAATTTGACGTAGCTACACCAAGCCACTAAAGCCAGCCAGCTAAAGCTGTCATGGGTCCCACCCATCTATGGTGGGACCCACGTCTATCTTGTTTGTAGGGGAGCGCTAGGTAACCTTTAGTGGTAGGAAGATGATGAGCATTGTTGGGCTGAATGGCCTGTTCTCATCAGTAAATTGTGTTATGTTATGGTCCCACCAGGCCATCAAGCCAGGACGTTGAGCAATACATTTCGCATGACATGAGCTCCACAGATGTGACAGCCCTTTCTATTCATATTTTGCAAAAATATCTTTGGATGGAGCCTTAAAGCTACGTTTGTGCAGTCCAGTGACGGCACCAATAACATTGCTTGGCAGGTTGTCAATTTCATAAAAACGCAAGAATTACTAACCAGCCATAGGCCATATCACTCTCAGCCACAAAATAGCTTTTGTGCGATCCTAAAGATACGTTAATTTCTCTCCTAAGCAGCTAACTCCTCCAACAGCACAAGGTCAGCCATAGCAACGTTGGCTATAGACTTGAAGGCAATTTAAAGCAAATTTCGTTCATTGGTCAAATGTGTGTTTTAAACGTCATATAAGTTAGCATAAAATTTTACCAATTTAGAAAAATAGTAGCCTACTGGGAGAATTCATTACGCTTATGAGTCTAATTAAAAAAGTTAATATAGCCTACAATTGATTAATAGGCATCATCTAATTTGTTTGCTTTTTACAATCGTAATTTATTAGCTATGTTTGCATTGTGTATTTCAGAGGCTTCACATTTTGTCATGTGAATTTAAGGGAAAATAAAAATAAATCAACGTTCAAATTGATATTCAGAAGCAAAATTTAGTGGCATTTAGAATTTACGTATGAGGTACACGTGGTCCTGGGCAGGTGTAAAGTTTGTTCATACATACTAACAAATCTCATATACGAAAACGTTGATGAATACCAAAATACAGGCAGAATTTCTAATACGAACTATTTACGTACAAATTTGTTCTGCTCACGTTCTGCTTATGAATGAGGCCCAATGTCAGTAAATATATGTAATATGTATATCAATACAAAGAATGTTCAACATTCCTGCTACCTCGATTACAAATTGAAAAGGCCACACATCCTACATAGGTGTTTAAATCATGCACAACTGCAGGTAGGCCTACCACTGCTACACTATGCAGTAACACGCCTATCTCACACAAAGGAACTACATTATCCATACTACCAGTAATCCCAATAAGCAATCTACACAAGCTTTAAAAGAATCCATTTTAATAGTGTTTTACCATGAAGTTGCATGGAAATGAATAAGCCACTACCAAACACAATTACCATTCTAATTGACTTGCAGCAATAACATGATTGCCATGGCTTCATTGTTGAAAATCTAGAAATAATATGTGCTATAACAATGACTCAAAAGCAAAGTATAATCTCTGTGCAACAAATAATAATTAATATATTCACAAAGTTAACTGTACTTACCTTCTCAAGGAAGCACACAGAACTTCACAAAATTAGAAATCACAAAAATGACACTAATCATGAGCTTGTAGCTCCAAAATACAAGAGCAGGTGGCTCAACTACAAACGAACCAGCAATCTTAAATATGCCACAGGGATTATGGGAAATGTAGTCTGTAATAATAACAGGGAGTTTTCAACAGCCGTCCCTGTATTTGTGCAGCAAATACACTCCCTACAAAGTCCCTGTTAATTTTAAAGAGGGTCACTGACTTCTTCTGGTATTTGAGGCAGTTCAACCAGCTTGGCCACTGGTCAAGTATACTTCTGGTCCTTTAGCTGCACCTCTGCTGAACGGACCCTGTCGTCAGAACCTGGAAACACTTTAGAAATCTTCCCAACTGGCTAAAAAGGTCTAGGCAACTGAGAATCTACTATCATTACTACTTGACTCACAGGAAGGTCAGTAGTAGAGTTCTTCCACTTCTGTCAAAGCTGCAGGCTGGGAAGGTACTGACGAATAAACTGGGTCCAGAAGTAGTCTGCGAAGACTTTACTGTGTCTCCATCTTCGAACAAGGAAATCGCTGTATCCGTAGACAGCTTGAGGCAGTGAAGCATCCCGACGCCCCATTAACAGAAGGTTGGGTGTGATGGGCTCTGGATTCGCAATATCCGTTGAAGCATACCCAAGAGGTTTAGAGTTAAGTATACCTTCTACTTCTATGAGAGCAGTGAAGAGAACTTCTTCAAGTCCAGTTTGGTCCTTAAGAATGACTTGCAGAGCAGACTTGAGGAATCGGTATCCAAACTTGGCAACAGATCCAGATGTACACACCTTGTTGTCGGGCACTTATATATAATTCCCCAGCGTTTCTCGTGTCTACGACCAATCCTAATGATGAAGGGGCTAAAGCAGTCTACTCTGGTTGACTAAAATGGTGGTTTGTGCAGGCGGAGTCACGCTGAAGGCAAGTCAGTCATTTTAGGTGTAGTAGGTTGGTCGCGTCACTTCCTGCATTCAACACATAAGTGTCTCCTCATAGCTTGACGGCCCCTAATAATCTAGTAAGTGTGGCGAATCTCTGCAAAGACTCGCCCCGGACCTGGATGGAGGAGTTGAGCATCATAGTGCTTCACAATGAGCTTTGTAAGTGGGTGATCTGATGAGAAGATAATCGGGTGCAGGGTGTCAGGTCCCAGGCCTGAGGCTTGTCATAGGCGATCAGTCCTGTAACAGGATCATACTGTGAAAAGTGCTCAGTCGACTACTAGGTCGAACATCTTGTCCAGAACTCATAGCATGAACTTCTTCAGGGAAGCTGTCATTCTGTGTCTGCTTCAATGCACTCTGTGCCTGTCATGGTGGAGGTAGCCGCCCATGCAAAGACTGATGGGTAGCCTTGATAAACTCTAAATTTATTAAAAATAAAAGACTGAAATATCCCATTTACATAATTATTCAGACCCCTCACTTAGTACTTGGTTAAAACACCTTTGGCAGCAATGACAAATTTAGAAATTAATTACTAACACAAAATTGGAAAAATGTGTATGAAGAAAAGGATACTGACAAAGCGTATGAAACATTCCTGATAATATTTAAATCATTATATGATAAACACTGTCCTTTAAAAGAATACAACAAGAAGCAAACATATATTGATAGGCCATGGATGACTAAAGGACTACAAAATGCATGTAAAAAAAAGAACCTTATATAGAGAATTTATTAAATATAGAACTAAAGAAACAGAAAATAAATACAAAGTATATAAAAATAAGTTAACTAATATTATGAGAATATGTAAGAAAGATTATTATTATAAAATATTAGACAATAATAAAAATATCAAGGGCATATGGAATGTACTAAATAATATTATCAGGAATGGATCAACAAATACAAACTACCCTCAATATTTTATGGAAAATGATAAGACTGTAAATGATATGAATGATGTGGTTACTGGGTTTAACAATTTTTTTGTAAATGTGGGACCAAAACTGGCAGAAGAAATCAACAATCCACAGCCAGAAGAGGGGGGTGGGGAGGTTGTAATCCTAGCTCAATGTTTATGATGGCAGTTGATGAAAAGGAGATTATTGACATTGTCAGCAATTGTAAAAATAAAATGTCTACAGACTGGAATAACATTGATATGGCATTAATCAAGAAAGTCATCAATGCAATTGTAAAACCATTAGCTTATATTTGTAATTTGTCTTTCAAAACAGGTGTGTTTCCAGGTAAAATGAAAACTGCTAAAGTTATTCCTCTTTACAAAGCAGGAGACAGAAATCAATTCACAAATTACAGGCCGGTGTCTCTACTCTCAATTCTCAAAAATACTAGAAAAACTTTTTGCCAGTAGAATGGATAATTTCATTGAGAAGCATAAATTGTTAGTTGATAGCCAGTATGGATTCAGATCGAACAGGACCACATCTATGGCATTAATGGAGTTAATTGAAGAAATCACCTGTTCTATAGATAACAAGAAGTATGCAGTAGGAATATTTATAGATTTAAAAAAAGCATTCGAAACAATAGATCATCACTTATTAATCAATAAACTGGAAAAGTATGGTATCAGAGGGGTTGTACTTAACTGGATGAAAAGCTACATAAGTAATAGACATAGATAGATAGGTGACTACAAATCAACATGCTCAGAAATTACTTGTGGAGTCCCACAGGGGTCGGTATTGGGTCCAAAATTATTTATTCTATACATAAATTACATATGTAAGGTGTCAATAATTTAAAAATTTGTGTTATTTGCGGATGACACCAATATTTTTTGTTCGGGAGAAAATCTGCAGCAGCTTTTGGAGGTGGTCACAGCAGAAATGAGTAAACTAAAAACTTGGTTTGACTTGAATAAATTATCATTAAATTTGAATAAAACCAAACTTATGCTGTTTGGAAACCGTAAAATAAACACACAAGTAAAAGTGATGATTAATAATATTAAGATAGAAAGAGTGTATGAAAATACATTTTTGGGAGTGATTCTTGACCACAAAATCTGCTGGAAACCCCACATAAAATATGTGAAAGCAA
This sequence comes from Synaphobranchus kaupii, assembly GCA_029718625.1. NCBI lineage: Eukaryota > Metazoa > Chordata > Actinopteri > Anguilliformes > Synaphobranchidae > Synaphobranchus > Synaphobranchus kaupii. Next base: position 27,990,121 of record CM056381.1, read on the forward strand.
AATTGGCACGGAGCATTGGAGTGCTGGGAAAAGTAAAGTACTTTTTGAATGAGAGAGCTTTGTATACTTTGTATTGTTCACTTGTTTTGCCATATCTGAACTACTGTGTAGAAGTATGGGGCAACACCTACAAAACCACTATACAATCATTATGCACATTACAAAAAAGAGCCATACGGCTAGTAAATAATGTAGGATATCGTGATCACACCAATTTACTTTTTTTAAAAGTGCATGCCTTAAAGTTTAGGGATCTGGTAGAATTTAAGACTGCACAAATAATGTATAAAGAAAAAAATAAACTGCTGCCTGGAAACATACAAAGTCTGTTCATGGAAAGAGAAGGGGGTTATAACTTAAGAGGGGAATTAAATATGAAACAGCATTATGCTAATCTTAAAAGTATGTGTATTTCGATTTGTGGTGTGGTGTTGTGGAATAATCTCAAGAAAAAAATAAAACAGAGTAGAAATATAATGCAATTTAAAATGATGTACAAAAAATATATTTTTTCAAAGTACAGAAGCGAAGGAGGAGAATGTGCCACTCGCTGATGGTAAAAGTGTTTTGTTTGTTTTGTTTGACTGATCACAGGACTGAAATTGATGCTGTGTATCTACAAGTCTAATTTGCTACAAGTCTAATTTTTAGAATTTGTATGTAATTTGTAACTTTAATTTGAAATTAATCTGAAATTAATTGGATGATGTAAAATTGGGATAGGACAAGATAAGCATTTGCTTCTTCCTATTCCATTTCGGACGTATTGTTCTAAGTATTGTATAGCCGAAATGAGTACCGTGTTTGCGTGTTGTATACTAGAAAGTTTTTTTTCTTTTTTTAAATTTGTTTCCTAAATTGTTCGAAATAAAGTTTATAAAAAAAAAATTTAAAAAGAAGTCTTCTTGGGAATGACCTACAAGCTTGGCACACCTTTCTTTTGGAAGTTTCTCCCATTCTTCTTGACAAAATCTTTCAAGCTCAACCAGGTTGGATGGGGAGCGTCGGTGCACAGCCATTTTCAGGTCTCTCCAGAGATGCTCTATTGGGTTCAGGTTTCACAGAGTTTTCCCAAAGCCACTCCTGTGTTTTCTATGCTTCGGGTCGTTGTTGAAATGTAAACTTTTGCCCCAGCCTGAGATCCTGAGCACTCAAAAGGTTTTCACTCAGGATTGCTCTATATTTTTCTGCATCCATCTTTCCCTCTATCCTGACTAGTCTCCCAGTCCCTGTCACAGAAAAACATCTCCACAGCATGATGCTGCCACCACCGTGTTTGACTGTAGGGATGGTATTAAAGAGGTGATGCTCAGTGCCTGGTTTCCTCCACACACACCGTTGGGAATTGTGGCCAAATAGTTTAATCTTCGTTTCATCAGACCAGAGGATTTTTCTTCTCATGGTCTGAGAGTCTTTCAGGTGCTTTTTGGCAAACTCCCAGTGGGCTGTCATGCCTTTTAGTGAGGAATGGCTTCCGTCTGTCCACTCTACCATAAAGGCCTGATTGGTGGAGTGCTGCACTGATGGTTGTCCTCTGTAAGGTTCTCCCATCTCCACAAAGGACCTTTGGATCTCATTCATAGTGAGCACTGGGTTCTTGGTTACCTGTCTGACTAAGGCCTTTCATCCCCGATTACTCAGTTTGGCTGGTGTGGAAGTAAGTCCTTTGACTGATGAAGGAAATAGCAGAAGTATAATCTTTTATTAAATGGTCAAATGTTGATTCAACATGGGAAAACCACAAACCTACGCAGAGGATTCAGAATTCCCCGAACAATAACAAACATTAGTTTTTACAATATCATAACTCCTCCTTTACGTTGCTAATACACCAATGATATGTGGTAACACCTTTTCATAATATCTTATTTTATCCAATAACAAATTAGGCACAACATTAATATGTTATATGACCTGTTCTTACCCTATGCGCTTGAGGGCACTCTTGATCTATCAAATAAAATTGTTTGTGAACTCTCCTCCCACCTGTTAGGTCAGCACGATCTATAAGTTCAACTCCTGCTTTGTTATGGAACACAGGAGGAAAACATTCCTGTTTTGACTGGTGTGCTAGATGCCCTCGTCCTTGCTGACAGAGAACTATCCTGCACCCTCTCACAACCCCCCATCTCAGTACTTTTCCACTAGATCTTGACTGTATTATTTAATTATTTATATATTTGCATATGAGGCTTTCTTGGGCCTACGGCTTACTTCCACATTCCCCCCTTTGAGACCCTTCGGTCTCACACTCTCTTGTTGATACTTCGCCTGGTGGTGGAGTTATGTTATGACATTAGTATTGTATGATAAAAATAAACATTTGTAGTTGATTAGTTTCATGCATAATTTACCTAAGTTAATATTTCCTTCCTTTTCAAAAGTTAATTAAAAATATCAAACGTTAATCAAAAAGCTACTGTATTTAATGATTTTTAATGATCATCTAATTTTGATTCGCTATAATTATACAAAGATTATATAAAAAGAATTGGATTATACTTGTAATGTCGTCTTCCTCTTCTTAGGAGCCCATATTCTAAGAAACCTGAGGAGAGGTTACTAGCACTTCACTCAGGCGTCTCCTACCTTCTTCGCCCTTTTCCTTAATCTATTTATGTGTCTGTTTTATCTATCCTAAGGGCCTTTAGTCAGTTGGGGCTTTATTATGTCCCCTTTGAGTTGTTCTTTTCTTCATGTAGTCAGTGTATGTAATATGTGTGATCATGGGCAAGCATGTCAAAAAGTGTCAAATTATTATTTTTTTTTAAAAATGTAAAAAAAATTATTTAAAACTAGTTTTTAGAGCCATTGTCGCTGCTCAGGGTCTGACAGACCCCGAATCTGGGGAAAATGTATCTTGCCAAGGCTTTAGCTACAGTTTTAGAATCCGCATGCGCATCTTGATATCATGCTAGTATAAACCAATGTTTCTGTATTTCTCTCATCATCCCCCCTTGCAGAGTGGCCAACACCATGGGCAGCTCTGCAAATGACCTCTATTACTGCGCTTGGTGCAATTGCTTCCGTCCACAAACCACGTGGTCCGGAGCCATCAGTGGTTCTTGTTGTAGGTCTTCTCTTGCTCTTGCTTCTGCTTCCACCATTCTTTCACATTCATGTGGTTGGCCTTCTTCTGGGGTCATCATTAATTCCGCTGGGTTCACAGCTTTGCATCTGATAATGGTCAATCCTGGCTGTGTGAGTAGGATCTCGTATCCTGATACTCTCCGATAAGTTAGGGACGATTTCCCTCTACTGAGTAGTGCTTCTACTGCATGTGACACATACAGGGTAACTTCATGCCCTGCCGTTATTGGCGTTGCTTGCCTTCTCTACTGCAAAGACGGCTGCTGCCAGCCCTTTCTCTGGAGTCCTCTTTTTGCAGTACCCCGTCATTCCTAAGAATCTCTGCATTTCTTTCACCGTTCTCGGTCTGGGCACCTTCGTAATTGCTTCAATTCGTTCTGCTGAAATACTTTTGCTCCCTTCCTTAAAGAGTATGACCCGGGTTTTGCACTTGTTCTTGACAAAACTGTAACTTTGACTTGGATACTTTGTGGCCTTTTAGTGTCAGTTCTTGTAACAGTTTCTTACTGTCCTCTTTGCGTGCGGTCATACTTGGGCTGCATAGGAGAAGGTCGTCCACGTACTGGATGAGAGTGCTTCCCCCCTTTGGTGCAAAGTCCGCTAGGTCATTTCTGACCATCTGATTGAATAGGCTAGGGGATTCTACATATCTTTGAGGCAGTCTCTGATAAGTGTACTGTTGCCCCCTGTATCTATTAAAAAGTTGCTTATGAGAATATCAATTTGTGGTTAATTTGTGGCACAGCTGGATGTTATAGTTAGCATTTCCTTTGCCTTCTCTCTTCCTCTGCTCCTAGGGGTGTAGGATTCTCAAGGCATCCCTATTGAAGGGGATTCTGTTAGGGACTCATTCCCCATTGTTGTTGTGGCTGCTGTGGCTGCTGTGGCTGCTCATACATGTTTTGCTGTGGGATCATCGCTATCTGGTTCTCGGGTCCTTGATATGATGGCATTGGCGGGTACGATGGCCACCACCCAGGGTTTGCTCCTTGGTTCATGTGGCCTCTTGATTGGAATCCTCTTCCTCTTCCTTTGTGACAGTTCCTGGCCCAGTGTCCCATCTTTCCGCATCTCCAGCAGTCTTTTTGCTGCCACTGGCCCTGGTTCGTCCATGGCCTTTGGAAATTTGGTCCAGCCCATTCGATGGATGGGCCCTGTCCTCCTTGGACTTGTTGTGGGGGGGGTTCCTGTATCTGCTGGGTTATCATTGCTGCTTGAATTTGAATTCCCGGATCTTCTCTCTCCCTGTCGGCTATCTGGAGAAGTAACAGTTTCTTCTTTAGGGATTTATTCTGCCCTTCTGAGGTCTTCATACTTTCTCTGTGCAGCTTCATGTGGTGGACAAGATGGGCTCTTTGTTTATCCCAATTCTCCTGGGGAAGCCCCCTTGCTTAGGGCCTTTATTACTGGTTCGTTTACACAACGTGAAAGAACATTGTCGATGTTCCTTGTTTTCCATGTCTCCTGCCTTCTGTTGATAAAATCATGGATTACATATCTTCTTAACATCTCCCATGCACAGGGGCAGGTGAGTCGTCCTCATCTCTACCCTCGCTTATCCATGGTCCTGCTCCCTCTGTTATTTTTTTGGTAAATCCTTAACCATGTTCTCCAGGTCCATTGATGACCATGGGGTGTACTTAGTGAGTGGCTGTTGTCTCCCTGGTTGGGGTAGGACTTGCAATGGGGCCAGGAAGGTTTCTTCATCCTCTTCGTCTCCTTCTTCCCCTGGATTGTATCGATCAGGTGCTCTCCTTCTTCTGCCGCTCTTCCTGAGGATTTTGCTGGCACTGTTCCCGGCATCTCCACCATGGATATCACTACTGATGTCATAGACCTGCTTCAATTCTTGAACTCGTTGCTGCGAGTACCCTCCTTCGCGCAGGAATGCTTGTTCTGCTTTCTTCACCTCCTTTAGGGTTTGTTTTCAGCATTTCCTTCGTCACTTTCTTTTTCTTCCTTATTGCACTTTCATCTGATTCTTCACTATCAGAGGAGCTTGATTCATCTTTGGGAATGGCAATTGACCTTAGTTTCACTTTTCCTTTGATGTCATATTCTCCTCTCCTTGGGTCTCTTCCAGCTCTTCTTGCTTCTCCTTTCGGTTTCGTTTCTTCTTCTCACATTTCTTCTTCATTTCTTCTTCTCACATCTCACATTCTCACACCTTCTTCTCACTTCTCACATCCCTCTGCTTCTTCCATTGCCTGTTGATATCTGGTGGCACATCCTAGCTTGCTGCTCCTTTCAGATTCACGTGCCCCCGACGACTTGACTGTTTCTTTCTTGCAACTTGTCATTCCCTGATTCTCTGGCCCATCATGAGGTGTGTGGAGGCATGGGAATGGTGTGCTATTTGTGGGATTTCCCTCGTTTCCTCGGCTGTCACTCTGGGCTGTCTCTGATTCTCCTTCCTCTGGGCCTGCTGCTGTAACTTTTGATCTTATTAAAACGGTTTCCAAATTACCTTCTACTTCCAGGGTCCCTTTCACTTTCACCAACTCTGGTCTCATCCTCACAGTAGTCTCAGGCCCCTGGCTCAAATCTTCTTGTTCCCCAGTGCTATTCAATAGGGGATACAGGCCTGTAGCTCCATTTGCTTCCACTGAAGGCAGGTATTGAAGTCCAAAACTACCTTCCTTAGGCCATACCAAGGGACCACCTCTTGTCCACTTTTCCCATTTTTTCATAGTCTTCTCATAGTCATATTTCAAGTCTCATAGTTTGAAATAATTCACTCATGCAGGAGAGAGGTGTCTTTAAAGTCTCGCCCTTTCGCGTTTTCAAATCTTTATTTTTCTTTAGCCCATGCAAGCTTATTCTAGTTAACTGAAAGTGAAACTAAAACTGAAACAAAAATAAAAAATGAAAAATAAAAATAAAAACATTTTAGTTAACTGAAATAAAAATAAAAATAAAGTGACTTTTAAACTTTTAAAACTAACTGTAGTGGTGCAAAATGAACTGGAATAAAAATAAAAATGAATCATGAATTCTTTTTAGTTTCAGTTTCTGATTGCATATAGAGTAATTTAAAACCTTCAAAACCAATATTAATAATTTACACTTTCTCTCCCTCTAAATTAGAAAGTGAAATTAAAAACTAATAAAAAATAAAAACTAAATGAAAAACTTACAACTATAATAACTTTGCCTCCATGTTTTCTTTTTAAAATAAAAAATAAAAATAAAATAAAATAATAAACAATAAAAACAAAAAATAATAATTTTTCTTAATTGATTTTTCTTAATTGATTTATAATTCATTAATTTATAATTCATTAATTTATTCTTAATTGATTTATTATTATTATTATAATTCAGGGGACCACTCTGTTCTTGGTAGCCACGCCTTTACCTTTAATCCTGTTAGTTCCCATTTAGTGACTGTGACTCGTGTGGCTCCTCCCCCTGAATGCCCCTGCTCAACTTCCCCTTCTACCTCCTCAGTTCTCAATTCCCTCACTGGGGTACACTCCAGCCAAACGGCTCCGTCTGCCCACCAGTCTAAACATATTTTAAATATTTCTCCTGTTTCTGTGGCCTTGGGTAGGGATTTATTAATCCCTGGATGGCAGCACTGAGATTTTACTCCATATAACTGTTCTCATGTTAATTATCCTCGGACTGTATCTTTTCCCACAATAACATACACAATAACAGACACATAATATTTCCACTTTTCTAGTGGAGTACTATCTATCTAAGTAAAACCCTGTTATTTACATAATTTCCTTCAGCATTACATACAGCATATCCAAAATACAACAAATTATATTATAACGTTATTATTATAACGTTAGTACACCACCTTATCTTTTTTCTATTGTTCTCCTGTTACAGTATTGTTTAATCGATTATCTTCAGTTTGATTGTACAACCCGTGCAATGGATCTATTTGTTCTAATTTGATCAATTGAGATATATGTATAGTACTATTTACAAAAAATTATAACTATAGTATTATTAACAACAGTAAATTATTTGGCCACACAACATAACTTTTTTTTAAAAATAGTTTTTTTTTGTCTTTTAGAAAGATTATTTTCTCACAACACTGTTTCCCTATTTGTCCCTACCGTAATATAGCAGTGGCAGTATCTTTCAACTGCTTCACTCTATTCACCGTTTGTGGCGGACTTTGAAGGGAAAGGCGTCCCTTTACACACAACCTCTACGCGACCCACAATCCGGAATTGCTCTATATTGCTCAAGAGTTGCTCAGAGTTTTTGGTTAGCTAACTTGGAGTTCAGTACTCCCCCACAGTGTTGTCATATTCAGGCTATCTTTCAAGCTCATCTTTTAATCAGGCTATCTTTCAAGCTCTGCAGGCTATATTTCAAGCTCATCTTTTATTCAGGCTATCTTTCAAGCTCTGCACAACTTAAATCACACAATATACACAAAACACAAAATATCACACTCACTCAGAGATCTTGACACTCAGAGTCACTTCTGCTTATTTCTACTTCATCACAATAATTTTTCTACCTATTTATCCTCTCTATTTTGTTTTTATAATCAATATAATTCAATTAATCCACTCACCCACTGGAGCTCCGTCACCGGTGTAGGACCACACTTGGGGCCAACGGAGTGCGGGTAATTCCTCTCTGCAGACTTTTTTTTAAAAAGGTGTCTGCTTACCTCTCACTATTGACCGGTCTCTAACTTGAAGAAAAACACCGCACGCCGTTGGTTCCCTCCTGTATCCCCCCCCCGGATCTTGGAGTCCTTGCTGGCTCGCCAACTGTGGAAGTAAGTCCTTTGACTCCCTCCTCGTTAAGTTCAATTTGAGATGGGTTTTTCGAGTGGAAGAATACTCAAGATAAAGATGAAGGAAATAGCAGAAGTATAATCTTTTATTAAATGGTCAAATGTTGATTCAACATGGGAAAACCACAAACCTACGCAGAGGATTCAGAATTCCCCGAACAATAACAAACATTAGTTTTTACAATATCATAACTCCTCCTTTACGTTGCTAATACACCAATGATATGTGGTAACACCTTTTCATAATATCTTATTTTATCCAATAACAAATTAGGCACAACATTAATATGTTATATGACCTGTTCTTACCCTATGCGCTTGAGGGCACTCTTGATCTATCAAATAAAATTGTTTGTGAACTCTCCTCCCACCTGTTAGGTCAGCACGATCTATAAGTTCAACTCCTGCTTTGTTATGGAACACAGGAGGAAAACATTCCTGTTTTGACTGGTGTGCTAGATGCCCTCGTCCTTGCTGACAGAGAACTATCCTGCACCCTCTCACAACCCCCCATCTCAGTACTTTTCCACTAGATCTTGACTGTATTATTTAATTATTTATATATTTGCATATGAGGCTTTCTTGGGCCTACGGCTTACTTCCACACTGGCCGGCCAGATCTAGGCAGACTGTTGGTGGTTCCAAACTTCTTCCATTTGAGAATGATGGAGGCTACCGTGCTCTTGGGCACTTTCAATGCTGCAGAAATGTTCTTGTATCCTTCCCCAGATCTGTGTCTTGACACAATCCTGTCTCACAGGTCTACGGACAATTCTCTCGACCTCATGGCTTGGTTTTCACTCTCACATACACTATCAACTGTGAGACCTTATATAGACAGGTGTGTGCCTTTCCTAATTATGTCCAGTGAATTCAATTAGGCACAGGTGGTCTCCAGTCAAGTTGTAGAAGCATCTCAAGGACGATTGATAGAAGTAGGATGCACCAGAACTCAATTGCAAGTGTCATAACAAAGGGTCTGAATACTTATGTAAATGAGATATTTCAGACTTGAATTTTTAATAAATTAACAAAACACTCAAAAAACCTGTTTTTGCTTTGTCATTGTGGAGTATTGTGTGTAGATTGATGTGTAAGATGAGTCTGAAACATAACAAGATGTGGAAAACTTGAAAGGGTCTGAAAACTTTCCATATGCACTGTATGTTGCAAAAATATTTGTGGTGTGTTCATATTACATCACATACCTAAAATGTATATACCATTGTAAACAGGATAACTGGGGCTTTCACAAGTGATATAAAACTGTTAGCATTACAGTAATATCAGCAGTTATGGAAAGACATTCACTAACTAAATTAAAAAAATGTTCTAAATGGCTATTTGTTATGAGAAACCTGCATTATTAACCATTTTATGTTCAAGATAGAGTATATCGTGTCTTCAACATTTTTTGAGTGACATAGAATAGAAATCAGAATAGAGCTATCATCTACCATTCAAAAGTTATAACCAATTCAGTGGTGAGGAAAAGGCAAAAAAATTATTTAGAATGTTGGTTCATTGACAATATGACGTCCATTATGCTAAAATGTTTGTGGTTTGATCATATTACATCACACCCCTAAACTTAAGATAGCATTTTAAACAGGATAACTGGGGCTTTCAAAATATATTAAAATAATATGCTTGCTTTGGCATATTTAGGGATGGGAATCGAAAACCAAGTTGTCCGATTCCTCGGAATCGTTTGCCTTCGAGCTTATCAATTCTCTTATCGATTCCAGCATGTAGGCTATTCCGGACAGCTACGCATAGCAAAACAACGTCACGTCATGTGCGCTGTTGTTTTTCATTCAGTCAGCGTATGCTGGCAGGCAGAGTTTGGCACCCGTCTAAAAATATAAAATGTAAACATAATTTTTTGAAAACTAATTTAAGCTAATGTTGCTATCATTTAAAAATCAATAGAAAATGTGTTCGCCTAAGCTCGTCTTCGGAAATGATCAACTATTCAACAGATTTGTGGAGTGTGTGGACTTCCCTCGGGAGCCTGTAACCAACTAGTGTAAAACTACAGTGTTTTAATTGGCGGTAGACTAATCTGACAACGATTGCCTGCTTGGTCATGCACAGATGAATAGCCTAGATTTGGAAAGTGAATAACTAGCTAACCTAAATTTGCTAAATGATAATCTTCAATCTTTGTCATCTTCAGCTAATAAGAGGAGCCAGCTTGCCTCCAAAAAATGGTCAGGTAATGTTAAAGATCTCGGGCCCTATCTTGGCGATCTTGGCGCTTAGTCTAAGCGCATGGCGCTAAATCCATTTAGGGCGTGTCCAAGTCCACTTTTGCTATTTTAACGGCGTGTTTTTTTGGCGCTAAGCACGGCGCATGGCGCAACTGGGCTGAACCTAGTCGCTTCATTAATTATAGGTGTGTCTTGGGCGTGACATTCAATAAACCAATCAAAATGTCATATCCCATTCCCTTTAAAAGCCTGCTTTTCCACCTTGGCGGATTGCTTATGATGGCGAAACAGACATGCTCGTGCGTGTTTAGTGTGATCAAGGAATAGGCTAAATGGAGTATGATCAATATTATTCGGACTAACCATTAGCCTATGAGTTCCCGGTAATTCCAGACAGGGCTGTTATTTTACAAAATATGTGCGGTTAAATTTCGTTAAAAGGACCTGCAACAGCTGAGAATAAGCTATCAATGTCTTCAGTCTCACCTTAGAAAACGCCAAATTAGCCTGCTTGTTCAGCGAATTTCGTTTGATTATGCAATGAAAGTGTCAAACATCAATTCCAAGTGGCTGTTCTCATGGAGTTCTCGAAGTTCAAGCTTCATCCAAAGTTCATTAGGCTACCTGCATAGTAGGCTAATATTGATTAATAACATACATACCGTTATTTTGCCTTAATGATGACACTAAATAGCCATACAATAAAGCTGTCAGGTTCGCAACCCATAAGTTCACGCATATTTCCCCTTGTTTAATAATGTCCTGTTTATGGAAATGTGACCAACCTGTTTTACTCGTAGCGTAATCCTTTAAATCCACTTTCCCAGGAAGACCGTTAAACGTGCGACTTACAGCAGGGGAAACAGAACATGCAGCTCACGTGCAGAGAATGGCATTAAAATTAATTGTGAATTAATTGTGTAACGTGCTGCTAATTTGTTTTAGTTTCTAATTAGACGCTTAGTTCTCTTTAAAATCGTTTTGTTCAGTTAAGGAATAACGGGTGAAATCAGCTGGGTTTTAAACGGTGAGAGTATGGAAACCTGGTCACTGTAATTTAAAAAAATATGAAGGACGAAGAATAGCTAAGGTTACAATTTAGTTAACATGGTGACATCTCCGTTTTTTAACCATAGGCTATCGAAAAAAACCTTATGCACAGCGAATTCGCTGTAGCCTAGGCTATTTGAAAAACAATAAATGCAATATTCACTGGACAAGGTTTTGAACTTTTTTCAGTCACAAACCATTCTATTTACTTACAGGCTGTATTCATAGATAAACAGAGCTGTATTGTAATGACATCTGAAGCGCATTTTCAGAACTTAAATGTCCGTCTATTGCCGTGCGTGAGTTTTCCATTGAATGACAATTCACGCATTAGGTGCAAAGACAATTCGCGCATTAGGCTTGATAGCTATAGGTGTTATCAGCTCCTTTTTAATGGATAGCCATTGTCCCGTACCATCGCACATCGCCTGGATGTTGTTGGAGTGGGCTGAGAGCAATGTAATGTGGCATTGTTTCCCTTCGCTGAGGGAAAGGTATGTGGACCTATGGAACCTTTTATTATTATGCATTTTTGATATAGCCTACACAATAATAATATTTCACATTGTGATCTAGATATTTTAGTCATGCCTGTGCACGCCCCTGTGTGTAACAGACAGGAGGGTATGCGCGTTGTGCACACGCCTATGTAGACACACTTATATGCGCCGTTAAAATAGCATGTAAACAACTGCGACATGACTTTAGACCAGGTTTGTGGTGGTTCTAGCGCAAGCGCTTTCTGCTGGCTCAAGATAGCAATACGCCAAAAAGAATCCTGGCCACTCCTCATCTTAAGACCAACACGCCCAGTTCACTAATGATGGCGCAAGAGTTACGCCGTCAAACATGCTAGTTTGACGGTGTAAGCGTTAGGCGTTATTATCGACCTAGCGCCGGGTGTAAGATAGCAAAGACACTTGCGTTTGCGTTAGCGCCGCTTTGCGCCGGGTGTAAGATAGGGCCCCTCATCTTTCTTCCATGTAAATGTATTGGCTAAATGAGATAGGGGAGAATGGTGACAGTTGAAACTGTTCTGATAATACAGAAAGCAACGCAAACGTTACGGTGCATCTTTATGAAACACGCCTAGGAGCGTAACTCATAAGTAAAGTTTGCGATCTTCGTTAGGGAATGAAACTCCTAAATATCTCAATCACAGAGCAGCGTTTAAACAAAAAATTTTAGCCATCTTTTTTGACATAACGTTAAACTGATACTTTATCCTCTGTTCTCGCGCCCTTTTTCATTGTTTTGCGGTGTCATATTTTCTTTGATGTCTGATATTTTTAAGCACTCGTATTGATCAAGCCAAATTACATTTATAATGCCATTTCAAATTACAGAATTATACAATTCTGATTTTTTTATTGGATGCTCTGCCACTTGTGCAGGCATAAATATAGCAGATAAATATGATATGACTAAGAAATATGAATGAAAAATTAATGCTTTATACTTTATAAATATGATGTCATTGAATCAATTTTAGATTACAACCCAATAGTAATAGTTGGTTTTTTAATAGCCTGGGAGCAAATAATATTTAAGGAATCGATAAAGAATCGGATCGATGAGCAAAATCGATAATGGCATCGGTATCAATAAAATCTAACAATTCCCATCCTTAGACATATTATCATCAATTATGAAAAACATTCACTAAACACATTTTAAAAATGTTCCAAATGGCTATTCTTCATTTCGAGGAACTGATTCACTCGGAACTGAGATAACGCGTCGAGCACAGTGATGATGCGACGGGGTGTCAGTGACGCTTTCATGCTTTTTTGAATCGAGCAGCAGACCGATGTATTCAATTGACTATCGGAATCAGCTGGCTCTTGCCGTAATTGACGTTGATGCCCACCTTGCAACATTTTTGCAACAGTTTCAATGTCTCGGCAGTGTGTGTGAGCACCATACCGTATGATTGTGTGCATATCAGCCAATCGTCTAGGTATGGTATGATTCTCATCCCCCTAAAACCATTCTCATGCAGCGAGTAAGTACACGTGGGGCTAGAGCCAAACCGAACGGGAGGGCGTTGAACTTGTATGCCCGACCTCGGAATGCAAATCATAGGAACAATGGGTACGTTTACATGCACACTAATACTCCGATCTAAACCCGGTTATGGCAATACTCTGGTTACTGAAATGGTCATGTAAACACCTTTATCCGACAATGTAAGGTCATAATCCGTGTTTTTGAAACCCGATTAACACCCCTGGTTTTTTGGCCAAACTTTCGATTTTTTGGGGCATGTAAACACCTTTCTCCGGTTTCTTTCGGCTTTTCAAAACTACGCATGTCAGGCAGAAGAGGCGGTGTAACGTCAAAATTATTCCACCCGCAACATTTGCTATGCCTGGGGTTCCTTCAGCATCTCACTTCCAGAATTTTATTATTAAATTAGCATTTCACCTGAGAAAATATATTGTTCAGTGTTACGTGCTTGTGTTTGTACTAGCTAGTTTGTGGCTAGCACATTAAATAACTGAAATTATCGGGAAATTGGCCAGATTTAGAGATCGGTAAAGCTAGCTAGTACAATAATATAAATCAACCACTACTAGCAATTAGCTATAAATAACTAGCTATAATAATTACTAGCTAGCTATAATAATAATAATAATAATAGCCTACTTACGTAAATTTTTGACGGGCGGATCATTTTTGTCCTTACAACGGGAAGCAGTTAGTAGCTACGTTTTCCACAGAGCCGATTATGGAGAGAATCATGTAAACGCGGCTTTTGGAGCAATCACATTTCTTATGTCCATGTGAACGCGATAAGTTAAATACTGGCGTAAGCTGATCGTTTCCAGTAATCGGATATTGCTGTGCATGTGAACGTACCCAATGATGCTCCACCCCGACAGGGATGTGGAAGTATGCATCTTTTAAATCCACAGCCGCGAACTAATCCTGCCTGTTGGTACGGCGTGTGTAACGTTCAATGTCCGGAGCATCCAGAAAGTGTATCGTTTTAGATACATATTTAGGCCTCTCAGATCCAGTACTATTCTCTCGTGAGAGCCTTCCCATTCACCAGCTGGTGTCAGTGGCCAGACCGCCAGATGGACCAACGGGGTTATGTCGCAAGTCCGGTCCCAGTGCATGGGCGGACAGACGACGAAAAGCTCTCCTGCCATACGCAGGCTGTGCGTCCCTACTAACAGTTGGTTGGGACCAGCGCACACCAAAATGTTGAGGGGGGGCATCTGCCGCTCCTTGTGTCTTAACGCCTCCACAGACCGTTCTAGTGCCTGTCTGGCTGCTTCAGAGAAAACCTGCCCGGTCTCTGATTCTTCTTTCTGTGGTGTCTGGTAGGGGCGACTGAGCCAACCACACTTGATGCCGAGTCACCATGAGAAGGAACATTGCTCGGCCTAACTCATGGGTCATAAACGCAAATGCTTGTACCGACCACCACTTGTGTCAACCTCTGCGACTGCGCGAGCGTTAGCCATGACAGCGAATTACCAATTTGTGCTGCTCTGGCAACCACTCTATAAGCCTTACAGAGTAGATTGTCTGTTGCTCGGTATTGTGGTATACAATTTCTGGCCATCTGATACATACCAGGGTGTGGCTAACCTTTATTTAGCTTCGCCAGAAAATCACTGATGCTGGCATAGCCAATCGTACCCCCTGAGGGGCCCATCGGACCGAATCTGACTAAAGTAGGTGTTTGACGCTGCTGTAGAAAGGGCGTCAAAACCATCACAGTCAGCTGTTGCGCTGCCGCGCGTAGCTGCGTAACTTCCACGGATAGGTTGCCAGCCTTGCCCTCTCTTTGTGCAGGGGCCTTAGTGGCGGGAGTGGCCTTAGTGGCGGGAGTACCCTTACGTTTGGACGCAACCTCTACTGCTGCTGGCGTTCTGCCTGAGGGACAAGGTGCTCATGCCTTAGAAAATAACAAGCACACGCAGACGATAAAATGTGGTGGTGGTCCTTAATGGGGAAGCCGTAGCGAATCACACATATGTCTTATGAACCAATCGATGTAGCACCACGCTCACCGATTGGAAACGTCTTACTGGGGATTTTTTGCTGTGGCCAATACAGACTTAAAAATCTGTCACCAGAGCCATAGCTCATGGATTGTAAGGAATCAGATCTCACTGGGGTACATGCAGGCCCAGGTTCGATCTGGACAACGAAATGTCTTACTGGGGTGCCGCCGCAGCCAGTACAGACTTAAATTCAATCAACGGAGCCGTAGCTCGTAGATTATACAAACCAATCCATGGCTCCCCGACATTCAGTGTACAAGGCGCTCCCGCCTTAGCCACATAATGAGCACTCGCCGACGATAAAACATAGCGATGGTTTCTAGTAGGGGAAGCAGAGGCGGATAGAGTAGCGAAGCATGCGCACTCTGTCCTATAAACCCATCGATGTAGCACCATGCTAAATGATTGGGAAGCCTCACTTGTGTGCCGCCGCAGCCAGTACCGACCTAGAATCAGTCAGCGGAGCTGTTGCTCACAGCTTGTATGGTAGCAGATCTCACTGGGGTACATTTTCCACACCCAGGTTCGATCACATGCCCAGGTTCGATCAACAAAATTTCGTACCTTAGTACAATACAGAGCACCTGCAGACGATAAAACTTGGCAGTAGTCTTTAGTAAGGGAAGTTGAGGCAGGTAATGTAGCGAATCACGCGCACTCTGCCTTATAAACCAATCGCTATCGCACTGCACTAGCCTATTGGGAAGCCTTACTGGCGTGCTCGCAGCAGCCAGTACAGACTCAGAATCAATCACCGGAGGTGTTGCTCATGATTGTGTGGTAAAAGATCTCACTGGGATACACCCTTCACGTCCAGGTACGATCAACAGAATGTCATGCGTTAGCAAAACAAAGAGCAACTGCAGATGATCGAACGTGGCGGTGGTCTTTACCAAGGAAGTTGAGGCAGGTATTGTAGTATTGTGCACTTTGCCTTACAAACCAATCAATGTAACAGATCTTACTGGGGTACCCTCTCAGACCCAGGTTCGATCAACAGAAATGTCACACGTTAGCAAAACAAAGAGCAACCGCAGACGATAGAACGTGTCAGTGGTCTTTTAGTAAGGTAGGTTAATTTTCTTCACATTCTCTATTACAAAAACTGTTTTAAAAGA
The DNA here is from genome assembly GCA_029718625.1 of Synaphobranchus kaupii. Taxonomy (NCBI): domain Eukaryota; kingdom Metazoa; phylum Chordata; class Actinopteri; order Anguilliformes; family Synaphobranchidae; genus Synaphobranchus; species Synaphobranchus kaupii. Next base: position 28,006,391 of record CM056381.1, read on the forward strand.
AAAATAAAGTTTTCTGATGATTGACATGCCTAGACAGAAAGATATGCACATGTTTTATATTTGGAGAGGTTTGGATAGCTTTTGGGACACCTGGGCCCCGTTTTGGGAAAAATACCAATGCATAAGGAAAGCCTGCAGATATCTTTACCAAATTGTATACACAAGTGGACAACATATTAATGCACTCTAGTATGAGCAATTCTGGCTTGCTCCAGTACTTTGAAGTTGAGATATTCAGTGATAAACTATAAAAACACAAGGCATTTTGTACTTTTTTTTGTATTCTTATGTGTATTTTGTATAAACTGTATGTGACCACTTTGACATAAATTTATTCTGTTCCAAATTTCTTAATGGTACAAGCCTCTTCTTTCATTCAAACTTTCAACCATGGATGTGCAGTGAATAGTTTTTGAGATATTGGCACTTAATTGACACTAGTAAAAACTAGATGAAAATTGGGCCAAATGGGCCAAAGTAAAGGGTTAATTGTCCTGGCTGACATTCAGGCAGTTGACAAAAGTTGTGTAGGTAAATGTTAACGTTAGGTAGGCAATTATTATCATTCCGACTTTGTCACATCATTGCATCAAGTCTCAACGAGAGAGCACACGTTATATTAGGTAACGTTAACGCACAAATCATTAGGTTGGGGGATTGGATTCTGAGTCGGGAGTTATTTCAGAAATGGGGGAGAATCTTTATTTGTGCATTGACTAAAGACAAAAAGAAAACCTTAAGATCATGAAATATTTGGAATATTTTTTGCTAAATGCTTCTTTATTTGGAGCATATGGCTGTTAAGCTCCAAAGTTGACAAACAACGCAAATAATAATAGTTAACAACTTTATTTATATAGCACTTTTTTAAACACTGGATTATAAAGTGCTCTAGAAAATAAAAGAACAAAAAACAACACAATAGAGATGAACTGCAAGAAACAAATAAAAATAAATATAATTAAATGTAATACAAAGTAGTAAAATACAATTAAATGTAATAAAAGGCTCATTGTATATAAAAATAATCAGTTAAAAGCAAGTCCATAAAACTGAGTTTTCAATTGGGATTTAAAAGATGAGATGGCCATTGTGTCTGGAAGGCTGTTCCAGATTCTAGGGGCCCTGACGGCAAAAGCCACATCACCTTTGGATTTCAACTGTTAGGTTTCTGCATTCTGTTTTAGTTTGTTTCATTTATGTTTCTCATTTTTACCTTATTTATTTATTATGATTATTTTGTGCTTTCACTGTTCCATGTTTTGTATTACTGTCACTCCCTGTCATCGTCACACTATTCGGGAGCCTTTGGTGATTTCGGTTTTTCTCTGTATTTCTTCTGTTATGCGCTTCCTAATTACTTAATTGTATATAATACTAATTAACTAACAACTACTAACATCTTAGAATTAGGGTCTACTAATCTACTAATGACTAACTTGTGTATATATACTAATCTATTAATCTACTAATGCCATAGAATCAGGGTTTTCTACTAATCTACTAACTTACTAACTTCATCTTCTTTCCTCGCTGCAGCTGTCTCTCTTTCTGCCTGTTCTATCACTAATTATTTTTCTTTGGTTCTTCTATTAACTACAGCTGACTCTCGTTTCCGCTTTCCTATTCCTTGTATGCACTTGTTTTATTGGAGTCCATGTCATGTTGGCTCTATGTATTTGGTTCCGGTCCAGTCCGTGTCTTACGTTCCCCCGCGTTATGGTATTATTGTTTCCTATTGTGTTCACCTGTGTCTAGCTCCTTACTCCTCCCACCCACACTTGATTCCTTTTTGTGTCATTACTTCCCTGTGTATATATAACCCTGTTATTTCAGTCTGTCTTGGTGAGTTTTTCATTACATTTTATTTTTTTTTATTTTTTTGCTACTGTGGTTCTTTCTGGTTTTCTGAGAATCTGCCCGAGTTATCTGTTTATTCCTTAGTGTCTGTCTCTGAGTTTTTGTTATCCCTAGTCCCTCTCCTATAGTTTTATTTTTTGTATTCAGTCTTTGTTTTGTTTTGTTTTTGTTCCTCTTATGCCTCCCTGGTTTCGACCCCTGCCTGTGTTCTCGCGACCCTGTTTTTGGATTCTGTTTTTGTGCCTTTGCTGTGCCTTCCCGGTTCCGATCCCTGCCTGTTTCTAATGAGTGGGCCCTCAGCCCAACCTGTCTCGCCTGCCAACGCTCAAAACAGAATCGGGAACCCTGCTACAGTATCAGTTCCCTGACAGACAGGTTAGCCTCATCGCTGCTTCCTGCCCCGAAAAGTCATGGTCAAACACTAACGCCATAGCCTCCATGAGGCTGTCAGCATTATCCATGACGGGTGCGTGTGAGCGAATGAGGGGTTCTGCCCAGGTGAGAGCAGTATCGGTCAGTAACAATAAAATAAGTGCTACCCGCGAGTCCTGCGCGGAAAAGCAAGAGGGTTGCACCTTAAAAAAAAATAGGCAGCCTGGAGGGGCTGAATGCCCTGCTCATGAGCAGCTAAGGCCGTGTGCTGAGTGGCCAGAACTTGTTCGAACCCTACGGGGGTCGCTGGTACCTCCATGTGTCAGGGCTTCCTATCACAATGCTTCATCTTTTTTAAGGCTCAACCCTCACGTTTCGCCTCTCACGATTCCCGGGTAGGCTTTGTTTTGTCACTGCTCACCGGTACTGCTCTCGCCTGGGCAGATCCCTTAATTCGGGCTAATGCCCCTGTCATGAGTGATGTGGATAGGCCGATGAAAGAGATGCCGTTGGTCTTCTCCTATTTCCTGCTTGACTATGCAAGCTTTTCGCCCGCTTTTGTGGGTTGCTATACTTTGGCTGTACGCCGGGAGTTATTTTCCCTTTCTGTTTATTTTTCTCTGATCCGTTCTAATTCCTGTCCCCTTTTAGTGGTACTCCATTCCTGGAGTACTTTGTGATCCCCTCAGTCGCGTCTGGTCCTCCGACCCAGCCACCTCACACATAATAGCCTACTCAATAGCCTACCACCAGATATAGCCAGTTCTCTTAGAATTTTAGGCGAGTAACGTTAATAATGTTATCTTTATTTGCATTGCAAAATGTGTACATTTTAACGAGATGATTTCAAAATGTGAATAAATGTAGGCTACTCTCTGCACTCACACTCAGAGAATAGCCTATTCATAGCAAAGATCTGTTAGCCTTTATTGTATATTGTGCTGAAAACTAACGCGTTATTTAAAAGTGGTGTATATATTTTTGTTAAGTGTAGGCTACTTAGTGATTAAAGCTGATTTTTCTCAATTTAATTCAAGTTATTTAATCTCCCTAAAGAAAGACGCTGTGTGTTTACCTGCCAATGGATTATTCAGATCGTTGGCACACTTAATCAAGGAACATTAATGAACACAAGTTGAGACCAATGATCAGTTTAAATTAGTTTGATGCCAGTATGCTAATAGCTTAGCCTACCCTGTATCAACGGTGTTTTCAAGGGAAGTCGAATAAATAATAACACAGTGACAAGCCTAGCTCCTACTTACAAAAAAAAAATTGATTAGGCTACACTTTAAATTCAGGGGCACTGGTGCAACACAAAATAAATACTTGTTACGGATTTGTATTCGTAAAAATGTTGCCCATGCCAAGCACGAACATTTTACCTTGAAGACAGAAAGATATCCAGATCGGCATAGGCGGAGGGTGAACTAACTGCAGGGTAAGGCTAGGTTAGGGCCTTCGCAAATTTGTTTGCATTAATTTCACAGTAAATACAGTTTTTTGAGTACAAGAGCCCATGTAGGCTTTGGTTGTAAAGTAGTCGTGCATCGGGAGACATAAAACCATACACGAAAATGACAAGCAACAAGTCTATAACGTAATTCTGTGCGAGATTTTCTAAAACAAGAGTTTTTTGTGTGTGTTTTTTTTTTTTACCATGACACGCTGATAAAAGATGGTATCTATCACAAAATATAGTCAGTAAAAAAATAATAATTAGTTCACCAAAATAAGAAAATAACTATTCTAATGGTCTGTGTTTCTTAGCCGTGCAACTGTTGGCAAAGATTTTAAGCTACACTTAACTGTGGTTAACGTTATTGTTATAGCAGCACCTAGTGGTAAAAGTTGGTGGGCTACCTAGGAATTTTAGCTTCTAGGTTTCGTTCGGATTTGTGTAGTATTCGCCTGGCCCGACCCACCGAACCCGACCAGACAATGCAAAAAGCCATGTCTAAGCATTACACATTGGTAAGAGATAGATAGAAAATATAGATTCATTTCAACTGAATTGACCACCAGGGCAACAACTGGGCTATCAGCCAACTATTTCCAATTGGGCCTAACCAATGCACAATTAATAAAATAAAGCAAGAGCGTCAACAAAAAAACAAAACAATGGTCTTACTCGTAGAAGTGCTTTCATCTTGTTTTCCTGGCAGAGAAGTCCTTGATTATGTCCGCAAAATCCAGTTCACGGAGGAAGCTAATGTTAGCTGCTGCTGGACTAGTGGTCAGTTGGTGGCTTTTGCTAACATGCTGCTAGCAGTTTCCCTTTTCCACTGGTTGAATGGAATAAGGTTTGAAAAACCCAGTTAGCTTGGGAATTTTCTTTTAACTCCTGTTCACGAATGTCTTTTTTTCTTTCTTTTCGTTTTTGTGATCCGCTGGCGTGCTTTCGTAACTCATTTTAGCTTCTCACAATAACAAGCAAAATCAACACATGTAAGTAGGCATATAGCCACCAAAGACATAGCCTATATATGACTTTGCTAACCCATTGCATGAATCTGACTAAACAACCGGTAGTCTATGTATGTTTTTTGCTTTTTGTTAATAAATTAATGGATGAATTAATTAATAAATACAATTAATCTGACCAGACAACCAATTAACAACAATATTATGTGGATGCACTTATGTTCTCCTACATGGTGAATTACTCTGAATAAGAGCAGCTGCTAATGCAATGCATGTGTAAAAATGTTTTAATTGTACTGTAAAATACTGCCAACTGGGCCATCGTACATTGTACAATATGACAGTGAATTTTACGGTAAAAGTATGTAAAATAGCGAAGGAACAAAACTGTAAACAGCTAAAATGTAAAACATGTTTAGCTAGTAACTATATACATATATATATATATATATATATATATATATATATATATATATATATATATATATTTAAATCTTTAGCTAGCTAGCTAAATGAAAACGATGTTGAACTTAGCTTAGGCATTCATAAATCGGCTGTCGGAGTGCCGGAGTACATCTGGTTGTTCGTAATGGGCAGTGGGTGGAGTCAACTCGGAGAATAGGGAATCACACAGGCCAAAACAAATACAGACGTTCCGACCCGGAATGGAAATGTCAAAGGAGAACATACTGGCTGTATCATTGTTGTCGGAGAAGCCAGTATTTCGACTTTGCATGTTTCCTTAATCTCTGATGACATATCATGGTCATTTTATGATTTAGTACAGTAAATGTGTTACATATAGCTCCTTTAACATATTGTTACCATTATTTATACCATAAAGTCCTGGCAGCCCAGTTGCCAATATTTTACTGTAAAATGTAGTCCTTTTTACAGTGTAAATAATGGTAACAATATGTTAAGCATACGGTAGCAGGCTGTATATCTAGTTATATTCATTATATTTCACCGTACCTAATACAATGATTTACATTTCAGCTGGTTACAGTTTCATGACTTTGCTATTTTATAGAATTAAAGCAACCACACATAATTGTGAACTCACTTTTTAACTTTTTTTATTAGAAAATATCAAGAAATTAAGAATTTTTCTGCAAACAATCCACAAGTACAGTATAATGTATGTTATGACAAAAACCATGCAACAGAACAATCACAAGCATGTTACTTTGTGGTGTTCTAATCACATCATGTATACACAATAGCCTTATTTCATGAGCATTTTCCACTGTATTTCCCATATCCCAAGAAACCATCGAATGGTTAAAATGAACTTTCTTGGTAATTATCCTAATATGGCACTTTCCATGGGAGTCCAGTGGGCCTTTATTATTTTATCATTCATGATGAAAGCGATTGCTGGCCTCCAGAGCAGCACGCTGCTTTAAAGAAAAAAAGGATTACCCTCCTCTGGGGAAAGCATTTACAACCTGTGTAAAGCACTGTCACACACACACCATTACCCACCCAACCACAACTCAAGGCAAATTGTATTATATCTGGTAATCCCATTCAAGCCTAGCCCTGAGTAGTTTGGGCCCGTGTTGACCACGACAATCCCCTTATGAATTTAAACAATAAAGGTGAGGATGGGGACAGATTCTGAGCAAAACCATGCATCCTTTTGCCACTGTGGTAGGTTTGATGAAACCCATGGGTGGAAGAAAATGGCTGTCTTTTTTTGTTTTTGCCGGCCTGTCAAGGCAGAAGGATTAACTTGACATCATCGCTTCTAATCTCCCATCCTGTTGAGCCCCTAAAGCACTCTTGGAGATGATTCTTCGGAGTGTGGGGGGCTAAGGGGTGGAGGGAGAGGGGATTGGGGCACTTTATGTACTGAATAGACTCATTTTATTCCTTTGTCACTAATTTCCCCCTGATAACTATCCACAACAAGCAAGCACTACGTTTACGATAATCCCTCATTTAAAAAGTTCATGATTAAACATGGCATCCAAAAATGGGAAACAAAATGTACACTGAACATTAAAATACATTGGATTTATTCCATTTAATTGTTCCACGTGATTTGCTTTGCTTTATATGTACCCGATATATTTGTGTTGATTGCATGTTCGCAGCCTAAACATTAAATGTTTACGTTGAATAAATAAGATCTGGTTTAGTACTTTCAATATCTGCTTTTTTATTTTGTTTCTTTTAAGTGGAATAATGTAACCTGATGTAAACATAACCTCAGGGTATATTTACGCTACAGAAATTTTCTGTGATACACATTATGTGACCTACTTGCATAATGATTATTGTGATTCTAATGATAGTGATGATTTTATTATTATTATTATTATTATTATTATTATTATTATTATTATTATTATTATTATCATGTCTTCCCCAAATCCCTATCTGTTTTCTATGTCACACAGATAAAAACATGATATGTGTCATCCCATTCCTCTGAGCCAGCTATGAAGCACCGAGTCCCACCCAACTCGTTATCAGAACGGCTACATGGATTATTCATGTTTTTCATGCAAATTAAAATTGGACAGCAAAAAATGGCGAGTGAGAAAGGCATATACAGTTGAACATATGAGCGCGTTGGTTCGCACATGCGTATGCTAATGTGCTCTCATTCCTTAGAATAGCCATCCCTTTCAGGACGCCTCCGATTCAAATGCGCTGTCTCCGTGTGAGAACAGTCAGTTTATCTTTGCATTGATGCACTGGAACGGGGGCACTCGATCAGCAAGACCTCTCTGGGAATGCGCAATCATGGAAGCATGTGCTGGAAAAGCTCTTTAATAGAAAATTAAATTATTTCCAAGATCCCATGAAACCATCGAATGGTTAAAATTAACTTTAAGATGTTTTTCTCGGCCCAAACACTCTCAGCATTCTTTACAGAGGAACTGGGCTCTAAAGGAGAACTGGGGGAGAACAGGGAAAATGAGAGAAAATTAAGTATGATGTAATATAAAAGTTAATCTCGTCATCTTGCATTCCAGCACTGTTCACTGTACATGGAAATGCTCGGACCTATGCGTACTTACGTCACACTACGGTAGTACCAGTGTTACATTTTGTGTGATCCTTAGCTGTTTGTGTACATACCAGTTTGATTGAACATGTGCTTAGGTGTTAGTGCAGGACAGGTGAGTGTACTATAACACTTGTTTGTGAAATAAAGCGCATAATCTTACTTTGTCCTCATTTACAAAGTACCAGCAACTGTCAGGACAATGGAGTTGTTCACCATCTTTTGATGCTGACTATAAATACATATGTTAATTTCACTGTGATTTCCATCTTTTGGACTGTGTGTATTGGCTAAAATCCAATCACTCATTCAAAAAAAAAAAAGTTGCTTATATAAATAATCTGTTTATTGTTAGCCATACAATATTATTAATTTTGCTCTTCTGAATCATAGTTTCATTCAATTGATATTATTGCTGTTCTTTTTTCTGCTGGAAAGTATTTAATATATTTTGCCATGATCTTGTGAGTTGCTCTGGATCACACTTTGTCTTTAGATTTGTATGTGTTTGTATCTGTGTGTGTGTGTGCGTGTGCGTGTGCGTGTGCGTGTGCGTGTGTGTGTGTGTGTGTGCGTGCGTTTGTGAGAGAGAGAGCGAGTGTGTTTCTGGCTGTGCAATCATATTCACACACACATGCACAGACATACACACAGACACATATGTGTGTGTGTATGTTCATGAAGGGATACAGTCTTCACAATATGTGTATTTGTGTGTGTATAGAATAGAATATAACAGAATAGGCGCAAAGGCGTTTGTAAGGTGATAAAAGTACTGTGTGTGTGTGTTTTGTTCTTAGCCCTCCTTAATAGATTTTGTGGTTCAATGCAACTGCAATAGAAAAGGGGAGCATGCACTGACCTCACTCACCAAGGTCACTCATTAAACAGTTTAGTACATGGCAATAGTTATTTAATGTTACCACAGCGCAGTACACAATGGTATAAACATTTGTAACCTTTGCTCTGGGGTATTTTAAAAGATTCGGAACTACTGAAACTCAAATGGCAGAAAAATAAATAGGCTTGAGCCTGATAAGTCTGAATGGATCTGTGACGTCTGTTCCCTTCTGAGAAGGGTGAATGGAAATGCAGTGAGGACACCTAGTGGTCAAAAGTAATGCATGCACACAGTAAACAATGAAATGTAATTGACTGATACTTTTGTTGTGCCTTTGTCTTTTATTTCAACAAGCACAAGTATCATGATACTCAGATGGCTCACTTACATGTTCATGTTGGGTTAAGTTTATTTTTCATACTTCTCCAGAATCTGGTGGATGTTCATATTCAATTCAAATCACTTACACTGGTTAATGAGCTGCGAGTGGTACTGTCCCCATCCTCTCTTGAGACAATGATCACACTCAAACCAGACATCTCCATTCAGTCACCTTATGCCAGCTAGCTGTCCCATCTCTTTGGGCATCAGCAGCTGTCCCTTGCAGCCCCGGCTCTTCCCTGTCTTCATCCCCCAGTGGTGGATGAACATTCCCCAATCAGTCAGGAAGGTGAGATTCACTGACTTTTCAGACTGGACCTTAATTTAGGTTTCCTTTTTTTTCTTTTTGAAATTCGCCCACTCGATTCTGGAATGTCCAACTATCTGCAACCGCAGCTGTGCTCCATGCATGAACCACCCTGCCAATTCGGGAGAGCAGGGATATCCACGGCTCTCCTCCAAAACATGTGGTTACACAGCTACTTTCTTTTCGCATCGCAGACCTTGCTAAGCTCGCACAGAGCGGAGGAAGGACATTTCATATGCAGCTTTGGCCAGCGGGGGTCGATGGAACGCGGAACCCTGTCCCTCTGAACCCTCCCATACCCTGGGCAACGCAGGTGCCAATTGCCGTGTGGGCAACATTCACAATCGTCACTGGCACGGTCCAGATGCGATTCAAGGCCGTGAGACTCACCCATGCACCTCAGCCTGGTGCCTTAACTGAATGAGCCAGCTGTAGCCCCCTAGGCTTCCATTTTGAAAAAAAACCCTGCTCTTCCTTTAGCTCAACAAAGGCCATGCCCCTGACTGATTGAGCGCTAATGGTGTTTGCTTACAATGTTTAATACACCTTTTTGTAATTTGCGTTGGCTAAAACCAGCTGCCAAAAAAATGTCTAAATTGTAACTGTAAAATGATAAAGGTTTATAAATGTTGGCTAAGGCATGTGCTGTCATTATTCAGTTAAATCCAATGCTTGTTTGTCTTAAAACACATCCTCATCAAAAAAGATAAATGAAGAATTTAAGTACTATTTCTGAAACAATGGTAAGAAGCCAACATGGACAGAGTTCTGGGGTATTTAAGGGGAGCAAGAAAGCTATTTTTCTGACTTGCACCAGAATGGGTGGAACCACTTTCCCACCGTGGCCATAAACCCTGCCTGTCAGTGACATACTTTTTGTGGGGGGTGATGGGTCTTCCTAATTGTCTAAATATGCAGGACAAAATAGGGTGCTTTTGTGTGTTTGTGTCTGTGTGTTTATGTGTGTGTGTGTGCGTGTGATTGCGCGTACTGTGTGTGTGTGTGCATGTGTATGTATTTATAGTTGTTGTGTTTTGGTGTGTGAACAAGTAAAAGCTTGTACTTGTGTGTATGAATGGGGGATGGGTGTTTAAAGTAGCTTCATCTGTAGTGGGCATATCTATTGCTGGGAGACAGCAGCCACCCGATATGGATGGAGCACTTGTGATTACAGCTCCATCAGAGCAGATTCAGATCAGCATCCCCAGAGGTGTGCTGAAGCGGGATAATCCTCTCATTCACTCCCATGCCCTGAATCCCAATCTGTTTTCATAAGGGATATTTTTATCTTCCTTAATAGCATCCAGTGTTGCTTTAAATGTCAAAGAGAGCAAAATGTTGTAGGTTCAAATGGGCTGTCTCTCAAATCACATGCACCAAACCAGCCATGGTCCCTAACACTTTCATTTACTGTCTCTCTCACTCATTTACTTATGCTGACTGATTCACTCGCTCATTGACTGGGAGGCTATCGCGTAACATTTGTACCATAGACAGTGTATTCAAAGTTAATGATTTGCTGCCACTTCTCCCCCTTTTCAACAAATGGAAATTGAGAATATTTTAGACTTGAACATTTTGAGACTCAATGGAATACATCATGAGAATGTCATATGACATCCTCTCCTCATATGCGCGGGAGACATAAACTATTGTGTGTGACATCAGAGCTGATGAATAGCATTGAATTGGGGATGGATTCTCTGTTCCCTATAAGCCAATAGGCACTGGTTCACCAAACCGATATAGCAGTCCAACATGCACAGTCTCAGAGGCTTCAGGCTTCTCTCTTCAAGCTTTTCCGCTTCCCTTCAAAAGAGTGCTTTGCAGCACTCTTTGTTCCTGACCGGAACAGACCCCAAGGCCCTGGACCAAGCCAGGCCTGCCCTTGTGATGAGACCATCATGAAATTGTCAAATAGGCTAGGGCTGTGTCAGAATCAGAGCCCTAGCTACTGCAGCCTGTGTCCTGCGTACAGTGCACTGGCAGAAGTGTACTGTTTAAAGTGCACTGTGTCACACGCGACGTGCAGTCTGCGAAAAATATCCACCATTCTATTTTCCAACCATACTGTGGAAGTGTAAGCAGGTCGTAAGACGTCCCACCAGTGTTGCCATGTCCACGGTTTTACAGCTAAATTGGGGTACTTTCAAAGTGCATTCACAGGAAAAAGTCACAAAGCACACACTTATTTTACAAAGTGAAAATATGATGATTTCTATTTAAGTTATATTTTCGGCTAGTTTTGAGTCACCATTTGGCTGGAAAGTCTTGCAAGATCTGGCAACCCTGCAGCCTATCCTTGCCTATCAATGTCACGTGTTTTTGTTGTACTTGAAGGAAAACATCAGCGAAACCACCTCATTTAAAAAAAAACTAAACTTCACATCATATTTATACGACCAAAATCTTCTTGAAAAGTGTGCTCCCGAATGTACTCAGCAAAACCACGACAGTAAGTGTATCATACGGGGGTTAAAAGTATACTATATTTAGAAAAAATTTCACCTACTTAACGACTTTTTCTGCCCTGTCTACTCAACAAACCTACCTAATAGTATGGAAGGGTGCTGATTCGGAGACAGCCTAGGACTCGACTCTTCACTCTATTACTAAAAATGTGGAAGATTCCGAGTAACCCTGAGGGCAAGGTATTGGTTTTGGTGAGAAATCCAAATCAAGAGGAAAGACTGACCTTTCAGTTCCCTCGCAGCCTAAAAACACCGTTCCACTGATGCAGCCTTCCCACACCAGACAAAGGACGTCACCACAGACCAGCTCACTTCTTCACTTCTTCTTCATTAGATTAGAGTATTAGAACTACTGTATTTGAGCAAAATACATATTATCTTTTCCATGAATTATTTTATCTATGTATTTTGTTAATTGCACAAATAAACATAAATTGCATATTAAATTTGTTGTTCCGACCGAGTACTGGACTGGACCCAAATGCAAGACTCAGAGACACACTCGATGAAACTCCACCAGGGAGTATATTTATTTAGGCAAGTAGTAGACAAGCAAGGAGGGAAAACTAAGGGGGGGACGGGCTGTAAACGGGGTTGGCGAACTAAAGCAGGGCAGGAGAGGAGACAGGGCTGGCACGGGCAGAACAGGAGGCAGGCTGGAACAAGGAACAGAACAAACAGGTTAAGGGCAAACAGAGTACCAAACAGAATGGCCAGGAGAGATCACAAACAGAGCAGAGAAAACAAACTGGCAACAAAACTGTGACAGAGGGGAACTTAAATAGAGATGGGAACAGGTGAAAGGGCTAATTGAATAATTAAAAGGATTGAGGAATGTGTGTGAGACGGAGAGTGATAGGCTAACTAATCAGGAGAGAAACCAGAAACTAAACGGGGACCACGCCCAGCCTGCAACGAACACAGAAACGAGACAAACAGGGTAAACTTAAAAACACGACATGAAACACAAGGAATGGGAAAACGGAGGAAACGAAAGGGAGTTGGACTGGAGGGAAACGGCAGATGTTACATTTGTGTAAAAAAAATTGTGTTGTTTCTTTATTCTAATATGTTGGCTTTGATTCAACTAAATTATTAATTATTTATAATTAATGTGAAATTAATTATCTGGTGCCCCGTGAAAGGAAGAAAACCTTGATCCACCTCAGAGTTAGATGGGTGAAGCAATAAGACATATTGAACAACATTGAACCCTTAATTTAACCAATAGATGATATCAATGGGTTGACACATGTAGGGAATATTCATTTAAATCTATACATGGGGTACCAAAAATGTAGGGGACATACCTCTATATTATACCCGGGGCGTCACTTATGTACTGCGATACGCCACTACCATCCTTATACAACTGGTGGCATGGTTTTTGTATAATAAATCAGTCTCATAAAATGTATTATTCTCAAAAGAGAATATACTAACTAAAAATGGGTAACTTGAATTAATAATTAAATGAATTACCAATAAAATTACACATTAATAATTGTCTTAGCAAAATCACAATATCATGTACCAAATTAATATGAATGATCCAGCTAGAAGGTGAAGGCATTTTGGGGAATCCCTGCGATTAGCATTGGCTGATTCAGTTCACCACAAGAGCAACATTAATACAGGCAATCTTGGATAAATGTAATAGTTTATTGAACACAAAGTACCAAACAGAGCAAAGCACAATTCACTACTATAATGTACAACAAACTATGTGTGTGTGTGTGTGTGTGTGTGTGTGTGTGTGTGTGTGTGTGTGTGTGTGTGTGTGTGTGTGTTCTCCTGCTTGTGGGGGGGTTGCCTCGGCCACATGTTCAGAGAGGACAAAGAAACTAAAATGGAGGGAGGTTTGAAACTAGCTTTCGCTGGAGCTAGCTAATGGTGGCGCATGAACATTCCATACACAGAGGGGATAGCCGTAAGCTTATCAATGCGTGTGCGTTGAGATCAGCGAGCATGCAGTGTTAATATTACGACTGGTTAGTTTTAAAGACAGGTCACATGCAAGATACGTTCTGTGCGTGATGTATTAAACCTAACGCAGCGCGGTGGATGGCTTAAAACCATCCAAAGTAAAACGGTAACACAAAACATTTGCATAACACACATTAACCATTCAATAGTACAGTTACATACATCCAATCACAACATGTTGCAGTTGCTAACTAATATGCTATTGCCCATGTTACAGCCTTACTTGAATTAAAGTCCGTTAAATAGGTTCCTCCATTGGATTGCACTCACAATGAAAAGGGGAAATCCGGTCGCCCTGATCCTGTGGTGGCGAGTTCGCAGGGTTGCGATAGATAGGGGAACTGGCCGCCTCATCTTGGGTCCCTGGAACTGGTTTATTTCATCGTCAGGTTTACAGTTCACACGGGATAATGGAACCGGTCGCATTATCTCTCCCGAACTATGCAGCGTCATCCTACTGCAGACCGCTTGCCTCTTGGGGGACTCATCGGTGGTGCTCTGCTACAGGATCAGGGGCTGCATGTGGTCCGCTTGGTGGTTCCTCTTCACCACCAGGTGCTCGCGATGCCTCCTTGCGTCTCGTCTCCGGTCCTCCGTGGCCGATAGCCGGGGGTAGATGAGCCCGCCTAGCTCAGTTGGATCGGTGTCATGGACGACCGTGCTTCCTTGTGGAGCGAGGGCTCTAACCCCAGGCGTGCAGGCCGCACGGGGCCTTGAGATGAGACAGTGAAGGCCCTGTCGAGTTGAGCGGACAACTGGGAAGAACTGAACTGTGTTGCTGGCTGTGTTGCCCCTATTATAAACTTTATTGCCAGTCGTGCATTCTGCTGTGCAGTATCACGTTTCAATGCGGAAATCACAACTGGTACAACGTGCTACATCACTTCCAACGTGGAGGAGGAGCCTCCTGTGGACTGTATGTATGTAGTTCCTGTTGTCCCTACACACAAATCTTCCTTCTGTTCCTTCAAAGTACTCCAACTTTGACATGGGCCACAATAGCAGTGTTTCTTCAACACAGCAGAATTCTTCAAAAATATTGTTTTATTTAGATCCACAATGTAATATTGAAGGAATACTGTCTCAAAAATTCTGGACAACCTACTGACTGGCAATAAGTCACAAGTGAAAATACCCAATCATTGACATTTCTGGCACATGTAGCTATACCCTGGTGATTGTTCAAAGGATTATATGGTGGCTGCCTTCTTGAGGACAGATGGTGGGATGAATATTATGATTAAATTAATTTAATTTAATTAAATTTCAATGGAAGGCAGGGCACCCTTGGTTCACTCTGACTCTGAGTGGCCGGTCCTAATTACTTCCCTGAGATAGAAAAGTGGACATGTTGGGTAGTTTGTCCTCATGTCCCCCCTGCCTCCCCCAGCCATTGTTGTCTGTCTCATCTCCTGTTCCTGACCCTCTAAACACTCCCTGCTGACAAACAACAAACAAAAGATGACAGTATAGGTTGATATTCAAAAATACAACAATGGAAAATGACAGGCCACTGGGTGGAGACAAGAGGGAGTTGATAGGCAGACTCAACCTCTTCTCCTGATTGCCACATCCCACTTAATGAGCTAGGCTAACAGCCGACAAGGACATTGGCACACTGCAGACAATGCCATTGTAATCAGCCAGCTTCAGCCACAATTAAGCCACCCCCACACTTATTTCTCATCTTCCTTTTATCTTTTGATCATTTTCTCTGTTTAGATATGCCCTCTTTATCAAGGCTTTGGAAATACAGGGAATTTTAGGCTAGTCTCATTATGAGCAAAGAGATCGGTTCTATTATTTTACACTGCAAACCAAAGCTTAGAGAAATCTTTAAACTCTTTTCTTGCATTTGCGCACATCCACATTGTGTCTTTAGATATAATTACATGACATAAGATTAGAAATTTACTGAAAGGAAAACACTCAGGTAATGACATATGTAACCGTATAGAAAGAGAGAAGCTTACTTTACTCAGAAGTCCAAGGTGAGATTTGAACCCCGCTCCTCGCAAACGCGTTACCAATCAGCTAAAGACGACATCGCCGATCGCTAAGGGTAACGTCGTTATTTTGACCCTGAGGGTTGCGTTGCCAGAGAGTGTTGTCACGGTAACCTGCTACAAGGCCTTCGCTTTTACTGCACCTCACTGTGCTTACTAGCGAACTAGCCGAGCTACACCCGCTACACTCACCCCCTTTGAAACTCCGCAGCAACCACTTTTTATTCGATTCTGATCCGGGTCAACAGGCATCAATGTAACCGTATAGAAAGAGAGAAGCTTACTTTACTCAGAAGTCCAAGGTGAGATTTGAATCCCGCTCCTCTCACTCGTAAGCGAACGTGTTACCAATCAGCTAAAGACGACATCGCCGATCGCTAAGGGTAACGTCGTTATTTTGACCCTGAGGGTTGCGTCGCCAGAGAGTGTTGTCACGGTAACCTGCTACAAGGCCTTCGCTTTTACTGCACCTCACTGTGCTTACTAGCGAACTAGCCGAGCTACACCCGCTACACATACATTATCCTATGACAGGGTACCAGGCATGGTCACCATACCATACCTGGTTCTGAATGGATGAGGCACCAAGACCACTTCATTTCCCTTTTAAAGAGTGCAAAAACACAACATCAATCAAGCAATACTCAAGAAAGAAAACAACAAAAAATCTACCTGGCTTGTTTCTTCATAACAGCTCCGATGAAGGAAACAACAATCATCCTTACCTGTGAGTACCTGTGAGTGAGGCATCCAAGGTCTTGAAGACCTCCAATGTTTTTGTCACATGACCTGCACAGTGAAAATTATTGCAAATGTTCTGAAGGCCCACAAACCATTTACATGGTTGAGCAAATTGGAGAATTGAGTTTGGGGAATTTGGGCTACTCTGACCACCAGAGGAGTGTTTGCCCCTACACCTGAACTGTGGCTCACTTGTGGTTTGTCTGTGCTATACCTGTGCCTTATCAGTGTCTCCCAAATGTCTCACCTGCATGATAGCTACTGTCATTTCTGGAGTTGGCCAACATACTGCTAGCCCAGGTCCGTTTTCTGTAGAAATGTGTCTTGCTCACCTCTGTATGGTTGACATGCAGCTAACGCAGGTCAGAAATGCACCTGGGCTTGCTGATCTCTAGCTGATTTTAAGAACAACCCCCTCGTTTATTTCAGAGCCATATATGATGTATGGCTGGACACTTCACTGAGCATGTTGAGAACAGACAATACAAAATACTGTTGGAATAAAGCATGTAAAGAATGTTTTTTTGCTGCAGATCCTTGACAGCAAACAGAATGGCAACTGAAAACTGAGACATAAAAATGCCCTCATTATTGTCACATGCCTCCACACATCTCCGTTAATCCCCATTTGATTTGTTAAATTTGTTGTTGAATAACATAAATAAAACCAAGTGAAACAAAATTACGCTTGTCACTTTGCATTTACCTGGCTGTTGGGTTCATTGTGAGGGGTACAACAACAACTACACTGTTTCAACATCTGTTATTGCTGGAAAACTCTTGAGTTTATTTTTTGCCTCAAACATCTACACACAATAGCCAATAATGACGACGTGAAAACAGGTTTTTAGAAAATATGCTATTTTATTTTACTGACAAAAATAGGTTATTTAGGGGTTACATATCTGTACACACCCTTAGCCTAATACTTGGTTGCTTCAATTTTGATTCTCATGGTTTGAGAGTCCTCTAGGTGCCTTTTGGCAAACTCCAAGCGGGCTGTGATGTGCCTTTTACTAAGGAGGGGCTCTACCATAAAGGCCTGATTGGTGGAGTGCTGCCTGGATGGTTGATCTTCTGAAAGGTTCTCCCATCTCCACAAGGATACGCTGGAGCTCTGTCAGAGTGGCCCTCGGGTTCCTGCTCACCTCCCTGGCCAAGGCCCGTCTTCCCCGATTGCTCAGTTTGGCCGGGCGGCCAGGTCTAGGAAGATTCTTGGTGGTTACAAACTTCTTCCATTTACAAATGATGGTGGCCACTGTGCTCTTTGGGACCTGTAAAGCTGCAGAGATTTTTCCGTACCCTTCTCCAGATCTATGCCTTGACACAATCCTGTTTCTGAGGTCTGCAGATAATTCCTTTGACCCCATGGCTTGGAGTTTGCTCTGACATGCACTGTCACCTGTGGGACCTTATATAGGCAGGTGTTGGCAATCCCCAATCATGTCCAAACAATTGAATTTATCACAGGTGGACTCCAATTAAGTTGTAGAAACATCTCAAGCAGTATCAGTGGAAACAAAATGCACCTCAGCTCACTTTTGGGTGTCATATCAAAGGGTGTGCACACTTGTGTACATATGATATTTAACATTTTGATTTTTAATAAATTAGCACAAATGTCTAAAAACCTGTTTTCACTTTGTCATTATGGGTTATTTTGTGTAGAATTCTGAGACAAAAAATGAACTCAATCTATTGTAGAATATGTCTGTAACGTAACAAAACGTGGAGAAGGTGAAAGGAGTGTGCACTTTCCGGCTTGACTGTATATGCGTGTGTGTGTGTGTGTGTGTGTGTGTGTGTGTGTATGTGCGTGCATGTGTGTGTGTGTGTGTGTGTGTGTAGGTATGCATAGTGCACAATACAGCAGAGGAGTACTTCTCTCTTTGTTATGTTTGTACCAGGGGACGAGCTGTAAGAAGCCAAACAGATAAGCCCCTGGTTGTCTAGTCTATTGTGCTGATATTTTGTGATTATTTGAACAGAAGTATATCTGATAAAAGCAGACAAAATTGTCACAATAACACTGACTCTTGCTGAAAAGCGTAGCTCTCCCAGAACTGAATGCCCCGTGATCTGCATACTTCATGATGAGATGACTGCCTCTGTTTTGTGTGAAGGTGAACAACTGGAACCGTTTCCTGTGAAAGTCGGTGTTAAACAAGGGTGTGTAATAGCTCCCATGCTGTTTGCTCTTTTCATGGGTGCTGTCCTGCAACTGACGGAGCCTCATCTGACAATTTACGGAGTTCAAATAACTTATCAATACGATGGTAATATGCTTAACCTACGGTGGCTACTAGCCAAAACCAAGGTGTCTACAGCCTCAATCGTGGAACTTCAATACGCTGATGATGCTGCGGTCTGCTCGACTTCGGAAGCTGGGCTGCAGAGAATAACAGATGCCTTTGCAGAAGCATACAACAGACTCGGACTATCGCTGAACTGCACTAAAACGGAGGTTATGTATCGATCTGCCTCTGGTACCACCTCACCAATCGTCACCCAGCCTGAAATCATGGTGGACGGAACCATTCTCAAGGTAGTCCCGCACTTTAAGTATCTGGGTAGCTATGTGGCAAATGATGTTTCCCTCGATCATGAGATTAACAACAGGATCAGCTCTGCTGCAGCAGCTTTTGGCAAGCTATGCAAGCGTGTTTTCAACAACCACGACCTTGAGTTGGACACCAAAATACGAGTCTACCAAGCCATCAATATACCAGCGCTTCTGTACGGCTCGGAAACGTGGACTACTTATCGATATCAAGTGAAACAACTCGAGAAATTTCACCAAAGATACCTCCGGTCAATCATGAATGTCAAATGGTATGATCATGTCACGAATGCTGCAGTTCTTGATCGAGCTTCCCTGACAAGTATTGAGGCAATTCTACAGCAAAATAGACTGAGATGGTATGGACACGTGGTCAGAATGGACGCGCAACGTCTTCCAAAACAGCTTCTCTTCAGTCAGCTCTCTACCGGAACCCGAAGCATTGGTGGTCCTAAGAAGAGATACAATGATGCCCTCAAGAGGATCTTTACAGACTGTGAGATTGTTGACTGGGCTACAGCTCCAGCAGATAGACTGGTGTGGAGGAGAACGGTTTGCGTTGGTGTAAAGACCTTTGAAACCAATAGACGGAAAGCTGAGGACGAGAGACACACGAGACGAAAAGCTGCTGAAGCTCTTAAACTGGGGCAGCCTCCTGGCTAGCTGCCTGAATAATCTTCTTTGGTCCGCCATGCTCGTGTCGAGCGGCAGTGATGATGATTCACCTTTTCCCTCACATGTCGTGTTTGTTTTCATGTTTCCTGTTTGTTTCCTGTGCATTATCTCCACCTATCCCATTCCTTTCTCCGCCTGCATTCCTCACGCTCTCTGCTCTGTTAATCACTCACGCATACATTCTCACGCTGCATGTAATTAGTACTCGTTAACTATATATTCTCCCGGTGTTCTTTGTCTTGTGCCAGTTCGTTAAGTCTCATTGTTGAATTAACTCTTGTCTTGTCTCGCTTTGTGTCTAGTAATCTAGCCTTGTCTTGCCTTGCTGCTTAAGTCTTGCCTAGCTCAGCGTATTTCGCTGCCTGTCTTGTTATGCCTTGCTGTCATTAACGCCTTGTTCTGCCTTGCATGTTCACCAGCCTGCAGCTGTCCTAGCCCACTCCACGCAGCCCCCGTCTCCCACATCCCACTCCTCCTCTGCTACACCAGCCCAGGATTCCGCCACTATCCAGGCCCTTGCCTACTCCCACTCCCGTTCTACCCCCTGCTAATGCCATTCCAGGATCCAGTCCCGGCATATATATTCTCCCTATACTTCTGGAGTTGTTGACGAAGTAATAAATGATTGAATTCTTGAAATTCCTGTGTGAGAGTCGTGTGTTTGAGTCCAGTCCCTTCACGGAATCATAACAACTACAGCTTTAAAAATCAACACAGAATTGAATCAATCCATATCTGAACCAGTCTCAACAAAAAGAGTACATTGTGAGCTTCATAAAGCTGGTATTTATGGCAGAGCCACCATTCGGAAACCATCTGTATCCAAGGCTAATGCACAACGCATAACATGGTGTAAAGAACACAAAACCTGGACCCCTGAGCAATGAAGAAAAGTCTGATGTCATCTTTTACTCTTTTTAATTTAATCTGGACGGGTTTATGTTTGGAGAAAGCCTAAGGAGCCTTTCAATCCACAATGTCTGTTGCCAACTGTTAAGTATGATCGTGGTTCTGTAATGGTATGGGCAGCCATTTAATGGGACTCATTGGGTCAAATGATTGCTCTCCATGGACGTGTAACGGGAAAACAATATGAAACCATTTTACAAGACCAGGCATACCCTATGGTGACCCTCTGTGCTCCAGAACATGAGGATGACATCAAATGGCATGCACAATCACAATCACCAGATCTAAACATAATTGAACCTTTATGGGAAGTTCTGGAGCACAGAGTGCAAACTAGATCCACCTCCTTCATCCCTCAAAGAACTGGAGACTGTCCTTCTTGAACAATGGGCCAATATCCCACTACACACAGTTCAGAAATTGTATGACAGCATTCCTAGAAGGATTGAAACTATTTTGAAGGCAAACGGTGAGCCTACTCATTATTAGTTACTAGATAGTCAGCTTTTTTAAGTGTTTATGATATTTTGTCCCCCTCTGTACATCCCTGTTATTCCTACAACCCAAGATGTGAAAAATACCAGTACTATTGTAGTATATTCACAGAATTTTATTCACTGACACTTATAACCACTAGATGGCGCCACTGTGGGCGTGTCTTTGTGGACGTGTGTCTGGATACGTGTTTACTTTTCTCCGTTTCCCCACATGCACTGTCATGCAAACTCCAAACTCCTCCTTTCTGAAAGGAAAATGTTTATGTTTTTCCTCTCGGGACCATTATTAGCCTACATGTATTACTACTACCAGAATGAAACATAAATATTAAGACTAAAAATACGTAGGTTTTACTTTGGGAGAAAGAAAAAAACCGTTTTAAAATGTTGTTTGCACTGTCCTTCATTGGAAATATTTTTAAACCAAATATATTAAACGTTTCATCAAAAAATAATGCGCCCTGCTTTGATTCATTAAAATTAGCACATAATGTGTGAAACGCATTTATTATTTTTATGTTAATATGTCTATTCACCGGCGTCATGCACATAAACTTGGGCTTATGCACACATTTGTAGAATGTGCAATGGAATACCGGGCTGATGATATGGTTTTTGTATTTTGGGAAATGCGTCTGTATTGTCTTAAATACAGTATCTTCTCCGTTTCTAACATAAGCAAGACAACGATCTATTTGGTTTTCTCATATTGCAAATGAAAAAAATGTTTATTATTACTATTAGGCTACTATTATTATTAGTAGTAGTAGTAGTAGTAGTATTACTGGCAGACTTTCGTGCGTAAGGCCATTCAGACCCACTGTAAACAGTTAATAGTAGCCTATGTCACTTTCCACCCTAAATCCGTGCCTACCATAAACCACAGACACGATGACGTCAGCGTCGAAACATTGAACTAAACAAGCCATTTTCACATGCGTAATGGTCCATCGGAGTGCATAGCCTTGCAAAGACAATTTGTTGAAGTAACTGTGATAACAAAGACAGCAGAGTTTTTGTTTTGTGCTTTTCTAGTTTGAAGACTGACCCTTAATTCGTAGTGTACCACGCGCTTTACCGAGTCCCCAAATAGCATGTCTGCGAAGCCAAGGGAGGAATCCGACTCAGAGGAGAGATGGTTTGGGGAGGATTTTGAGATTGAACGCGTTGGGTGTACCATGCCCCGATTTGACGAGACTGAAGATGGACAACAGTCAAAAAGCTGGGAGGACGAGACCTACGAGAAGCAATTTTACCATCAACCTGAGAGCAATCAGAAACGGCCTCCCGTTACCATGGAAACTGCATCTACAGGTAAAACGAGAAATCCAATACCGAGGGGAAATTAAACACCCTCTCTTTAAAACGCATAATTATTTGTTAGCAATTAGCATTCACAGTGAACTGTTTTTGACTCTTGCTGGTGCGCTTATTTTTGCTGTGCTGGTGAGCAAGCTATAGTAGCTAGCTAACCATCTTGGTGCAACTTTTCTCATGCAGCTATCTGAGAGACGCGTATGTACGCGTAACTAACATTACTGAAGATAACTAACATTAAGTTGTGTTGCTGGCTCAGTGAGCATAGCTACTTACCTCCCTATTCTGGTACATTGGTCCATTTCCCCACGTACCGTAACTATCTTAATAGCTAGTAGCCTACACATTGTTGCCTATGTGTCCCTTTTAGCTAATTCTAAGACCAGTTCGTGTAAAAATGGCTGTCGAGTTTTGTAACCGCACACGGTGAAACTGATATTGTGTGACTACCATGTCCTAACAGAAAAGTTAGCTATCCTAGGTAACGTTATGAGCGCATGGACTGTTGGTTGCCCATCAAACAGTAGGGGGTTTGCAGTTAAGGATTTGGCTCACTGCAATATGGATATAAAACTGCATTTGCTGTCATTTATCTCTCAATGTAAATAGATGACAGAACTCTTACTGGTAGGCTACAAGTTAGCCAGAGAATGTTTCTCCTGCAGTTGAAACAGCGTGGTATTCAAGTCTATTAGGCTATTATATTAATGAGTTACTCAGGGCGAATTGTAGCATAATATGTAAAATTAGTCGTTAATGTATTGAAATGTTGTTAATCAATAACGTCTACCTACTGAACCCTCACGCGAACAACAGGTAGCCTACATAACCATAGAACACCGTGCAGAATAAAACATACATTAGCTTAACACCATGTTAAATCCCAGGCAAATATCCAAGAGTATTTATTTCCGATAGCAGGATGTTATTTGCCCATGCTATACGGTGTTCATGCCGACTAGTAT
Source organism: Synaphobranchus kaupii (assembly GCA_029718625.1). Taxonomy (NCBI): domain Eukaryota; kingdom Metazoa; phylum Chordata; class Actinopteri; order Anguilliformes; family Synaphobranchidae; genus Synaphobranchus; species Synaphobranchus kaupii. Next base: position 28,029,725 of record CM056381.1, read on the forward strand.
AGAAAGTTTTCATTTAGCAAGATTGGGCGAGACAAAGGATTGCATAATAGCCGGGTTGTGCTCGCCTAAAAGAATGCAAAGTTTATGTAACTGGTCTAGTAGGCATGGCATGTCTTTTGAGAGGGGCAGCGGATGAGAGGGTGAGGGTATGATTTTCAATAGGTGTCAGAGAACAGGACCCAATCGCGTTTAGTTCAAGCCAAGGAAATTTACTATGCCTACCATTTTCTTCGTATTTTAATAACTTCATGTTGCTGCTGAGCCCAGCAAACGTGAGATTTATTTATTTATTTATTAAACTTTATTACTTACTTTTGGTTATAAGGTGTATTTTCTTTGCAGTATTTTTTTGCCCCATGAAAAAAGGAGGTATGTCCGAAATGGAAATCACCTTTGTGAGAAAAAGTTTTCCAAGTCACTCTTGTTGTCACACCACCTGTAGCCTACACACGCTGGCATTCACGCACTCATGTACCCAAATGTACCCAAGGAGAGGGAGAGCTCCTGATGAGAGGAATGCACCTACAACCATTTATTAAACCGAAACAGTATTGTAATACAAACATAATTTTGGAAACTTTTTGGAGAGCTGTCATTAATCTCATCATCAGGGATCATAAGGCCTTCAGATCAAATTTAATTGGGACATGAGCCCACTGGAGCATAGAGCTGGACTTTGTCCTGGTGCCTTCTGGGCCTCCATCTCAGAGAAGTTTGAACAGAGAAGAGGAGAGGGGCTGAATGAGGTGTGCAGCAATGGTCATGGATCATTAGGCATTATTTATACTGTAAGAAACTAAGGATGGGTGGAGTTAAGATGTCCCTTCCAAAGTTATGTTACACCCGACCAGCTCTGTTGCATGCTGTAAACTGCCTTTGAATAGCTTCTGAATCATAGTGCTTTTCCACTTTCCAGCTCTTCATGCTGGTGTAAAGCCTTTCACTTCCTGCTGGTAAACAGTCCCATTGTTTTCCTCACTGGACAATCCTATTTTGTCTTTGCCTTTGAAGGGAGATATTTGTGTTCATGTTGCACAGAGAACAAAGACATTTTGCCTCTATATTCACAGCTGATGAGTAGATTGGATTCTTTGTGGGCGATAGATTGTAGCCTTGAACTACTCTATTTGGCTTGCATTTTAGGACCTTGTATTTTTCCATTCACCCGGATTTGCTGCGTCAATAACAAACATCCAAGTGCCTTAATAAAGCACTTTCCACAGAAGCTGAAATATGTTAATGGTGGTTTATGGAGGCAGTGGTGTTCTGCTGGTGTGCTAAATTATGCTCATATGCATTTTCTGAGTGGAACCAGAGATAATGGGTTCATCACAAATTCAATTATGGAGGTTATTTTTATAAAGCTGGTCATTGTGTGTGTGTGTGTGAGAGACAGAGAGAGAGAGAGAGAGAGAGCGAGAGAGCGAGAGAGAGAGAGCTGATGTCGATGAGGTCTCAGTAATTCCCAAATCAGATGGATGCCCTAAATCTAAAAAATAAAAAAAAATGCTTCCAAGGGATTCACGAGTGCAATGGTGTAAAAGTTTGCAGGAAGTAATTTAAAGATACATCCATCCCAGCAGTCAAATTAGACATGATTTCTGTGCTTTGTGTGGGTGCATCCCTGAATATGCACAGACATACGCAAATAGCTGATATTTGTCCATGAATGCCAAATATCACTCAGTTCATCAGCCAACATTGCGCCTCTAAGTGTCATGGGTTTCTGCCCTTTTTCCCTATGCGGTCGTTTTCCTTATGTTAGGTGCTGGTGGGGGAAGGACCCAAACGCAGGCAGGAGTAAGGAAAAAACCGAAGTTTAATAAGGGCTAGGCAGCAATCCGAAGTAGAACAGGCAGGGGTCAAAACCGAGAGACAGGGCAACGGTACAAAACACAGTCCAAAAGAGTAGTCAAGGAACAGGCAGGGGTCAAACCGGGAAGGCACAGCAAAAGCACAAAATCAGGATCCAAAGACAGGGTTGCGAGAACACAGGCAGGAGTCAAAAACCGGGGAGGCGTAGAAGGAACACAAAGAAAACAAAACCGACTGGATACAAAACAAAACAACAATAGGCAAAGGACTAGGGAAAACAAAAACTAGAAAACAGAATAAACTAACAACTCGGGCAGAAACTCGGAAAAACCAGATCGAAACACAGAAGCAGAATATACTAAGGAACTCGCGAAGAACACTGAAATGACAAGGTATATATACACAGAGGGAGACAGACATAATGGGAATCAGGTGTGTAGAAGCAGGGAGGGGAGATTGCTCACAGGTGAGAACAGTGAGGGTTAACAGGGACCAATAAAACAATGACAGGGGAACCGTAAGACACGGACTGGAATGCACAGACACAATGATAACAAACGGCCTGGAGTTAGCAGGTAAACAAGTGCACAGCTCAGATTAGAAAAACACGAAAGTGGACACATATGCAGAGAATGCGAAATCACAGATCGATGCAGGGATAGGATAACGAGAAGGGAAATGACAGCTGCAGGTAGAAACTCAAGATTAATTAGTAATGTTAGTAGTGAACTCTAGAACCCTAATGTTAGTAGGTTAGTTTTATATACACATGTTAGTTTGTTAGCAGGTTAGTATTAAATCTAATCTAACAGTTAGTATGATTAGTACATTAGTATTATATACAAATATAAATAAAGTCAGAAGGAAGAAAACGAGATATACGAAATACAGAAGAAACCTGAATGTTCCCAAAATCACCCGAATAGTGCAATGACAAAGACAGGGGGTGGAATCTCAGAAACATGGAACGCGGACTGACAATCGCGAGGGAAAGAAAACAGGAAAAATAATAACAAATAAAGAAATAAGACAGATTACAGGATCCTAACAGTACCCCCCCCCCCCCAAGGGACGGCTTCCAGACGTCCCAATGACAGTCCCAAAAATGTCCAGAACGCTAGGCAGGGTGGGTGGAGGGGGTCCGGAGGAGGGATGAACGGGTTGCTGGTCAGGAGAGTCAAAAGGAATAGGGGTGACGACTGGGAAAGTTTGTAATGTCCGGAATGCTGAGCAGAGTGGGTGGAGGGGGTCCGGAGGAGGGAAATAAATGCCGGAAGGCGGCGCAGGTGATACAGTTCTGGAGGCCGCCGGCGGCGCGGGCAGGACGGCTCTGGAGGACGGCGGCGCAGGCAGGACCGCTCAGGAGGGCGGCGGCGCAGGCAGGACCATTCAGGAGGGCGGCGGCGCAGGCAGGACCGCTCAGGAGGGCGGCGGCGCAGGCAGGACCGTTCAGGAGGGCGGCGGCGCAGGCAGGACCGTTCAGGAGGGCGGCGGCGCAGGCAAGACCGCTCAGGAGGGAGGCGGCGCAGGCAAGACCGCTCAGGAGGGAGGCGGCGCAGGCAAGACCGCTCAGGAGGGCGGCGGCGCAGGCAAGACCGCTCAGGAGGGCGGCGGCGCAGGCAAGACCGCTCAGGAGGGCGGCGGCGCAGGCAGGACCGCTCAGGAGGGCGGCGGCGCAGGCAAGACCGCTCAGGAGGGCGGCGGCGCAGGCAGGACCGCTCAGGAGGGCGGCGGCGCAGGCAGGACCGCTCAGGAGGGCGGCGGCGCAGGCAGGACCGCTCAGGAGGGCGGCGGCGCAGGCAGGACCGCTCAGGAGGGCGGCGGCGCAGGCAGGACCGCTCAGGAGGGCGGCGGCGACGGCTGCATCGCCGTGGAGGCCGGCGGCGACGGCTGCATCGCCGTGGAGGCCGGCGGCGACGGCTGCATCGCCGTGGAGGCTGGCGGCGACGGCTGCATCGCCGTGGAGGCCGGCGGCGACGGCTGCATCGCCGTGGAGGCCGGCGGCGACGGCTGCATCGCCCTGGAGGCCGGCGGCGACGGCTGCATCGCCTTGGAAGCCGGCGGCGACTGAGCGGCTGTAGGTTAGGCGGCCCAGGGACAGGTGGTGTCAGCTGGCTCTGCAGCTCTGGACAGGCGGAAAGCTGGCTCTGCAGCTCGGGACAGGCGGAAAGCTGGCAATGCAGCTCTGGACAGGCGGAAAGCTGACTCTGCAGCTCTGGACAGGCGGAAAGCTGACTCTGCAGCTCTGGACAGGCGGAAAGCTGACTCTGCAGCTCTGGACAGGCGGAAAGCTGACTCTGCAGCTCTGGACAGGCGGAAAGCTGACTCTGCAGCTCTGGACAGGCGGAAAGCTGGCTCTGCAGCTCTGGACAGGCGGAAAGCTGGCTCTGCAGCTCTGGACAGGCGGAAAGCTGGCTCTGCAGCTCTGGACAGGCGGAAAGCTGGCTCTGCAGCTCTGGACAGGCAGAAAGCTGGCTCTGCAGCTCGGGACAGGCGGAAAGCTGGCTCTGCAGCTCGGGACAGGCGGAAAGCTGGCTCTGCAGCTCGGGACAGGCGGAAAGCTGGCTCTGCAGCTCGGGACAGGCGGAAAGCTGGCTCTGCAGCTCGGGACAGGCGGAAAGCTGGCTCTGCAGCTGGACAGGAGGGCTGGAAGGGGACCGGACAGGAGGGCTGGAAGGGGACCGGACAGGAGGGCTGGAACGTGGCGGGACAGGAGGGCTGGAACGTGGCGGGACAGGAGGGCTGGAGCGGGACGGGACAGGAGGGCTGGAGCGGGACGGGACAGGAGGGCTGGAGCGGGACGGGACAGGAGGGCTGGAGCGGGACGGGACAGGAGGGCTGGAGCGGGACGGGACAGGAGGGCTGGAGCGGGACGGGACAGGAGGGCTGGAGCGGGACGGGACAGGGGCAAACACGGATGGGTGGAAAATGGATCCTCCGTCGACGGGTAGCTGAGTCCGTCGACGGAGCCGGGAACCAGGACCCCCTTGTCTTCTCCTGGGCCCATAGTTTCCCGGACACAGGACCAGGCGGGTCCCATTGAAGGGTGACAGTTGGGGTTGGTTGGTTGAAGGGGTAATGGGCTCAGGGCTGGCCGGCTGGAGGGTAAGGACTCCGAGTCCAACGGAGTGAGAGGTGGGCTGATAAACGGTCCGGGGTGATGGGTGGTGGTCGGCATGCCGACGGGCAAACTCTGGGTTTTGCCCCCAGATACCCATGAGGTATTCCTCATAGGAGGTGTTGTCGAAGGGGTCAAAAAAATAACCCTGAGTCGCCATGAGCCCGCTGGGTCCAAACTGGCGAGTTCCTTCTGTTAGGAGCTGGTGGGGGAAGGACCCAAACGCAGGCAGGAGTAAGGAAAAAACCGAAGTTTAATAAGGGCTAGGCAGCAATCCGAAGTAGAACAGGCAGGGGTCAAAACCGAGAGAGACAGGGCAACGGTACAAAACACAGTCCAAAAGAGTAGTCAAGGAACAGGCAGGGGTCAAACCGGGAAGGCACAGCAAAAGCACAAAATCAGGATCCAAAGACAGGGTTGCGAGAACACAGGCAGGAGTCAAAAACCGGGGAGGCGTAGAAGGAACACAAAGAAAACAAAACCGACTGGATACAAAACAAAACAACAATAGGCAAAGGACTAGGGAAAACAAAAACTAGAAAACAGAATAAACTAACAACTCGGGCAGAAACTCGGAAAAAACAGATCGAAACACAGAAGCAGAATATACTAAGGAACTCGCGAAGAACACTGAAACGACAAGGTATATATACACAGAGGGAGACAGACATAATGGGAATCAGGTGTGTAGAAGCAGGGAGGGGAGATTGCTCACAGGTGAGAACAGTGAGGGTTAACAGGGACCAATAAAACAATGACAGGGGAAACGTAAGACACGGACTGGAATGCACATAGACACAATGATAACAAACGGCCTGGAGTTAGCAGGTAAACAAGTGCACAGCTCAGATTAGAAAAACACGAAAGTGGACACATATGCAGAGAATGCGAAATCACAGATCGATGCAGGGATAGGATAACGAGAAGGGAAATGACAGCTGCAGGTAGAAACTCAAGATTAATTAGTAATGTTAGTAGTGAACTCTAGAACCCTAATGTTAGTAGGTTAGTTTTATATACACATGTTAGTTTGTTAGCAGGTTAGTATTAAATCTAATCTAACAGTTAGTATGATTAGTACATTAGTATTATATACAAATATAAATAAAGTCAGAAGGAAGAAAACGAGATATACGAAATACAGAAGAAACCTGAATGTTCCCAAAATCACCCGAATAGTGCAATGACAAAGACAGGGGGTGGAATCTCAGAAACATGGAACGCGGACTGACAATCGCGAGGGAAAGAAAACAGGAAAAATAATAACAAATAAAGAAATAAGACAGACAGATTACAGGATCCTAACACCTTAGTGGCCACGTGAGGGTGCTGCCCTTTTGGTAGATGCTTGCTCCGCCCTGCTTTGATTGCGGAGCTTCTGTCAGCATCCCACCTGTGCATGGTCACCTTGAGAGCTATATAAGCCTCCCGTTTCCTTCGTTCGGGGCTTCGAGATTGTTTGTTTATTGTTTTGTACTGTGCTGTATTGTTTGCTGTGAGTTATTTGTACCATTTGGGCTACTCGCCTATTTTTACGTCTCGTTGCTGAGGCAGGGCTTATTTCTTGCTGGCTCTTTAGTTACTTATCTCGTAGAAGTATGGGACCGCAGTTCTCTGCTCTATTTCGCCTGTAAAATCTCTCTCCTGGGAGATCAGGCGTTTCGCTTCTACTTAGTTACTTAGCTCGTAGAAGTATAGAGTAGCAGTTCTTTGTTCCATTTTCGCCTTTGATTGGTTTTCTTACTGAGAGACCTGGCGTTTTAGCTTCTACTCATTTCCGTGTCACAGTGAGCCAGTTAGTAGCTTTGGTACGTTTATTCCCTGTTTTGTCTCCTTCTCGTGGACTACGTTCCCCTTTGTTGTGAGTCAGGGTTTTTGTTTATATTGAGAGGCTGTGCGTGCTATTTTCTATTTTTGCGTTGGTCTTTTGTTGCAGTTGTCCACCGTCCTTTTTACCTACGGGACGATTTTGTTCGGAACTGTTGTTCTGTTCGTTCTCCGGGTATATTTTTCCTTGTGTGAAGTTTGGGCGAGGTTGTGGACATGTTTGTGTGTGACTGCGTGTAGCATTGGAATGTCTGTTCTCGGTTCCTTCGCCTCGTTACATTTCTAAAACTAATTCACATTAGTTTTTAGTGTTTGTTGGTTGTGTGTTTTATGTGTACCTATTGTGCTGCTCGCCTGTTCTTGTGCGTCTCGTTGCCGAGACAGGGCGTTTGTTATTTCCGGCTCGTCTTTTAATTACTTAGCACGTGGAAGTATGGGGTAGCAGTTCTTTGTTCCCTTTCACCTAGTTTGGATTTCTTGCTGTGAAACCAGGCGTTTGTGCTTCTACTCATTTGCGTGTTACAGTGTGCCGGTTCGTAGCTTCAGTACGTTGGTGTGTATTTGTGCCATTATGCTACTCGCCTGTTCTTATGCGTCTCGTTGCCGAGACAGGGCGTTTGTTATTTCCGGCTCGTTTTTTAGTTACTTAGCTCGTAGAAGTATGGGGTAGCAGTTCTTTGTTCCCTTTCGCCTTGTTTGGTTTTCTTGTTGTGAAACCAGGCGTTTGTGCTTCTACTCATTGGTGTGTAACAGTGAGCCGGTCTGTAGCTTTGGTGTGTGTTCCTTGTCTTGTCTCCTCCCTTATCTGCGGGGTTTCCCGCCTTAGTGGCCCTAGGGCTTAAAGAATCCCCTTGCTGCGTTGCAAGTTTGAATCCGAGGTCACACACGGCATCTGAATGGCTCGAGTAAATATTGAGCTGTGTGAAAGTAGAATATTTAAAATGCAATTACATCATTGTGTTTGATGAAGGTGCTTGCGATGGTAATGTCCTCAGTTATGACATCCCTGGCCAGAGGAAAAATAATGAAAGCGCAATATTTGTATACATTCAGGGCAATAAATATTGCAATTTTTCCTTTAATTTAAAATGACATTTCTGTCAGTTTTATGTTTCATAATAGAGTTCAATAATGTTCTACATCAGACCATGTGCAAATAACAAAACTGATCGAACTGATCGAGCTTCCTGTCCTGTGCATGACACAAAAGATTATACATCTTTCAGCATTGTTTATTTGATCTTATTCTCAAGGAGGGAAAAGCATGAAAAGAAATTAAACAAGCTGACCATTGCAATGCAAAAATATGGATTTATCCCAGCCAGTATATGTTATTTAACCTGTTCCAAACTGCATGACTGTATTGAACAGCATGTATTATCTGAAGAGCATGCCATGGTCTGCCATCACATCGCCTAAGCCAGGAGGGTCCAGTCATATCTGAAAAGGGCCGATGAGCGCCGAGCACTAAGACACCTAAGATCTACTTATCCAGGTCTTGATTGAAGACCATGATTAGTTAAAGCTGAAGTAGGCATTTTTCTCAACGGTCACAATGTTGTGAAAACATTTCAAAAGTTATAACACCCAACCTACCCCCAACTACTTCTCCACACATCTTGTGTCTTGAAATACACATCAAGGTTTCTAGCTATGATTGCAAGATTACAGACTGCATAGCTGCACTAAAAATGTCCAAGAGTCCAGATAAAACAACAGAATCTTTTTAATTGTTTCTGAGTTCAACAATAATGCAATAAAGCTATTTCTATTTAGTCACCGAGTTTATTAGCTAATGAAGCGATTGTTTTGCTCAGTTCACTAGTTAGCTGTCTACCTGATGGTTCATGATAGCTAACGTTAGCAAAATAGTTTGTATAGATGTAAATTCTTGAAAAAGGCTACCCTATATCCCAGACTTACCCGAAACCCGTAGCCCCAACTCGGTACTCTGCTGGACGTTTTTACAATAGGACCTTTTTTCTGGTTTTCATAACTGATAAATAAAGGAGCAAATATTTCAGCTAGCCAGTTTTACTGAAACAGTTTTCCCCCACATTTGTTGTTGCAACATCCCTTGGCCCTACCCTTCTTCCAAGACCTAGCCACCGAATAAAGTAACGTTATCAATAATACCAATTACCAACCTAGCTACTATTCATTATAGGTAATTGCCGTTGTCTGGCAAGCAGAAAGTCCTTTTATTTTTTAAACGTTTGACCTACCTGTCCAGTCTGTCTTTAAACCAATTAGTTCCCGAAAATTAATCACAACCACCTTCTGAAATTAGCACCTATGTTTACTCCAGTTTGTGAGCGAGCTTTATCCAATTCCCTTTTATTTTTCTTTCCGTGAAATAGCGCCGGTGTAACAGGTCGCTGTGAAATGTCTAGCTGGTGAACTGGCTACTGGCAAAGTCAGTCTCACAGTTGATTGGTCTGCGATGTGGTCATGGTCTGAAAAACTTGTTTTGAAAACAAAATTCGGAGCGAATTGCTGGTTTTAGAATGCAGAATTTCAGGGTATAAACACAGTCTATGGTGCTGGATTGCTCTCAGAACAGTTTTTTTTATGACCGTTCCCCGATGTTATATTATTTTTTTTAAAGTCGCATACTATAGCTTTAATTGATATTTTTAACATGATTTAATGCGCTGAAACGAATATGAGTAGAACCTATACCAGGGCATTGTATTAAATTGAGCTGATATTATCCATGATTGAAAGTTTAATATGAAATTGAACTGACTAATATGAGCAAGAATTAAGTTGGAGTGAATTATCACAGCGGTGGTCGCACCTATCACAGCTCTGATGAAGAAAACGCCGCCTTCGCGGTTTCAATGGAATTCGAAGGCTGGGGCAGCTTTCATGGAGTTGAAGAAGAGGTTTAGCTCTGAGCCCCCCTCCCAACCCTTCACTCTCCTTTGTGGTAGAGGTTGATGCCTCTGAGTTGGGGGTGGGGGCTATATTGTCCCAGCGTTCGCCCGAAGACCAGAAAGTGCGTCTGTGTGAGAAATTATGACGTAGGGGACCGGGAGCTTTTAGCGGTGAAATTGGCGCTAGAAGAGTGGCGACATTGGCTTGAGGGGGCCGAGCATCCCTTCACTGTTTGGACTGATCATAAGAATCTGGAGTACATCCAACAAGCCAAAAGACGCAATTTGCGGCAAGCCCGTTGGGCGCTGTACTTTTTTTGTTGTTGCCCGCTTTAACTTTTTATTGACCTACCGCCCAGGGTCGACAAATGTTAAACAGGATGCGCTCTCCCGGATTCATGACCGGTCTGACAGGGATCCCGCCCCTGAGCTCATTGTGCCTGCCACTCAGATTTTGGCCCCGGTTATGTGGGACATAGAATCCGTGGTGCAGAAGGCGTTGCGTCTGGATCTGGGTCCGGGTGGGGGACCACCTCTCTGCCTCTTTGTGCCCCCTAGGGTACGGTCCCAGGTACTGCAGTGGGGACATTCCTCCCAGCTAGCAGGTCATTCTGGTGTCCATCGGACTAAGGATTTCCTGTCCAGGCGGTTTTGGTGGCCGGGTATGGAGAAGGATGTTCAGGAGTTTTGTTTCGGCTTGTTCGGTCTGTGCCCATAACAAGGGATCACAGCTCCCACCCTTTACCCATCCCTAGTCGTCCCTGGAGCCACATTGCCTTGGACTTTATTACTGGCTTGCCTGCATCTGACGGCAACATGGTGATTTTGGTGGTCGTTAACAGATTTTCCAGGGCGGCACATTTTATCGCTCTGCCTAAACTGCCATCAGCACCGGAAACCGCACGGTTGGTGGTTGACCATGTTTTTTTGGGTGCACGGCCTGCCCCAGGACGTTGTGTCTGATTGTGGACCCCAGTTTGCCGCACGATTTTGGTGTTTTTTTTTGTCTGTCTTTGGGATTTCACCTGGAGACTAATGGACAAACCGAACGCACTAATCAGACATTAGAGAGCACTCTCCGTTGTCAGGCCGCATCCAACCCAACTTCATGGAGTCGCAACCTCGCTTGGGCAGAATGCGCTCATAACTCGCCTTTCGAGGCTCAGTTGGGGTCTTTCCTCAGGTTTATTTCAGTTCTCATGGAGGCTGTAACCTTTGTTACCTTTTTCTCCTACCTTTTTCTCCTTTAGCTCATTTGTCTTTTATTGAGCTGGAGGTTTTCTTTCTCGTTCTATCTATTCTACTCGAGTTTTCGAGCCTGTATTCACCCTCTTTTCTGGGTTGTTTTCTGTTGGCTGATACGCCGGGGTTTATTTCCCCATTTTGTTTATTTTTCCTGTTCTGTCAGGGTATTCCTTTTCTTTCTCCCAAACTTGTGGTTATCCCACGTTAGTGGGTAGCTTTTGGATCCCCTTCCAGTCGCGTCTGGTTCTCAGACGCCTTCCCCTCCCTCACAGAGTAGGGAAATGTTTTAATTGAAGTCTGAAATGAACTGAAATGAACTAATATGAGCAGAGCATTGCATTTAACTGGACTAATAAAATGGAGTTGAACAGAATCTGAATTTAAGCATGGAATTGTATTCACTAATACAATACTGGGTAACGATTTACATTACGATTTGCATCTTCATAAAGCATTCATTATGCATTCATGAGCATTGCAAAAGCATTGCATTACAATTACATAGAGCATTATGAGTGCTTTATGTGTGCAGTATTCCTAGATGAGAAGTAAAACATTATAAAGCATTCGTAATGCTCTATGTAATTGTAATGTAATGCTTTTGTAATGCTCAAGAATGCATAATGAATGCTTTATGAAGATGCAGTTAATGTAAATCATTACCCAATACTGTTACTGATAACTGGTATTAACAAATATGTTTGAGCTGAAATTAAATGAATTAAATGAAATTAATTAAATTAACTAACTGCAAATTTAAGCAGGAAATTGCTCTACCAATGTGTTAGAATAGCAGTGAGGCCCGCTGCATTAGTATGCTATCATGAGATCATCAACAGCAGGCGTTAGAATGTTGAGAACTTTTGAATTTTCTAAACATTCTATAAATGCATATCAATCTTTTATCTGAAAGTTTTGTCACTTAAAATTTAAATAACTTTAAAAATATGAGGAGTATTTACACAAAAAGCACGAGCAACTTAATTACTACGTGAAGGTACTGACTGTATTTGGTGAGCCTAACTTTAAATGGCTGTACAAGATTCAAGCATAGCCTACTTATTTTAGGTTGAATCTGGTCAGTTGTTAGCTGTAACGTCAACTTAGCATTATCGCTAACTTATCATTTCCTATAGCTAATGCTACTGTATATTAAACTAGGTGCATATGGTTCGTGCAGCAAACAAAAGCACGTTTCGTTGCTGTCAACCCCAGTAGACCGAAAACTTGGGTCCATAGCTAACAACGTACTTCCGTATTGCTCCTCTGATCCACATCCAAAAGTGCTCAGCTACACTCTGAGCAGCTCAGAGTGAGCGAAACTGAGCAACCCGTTAAGTGCGTTCTTTGCTCTGAGCGAAGCTGAGCCACACGATGGGCGCGTTAAGTAACTGAGCGCTCACGGTGAGAATGCTCAGTGTGAGCACTGAGCGGATTTTGAATCACTTAACGTTCTGCTCTACGTGAGCGCTGAGCAACTGTCAACAACCGTCTGAGTACTAACAGCTCCGTCAGCAGAGCGCGCTCACATACACACAGGCCTACACACAATGAAGCTGTATTTTTCAATGGAAATTATTCAAAGTAGCACCAAAATGATTGTGTGACAGTCAAATTAACTTTATTTAACATGTTGATTTTACCATTAAATCGTTATTTTATATTACAATGTGTATAATCATCCGTGTACTTGGGTCCATGGCTAACAATGTACTTCCGTATTGCTCCTCTCTGATCCACATCCAAAAGTGCTCAGCTACGCTCTGAGCGGCTCAGAGTGAGCGAAACTGAGCAACCCGTTAAGTGCGTTCTTCGCTCTGAGCGAAGCTGAGCCGCTCAGTTACTTAGCGCGCCCATAATCATCTGGGATAGAATTATTAGGTCATAACAGTGTTGTAGAGGAAGGCATTGTGATGTCATAAGCAGTGTAATATGTTACAGCATCCACATTCTATTGCATCGGTTTTCAAAATGTGCCCATTGACTCCCATTCATTTTTTTGGCGATAAAAGGTCAATTATTTAAAAAAGTGTATATGGTAAAGGTAAAAAGTAATAGCAACCTGGACGGTGTATAAAGGTATAATATGAGGTATGAATGGTGTCGATGGTGTGAATGGTGTAACAGGAGATGGTTCCCAAAAAGTGGCGGAATAATAATAAGTATGGTGAATAACAAAAGGTGTGGTTTCACAACCACACCTAATAATAGACAGAACTTTTTCAAGCCAGCTTAATTAGTTGAAACAGACTCATAGTGCTGGGCTAAAACAAAAACCTGCACCCTTTTTGGATAAGATTGGACACCCCTTGCCTAAGCCAAGGGTGAATATCTAGTCTTCATATTCTGTATGACGTTGTGCACTTTACTTTACTTTACCGTAACAAAAATGTCCGCTTGATAAATGATGATAAACTGAAATATTCCCTATCAGAGAGTGATATCATAGTGTCAGGAAGCAAGTAATATCCTGCCTTTTGTTTTGAAGTTATCCATAAATGTTTTGTTTTATAGGGTGAGATATGAAATGCTGTGTTGTTTCTCTTATGCAGCCGTATCCCCAGAGAGAACGGCCTCATTGAATTGCAGCACATTTATATTCAGCATGTTCAATCTAACAATGGGCGCCTGGCAAAAAATAGCCAGTGAAGGCTCACATTGTTACTTGAACAAGCGTGGACTTCCTCTGTGCAGCAGTCATGGTAACAATAAAAAAGACTGCCCTTATGTGCCTAAGCATTACAGAAAGGGTCTCACTGTGATAATGACTGTGAGCATATGGCTTGACCCATAATTCCAACAAAGAACCATATACAGATCTGGGTAAACACATGGTCTCGTGTCACTGGATCAGACTGGGCAATGCCCCACTTCACACCGACCCTCCTGTCCACCTTTAACCCGCGTTCTGCCAATAGTCCTGCTCTCCTTTCCCTTCCTGCCCCGTGTCTATCTGTTTGGTTGCACTGTCTTGATTCGTTTAAGAAGCATAATCTCTCTCCCTCATTTTCACCATGAAATCGCTGATCTCAGCTCCACAAATTCAGCTATGGCCAGAGGATTAAAAAGAGTTAATATCATACAGTGAAAGCTTATCGATCCTGTCTGAATGTGGAAACCTATGTGAAAAAGGAAATATCACCTAAAATTTCCATGAGGTTTTTGCACAGAGTAGACAGGGCTGTCATCCCTAAGGTGTATCATAATGGAAATAAAATCTGTTACGGTTTGGGACTGTACACTGTACACTGGATTGGACCCAAACACAAGACTCAGAGACAGACTCGGGGAAAAACTCCACAGGGAGTGAATTTATTGGGCAAGGCAGGGAAATGCGGGGCAGCAGACAGGCAGGGGCAGGACAGGACAGGCAGTGGCAGGACAGACAGGGGCAGGACAGGCAGGGCAGGAACGGGCTGCGCAGGAGCTGCCCTGGGCAGGGGCAGTCCTGGGTAGAAGCAGGCCTGGACTGGAGCAGTCTGGGTAGGGGCAGGCTTGGGTAGGAGCAGACCTGGGTAGAAGCAGGCCTAGACAGGAACAACCTGGGTAGGGGCCGGACGAAACTCAGAACCGACACAGACACGAGGAGCAGGTGGGGAACAAACAGGAATCCAAACGCTGAAAAGTTTGAGACAGGGCACAAGGCACAAGGCACGACAAAAGACACAAGACGATCTGGCCCTGAAAAAGAAACAGGGGTGCTTAAAAGCCAGATTAACGACGAGACAATGAGGAACAGGTGAGATGAGAACACATGGGGAAACACGATACAGGTGCGGGGAAGAGGAGACACAAAGTGGAGGGGGAAGGGGAAAATACGGGACGGAATGCCAGAGAACCGAAAAAACCAGGACAGAAGCACAGGACATGACTAAAATCTGCTCAAATTGCACTCTTAGCAGGTTTAATGACAAAATTGGGCTTTTTTCTATGAATTAAAGGGAAATTAAATGTTGGGGGGCTTCGATTGAATATGAATTCCTTTGTTGTTTGTGATTCCTGGCTGAATGAGTGGTTCCATGCTCCTGGTCCTAAGATAGGGTCTAAGATATCAAACGAGCCCCAAACCGTCACTCTACGGCCAGATATGGAGTAGATATGGATGGATCACTTTAAGGGTTTCTTCTCCTGACTCATTTTCCTATAGAACTCTATGGGGAAAAAGTCAGAGAAGAAACCCTTAAAGTGATCCGTAGAGTGATGGTTTTGGGCCTCGTTTGATACCTTAGACCCTTGATGACTTACAGCCATTTCGCCAGTCATGTGTTCCATACTGTACCAGCATAATTTACAGCTGAATCTAGTCTCACCCCCCAATTCCCATAGAGATCCATTCAAATTCAGAGAGGTTATAGTATCGCTTGTAACAGTACCTGAAAATAAGATATCGAGAGTCTTTTGATGTTGATGGGTCACAGACTTCAGGAACTAACAGCATGCAAAGGATATGCAACCAAATATGAAATATGATACTTTAAAAATACATTAAAGCAAAGGGTTTGAATACTTATGCACATGAGATTTTAGTTTTAGATTTTTAATACATTTGCAAAAATTTCTAAAAACATGTTTTCACTTTGTCATTATGGGTTATTGAGTGTAGATTGATAGGCAAAAATGGCAATTTTATCCATTTAAAATTAAATCTACAACACAATAAAGTGTGCAAAAAGTGAAGGGGGTTGAATAATTTTCGGTGCAAATGTAGTTGTGATCCCTAAAATCTTCTTTGGAAGATCTATAACAACTTCCAAACATGTCCTGTAGCCACAACTTTTTTTTCTCACTTTTAGAGTATTTTCACACTCTTCCTTGTAGAACTCTTCGACAGTGTCGTGTATGTACTGCATGTTTGAGATCCCCCACAGATTGTTGATATGCAAGTCTGTGGACTGTGTTGACCATTCTAAAACCCTCATCTTTCTTCCCTGTAAGTACTTCATGGTTGATTTTGAGGTATACTTGGCATCATTGGTTTACTGAGAGGTCTATTTCAGGTTTCAGCCAAGTTTGAGCTTTCTGGTGGAGGGGGGATACCAGGTTTTTGGACAAAATGTCTTGGTACTTGAGTTCATGATTCCACTGAGATTAACAAGAGCGTCAGGACCCATAGATACTGTTTAGATTACAGTTGGTATAGCTGATCTGGGCAGCAACTGGGCATGTTTGTTTCTGCAGCGGATTCCGTGGAAGTGCTCTCCATACCCCTGTGCGGTTGTTGCAGCTCGGATTGTCTGCTGGCAGAAATACACGTGGAGAGCACAGCACAGCAAGGCTGTAATCAGGGCTGCAAATTACAGCTGCTGCAAGGCCCTCTATGACAGACTCCTTACAGTTAATCACCATAATGTTTTCACTGCCCATTAGCATGATCGTAAAAACAGCGTGAGTCCATTCAGTGAAAAGTACATGTGGTTGCTGGACTGGCTGAATGCTCCTTTTAAGATTATCTGCCGTATAACTGCGGGCAATTTGGATGGTTTTTGAATGCCAGTTTTTATCACTTTCCCCCAGTGTGGCTGCCCAGTCATGTTTGTAGGCAGGAATCATTGCTGCATTGTCCTGTGTCAAACCTGTAGGATGCTGACCGGCATACACTCGCCAAAGCGTATAGTGCCAGCCTTCTTTTCAATCTGCAGTACACCAGCTGAGCTGCACTACCAGGCACTGAGACCCTCCCTCCCTAGGCAGCCTGGTCAATTATGCCCCGCCCTGCACGTCTCAAAACCGCTGTCAGGCACTGGAAAATCAGGATTCAATTCCAGACCACCACTACGCAGAAACCCAGTACGAGTCGCCCGACAGCCTGCACCGTTGCATTTTGATTTACAGCTTTATTGCTGCCTCTGTGCACCAGCATACGTATCGCACCTCGTGCTTCCCTTAGGTTTATCCACACTGTGATGGTGATGTAATAAAAGGCATGGGGCACATTTCTGGCGCTTGCGTCGCAGGGAGCTTGATGACCTTGCCTGAAGGTTGTGGCGCGCGGTGGAATCCTCTTGATGCATGGGACACAGATAGACGCACGTCGGGTTATACAGACCCTTTATTCAACAGCAGATGGTACATATACAGTAAGAAATAGCTCAGGCCTCTGATATGAGAGAGGGGTCTGTTCTTCTCTATTACTATTTCTCCATTTACCTGTTTAGAGAAGGAGAGGACATGCTTAACAATTGTAACTATTTTTAAATGTCTTTTAAGGAGAGTCCTGCTGGACGCACTAATTGCACTCAGTTTATCTCTTATCGTTTCAGCTTGTATTTTTGTGGCAGGACTATGCTGGGCCAGCATTGCGCAATGTAACATGCTGTGTCTGAGTCCATTATAAATTGACACTTATGTCCAGATTGGATTATAGTCATTTATGAAGTGGGTTTTGGTATGTTTTGTGTGTGTGTGTATGTAAGTGTATGTGGAGTTGTGTGAATTTCTTTGTAGTGTGTGTACATGCGTGTGTCTGCAGTGTGTCTCACTTTAAGTGGGATACGGCATTTTGGAAAGGACCAGATGAGGCTCTGTTCTGCCCCTCCAGGAGTTCCTGCAGGGAGAGATGCAGTACTGATGAACTTTCCAGAAATAACTTGGCAGCACAAGGCAGCGCTCATGTCCAGAGATTGGGTTTTATCGTTCCCCTGTGGCCTAACTGATCTGGGGTCAGTGATACTGGGTTGCCAATTAGGTTTTTTGACGGTGTTATTATTTTGACACTGGTGTTACTGCCCTCTAAAATACCATTGATAGCGGTATTACTGGTATGAAACTTCCCTTTAAACAGATTGGTCTCAAACCGTTTTCATTCATTTTCATTGATTAACAAGTGTGCCAACGATCTGAATAATCCATTGGCAGGTAAACACACAGCTTTCACATCATGTTAGGGAGATAAAACGATAAATTCAATTTAGAAAACTTTGTTTTAAAGGATAAGTTCGCTATTTTGGACCTTGGACCCTATTTGCGGTCTGTCTTCCATGAACCTGACACATTGAGTCCATATTTTCGCTGATCGGTCCAGTATTGAGCTAGCTACAGATTTCCTGTAGGCTCTCACTGGGCTACAATAGAAGTCAACGGGGCAATTAGAAATGTTATGGAAAAACAACGATAAATGTGCTTTCATGTACAATAAATGAGACGGGAAGCTCAGGGTGTATTGTTACCGGTCTCAGTATGCTCTCCTGTGAAATGTATCTCAATCCGAACATTTTTACGTGCTTGGCATGGCTTGGAAGTAAGCATTTCTCTGTTGCTTGTTTTCGCTGCTCCCGCGGAGTACTATGTGTCGGGGGTGGGGGAGCGGGAAGGTGTGCCGGCCGTTTACGAAACTATGTGAGCAGTCTGCGTTTGTTTACCTGCAGCAACGTAGGCTACAATTTCCACAAAAAAACTTGGATGATGGATGACTATAATGATTACGAAGACGAAGAATTCGATTTTGACTTTGACGTTACTGGCTACAGATTTGAGCCAGAATACACGGACACGGAACTACAAGAGATGGATGATAAGAGAGCAAGAGAAGAGAGAGAGGCTGAAGTTGCGCAGGTAATGTAAATTATTACAAATGATGATTACAAACACTACGTTACAAATAGTTCTGCTGTAGGCTACTAGCTAGTAAACTCCAACGGGAGGTCAGGATTTGTGATCAACTGCTTTTCAAGCGGCCTCTCTACAACGTAGCTAGACTGCGGAAGATTACAGTGCGAGGTAGTGCGGTCGGAGAAATAGTTCTGTTTCAAATGGAACTGTTGTTTCAACGTTCGGTTTGCGTTTGCGATAGCCTACATTTCACAGGAGAGCATACTGAGACCGTAAGAATACACACTGAGCTATAAAAGCACATTTATCGTTGTTTTTCCATAACATTTCTAATTGCCCCGTTGACTTCTATTGTAGCCCAGTGAGAGCCTACAGGAAATCTGTAGCTAGCTCAATACTGGACCGATCAGCGAAAATATGGACTCAATGTGTCAGGTTCATGGAAGACAGACCGCAAATAGGGTCCAAGGTCCAAAATAGCGAACTTATCCTTTAAGTCGATTTAACAAACAAATGTACGCCACTCTGTTAACTACTGCGTTAGCTTTCAGCACAATCTGCAGGGCAGGCTATTTAACAAAACCTGTGCTTTTTTTGAATGTCGCATTTTAGATCTTTGCCATGAATATTCTCAGAGTGTGTGCACCGAGAACGATCATGTATCCACAATTTTAAATAATGTTGAAAAAATGTGCACAAGTTTGCGATGCAAATAAAAATAGTTTTAGCATTCACCTAATAGCCTAATTGAAGAGAACTGGCTATATCTGCTGGTATTGAGTATCATGTGAATACAATATAACGTGCTTATTCATTTAAAAACATCAACGTTGAAGCTCTGCAGATGGAATTTTTACTTATTTTTTACTTTCATTTTATTTTAAAATTGTAATTACAAAATACCGGTACTGACGGTGTGGAGATAACTACAACGGTTTAAGCTAGCGCACCGTACGCCTACCGGTTAAACCGAACACAGCGACAAGCCTACTGCCAATCCACCGTTCCTGGCGGCTGAGCTAGCAGTGAATGCACAGGGACGTGGGCAGTTTGGTCCACACGCTGCCGGGTCAACCGCAGGCCCACTTGCCAACTTACGCGGCATCAGGGCCAATTAGCTGACGAGGAGTGAGGGATATGGGCACCAGTGATAAAGCATTAAAGAAAAGGGTCACAATGTATCTGCTGCAGCTTTTAGCGTTCTGTGCTCAGTGCTTGCATCAGTGTAGCATTGACCAATCATGGTCCCTGCCTTCTTACTGAACAGAATGGATGCCCATAATGGTTGGAGAAACTGAATAACAATCAGATGGTTGCAGGATTGGATCCCAGGTCAAGGACTGTCAGAGCGGCTATCACAGAAAACTACAGTTAATAGCCATGTGACATGGAAGGAGTAAATGTGAGCTTTGTGAGTTGACCTGGATAGAAGTGTGTCTGCTAAGAGAAGAGGTCATTTTGGAGAGGCTGTTTGAGCATGCCGTGAGCAGGCCGATGCCCGTGTCACATGGTTAGCAGACATCTGTGAGGCCATGCCCCACCCCCCCCACCCTCGAGTCAATCTCACCGCTCTGGCATCGCCCAAAGTGTATCGGGGCACGAACCCACCTGCATGAAGCGACCATCTGTAGAGACTGCATGTGGTCTGTAGTCCCGCCAGGAAACAGGCTTCCGCAGTCCTGCAGCGAGTTTGTCCCTGCTAACCTCCTTTTATAGACAGGGTCGCTCAATCTTACCTGACTAGGGTCAGTGTGGGTAAAAGATTTTGTTCCAACCTAGCACTAAAACACCTGATTCAAGCAAATTACAATTCAGAGTTTATAGTCAAAACCTTGATTTGTTGTGTGTTTTAACGCTGGGCTATAACAAAAGCCTGCACTCACGGGCGTTCTCGGGTTAGACTGGACTCCCCTACTGTAAGAGAACAGAGGCTGTCACTCCACTGCCAGGGTCTCATCTGTATGTGTTTTTTTTTTCTTTTTGATGCCGTCTTATTCCTTTGACCTTGTCCCTGTCCTGCCTCTCTCAATGAGGAGGCTACGATGATCAGGACTGTTGTGCTTTGCTCCTACCAACTTGACCAATGTGTTGCCAAAGCTTTGCATTCCTTAGTGGTGTTTCCATTTAAGGGATTGCTGCAGCCTTTTGCAATGTGTGTTTGTGTGTGCGTGAGTGTGTGTGACATGCATGTGTGTGCGGGCAAGATGGGGCAGAGATGTTGGACAAGCAGTAGTGGTCCGGAAGCCCGCCCCACCTACAGAGGTTGCCACCCAATCTAAAAACATATAATAGCAATTAAATATCATTGTTTGAAAACAAATTTACTATCATTTTAAAATCAATAGAAAATTTGTTTGCTTAAGCGCACCATTTTGTGACTCATCAAAAAATTCAATAGATTTGCAGTTGTAGACTCTCCTCAGTAACAAACTCAGAGCATAAAATTACGGTGTTTTGATTTGCAGTAATCTCACTATGATTGGCTGCGTGGCCAACCGCAGAAGCGTAGATTTGTTTTGGTTATGTTACCTCAGGAAAGCGAATAACTAACCTAGCTAAATTATAATGTCATCTTCAGCTAATAAGAGGAGCTCGCCACTGAAAAAGATCTCATTCTAGGAGAGTAACTAAGTCATAAATAAAGTTTGTGATCTTCGTTAAATAATGAAACTCCTAAATATCCCAATCACAAAGCAGCGTTTTAACAATGCTATTTTAGCCATCTTTTTTAACATAACGTTAAACGGAAACTGAATATTTTACCCTCTCTCCTTGTCCTTTTTCAATATTTTCCAGTTTCTTGTTTTCTTTGACATCTCTGATATTTTGAAGCACTCGTATTGATGAAGCCAAATTACATTTATGCCATTTTCAATTTACATAATACAATTCTGACTGTTGTGGGGATGCTCTGTCAGTGTAGACAACACAAGCAGGCAGTAAAGAGAGGCAGGGCAGAAAGGAGTTAATTGAGAGGTGCTTACTCTGTACACTGTACATGCAGAGTGGAAAAATGAAACATAGGGAAATGGGAGTAACATTACACCAAGGTACTCCCATTTCCATCCGTCTGGGGGGGGGACCAAACCAAAGGAAGAAAATAAAATGCAAATGGACATACCCCCCACCACCACCATCATCCCCCAACCCCCCCTCCCCCCCACGATCACACCAGTATACCCAATACCCCCCCCCCCCCCCCGGTCTGGGGTCGCACCGTCTCACCACCCCCGTCTACAAAGACATCCTGGGAGAAACACTGACTGACCACATATATCCTGGCCCCTCGGCTGAGGTTTGAGCCTACATATGCTAACTTGACCATAGGTGAGGCACACTACTGCACTAAAGCTGGATGTGCAAATTAGGAGTCCAATAAAGATGTATGCTCTTCATTCAAACATCATGCACTTATAAAAGCTCAGAGAATACTCACATTAACTATTTTTTCTCCATTTTCCAACAATGTTTCTCTTTTGTCCTGCAATGCAGAATTTTTGACAGATTTCTTCTGACCAGCTTTGTGCTGGGAAAAGCTATATTGTGTGACACAGGGCTGTGGGTTTTCTGGGTTTTGTGTGGTCTGAACTGTGCATTTGTGGCTCTATCAGTGGAGATTGGACTGTTGCTGTTTTACCTACAGGGATTCATGGATCCCATATCCTGGATCTTCGTCACTGCTCCTGACCCCACATCTCAGTTTATTTATATCATCCTTTTCCTGCTATTGTTTTGTCTTTCATTGGCCTTATACTTTCCAGAGCACGCTAATCATCACTAATTCCATCTCTCTTCTCTTTCTCTCACACACTCACTCTCTCTCACTTTCACCTTTCCAGATTTTGTTTGTTGATTATGGTAATTCCTCACTAATTTGAACGGGTTTGTGTTTGGATTTGGGTAATTCACTCCAGCACATAATCTCTGTGTTAAAGAAAGCGAAGTTAAAATCCTCAGGTAAACTAAAAAAGTAGTAGAGTAGTAGTAGTATAGTCTACAACAAGTTTTAGTACTACAAGTTATAATACATTTTTTTTAAATGAAACAATACTTATATCAAGATAAGATTAGATTAAACAAACTAAATAACTAATAATAACTAATGTCTTCCTCCTCTAGTTCGCAGGCTATAATTTGCCTGAGCAATTTTTTTTTTTTAATTTCAAGTGCATGAATGTGTATGTTGCATGAAGAACCTGCCAGTTTGCTTATGGCCTTGTAATTGCAATTGTATTAGTGCCGATTAACCATAATGAAACCAAACCAGCCTCTTTTACAACTGCTCTGCCTGTGCACTATTCTCTAGTTAACCTGCCACCTCCGGGAGTTACCGCTAGAGTTTTACAGTTGTAACCTTGAATAGGATAAAGGATATAGTCCTCTGACTGTCTCCTTCACTCTGGTCTTCCTCTCTGTGGGTGTGCCCCAATATTCTTCACTACTCAACTTCTTTCCTCCACTCGACTCGTACCACTCATCTCTATATCCGGAAGTATATGGAGGAAAGGAAGAGAGGAGACGAGTGGAAGAAAGGAGAGAACAAGGAGGCCTGAAGAAAATTGGGACAGCTTATCTACTTCTCCATCATCAAAGGAGCCGTCAACTATTGATGAAGTAGCCCTATCATAACTTTGACTGACGCCGAGACCACGAATAGTCCCACAGCCAATCACAGATCTTACAGATAGTCAGGCAATTTAAAGCTGCAAAATATAGGCTATCATGTAATGTTCAAGTACAAGTAGTTGCATGTACAGTATAAACATGTAACCTGACATTGCAGTTCTCGTTGATACACTAGATCAAAACATCTCGTAGTATACGCAAACATACCAATTTACTGTAATTCCAGAATCCCAATGTGCCCCATGTCTGAACATACAGAGCACTAATTCACCTGATATACTGTAGCAATACTGTGACAGCCTACATTCTATTGCCAGTTCACATTGCATCTCACATTGGCTAATCAGAAACATTTCCGTAGATTAGTGAAACAAATTTGTTGCTTCATATTATCTGAGTTATTGTTTCAGTGTTCATATTATGGCAGTGTTCACACTCAGAAACAATAATTTCCCATTGCAACATCTGAAATTTAATTTAAGTACGTCCTTTGGAAACGATTGGTTGAATAAATTCATTCATGCATATCCACATACTGAAATAATGGTAGCTGCCATGCTTACTTGTGTTTGTTTAAGCAACATTCATGTACAAGCAAAAAATAAACCTGATTATCCATCTTAAATTGCCAAATTTGTAGGATATGAACCACAATACCGAACAGGCATTTTGTTATCTGTTGTAGACAATCAAGCCTTTCGTTACGATGATACACCCTATGTGTGATAGTAACCAACTGAAGCACACACAATTTCAGCTAAATATCTTGCATTGGGGAATCATTATCTTGGGGAAATTCATATAAGGCATATGCATCATCATTACTGTGGGTGTGACCACAATGATGTTACCCAGAAATGTGAAAAAAACTTCACCAGAGGAGACAAGTAGCTGAGTTTGAAGCCACTTTGCTCATCTCCTCCAATATTGGGACAGTGGAGGGAGGGAGGACACCAAAATCGGTTTCCGGGGGGGCATGGAGGAGACGAGGAGGTAGTGGAGGAAAGGAGGATACATTTTTTGAGTACTGGGACACAGCCAGTGTCTGTCTTTGTCTGCCTCCCTTGTGCCTGCATGTCTCTTGTTAGCTCAGTGGGATGGCATAAAGAGTGTGACAGGGGCATGGCTGACTGTATGTATGAATGAATGCGTGTATGAATGTGTTGGGAGAATCTTTTGAATACACCTTTTGCAAAACACAAACCTCATCTCAGCTCTGAGCTTCAACCCTCAATGACAAAGAATCCCCCCCCCCCCACCCTGCCCCCAAGGAGAGTTGGGAGGAGTCCAAAGCCCCGCCTCTGTCCCTCTCATCCTCAGTCATGTGACACTGAGGATGGGTACTGCAGAGCACATCGGCATGCATCCCCTTTCTTCCATAAGGAGCGGAAAGTAAAACACAGCTGGGCCCGTGGGCTATGCCCACAGTACAATCATATCCCTGCCTTTAAACACACCCACCAATAACAACATTTTAATCTGGAATTGTGAGCAAGAGGAAAAAGCCAATAAGATGAGGATCTTCCTAATGGCTGATTCTTCCCAGGTAAAGAACCGCAGCCTCCCTGCTACCGGAGGTTAAAAATAGATTCCCTAGGTGCCTACTTAATGAGATATGTAGGATGCCAGAGAGAACAGAGCACAGAGCTGACTCGATATGGTGGCGGTCTGTGTGTGGGGGGTGGGGGGTAACTGCTCAGAAATCTCTGTCCTCGTATGTCAATCCTCCAATAATATTAAGGTAATTCCTGCATCATTACCATGGCACTGAGCAACAGTGAAGGCCTGATTGGCCCTTCTGAAGCCCCATCCTCTCCTCCCCTCCAGATGTCCAGGGACTGACATGTTCTGAGTAGCACACCCCAGTGTCATGATCTAAATAGTTATTGCAGCTCAAATAGAGAAGTGCCCAACCCTGCCCTTTATTCATTCATTCATCTCCCTATCTCTCTCTCTCTCTCTCTCTCTCTCTCTCTCTCTCTCCATGAGGCCATGTTGATGGGGGGCTCCATCAGGGCCTCCCCACATTGACAGAGGTGGAGAATGTAGAGCTTGATTCACCAATCATAATGCAGGAGCTCACTGTCGCTATGCAGTAAATAGCAGCAGGTCATGCCCCAGGGATATATAGGCTGCCTGTGGACTTTTATAAGAGTTTCTGGGGATACATAAGAGGAGACTTTTATGAGATGCTGCTAGAGTGCATGATGGTAGGGGAACTTCCGGCCAGCTGTTGCCAGGTAGCCCTCATTCTGCTGCCAAAAAAGGGGACTTATGTTAATTGAAGAACTGGTGGCCTGTGGCGCTCCTTTGTACGGACTACAAGATCTTGTCCAAGCAGGCCCTCACCAAACGGTTGAGGACCCACTTGGCATCATTGGTGCACATGGACCAATCTTGCTATGTTACAGGCTGCTCAATACTGGAGAATATGTTTTTAATAAGGGACATCATTGATTTAGCAGGGTGTGGTCAGGTGGATTTTTTGCTGATCTCCTTAGATCAGGGGAAGGCTTTTGATTGGGTAGATCATCTGTGTGGGATGTGGACAAAGTGTTGCACCCATTAATTACACATAGATTACCATACATGTGCTTAATAAAAAATAAAACTACAGAAGTAAACGGTCAATAGAGGAGCAGCCTCAAATAAACGTCCTGAGCATCCAAAAAAAATTGCCATAGCCTACAAGCATTTAAAGTGATACTGCAGTCAAAAACCGACTTTTCCCATTGAAAACCTATGTTTTCAGTTAGATTATGATCATACACAACTGTTTATGTCCGAAAATTTAATGTTTAGTCAAAATGGTTTTATCTGAGTTTTTGTGTAGACTTACCAATATGCTGGCTTCCGGGGATTTGTGACGTCACGAGATCCTTAACATAAAAATGGGTGGACTTGAGGTGGTCCTAGGGGTGGGTCTTGGCTGGGCACGTGGTATAAAAGCAGAGAACGACGATTTTTTTTCCTTCTGAGACTGAGACCCTTGTACTGCTAATTAGCTAGTTCAAGTTCAAATGCGAATTGCTTTGTATTATTGCTAATGTTAATATTACGACTTATATCGAGCTACAGTTATTCATATACGACGTCTTACTACTTGGTATCTTTAGCTAACTTGCCTGCATTATGCCAAGGAGTCAGAGATGTATCGTTCCTCGGTGCAACGCCACCGGCTCTGCTAGCTTTCATAATCTGCCGAGAGACCCAGCGCTACTTAGCCAGTGGCTTCAAGCTATCGGTGTAGAGCACGCGGACTTGCCGAAGAAAGCTCTAGTGTGCAACGCGCACTTCACACCGGACTGCTACCACAATTTAACTGGCTTTGAGATGGGCTTCTATAAAACTCTGTTGCTGAAGCCAGGTGCCATCCCAACAGTGATGGATGTAATTTTGTAATCATTACATCAGCTAAGTAAAACAGCTAAGAACAATATACCTATTACATTGTATTTGTGACATTGTGTAATTGCACATGTATTGGCCACTATTATACAGTTGGGCCAAGCATGCCCGACTACGGCACAGCAGTATTAGACAAATCAAGAATAGCTTCATAACTACGCTGACATAACGTTACCTCAGTAACCTCACGGCAACATAGGTTTTCTGGAGGGGACAGGTTAGAGCAGTGGCCACAAGCACACCTGTTGGGACATTAGTTTGTTTCTGTTTACATGCAAGTTATCTGTACAAACTACAACAAAAATGCTTTTGCAAACGGTTGACATTACTGATAGGTAATAGCTAATGTGGGGTTGAAGGCAACCTATTGTGTGAGCTATCTTTTATGAATACGTAACGTTAGCTAATAAACGATAGCAATAATACATTTGATGTAGCCCTAGCAAAACCAGTAACCAGTTGGTCAGTAACTCGGACGGAATGTATCGATAAGTTAGGTAATGCAAGGCAGTCTATTGTGTGTGAGTTTAGCCCCGTTTGGTCCAGAGAGAACTGGTAACTTAGCTAGCTAGTTATATTAGCTATATCATTTATGAATAATGTTAGCTAATAAATGATAATTCTCTCCGGACCAAGGGAAGTTATGAGGGCGCTACAACCGGCCATGTTCAATATACTAATGTTACTGTGTGACTGGGTTTTGCTGTGTATTTGAATGTATTCAATAGTAATGTTACTTTAGGCAGACAAACAAGCTAACTTAGCTAGGTAACGTTAGCTTTACCATTCGGTTACATCCCGGGTCCTCTCCTCGCGAAGACGTTGCTCAACTAATACAGCCATTTTATTTAGTTGTGAGGAGAGAGCTGGAAGGGGGCTGAGTCAGTTCACCAAGACACACCCTTTCACTCCTTGACCGTATGAATATTCATAATATGACTACGTGGCATCATCGTCATATGACCACACCTACTCACGAGTTTCAGTTCAAATTGAAGCGGAAAAAAGGGCCTTAGAAAAGCCTCTGCAGTATCTCTTTAAGAAGCCAAATAAAATAGGCTATTCAAAGTATATATGTATTAAAATAATACTAAAAAATTAAAATATAAAATAATAATGTGCCTCAGTCAAACAATCTTCAGTACAAATCTGTAAAAGGCATATGCTGTAATGGTGGCGTGACGTGTGAGGTAGGAGGGGCCAAACGCCGCAAGGGGACTCAGTAAGCACTAAGGCCACTAAGACGGGAAACCCCGTAATTAAGGGAAGGAGACAAGACAGGGAACACACGTACCAAAGCTACTAACTGGCTCACTGTCACACGCCAATGAGTAGAAGCGCAAACGCCAGGTATCTCAGTAAGAAAACCAAACAAGGCTAATGGAACAAAGCACTGGGCTCCCATACTTCTACGAACAAAGTGACTAAAGAAAGAGCCAGAAATAATAAACGCCCTGCCTCGGTAACGAGACGCATAAGAACAGGCGAGTAGCATTATGACACAAGTAACACACACCAAACGTACCAAAGCTACTAACCGGCTCACTGTCACACGCCAATGAGTAGAAGCGCAAACGCCAGGTTTCTCAGTAAGAAAACCAAACAAGGCTAATGGAACAAAGCACTGGGCTCCCATACTTCTACAAACAAAGTGACTAAAGAAAGAGCCAGAAATAATAAACGCCCTGCCTCGGTAACGAGACGCATAAGAACAGGCGAGTAGCATAATGGCACAAATAAAACACACAGCCAACAAACACTGCAAAATAATACAAGATTACATTACATTACATTACATTCATTTAGCAGACGCTTTTATCCAAAGCGACGTACAGTAAGTGCATACATAAGTACAGGAGATAGTATACGAGGAGGCGAAAGGAACAGAGATCTAACGTTTCAAGGCTACTCTCAGACTCGCAGTCACACACAAACATGTCCACAACATCACCCAGTCTCCCTATTGGAAGACATGTACCGAAGGACGAAACAGAACTACAGTTCCGAACAAAATCGCCAAAGCTCCATGTACGGAGACAGGTACCGAATAGGACGGACAGGACAGCTGTACCCAACATTTACCGGCTAAATGACTAACGCGAGCTTAGTAGAAAATAAATGCCCTGCCTCTCAGTAAAGAGGAATGTACCGAGGCGACAGGAACAGAGATTCAACGTTCCATGGCTACTTCCATAAGCTCGTAGTCACACAAAGAAAACATAAAGGGGGTAAACGCCCAATCTCCCAGGAGAGAGAAACATTTTACAGGCGAGCCAACGGTAAACCGCCGTCCCATACCTTTACTAGCAAAATGACTAACGTAAGCTTAGTAGAAAATACACGCCCTAGCCTCTCAGTAAAGGGGAATGTAACGAGGAGGCGAAAGGAACAGAGAGCTAATGTTCCAAGGCTACTTTCAGAGACTCGCAGTCACACGCTAACATGTCCACAACATCGCCCGGTCTCCCTATAGGAAGACATGTACCGAAGGACGAAACAGAACTACAGTTCCGAACAAAATCGCCAAAGCTCCATGTACGGAGACAGGTACCAAAGGACGAACAGGACAGCTGCACCGGACATTTACCGGCTAAAAGACTAACACAAGCTTAATGGAAAATACACGCCCTGCCTCTCAGAATAAATAAAGCCCTGCCTGTCAGTACGATAAAAACGCCCGGTCTCTTAGTAAGAAATGACTATACAAATACACCCACAAACAAACAAAGACTCCTCTCGCTTTCACGGAAGAAAGCAGACAGAGAGAGGAGGAAGAGACAGAAAAGGCAAAAGGTCTAGGCAAAGGAAGAAAGGAAAGACCAGGAAGTGGAGACAGAAAAGAGCCAGGGGGGAAGAGTCCTAATATATCCACAAAGGCAAGTCCCGCATTACTCCAATAAAACCCACTGAAGCAAAAAGGGTCTCCTTAAAAACCTAGACCTATTCATACTGACTTAAGAAATCAAAGGGCAAAATAATACCACACAAAACTGTAATGTGGGCGTGACGTGTGAGGTAGGAGGAGCCAAGCGCAGCAAGGGGATTCATTAAGCCCTAAGGCCACTAAGGCGGGAAACCCCGCAGATAAGGAAGGGAGACAAGACATGGAACACACATACAAAGCCACTAACCGGCTCACTGTCACGCGCCAATGAGTAGAAGTGCAAACGCCAGGTTTCTCAGTAAGAGAACCAAACAAGACGAATGGCACAAAGCACTGGGCTCCCATACTTCTACGAGCTAAGTGACTAAAGAGAGCCAGAAATAACAAACGCCATGTCTCGATAACGAGACGCATAAGAACAGGCGAGTAGCACAATGGCACAAACAAAACACACAGCAAAAAAAAACTCTAAAATAATCCGATAGAATATGAGGAGGCGAAAGGAACAGATCCAACGTTCCAAGGCTACTCTCAGACTTGCAGTCACACACAAACATGTCCACAACATCGCCCAATCTTCCCTATAGGAAGACATGTACCGAAAGACGAAACAGAACAACAGTTCTGAACAAAATCTTCAAAAAAACTCCATGTACGGAGAAAGGTACCAAAAGGAACAAACAGGACAGGCTGCACCGGACATTTACCGGCTAAAAGACCAAAGCGAGATTAGTAGAAAATAAACGCCCTACCTCTCCATAAAGAGGAATGTAACGAGGCGAACAGGAACCGAGATTTAACATTCCAAGGCTACTTTCAGAGACTCGTAGTCAAAAGCAAACATGTCAACAAAATCGCCCAAGCTCCATATGAGGAGAGACATACCCGGAGAACAAACAGAACAACAGTTCCGAACAAAATCGTCCCACAAGTAAAAAGGACGAAACCGGACAGCTGCACCAGACATTACCGGCTAAAAGACTAACAAGAGTTTGATAGAAAATAAATGCCGTGCCTCTTGGTAAAGAGGAATGTAACGAGGCGAAGGAACAGGGATAACGTTCCATGGCTAGTTTCATAGGCTCACAGTCACATGCAGAAAACATAAAGGGGTAAACGCCCAATCTCCCAGGAGAGAGAAACATTTTACAGGCGAGCCGACGGAGCACCGTCGTCCCATAACTTTACTATCAAACATGACTAACGCAAGCTTAATTGAAAACACACGCCCTAGCCTCTCAGTAAAGGAATATGTAACGAGGCGAAGGAACAGAGAGCTAACATTCCACGGCTACTTTCAGAAACGCGCAGTCACACACAAACATGTCCACAACATTGCCCAGGCTCCACATAAGGGGAGACACACCCGGAGAACGAACAGAACAACAGTTCCGAACAAAATCATCCTGCAGCTAAAAAAGACGAACAGGACAGCTGTACCAAAAGAGCAACGCAAACTTAATAGAACATAGCACGCACTGCCTCTCAATATAATAA
This sequence comes from Synaphobranchus kaupii, assembly GCA_029718625.1. Classification (NCBI taxonomy): domain Eukaryota; kingdom Metazoa; phylum Chordata; class Actinopteri; order Anguilliformes; family Synaphobranchidae; genus Synaphobranchus; species Synaphobranchus kaupii. The sequence goes on from CM056381.1 coordinate 28,060,572, forward strand.
AGAAAACCCTGACTCACATCAAAGGGGAACATAGTCCACGAGAAGGAGACAAAACAGGGAACAAACGTATCGAAGCTACTAACCAGCTCACTGTCACTCGCAAATGAGTAGAAGCACAAACGCCTGGATTCTCACTAAGAAAACCAAACAAGACGAATGGCACAAAGAACTGCTGCCCTATAATTCTACGAGATAAGTAACTAAGTAGAAGCGTGAACGCCCGGTCTCTCAATAAGGAGAAACCATAGAAAGGCGAAATAGAGCAGAGAACTCCCATACTTCAACGAGATAAGTAACCAAAGAGCCAGCAAGAACTAACGCCCTTCCTCAGTAATGAGACGTTAAAATGGGCGAGTAGCACAAATGGTACAAACAACTCACACCAGACAATGCAAATAACAGAAAAACAAAACAAACAAACAATCAATATCGAAGCCCCGACCGAAGGAAACGGGAGGCTTATATAGCTCTAAAGGTGACCACGCACAGGTGTGGATGCTGACAGAAGCTCCGCAATCAAAGCAGGGCGGAGCAAGCATCCACCAAAAGGGCAGCGCCCCCGCGTGGCCACCGAGGAAAACGACCGCATGGGGAAAAAGGGTAGAAACCCATGACACAAAACAGTGCAAATAATGCCAGACAATACAAATTAATATAAAAGCCCAGAATGATGGAAACGTGGGCTTAAATAGCTCCAAGGTAACCACGCACAGGTGTGATGCTGAGAGAAGCTCCGCAATCAAGACAGGGTGGAGCAAACATCCACTAAAAGGGCAGCGCCCTCGCGTGGCTACCAAGGAAACCGACCGCAAGGGAAAAAGGGTCAAAAACCATGACATATGCTGAACATAATTTGCCATTACAATCGGTGTAAACAACAATGGTGTAAAAATGTGCTGTACAGGTGGTTAATAAAACACGATTAAGTGTTTTTCACTGAAAATATTGACTAAAACATGAATTTATTAAATCAATAGATTATTTACCAGAAAAAAACAGTTACGATGTGTCACTGTAAAAAAAAACTGGTAATGTTGCCTGCCGCAACAGCACACATCAACGTCCCCCCCCCCCCCCCATGCACGCTCAAAGCGCAATAGAACAGCCGCATTTCTACTTGAGGAGAAGTATATCATCTACCTTAGTTACAATAAATGTGTTACTAATATAGGCTACCACCCAACTTGTTTACAAATTTGTGTGTGTCGTATAGTAGCTATACTAGTGTCTTGCTATGATATTCGCATAATAAATATATTGATGACCTTTTTTAAACAACGGTTAATTGGTTTTTACCTTCATAGGGGCATGTTACCTCCGTTACTTCATTAACCGATTACCGGCACAGCCCTAGTTTGGGGATGTTTTATTTAATCAGTGAGGCTGTTGTATAAGGGTGCATCATGTCTGGTCAAAGTGGGAGGTGGGTTGAGTAAACCAGTATGGGTAGAGAGGGGATATAGCAGGGTTGCCCATTGTCTAGCCAGTTGTACTTTACCAGTAAAACTATTGTTGGCAATGGTAACAGAGGCTAAGGGGGGTGGGAATCCCAGGGGCCAGTGCTTCTAAGGCAGCAAGGTTGTCTGCATATGCTGATGACATAACTGTGTTGAGGGACAGGGAGAATATACAGGCATTGGAGGACAGCCTCAGGGTTTATGAGGGTGCCTCCACAGCAAGGGGGAACTGGGGGAAAAGTGAGGCTTTGTGTGCATCATTGAGGGAGGGGTCCCTGCCTCGGCTGCCAGTTGGCTTGCAGTGCGACCAGACAGGGGTTAAGCTACTGGGAGTATATCTGAGAATGGGTGCTTTTATGGGAAGAAATTGGGAGGGGGTTGTAGATACACTGGTGGCTAGATTGGGGAGATGGAGGTGGCTGCTGTCACAAGTTTTATACAGGGGAGAGTTATGACTATTAATAACCTGGTGGCATCCTCCCTATGGCATTGACTAATGGTACTGAACCCCCCTAGTGGGTTGCTGGCTGACATCCAGCAAAAGCTGGTGGATTTGTTTTGGTCAGGCCACCATTGGCTATGGGCACCAGTCCTGTACCATCCAGTGCAGGAAAGAGGGCAGGGGCTGTGATAGACCTGGAAAGTAGGGTGGCGACTTTTAAGTTGCAGGCCTCTCAGAGGGTCTTCTATCAGAGGGAGATATGCTGGAGGGAGCAAGCATGCTCACTGATGAGAGGACCATGCAGCATGGCATGCTCTTGATGAGAACGGACAGCTTTAACACCACAGGGCTCACAAAGTTCTATGTGGCCGTGTGAAGGCATAGCAGCCGTTGAAGCCTTCTTGTGAGGATGGTCTGGAGCAAGGACCATAGGTGTGGGAGGAACCTATTCTCCACAACCCTGTGATCGAATCTGAGCCATTGAGATCACCTACCACGCTGCGGCGGTTTGTGGCAGCAGGCACATGCAAACTGGCTCACCTGCATCAACTAAGGGGGTGTAGTTTAGTCACAATCAAGAGACTAGTGGATTGCACATGGGGTATACTCCATTATATAGTCCTGGAGAGGATTCTGAGAGATGTATGAAAGACCAGGTCAGGCGCATGAGGGCTTTACTGGATAAAAAGGAGCAGCAATGGCAGGATGAGCTTGGTGACCAGACCATGGCACGGTACAGGTGGAGGGTGTTATACAAGGCCCCCATCCGTTTATTGAAAAGTGTGTGGCTAGGGGTGATCTTTTCTGTGGGGGAGTTTGCCTGTGGACTAAGCAAGTTTCCAGCAGTGCTACAGGGTAGTATTTGTGAACTTTTTATATGATCAGACAAAACTTTTGTCTCCGGTCACAGACAGAACATGCTGCAGGTGTGGTGGGTCCACAGATGTACTAGAACGGTTTAGGGGTTATGTCTCTGCATGCTTTAGGGTAGAATTTGAGTATTTTAAAATGATGCATGATACGGCAACATTTAAAAGAATGTTGTGTATCGGGGGGCTGTTTGTGTGGTAAATGAAGAAGAGATGGTTATGTTTAGGTTGAGTGTGGGGGTTGGGCATGATTGTTTTTTATTTTTTTGAGGGGTGTGTCACTCCTGCCTGCATGGGCACAGGTCGTCAACAGTGACACATCGTAACTGTTCACTCCAAAAAATGTGATGAAAAGGGGGAAATTCCTCACAGAAAAACAGCTGCTGCTGAATGCCAGTCTTTTGAACTCACATGCTTTAGAATTATAAGTAAGCAGTAAGGCTGTCTGCCGATGTATTCTTAGCTGTTATTTTCTCATGCTCATTGTTGTTTTTGTGCCTGGGTAGTTTTAGTAGAGCTATGGGAGGCTGAGCTGCAGGTGCAGAGTGCAGGTCTCTTAGCCGGGAGCTAAGCTGTGCATCAGAGTATTTTTCAAGAGATTCTCACTGCACTTTACAGCCCACCGTATGACACTGAACAGCTACTCTACTGGAACAATTGCTGTGGGTAGGTGTACATCTAGGGACAATGATCAAGGATACAAGGTGCATTTATGAAGGCCGATAAGCAATATGCAAATGTGAGAGTGATTGACTTTGATATGTTGCTTAGGAAGTACATTACTGGTAACAGTGTTCTTACATTTGAGCATCTTTTGTGGAAAAGTGCTTACCGTTTCATGAAGAAGGGAGCTTTGTTCGAAAGGCCCAGAAGTTGCATTAACGGGTTTCTGTGGGGTGTTATTTTGAAGGAAGGGTTCCTTGAAGATGAAAACATACTGGGTCTGGCAAGTGAAAAAAACCCCAGACCTTTCACACAGAGACCCTGCCCATTCCCACACATTCCAAGACCAATCCCATCTCACGTCTTGACCATGCCCCACACATGCCCACACTACTGTGGGAGGGGCTGCTATGGAAGTGGATGACAGGGTTTTAAAAAACAGGCATGGAGTCTGTGTTTAAGGTGCTCTGGCGTCTTGCTTGAGTAGACGACATAGGCAGCCCTCGAGCGGTGTGGTGTGACGATTGGGCTCGGCGTGCCCAATCGTTGAAACGTTCCTCGCTTGGGCGGTAGGATGTGCTGCATGAGTGAGCTCACCCCCTGCTGTCTCGCAGTGCTCTTCACACTCACACAGCTCCACCGACACATAGACTTCTGTAGCCCACTGTCACCCACATGCCTGATGCATTCACACTCGCACAGTTGAGTTACTCAGTCCTGCAAACCTTAACCACTCCCATACAGACTCTATCCACTACCCCAAACATGCTTTTTCTGGTCATATATGACTTACCCACACACCCCACTCCAATACATACTGAGACCACTCCCACACACTGGCTAGTCCCACGTAAACCATGACCACCACTCCCATGCAGATCCTTAGAGCATTGTAATTATTTCATACAAGTCAATGATGTGTGATAATTCCACCCATTATGAGGTCCATGAAGCTTCCCTATGCAGGTCTATTATCCCAAAAGCCCCTCCCTCTCATATAAAAGCCCTAATCACATACAGACAAACCTCTGCTGGTCTCAAACCATTCTCTCTCTCTCTCTCTCTTTCTCTCTCTCTCTCTCTCTCTCTCCCTCCCTCCCTCCCTCCCCCTCCCTCTCCCTGCAGATGGCTCAGACCAGCTGAGGAAGTCTGCTGGTGAAGGAGACCTGTACACCTCTCTTCTCTCCAACCAGAACTACCCCTTCCAGCAGGGTTTCTCCAGGGACACCAAGAGTGAGGCCCAAGACCAGGTCCCCAGCATGGAGACACACAGCATGTTCAGCTCTGACTCAGGCATCGAGATGACCCCGGGGGAGTCCATGGACTTCACCAGGAATCTGCTGGAATCAGAGAAGATGGAGGCATACAACTACATGGACATCAGCCATGGGGAGAAACCCCATGCCATTCAGCAGCAGCAGCAGCAGCAGGGAGGAGGGGCCCTGGGGAGTTGGGGGGAGGTGGGCGGATCCGGGCTAGGTCAGTACATGGAAAAGAGTGCCGCCCCAGTGGTGGAGACTATGGGACCAGCCCTGGACTCACAGACCTTCCCCTATGTGGAGGACCCCTCTGATGATGAGCTCTCCGACTACCAGCCTGGCCAGAGACAGGCCAAGCCCCTGGCCGCCAGCCCTATCAAGATCACGCTGACAGAGACGGAGACCCCTGCCCCTCAGCACCCCCCACAGGTCACCGTATCCGACAGGGACAGTATCCTCAGCCTGGGCCTGCAGGGCATACCTACAGTCACCCTCTCCGAGCCCGAGGACGACAGTCCTGGGTCATCAACCCCGCCCTTCACAGGTAGAGCCTCACCCCACAAGCACACTGTCTTGGGCATGGGAAATGTCTGCTTTAAATGGGATTTCTGAAATTACTAGCATTTATTTATTTTATTTAGTGTCTAGTCTAGGTTATCAGCCTCCAGGAGTTCAGATAACAACAGAATAACATTTAAGAAATATTTGGTGAGGTTTAAAGGCATACTACGCAGGCTTTTTAGCCTTGCTGTGGTCCTGTGTTTACAATCAGTCTCCTCCACAGTCCTCAACCGCTACCTAACATAGATAGCTGGAAAGCTAGAGATAACGTTACTTAGAACACGCATTGCTTTTCATCCCCTTGGTGACTTCAACTGTCGCTATCAAGGAAAACCAATTCCAAGATTGACTCTGTTGGCTTGTCGTTTTGCTTCACTGTACTTGTGCTTCTTCACCTCCACAATTACAGTAGTTAGCTAACTTCAAACGCTCAGCTGAAACCTGATCCCACCCCACAGGCTCTATACCCCACACAGAAAAGAGCGTCACACCCAGAAACATCCGGAACACATTTTAGAAGAAGAAATACAGGCAGAGGAGCACAGATCCGGCAAATGTGTGCAAAGACAGAAATTGCCAGTGCATCATAGACATGACTGAGCGTGGTTATTTTATAATATTTCCAAGGTAAAAATCCTGCATAGTATGCCTTTAAAGAAAAGAGGAAAAGACATTAAATGTCTAAATGTTGAAAAGGAAATCTGTGTCAATAGTCCAAGAGGCTGAAAATTTTGAAAGATAGAGGCGACTTGATATCTGACTTGATATCTCTTACTAGCTATTTCCTATCATCTCTTTCTCTCACATACTCTCTCTCCCACTTTCTGTCTCTCTCCCTGCAGAGGAGTCTGACTCCCCATCAGAGCCCCTGTTTCAGGCCAGTGGTGCGGGTCCTGTGTGTTCAGTTCACAATCAGGTTTCAGTCAGTGGCAGTTCCCCCAAACAGCCCAGCCCCCCAGCAGAGACAGCGGTTAAGCCTGTTAAGACCGGAAAACCTCTTGTCATCCATGACCAAGATGGCAGCAGCGCGGAGTCGGGCGACTCCGAGATTGAGCTGGTATCGGAAGAGCCACCGCCTCGCAAGCAGCCGTCCAGCATCGCTTACACTGCCCCCGCCCCCACTGTGCCCACGCACCCCGTACCCCCCACCCCCTCCATCCAGTACAGCATCCTGCGTGAGGAGAGGGAGGCGGAGCTGGACAGTGAGCTCATCATTGAATCCTTCGATGCCTCCTCCGCCTCAGAGGAGAGTCCCAAGAGGGTTCAGGATTCTCCCGCTCAGAAAGGACAGAAGGTGGGTTCCCGACTGGCCGATGCCCCCTCTGTCCCCACCTCCCGTGCAGCCCCCTTGCCCCCAGCTGTGGCCACCCCCGCCACACCCCTGGCCGGTGCGCAGAAGGTGCCTGCCGAAAAGGGTCCGGTCTCTGGCCACGTAGGCGACGGTCCTATGGTCAAACCCAAGCCCCTGCTTGCCGCGGCGGTGCCCCCGGAGGTGCAACTGGAGCAGCCGACTCCGGAAGATAAGGGCGGGAAGAAGAGGCGAGCCAGCCAGGGGAGGAGGGACTCGGAGAGACGGGCCACTGCCTCGGCCTTCCTACAGGGCTTGGACAGGCAGAAAGGTGAGGACTTTCTCAAACAGCACATTCCAGCCTCCACAAAGCTGTCCCAGCTGGTGCAAAACATTACTGCAACTCTTTACAATGTTAGTGTAAGGTGGTGGGGAATTCACTTTTTTGTAACCTTTTTTTTTTTTACCAATGCCACATCACTACGTTTTTTTAGGCTGTGTAAAGCTAGCTTTCTCATTATTTTGTCGGGTACTGATGAGACCGGTGCTTAGCTGGAACGTCTCACAATGTCTTTCACTGAAGGACATGGAAGTAGAGCACCAGTGGCTTATATAGTCTGTAATAGTTTGCGGTTTCTAACCTGCCTTTAAACCTTGCGGTTTTGCCCTGGATAATGGGGCCTGTAGATCACATGCATATGAATGTGATCCTTCACTCGGTCAACATCATCTCTTGTAATCCAGAGTATTATACAGTAGTGTGTAAAAGGTGATGTTTCCCCTGGCTGAGGGCATCCACAAATAGAAACAGTAGGCTCTGCCAAAAAGTAAATGCCGAGTCACGCTGACTTGGTGTGTTGCATTTTTTTTTTTAAATGGGGTGGGACTGTGAGAATTCTGCAGGAATTGAAAGGGGCGGATAGTGATGCTGCTTCAGGTCATCCCCTCACAACTGGGTCAGTGAGGTCTCTGGGCCTCAGAGCAGCTTCATTGGTGGAGGACAGCCCTCCCCTCCCCCCTGAAGTCATATAATACCCATCTGCTAATCTAGAAGCAGGATTAACAGAACACTGTTTAATGGAAGTCTGAACTCTGACTGTTTAAAATGTAGTGTGTGTGTGTGTGTGTGTGTGTGTGTGTGTGTGTGTGTGTGTGTGTGTGTGTGTGTGTGTGTGTGTGTGTGTGTGTGTGTGTGTGTGTGTGTGTGTGTGTGTGTGTGTGTGTGTGTGCGTGTTAGTGCCTGTGTAATTGATTGTAAGTGATTGTAATGTAATTTGTGCAGGAAGGTGTATAGGTGTTTGTTGTACAGTGATGCTTGTGTGTGTGAGTGTATGGGTGTGGTACAGTATTTGTGTTTGTTGGTACTGTGTGTATGCCTGTGTATATGTGTGTGTGCGTGTGTGTTACAGCGTCTGTGAGTGTGTGTGTGTGTGTGTGTGTGTGTGTGTGTGTGTGTGTGTGTGTGTGAAATAGTTACATGGTTGACTACACCCTGACCCCCCTCATGTTCACATTAGCATGGGGCTATTATGCGCCTGAACTTGCTCTGAGTCAATGTCATCCAGGTAGGCAGATGAGGCTTTGCATCAGTCTGATAACTGCAAGTGGCCAAGCAGCGCCACCTGTAGGACAGAACCATAATGGTCTGGACTGCATTACCACTGAGATCTTCCTTGCCACTGATACCACCTGCTAGTGAGCCCTGGCCTGTCTTTAATAGGTCATGATGGCTTAAGCCCCCGTGCTCATGCCACTCCAGATCCTATCTTTAACCCAGCGCAGAGGACTGGCTGATTTCAGAATCCTGGAGGGCTGCAGTGACTACTATTTTCCCGCATATTTCAGCACTTAAGTGCTTCATTTAACTCAATGATTGCCAAAGGAGTCCACACACCTTTGCTGGGATTCACTCAACATTTGTTCTTAACTTTAGCTAACAATCAAAAGCAAATATCTATATTTTCATCCACCAAAGCTAAGGTCAAGGTTCAGGAGAAATGTCAATTAAATACAGGCCCTTGTTTCCAAGGCCTAAATTGGCACACACTGCGACTGTGGTCCTCCGGGACTTGAGTCTGAGATTCCTGATTTCGAGTGACATGGCAGTGTACGCTTGGCCGGGCATGCGCAAGCTGGCTCATCATTATAAAAACGGCGCTCCACTCCCGCCTGTTCCTCGCTGCATCCAGCCAGATGCCCAGACTCGGACTGGACTGATGCGTGCTTCCCGTCACAACACATCCAAAGGGCGTGGACTCCAGAGCAACAGGGGCTGAGGAAGGTGTTGCAAAGACTGCCCAATCCAGTGGTTTTTGTGCTTTCCCTCATGGATTTGCAGGGTGTGGAGACTGTCATTGCACCTAAGCGCTTAATTGATTAATCAAAGCAGTTGTTTCTGTAGTTACCTCATATAGTCTGGTTCCTTTTGTCTGAATTGGTTTCAGATTTTAAATATAAAATAAAAAACAAAACCCAGCCACCCTGCTTCTCTCCAAGGACAAGAGTGAAAACCACTTTTTGTAATGGTATGAAGGCTATATGAAAAAGACCATGTGTGTCAGGCCATCGAGCGGCTGTGTATTTCGACACAGAATCCTTTCCAATAAACTGAGTTTTGTATCCAGGCCCTCCTGTCTGTGTCTGCTTCTGCCAACTAACAAAGAACATGTGCACGCTACTGGGAATCTCAAATAACAAGACGACAAGCTTGTTACAATATGTTTTAAAGGAACCAGTGGGTTACATGTAATGAGCAGTGTTCTGCTCAGAACTTACTATAAATGCCTCCCTCTAGTGGTGATAGAGATTAATAATTGGGAATAGCAACAAGCAATATATATATATATATATATATATATATATATATATATATATATATATATGTATACACACACACACACACACACACACTCACACAGTCACTTTCAAAATGATTGCCACCCTTGATTAAGATGAACAAAAAAGACTATAAAATAAGTAATACCAATACTGAACTATATTGCGATTTTGTGCACCTTCCTATTGTAAGGATAATGGCAAAGTGAAAATAAAATAGTAAATGTCTTATGAATCTGGGGAACACCTTGGGGTGGAATCCTAGACCATTCCTCCATATAAAATCTTTCCAGTTTATGGATATCCTTCACACGGACTGCCCTGGCAGAGCCAGCCAAGCTAAAATGTCCTGGTCCTTGCCCTTGGTAGAGTTCATGATGCCATTGACCTTAACAATGGACCCAGGACCAGTGGAAGCAAAACAGTCCTAAAGTATCAAAAATGCATTACGCCATTTTGCAATAGGCATTAGATTATTTTCTGTTACATGCATATTACCTCATTTTTATATTTATATCCTTGCTATATTTCAGTTAAAAAAGCTTTGGTGCATTGAATATTTCTGCATGCTTCACAAAGAGCATTTATTAATATACATTTTTTTTTTCACAGAGCAGTTTTTCTGTAAGCTATATTTTGCTCATATAGTTATCCCTGAAATCGCTGTTTTTAATTGTATACCATGTTAAAATTTAGAGTCGTATTCCAGGTCTTATCAATGTTCCAGGGTGAGCTCCCTGACAGCCCCTGAAAGGGTTTTTAACCCCTTTGTGCAGTGACCCTAGCGGTGTAGACCCTGGGGTCAATTCTAATTGGGATTAGTAATGTCTTAATTGTAATTGATTGACAGTTTTAAAATCAAAAAAGAACACATTCTAAGCTTTCCAAAGAAGTATAATATAGGTCATTAGACAGTTGTCAGAGCTGTGCGTGTCACGAGCGTATTTCAAAACAACACACGCCGTTTGTACAATGGCGAAGTGACAAAAACATTTTCAGTGCTTGAAACTGCTGGATGCTGTACTCGTCCTCTGGATTCAGATGAGGAGATTTACTTTATGACTCTTCATCTGAAGCAGACAGCGTGGATTCCATAGCTAAAGTGTTGTCTTGTGTACAAAGTGTGCGTGTGCCTGTGTGTTTTATGGTGTTGTATTCATAATAGTATAGCTAGCTAGCCACAGAAAGGCTAGCTAGGTTGTGTTATTATTGTTTATGATGTCACAGTTTTACATTAGTGGTGCTGAATTCAGAATTGAAGGACCTGTAGTCTTTCTTATAGAGTACTCAAGTGAGTGTCAGACATGGGGGGAGTCTGGTTTTGGGAGTAAATTCCCTATGACAGATAGAACGAGCTTCTATTTCTTGAAATCTGATTCATAGAATGAGCCAAAACGTTCCTGGTTTAGCCTGTGTGGCATAAGGATATATATGAAGGTAGATTTGTGTCTTTATTATTCAATCAAAAAAAAAGGTTGCTTCAATCAAAAAATATATTTTCAATCAAAAAAACCTTCACTTCAATCAAAAACAACTTTTTCAATCAAAGAAAAAAAGTGTTTGAATGCAAAAAAAAATTTGAGACTCAAAAAAATGCATTTGAACACTTTTTTTCTTTGATTGAAAATATTTTTTTTGATTGAAGTAATGTTTTTTGTGTTGGCCATATATATCTAACACCATCACACAAATTAGTCAACGTGAACTAAGTTAGCAAGCTCTATGTTTAATCGAAATATCAAACAGAGTAGGCTAATAACATGACACCAATCATTTTAATACTGTTTTATGTAACATCACTTACCAACAACTCCACCACTGCTTGCTGCCAAAGCGATTCCAAACGAGATTCCAAACGAGATTCAAATTTCAGTCACTCAAACATGTCTGACCAATGGGGAAGCATCCGCCCCCACTGCGGGATGTTTGTGTCAAAATGATTCAATCAAAAAAAAAAACGACTTCAAAACTTTTTTCACTTCAATCAAAAAAAAAAAAAAAATCACTTCAATCGAAAAAAAATTCAATCAAAGAAAAAAAGTGTTCAAATGATTTTTTGGGGGTTTCAATTTTATTTTGGCATTTGAACAGTTTTTTCTTTGATTGAAAATATATTTTTTGATTGAAATGAATGTTTTTTTGGTTGAAAATATGTTTTTTGATTGAAGCAACTTTTTTTTAAATTGAATAATAAAGACACAAATGTCCTACCCATAATATGGCCAACACAAAAAACATTACTTCAATCAAAAAAAATATTTTCAATCAAAGAAAACATTTTCAATCAAAGAAAAAAAGTGTTCAAATGCATTTTTTTGTCTCAAAATTTTTTTTGCATTCAAACACTTTTTTTCTTTGATTGAAAAAGTTGTTTTTGATTGAAGTGAAGGTTTTTTTTGATTGAAAATATATTTTTTGATTGAAGCAACCTTTTTTTTGATTGAATAATAAAGACACAAATCTATCTTCATAGATATAGACCATATATCGCATGTTCCAATTAAAGTTTTTTAAAGTAATGGATTAATGATTGTAGTTTGACTTGTAGTCCACTTTATCGGACGACATATCCAGTACTGCAATGCACGGGTGGTTCTCGACCAATAAGATATCATCATCTCGTCTGTCTGGACATTTTTTGCAGATGGGAGTACTGCCCCTGACGAGTTAATGTTAGCTTGCTAAGTTGAGAAGCCCGCCCGACAAGGTCAGAAAATACGCTACGGTTAACCACATAAAGCAATTATAGCTTTAGTCCTTCAAGCTAGCTAACTAACATTAGAAAAAAGTGTTTAAAAACGGAGCTGTGTGCTACTGCTGACTAACGTTATATAACAACATTTGGAGACAACACTGCTCGTCCGGAGGGAATTATGGGACGTCGAGTTTTTAAACAGTGCCAGCGCTGGTATATTCACTAAAACGTAAAATATACTCGAAGCTGGTCCAGAAAAATGACATAGTTTGCAAACGGGTGTTATATTGAACAATCCAGGAAATTGACGGTAAGACATAATCACTAGAAATTATTTAAAAGTAAGTTTTAGTTATTGTCTACGCTCTAAATGAATGGGGAATTTACTTCCGAAACCAGTGTGACATAGTCACTTGAGTAGTCTATTCTGGTTTAATTTAGTTTATACCTAGTTATTATACCTAATAGCAACCTATTAGGTATTGGCTATAAGCTAAGCCTGCATAAGGCTCAATGATAAAGTATGGGGAGTCTGTGGAAAAAAGTCCCTACCTGAGGCGACTTGGATTTATATATCATAAGTAATGACAATGGTGGTGAGCTGTCAATCTATTACTTTACTAACTTTACTGGGAATTTATACTACACTATAGTAGAAGCTTTCATGTGTGGCCTAGCCATTCATTACGTTGGGTGAAACAGCATAGCTAATATAGGGACATAAATGGATGACATGGCAGTTAGTTGTCCCATACAGTAATCCATGGGCTGGCATATGTTTATAGAATAGAATAGAATGGAATAACTTTTATTTTTCTGTTTGGGACCTTCAGTTGTAGCCCCACCAACAACAAAAAGACAGAGACAGTGGGGCAGACTCACAGCACACAAACAAACATATCAAATATCATTTCATTAATCAAGTGAATTAAAGTGGAATACAGCCATGCTGCCATGATTAAAAATAGCCCCCGCTGTCCCGAGATGTCCAGTGGCATTAAGTAGTCCAACACACAAACTGCGCCTCTGCGATTTTCGTCCATACACACAGTGTTGCGGTCTCGACACTGTCGAAACGGATGCACCAAACTGCGTCAACCTTCCCAGTTGTCGCCTCACTCCTCCCCACATTATCTTCTTCTTCTCCATTCCCTGGTTGCCCTTTGAAGATTTCCTGCACTCCCGGATCAGTCCCAACATCTTCAACTCCGGTGAAGAGCAATGATAAACTTTGCTGCTGCAGATCCAACGGACATTCCCGAGCATATGTTGTGAATGTGTCTCCATGGTGACGACCACAAACAAAATCCCGGCGAGACAATTTGCCAATATCATCAAAACAAGCGGCAGGAGTGCCCCGAAAGATCTCCAGCCCGCCTCCCCGCACCACAACAGACACACAGCGCATGAAAAAACAAAAGACAAAAGCCCGACACAACAAAATACATTCAAATTAACAAACACGAACACGAGAGACAGCTGGACTACATGTCGCCATTACAGCGCCACGTGACGTATAGTAGATTATATATATAATTATATAGGAGATAATTATAGTAGTTGAAATAGTAATAGTTGTAGAAATTCATATGACGCTGTAAATTGTGTGCATGTTCTCATACATTGTTAGTCTGACTGGTTGGTAATAAATTACAAACGAAGCGACAAACTCCTGGACGTCGCTCTCCATGTTTGGCCACCAAAAAATTCCCTAGTATGGTGAACCCCAGGGTGAGCCGCCAGCTGAGAGGAATGACCCCACTGAAGCACCCGGGACCTGATCCGGGAAGGAAAAATAGGCAGTGAGACGGGACGATACGTAATTAAGAATTTAAAGCGGGCGAAGAATAATGCCCATCGAGCTTGGCGGGAGTTACCCCTTTTAGCCTGTTGGACATATTCAAGATTTTTTTTCGTGGTCAGTCCACACAGTGAAGGGATGCTCAGCTCCCTCCAACCAATGGCGCCACTCCGCCAATGCCAGCTTGACTGCTAACAGCTCCCAGTCTCCTACGTCATAATTTCTCTCGGCAGGTGTAAAAGCACAAGAGAAATATGTGCATGGGTGCAGTTTGCGGTTAAGCGGTGAAAGTTGGGACAGAATGGCCCCTACTCCCAACTTTGATGCATCCACCTCTACCACAGGTGGAGGGAGGGATTGGGAGTTATAAGAATGGGCTCCGAGCTAAATCTCCTTTTAAGCTCCTCAAAAGCCGCCTCGGCCTTAGGGGTCCATTGAAACTGAGAAGAGAAAGTGCTTTTCGTAAGGGCTGTGATGGGGGCGGCTACCGCGCTGAAGTTGCCGAAATAAAACGGCAGTAGATATTCGCAAAACCCAAAAAGCGCTGGACTTGAGACGTCATGATCGAAAACCATCGCCATCTCCTCCATCAGACCATACGCGTAACGCATAACAGGAGTGTTAGAGCGAATAAGGGGATCAGCCCAAGCGAGGGCAGTACCGATGAGCAACGACAAAATAAATGAGACCCGGGACTCCTGGGTCTCAAAGCGGGAGGGCTGTGCCCTAAAAAAAATCAGACACTGGGTTAGAAACCCTCTGCACTTCCCAGGTGCCCCATCATACCGGAGAGGAAGCTGGAGTTTGGGGTTCCTAATGACAGGCAAGAGAAAGAAAGGTACCTAAAAAGCTAATTGCACTGAAGGCAAGTCCCGCATTACCCCAAAGCAAGCTATGGGGCAAAGTGGTCTCCTTGAGCGCCTAGTCCTATAGCTTACCGGTTCTGAATCGCAAATGAATACAATACAGAAGCACGGAGCTTAAATAACCGGCAGGCAACTCAGCACAGGTGAGGCGACTGAGTACCCGAGAGAGCGAAAACCCAGCGCGGAGTGAAAAAGCAAGCCGAGAGCGCCCTCGTGCTGCTCCGGCAGCGAACGACCGCAAAAGGAAAAAGACGGCCAAAATCCATGACATTATCTACTCATGTATAGGGTTTGTCATTACTGACTGGGAGTAGACAGCGCTCCTGTCTTGATGTTCATTGGCGTTCCCACTGGTTGATGAGGCTGTACCAGTAAGAACCACAGAGGCACTAAAAATTGTGATTTATATATTTTACAAATTGTTATTTTGCCTGTTTTCACAGTTCATTATTGTTCAAATTTGATTACATTCTTCTGTTTAGCCAACCATAGTTCAAAAGATATTATAGGCTGTTACTCTATATTAAGCATTTTAGTAATATGATGAAAGTGTTACCCAATGTTCAAAATTCAATTACAAAATATTTGTCTCTGAAAACACAAGAAATTATGTCTGCATAATACAGTAGCTGTGTCAGTGGCTGCTCTCTAGGACTGCTAAAAATACCTCCCCGTCATTCACAGCAAGTAAAAGTTTCTAAACCACCTTCCTTCCTTCTGGGCTGAGAAGCTCAGAAAAAGTCTTGAAGGCCAATTGACAATGCTATTCAGAATATGGGGTTTTTAGCCAGTAGAGCGTACCATCGGAGCCTTGTAGTATGCAGATAAATCTCTTCCATCGAATCATTGCACTTGTTTTTCTCTCTACTTTGCGAAGGATAGAAAGGGCTGAGCATTTACTGTGTATAATTTAGTGAAATTCAATTTGTATGGTTTTTTAAATCAAATTTTAGATAAAATCAAATTTTCGCTTTAATTTTATACATAGAATTAAAGGAAGTAAAGCAAAGAGTCATTCTGATGTGGGTTAATGGGTCTAGTCAGCGTAAAATATTTTCAGTTGCCAATAAAGCTGTCACATATCATTGCATTACATTGCATTACAGTCACTGAGCAGACACTCTCATCCAGAGTGACGTACAGAAGTACAGAACCATGCGGCATCCGCAAGAAGGCACAAAGGCCCATTAAAGCTGCACAAGGCAACTTCCCCCTTTTGCACTCCTCTCTCCTATCTCTCTCCTAAGCCCCTCCCACCAAATTATGCTCCAGTGCACGTGTGGAGACAGGCAGACAGGGAGGGGTTTATTCTACCGGGAGGATCTTTTGCTGGTTGGTTTTTGGAAGACCGACTTGAGATTTTTTGACAGTCTAGTACAGAGCCCAGAACACTCACAGAAACCAGATTTTTTTCTCATAACACTTCATTTATTGATAGCTGCAGGAATTTAATGAGCAAATTTAGTACACCTTTTGCCTACTGCACCTTTAATAATCAATAAATGTACTGTAACAACAATTTATGTAACATCGTTTCCCTCCAATCCACCTCCCTTTCGTTTCCTTTGTATTTTCATTCCTACCACCTGGTCCGTATCCGGGAGGGAAACGAATGGAAAACCGCCTTCAACATGCTATTGGGACAGTTCGAGTACCTGCTGGTCCTGTTCGGGCTTAATAATGCCCCAGCAGTGTTCCAGCCATGATTAATGACATCCTCCAAGACCTCCTCAACCGGTCTGTATTCGTCTACCTGGACGATATTCAAATTTTTTTCCATAATCCAGAAGAACACGTCCAGCACGTAAAGCAAGTGCTCCAACACCTCCTCGAGAAAAAGCAGTTTGTTAAAGCAGAAAAATGTGAGTTCCATGTTCCCTCCGTGAGCTTTCTAGGCTTTATCGTGGAGAGTGGGCGAGTGAGACCGGGGCCTGAGAAGATCCAGACAGTGGCAGAGTGGCCTTGTCCTACCTCACTAAAACATCCTGTAACATCCACCATTTCCATCCACCTCCCTTTAGTTTCCTTTGTATTCCCATTTCTTATGTTTCATGTCATGTTTTTCAGTTCACCCTGTTTGTCTCTGTTCTGTGTTCGTTGCAGGCTGGGCGTGGTTCCTTTTAGTTACTTGTTTCTCCCCTTGATTTGTCAGCCTATCACTCTCCTACTCGCTCACATTCCTCACTCCTTTCAGTTATCCAATTAGTTCCTTCACCTGTTCCCTTCACTATTTAGTTTCCCCTCTCATGCCATTTTGTTGCCAGTTTGTTTTCTCTGCTCTGTTTGAGATCTCTCCCAGCCATTCTAATTATTATTCCTGTTTGTCTCGTAAACTGTTTTTACAAAAAAAATCTGTCCCTTCATCCAGCTTGTCCAGCCTGCCTCCTGCCTGCCCCTACCAGCCCTGACTCCTCTCCTGCCCCGCTTTAGTTTGCCAACCCCATATCCTGCCTTCCTCCCTTTATTCGCCCTTTGCCTGGATTCACTTGCCTTTCCTCTAATAAATATTTTCCCTTGTAGAGTACTTGAAACGAGTCTGCCTCAGAGTCTTGCATTTGGCTCCAGTCCTGTACACTGCCGTAACAAATTTGTATTGTAACTAAAGAGAGTACCACTAGTCAAATAGCCTATCTTTACACAGCTATCACAATAACTTTATCAATAAGGAAATCCAAAGAAAGAGAAAAACAAGGGTTATCTAAATGGTGTCAGGGGAGCCATGGTGCAATCTTAAGAAGCAAGCCTTATGGGTTACAAACAAAATTAACCACCAAACCAAAATATTGTTTGCAAAGCAAAGTATTTATTCCAAGGCTAATATGAATACTGTGATTGAAGTTAATTACATAGGTTATTATCAGCATTTTAGCATCCGATTTTCAGATTGGCAGTGATGGTAATACGCAAAATTTCTTGT
Source organism: Synaphobranchus kaupii (assembly GCA_029718625.1). Taxonomy (NCBI): domain Eukaryota; kingdom Metazoa; phylum Chordata; class Actinopteri; order Anguilliformes; family Synaphobranchidae; genus Synaphobranchus; species Synaphobranchus kaupii. The sequence continues at coordinate 28,078,225 of CM056381.1, forward strand.
TTTCTCAGTCAATGGACGAAAAGACAAATATGACTTTATTAATATGAAAGCATGAGAAGGTAATTATGGGGTTAATTATAAATAGTTTATATTTATAATTATAAATTATTACCACTTTAGATGTATTCAGATGTAGCAGACACTATGTGCTATATTTTATACCATCATGTTCAATTAAATTTTATAAGCATAACACTTTTTAGAGATGTTGGGCCTCATTCATGAAACGTGAGCAGAACAAATTTGTGTGTAAATCGTTTGTATTAGCAATTGTGTTCGTATTTTGGCATTCATCAACGTTTTCGTATGATTTTGTACAAACAAACTTTACACCTGCTCAGGACCACGCGTACCACGTTCGTAAAGTCAAGGCTATGAATCTGTTTAATTACACCCGTAGGCTAATGTAATGATTGCTCCCAGTACTAGGTTATTTTTCTAAATTGATAAAAAGTTAAGTGCTATGTGACGTTAAATATGCTGATTAAAACACACATTTAACCAATGAACGAAATTTGCTTTAAAGTGGCTTACAGGTCTGTAGCCAGCGTTGCAATCGTGTGCTCAACGGCATAATCCAGCTAATGCCAGCGTAGCCTACATCCAGTTCTCCTACAAGATGCAAAGCCAGGTGGAGTTAAAGCAGGGTTTTTATGAAATTGCTAGCCTGCCCAATGTTATTGGTGCTATAGACTGCACACATGCGCATCAAGGCACCATCCGATGATGCATTTGTGTATATGAATAGAAAGGGCTATCACTCCATCAATGTGTATGCAGCTCATATGTGATACGAAATGTGTGTTGCTCAACATCGTGGCCCAGTGGTAGGGTTGGGACGATACAATTTTTTTCAGACCGAGTACAAGTACTCACTTTTGGGTACTTGCCGATACCGAGTACCGATACGAGTACTGTTCATATTTGAAAAATAATTTTCAGTTACCACAATAATGAGATTGCCGATTTTGCAAACATTTTTGTTAATTAATTCATGCATTTATACAAGTAAAATAAAATAGAATAATTGATTAAATGAAAGGCTTTGAGGTCATCCATTTTGTTCAAAATAGGCTAATAATAACTGGCAAATCTTAGTAAGCTGACTAAAGATGACTGTTTTTCATTGTGTGTTGTTTAAATCAACAACTGTTAAGCTGATAACACAAATTTTTGTTGAGGGAACACAGTTAATTTGATTAACACTAGAAGGACGGGAGCGGTCATTTGCCCGCTTTAGGAATTCTGAACATTAATATCTCCTAGCAGGAGAGTCACACTGCTTGCCTACTTCCATGACTTTTCCTATATTTGTCATATATACCTGGTCATGTTTTAAAATTGCAAAAATTACTTTCTGGTAAAGAAATATTGTCTGTAGAATATAAAGAACTCCAAGCAACATTGCATTACAAAAATAAAGCTTTATTTACCTTTTTACCCAAGGGGCTTTCATCAGAACAAACAAAACACACAGGGAACACCAATACCACATAAAGAGCTTCAAACAGCTACATCAGGTGGTGCCAATTAGGCCATCAGGAAGCATCAGGCGTCATCATGAATCAATTGTCACGAGTGTATAGGAAATTGTATAATATGATCAATTAGGTTTAATAAGAAAAGCAGCAAAAAAGACAGTCAACGGTTTCAGTGAAAAGTCGTTTCAATCCCATCTTCTCATTGTCGTTCTAGGTTGTTTGCAAGTCCCGCCTTTGAAGCGTTAATTGATCAACAATAAAAAATAGAACATGAAATTGTAATTTAAAGTCTCTTTCACTTTGCACCCTGTTGACTGTTGACTTGTAAGATTCTGTGTTGGTATCGGGTTGTGTATCGGAGCATTTTTACAAGTACGAGTACGAGTACATGAGCACAGGATCAGACCCGATACCGATACCAGGATTGGTATCGGTGCATCCTTACCCAGTGGCCTGCTGGGACCCACGACAGCTTTTTGGGCCGTTTTACATTACCACGTTTCTATGACACCGGTACACAATACTATTTTTTTTCTGCTACTGAACATTTCAATTCAGTGCCGGAATATATATTTTTATTTTATTTTCTGGGCCGTTATGAATTTGTATCCACCTGTAAATGGAATTTGATACTTCAATTATGAAAATTCATGAGCGTGAATTTCTGTGATTTGCAAAATAAGGTTCCTGTCTCCTGTCATTTATGATGAATTTGGAATGTATGCCTGTCATTTACGATGAATCGGGAATGTATGAACATGCGCACGTGAATACAAACAAATCTGCCTTTCCGCATCGTTTAATGGCGTAAATTTTTGTTTTCTATGTAAATGTACACACATATTTAGGAACAATTGAATTATTAAATGAATGAGGCCCACTTTCACAAAGATGCTTACAGAAAAACAGGAGGGGGCTCATTTATCATTCGTACGTACATTCAATTCTGATCGTAAAGTGTGCATACGACCATTTTTACACAAATTTTCGGGTTATCAAAATAAAGTAGGCGTATGGTACGATGAAACTTGTGAGCTTAAAAATTAGATTTTGCTTTAAATGAGTAGCTGACCATGAGGGCGAATTACTAATAATCACAATGCTGAGGGGCAATTGGCGACTCTAACAAAACAGATGAAAACGGTGAGTAAATTCAATTCATCAAATGTAAAAAGGAGTTTATTTCATGTCATGTCATATAAGAGTAGGCATATATATCCTTGAACAGCTTCAGCAAGTCTTGCCTTGTTGACCAATTGCGTGCAGGTGAGGGTGTATTGGGGGACGGTGAACGAGGCTGTGTGAAAGGTTTGACTAGTTTGGCTGGTCAGTCTGCACACACTGCGGCGATCGAAGTGTAATAACATTTTGTTGGGTCCTTCAAGGTCTGAGAGGTCGGGGATGCCCTTTCTCCAACCTGTACAGCCAGTACTATTTTTGTGAAGGGTCATGTTTTTACACTTTTTTATCTCAAGTGTAGTTCGCTATTCAGAGGAAGCACTATTTACAGCCCTGGTTATCTTCTGCCACATAGCAGGTTTTGAGCCAGGCTACACACCACTACTAACGGTCCGAGAAAGCACATATTTATTTTCATGTTCATTCAGAAGCATTTCATCCTTACAGAAAAAAATATATTCTTTTCTTTCTTGTTGCCCGCCATTGCCTATAATAATGAGAAAACCGCATTGGCATGTGCATTTTAAAAGAGGTGGCCTTGCCAAATATGGTAGTAAATGTCCGTGTGAATATGTTAATTCAGTATGATATGCACGCGTTTCCTAATATAGGATCAGGTCTGATTTATCAACCTGCAAACAAATTTACGCTCAAATCAGTGTTTTATGCAAGTTTGATGAATCACACATGTGATTTTCATATGCAATGTTATGCCAATGTGCAGGATTGGACCCAAATACAGGACTCAGAGACAGAGATTCGGTTCAAAACTCCACTCGGGAGATAATTTATTGAGGCGAGCAAGTAGGCAGGCGGAACCAGGCAAATAATAGGGAAGGCTGGAAACAGGACTGGGCAAAATAAAGCGGGGCAGGTGATGGGTCAGGGCTGGCTAGGGTAGGCAGGAGACAGGCTGGACGGACTGAATAAAAAAAAAACAGACAAACAGGTTAACGGAGACAGGCAGGATCAAAACAGGTATAAGGCCGGGGTAATCTCAAACGGAACAGAGAAAACTAACTGGCGACAGAGAATGAGTGAGGAGAAACTAAGTAGTGTGAAAAACAGGTGCGGGAACTAAGTGAAAAACCAGGAACTGATGGGGAGCCACGCCCAGCCTGCAACGAAAACACAGAAAGTGAGACGAACAGGGTAAACCGAAAAACATGAAACACAAGGAATGGGAATACAGAAGAAACGAAAGGGAGGTGGACTGGAGGGAAACGGCGGATATAACATGCAAGTTGGTATGCTAAAATATACGCTCATTTTTACGACCATATTGATAAATGAGGCCCGAGACCAGGGCTGTGTACTCCGAATCAGCCCTGTCTTCTGCACCCTGTCTCCTGCATACAGTGCACTGGCAGAAGTGTGCTGTTTAATGTGCACTGTTTAGCAGTCCACAAAAAATATCCGCCATACTATTTTCCACCCGCACTGTGGAAGTGTTGTAAGCAGGTCATAAGACGTCCCACCAGTGTTGCCATGTCCGGGGTTTTACAGCTAAATTGGGATACTTTCAAAGAAGAAAAGTCGCAAAGCACGCACTTATTTTAAAAAGTAAAAACATGGTGATTTTTATTTAGAATACGTTGGTTTAGGTTACAAATAGCCTATAATTTCGGCTAGATTTGAGTCGCCATTTGGCTGGAAAGTCTTACAAGATCTGGCAACCCTGCGCCCCACTCTTGCGCTGCCATGTCAAGTGTTGTTTTTGTTGTATTTGAAGGAAAACGTCAGCGAAGCTGCACCTCATTTTTTTTTAAACGAAGCTTCACGTCATATTCATGTGACCAAAATGTTCGTGTACTTCTTGAAAAGTGTGCTCCCGAATGTACTCATCGAAACCACGGAATTAAGTGTGTCATTCGGATGTTTGAAGTATACTGCAATTAGAAAGATTTTTGCGTACTCTACGACTTTCTCGCCCTATCTACTCACCAAGGCTACTCAACAGTGTGGAAGAGTGCTGATTCGGACACAGCCCAGATAAAAATGGGCAAAACTGAGGTTGAACCCTCCAAAAAATCCAGCATGAGGTAAAAAAAAAAAAACTCCCCAGTGGAAAGAACAAATGCTCAAACAGTGTATGATTTGTCATACATTTGAAAATAAATTACTTGTTTTTGATTGCATATTTATATTTAACATAACTGTATATTACCCATTGAAAAGACGATTAGCTGCCTGTTGCTGTCAGTGGGGGAATGCAGAGCTCTTGAAAGAGGGCTATTTTTAGATTGCCACATACCCATAGTGCCTCTACAGCTCTGCACGTTTGAATTATTAAAGCAAGCTAAGCCTTGGAAGCAAGGCCTTCATAGCATGCTCCATTTATAAATCATTTGGCCACAGGCTATAAATTTAAAGCCTGTGCAGTTAATCTCATATCAACACTATCCCCATTTCTATAATTTTAATTCATTGTGTTATTTGTATTTTACAAAGTTGAAGGTGGATTGATCAATGGCTTCAGTAAGGACAGTCTGAGTGACACTGCAGCTGTGAATATGGAAAGCCTTACATATGGGGAGCTCAGGATTTTACGTATCTCTTAACAAGGTCTTAATGTATCTAGTTTATAGAACTAGAAATATCAATGTGTCTTCTATTTTCAGAGTGTGATTTACAGTTTGGAATTCCATTTATATCAAATAATATCAAATACTATTGCTGCCTGATTGTAATCCAGAAGTGAATCACCTTCAGGACTGAATGAATTGAATACAGAAACTCATTATTTTTCAATTTTCATATTAATTGTGCACTGTTCTCATAAATGATTTCTGTTCCAGCTGAGTTGGAAGTGGATGACATCAGAGCTGATGTGGCCTACACCTATATTCATCCCACCATTGCACAAAGGAAGCTCCATACTAACACAGCAGACAGGCTGAACGCTCTGGCCAATCAGAGATTGCCGCATGGTTTCACATCGCGCCAATTACCGTTGCTTTTCTTCAGGCTGATTGGCAGTGTACAGGAGCGACATTTAGGAAATTAGCATGAAAGTCACTTTGTTGCCAAACATGCAGGACCAAAAAGAAGCCAGCAGGCCTGGGTTGACTTTCAAGGATTGCTCAATTGCTGACTAAGTCTGCGATGAGCAGGAATATGCAGGATAGATCGAGCCCTAATGCTCACCTCCTCTGTTTCCATGGCAATGTGGATGTGTGCAGGCTGCCTTTTCCTCAGGAGCAATCCCTGGGGACTGGGGTAGACGGGTTGAGGACAATACACCAACACACAGCACAGAGAAAGGGGGAGAGAAAGAGTCAAGGACAATGCACCAGCACAGAACGAGAGAGATATGAAGAGTTGGCATCACTGTTGTTGATAGGGCAATGATGATAACACTCTATTGCTCTATGTTTATTAAGACCTGAGCAGTAACCCCAAATGCATTTACAGTGTGTTCGTTGCTAGACGGGTATATATTCTGGGTATGCCGAGGCAGTATTATTTTTGTAGCTAACAAAACACTGAACAGAATGAATTGCAGTAGTTCATCTTTCGAGGTGAGGGCATTCATTTTATCTCCAGCCGATATATTTCTGTTGTTGCTAGGCGACAGTAAAAGGCCTTCCGCAAACCAGCGTGATTACCACACAGGACATGCAGCGGGCCTGTTCTTTTTTAATCCTGTTCAAATTGCTACCATGGTTTATTCCCTTGGCATGCACTTGCTTGTGTGCAACAGTATTCACTAAGGATAAAGAGGAATGTGTGTATTTGTAGTTTGCAATCGGGAATACCTGCAGCCTGATGGCTGTCAAACAATAAACACAAAACAACAAACAATCACATTTGATTGCATAGCAAAAACAGGTTTGTCACTGATACTGCACAGGATCAGACCCACTGCAGGCTAAGCATAGAAAACAATGGCCTCTGGTTTCTTGCATCTAAAAGCAGCTCTGTGGATACCGACATGCTTTACCTCACCTTGTTCTTCATGCTTCAGTGTGCAGGAACACCGTGAGGCTTTGTGCTTGCTTTGGCCCATAGCTAAGTACCGGCATGAGAATATCATAGTAATGCATGTAAACCACCATAATATTTGGTTCATTATTCACGTCAGGGGCACTGTGGAGTTTTCTGTGGTTTGCAAGAAGCAAGAATTGTACCGTGCAATATGAATGCCAAAAAAGGCCTTAGAGTTGAAACGGAATAACAGTTTATGTCTTTTCTTTGCTTTAGCAATCGTGACATGAAGGTACACTGAAATGTGAAGAGGAGGGTGTGGCCTGCCCAGACTCCACCCTCTTGGTGATGATGTCACCTAACCACACCTCTCCTCTCTGGTGTGTGGTGTCGCATCCTCTACCAACTGGAGAAGGAGCTTAGGCGCTGCAATTGTTTCCTGAGAACGGAAATTACATAATTCCATATGATCCCTGAAAATACGGAATCGCAGGAATCCCCCTTCTGCACGTCTGCACTTTATATTGTAATGTATTGTGTCACAAATATGTACGTGACTGGGATAGGTTTTTCATGTTTGGCCAAGTAATCACAAGGAACTTAATTAAGAATGAATTCATTAAAATAGATGTTATTGATAATTTACCTATATTTATTTATGAGGAAATTTTGATGTAATGTATTATGTCTTTCAGTATATAGTGTGCGGCGTATGTACACACACACACACACACACACACATGCTGTCAACGGCATAAAAAATCCAATGACTTAGTGAGAGGCGTATAAACAATTTGAGCGGAGGGGACAAAACTTGGTGTTTGTAGTCAGGAATTGGATTTTAAGCAGCCCCATCAGGATTACGAATAATCTCAGAGCTAAAAAAAGAACAGAATAAAAATTCAAACAGGGCAGTCATGCACCCTGCCTGTCAAGCTGGTTAACCCCTCCACCACAGCCTCTCCCACACCCCCCTGCTCGGAGGTAGGGGCCGGGGCTTTTAATGTGAAAGAGCTCCCTGATTTCCCTTTCAATAGAGAAGCTCCGCCTCCCCTGCGACTGATTGGCCACCGCAGAGACTGCGGTGTTTACAGTCGGCTCTCATTCGCTTTCCCCCCTCCCTTACCGTTGCGCTCCCTCTCTCTTCTTCGCTGCTCTTCCTTCCCTTCCTCCCTCCATCCCTCCCTCCCGCAGCGTCAGTCTGAATGCTAAGCGAGTTGCTTGAGCTGTAGCCGCCTCCCACCCCCCTCTCTCTCCCCCTCCTTTCTGGGCCATTCATGCATCAGGGTATGCCTGTGTGAGAGAACGGGCTCCACAGCAGAACCGCCGGTGAATCCTCTCCCTCCAGCATGCAGGCCAGCCCCGACTCGACCAAGATGGAGTGCTCCCGGAGCAGCTGGAAGTGCCAGGGTACCGTGCGTGCGTGTGTGTGCATGTGTGTGTGTTTTTGTGCGGGATTGCGGGCTGTGTATTTGTGTGCGTGAGCGGGGAGGGGCTCTGATGTTTGTGGGCAGAGGGGACAGGGGAGGGTACCTGTGGGCCTTCGGCTCCTCCGTGCCGTGCTATCATTCCGACTGCACCCCCCACCCATGCCATGCTCATGCTAGGAGACAAAGGAAGAGGGGCTGAACACATTTTTTTGGTCGGGGGAGGGGGGGGGGGGGGCAGGTGCATGTTATGTTCTGTAGAAGAGGATGGAATCGACATGTATTGAGGAAGGGGATGATGTTGTCGTTTTTTGGGGAAGAGGGCGATGGCGCTTTTTTTGTGACGGGCGTGAGGCAGGGGTCCAGACGGTCGGCAGAAGGTTCTATACCGAGACACACCTAGTGCCACCGTTATCTCATCACGCCCACGTCAGCACTGTCGCTGGGGGATGGTGGGGGGGCACAGGGAAATGAGCACGGCCGCTCCTATGCTATCTTTTTCTCTCCTTTCCTCCTTTTCACTCCTCATTCCCTCCTCTCCTCTTCCCGCATCGTTACTCTTTCCCTTCATTCGCTTTATTTCTGTCTTTCGGTCGCGACGTATGTGATTTATGTGTCACGCATGCAGGGCGGTGGTGCGTGTGTGAGCCCCCTCTCTATGTCCCTGCGTCACCTCCTCCTCCTCCTCCCGCGGGTCCGTCTTTGTGTCTGGCTCGCCGCTCGATCACCATGGTGATGGAGATAATAAAAAAAAAGCCTTCTGTTCAATTTGGGGTGTGGCCAGGTTCGCCAGGTCTGGTCCCGTGTTGCGGGGAACGTCGCAATTTCCAGTTCACCCAGAAGGATGCGGCTACGCTCGCGTTCAGGTTGCACAGGTGGTGACAGGTGGTCAACCTGAATCTGAGCAGCTGTCTCACAGCTGAAGGCACGGTCAGGGACACCAGAACTTTCCACAGATTACAGGGCAGAGAACCACTCTTTTGCCATTGCTTTTGTGTGTGTGTGTGTGTGTGTGTGTGTGTGTGTGCACGCGCATTTCTTCGCTTTCATTCAAGAGAAACGTCAAGTTAATCCTGACCTAATTTGGTGAGATACAGTATTTGATTTATGCCGAATCTGAGGATGAACATCGCTGATATATATCTGTCATCTGGTGGCTTGCTTGATTGTTTCACTGGCTCAGATTCGCTCGTGAGGAGCCCTAACGGCCGTGTAAATTCCACACCCTGTAGCATTCCAGCGTTGCTATGAGAACTGGTCCAGAGTCTGGCAGGCGGCTTCCCACCTGCACTGCACTTCAGGAGTATGACAGCTGAGTTCAGACCCATCATATAAATGATATTCCCCTGTCTGGAAAACGAAGCCAGAGGTGTGACAGCATCAGTGTGCGGTGAATACTACAGTATCGCATATTATCATCTCTTGGTTTGAAAGATCAGTGGTGTTGCAAAGGCTCAGAACATTCTGGCTTTGTTTGTGAAGTGTGAAGTGGCTTCTTCATGCCTGACAATGGGAAGGAGCCCAAATTCCTACCATTCCTCATTGTCTTGTGTGTGTGCGTGTGCGTGTGCGTGTGTGTGTGCGTGTGCGTGTGCGTGTGCGTGTGTGCGTGCATGCTTTTTCATTTTGTGACAGTAGTTCTGCAAGTCCCCCCAACTGAATAACAGTTGGTATAAGTTGGCAGTAGTGGTGTAGTGGTTAGATAACTGGGCTGGAATCCAGAATAGTGCTGCTTCATAACCTGCAGTAGGTGGAATGGTCCTTCTGTGCTCTTAAACAATGTACTGAACCAAAATTGCTTCTCAGTGGTCCGTTTGTCCTGCAGAATTGATTATAGCTAAAATGAAAGCTATGTCATTTGGCCCAGTTAAGGTCATCAAAATAGTGATGTGTACAGTAATTTGTCATGTGCTAAAGGAAAGAATCAATAATCAATAGCCTGTTAAATTACTTTATGCTTTTCATAAATTACTTTAATTTAACGGGTTATTTCAGATGCATGAGTGTTAGCCGACCATAAACAGACTGCGGTTGTCCTTTTATTGGTCTTGGGGTCTAGTCTGGCCTATCCATCCAGATGACGTCGTTTCCCCTCTGTAGTCTTGTCAGCACAATTAAGCCTACCCGTCTCTATAAGGGATTTGCGTCTGGAGAGAAATCTCCACTGTAAGCGGCCATCTTGGCTCAGCTGATTGTGTAGTCACCATGGCTCAGGTGAATAAGAGAGTGGTGGAGTAATACACTATATGTCTAGCTTTTGCTGAAACATCAGAAACACACCTTCATTGTCATGGTGTTCTTGCAGCTGTTCCCTGTGCTCATCTAAAGGGTTTTATGGAAGGTGTGTAGAAATTTCCCCAAAACAGCCTTTTCCAGCAAACTGACCGCACATCCATTGCCAGTCGTGTCATCACTCTACCCAGTTCCCTCAACACTTCTGAGTCATTGCCAGTCAGAACAGACTTCCTGCAGAGCACAATGGCAGTGTTCCTCCAGCAAATGTATCCCACCACCTGGTAGCAGGCCCACACTGCTGCCTTATTCCTTGCAGGTGAAGCGCCTCAGACGCTTGATACTCAGATGTTGATACAGACACAGATACCCCCATGAACTGAACTCTTGCAGGTGACCTCATTTTGGTCGTCACAGTGATTGGCATGTTTAGGACTGCATTTCAGTTACAACTTAGCCAGGATGTGAAGAGCTCATCCTAATGATCTTCCCTGATGACTTCATAACACACCTCACTACCCCTTGGCAGTAACTGATGATGTGTTCACTGATACATCAGTATTCACTGATACATATCAAGTGTATCTGTGTGTGTGTGTGTGTGTGTGTGTGTGTGTGCGCAAGCGTGCGTGTCCTGAATTATGACAGTTCTGGTATACCCATTTTCTTTTTTTTTTGTTAGATAAATTGGCCAAAAATATGACTGTTATGACTAATTATGACTATTGGTCACTCTAAGCATCTCTTGATCAGAAGACAAAGTCTCTTGAGTTGGGCACGCTGCTTCATGATCCGCTAGAAGAAACCCTGGGCCTTGAGCGGTCCTACATTGCCACACCTGCAGAGTTTGACTCAACATCTTTAACCCAGTCAGCTCTGGAGCCATGAGATTCCAGAAAGATTCAAACCTCCTTTACCAAATCTTGTCATGTGAGGGATCAAGAACTAGACAACAAGCTCAAACAAACTTAAAAGTTTTAAGCTCCTTCTGAGTGCAGATACCTTAGTCTCTTTGTCAGACAAAAGCTGTGATAAGGGCCACTGGATAAAGTCAGCTGAGAGAGAATTGTGGTCCTGCCGTACACACGTAACTGCGCTCGTCTTCATGGCTACGCCTTTACAAAGGGCCGATGATGTTGATGGAGTTCTTGTGGTGTACATACCACACAAAATATGCTGCCTAAATACCCTTTGCACTTGCATGACCAGTCCAGATTTTCAGCATGTGGCACAGTTTAAAAACTCCACGTCCCATAATTCCCTCCGAACGAGCAGCCTTGTCTCCAGACGTTGTCATATAACGTTAGCCAGCAGAAGCACACAGCTCTGTTTTTAAACAGTTTTTTCTAATGTTAGCTAGCTAGCTTGAAGGACTACAAGCTAGAATTGCTTTATGTGGTTAACCGTAGCATCGTTTCTGACCTTGTCGTCCGGGCTTCTCTACTTAGCAAGCTAATATTAGCTCGTCTTCAGCGGCAGTAGCCTACTCCCATCTGCCACAGAGCAGACAGACGAGATGATGATATTTTATTGGTCAAGAACCACCCGTGCATTGCAGTACTGTATATGCAGTCCGTTAAAGTGGACTACAAGTCGAACTACAATCATTAATGCATTACTTTAAAAAATAAAAATTGGAACATGCGATATATGGTCTATATCGTTGTAGGGGAGAACGAAAGAAACGGGACGAAAGAAACACGGGACAAAAGAATAACATCGATTTTTGCGAAAACTACAGAAACCCGAATGCCGTAGATCAGTCAGTATGTGACACATGTGTAATCATTTCACTCTGCAAAAAACCAGTGATGTGCGTCCCGTTTTGGCGGAGTGCTAGACCAAAGTTATTTTTGACAGCTGAAAGTAAAATATCGAAACCGGAAGTGTTTTTCAGTTGTATAAGTGTGTTTATGTTTTGAATTTTCCAAACATGCATAATTTTCTTAACACAACTGTTGACTAAAGGACAGCATAGGTTTCGAATGGCATGCTTGCGAGACTTAGCTGCTAGCCAACGCGAGACACGAGCGGGACGAAAGACACACTGTTAAAATGCCATGGTGAAAATCAATGCACAACCTTGGAATGCGTATTGACCCCATCAGAACCGAGTATTCAACAATGCCTGGTATAATAAGCATCAATAAATGATGTCTAGAAGCTATTAATAAAGGTGAGTTGCTATTAAATCATCAATTTCAGGCCGTTTAGCGTTGCGATGCAAAATTCTATTAATTATGCGACATTATGCTCTTGACGCATGGTTGATTTTCATGGATTTTAAACTTATACCATTATTCATTGACTCGTCCCTAACATGGCATTTTGCCTGACAGTACATTTGTTGAAAGGAATGAGCATAAAAAACAACAAGACAGAGATAAGACCGCTAAAACACACTTTCCCTCACGTGATTCTTTCGTCCCGATTCAGTGTGTTTTTCGTCCCGCACGGCAGGGACGAAAGACACATTGCACTCATCCTGTTTGCAGCCAATTTATATCCGACTTGTTTATGTTGGTAACAAAATTCCCGTTGCTATTAGTGAGGGACACATACAAGTTGTTTGTCAGAAAATATGGCCTCTCTAGCTCTATTGACTTTCGAGTAAACCGGATGAATGTAAAAAGTGAATCTTTCGACCCGGTTCTCCCCTACCACACAGGCTAATCCAGGAACGTTTCGGCTCATTCTATAAATCAGATTTCAAGAAATAGTCGATAGTCTCCGAAGCCCATTCTATCTTCCATGGGGAATTTACTTCCGAAACCAGACTCCACCCACGACTGACGTACTCACTTGAGTACTCTATGGAGCCATCAAACCCAAAACTACAGCAGTGCTCCTACTTATTAAAGCAATAAAGCAAGTGAAATTGTGATGTGTGACGAACACTGACATGACTAAGGGCGTTGTTTGCTACAACACAAAGGCTATCGCAAATGTTATCGCGGCTGGAATGCTCAGTGACCAGTCATGAAGCTAGACTGGAGCTAGCTGTTTTGTGATAACGTATTTAAGTGTTGTCAGCCTTTTTTTTGGACTATTTACTTCACTGACTGGCTTGCATTGAGCATGACTGTTTTCAAATAGGCGCCTAACGTCGGCACACGTGTTCATTAGGATGGTGGGAAAGGCTTTGTTCCTGGCTCCATCTGCAGCATTTTATCACCACTCAGTCTCTCTGTCAGCAAGCTTTGCAATGAGGGAACCAGACCACGGTATCCATGGTAACTGCTTCCAGGTCCTTCGACCGTACGCAGCATGTGCCCTTCCTTGTTACCGTAGCGATGTGTTGCACCTTAAAAGCAAAATGCTTTTGCTTTGTATCTCGCATGTCCCTGTGGTGTGCAGGGAATTTGTGGATCATGCTGTGGGCCTACATTTGTGTGTGTGTATGTGTGTGCACATGCGATCCTGCATACTTGAGTATGTGCGCATGTACCTTACATACAGATATTTTTTTACCCTGTGGGCTGGGATATGATCACTGTGTGATCTAGTCTCTCTTTATCCAGTAAGAATCACAGGGTATGTGTATGACTCCCATGGGCTTAGGATGAAATCATCCTCCATATGAATAATTCATCACTCATGCTGCGTTTGAGAGAGCGAGAGAGAAAGAGAAAGTATCTAAGGTCCACGCCCACTGCATAAGGCACAGTGGATAATTCCTCAGCACTGGCTTTGTCAGTACCAGCCTCACTGTGCATCTGAAGGCCAGATAAAGAACGTAATGAGCATGTGTGACTGGGCACTGGATTTCGGCGTGGCTTCTTGGCAGTGGGACGCGTGTTTGTAAGACTGCAGCGCCCTCTCACCCAGGGTGGGGTCTCCCCTTTGTCTGAGGATATAGCAGTAGCCTCTTTCCCTCTCCAGCCATGGGAGCGGCAGGTCAGTAGCTTTTTTACACCTCTTTCTCTTTCTCTCTCTCTAGGTCTATGCACTGTATGTAGCTCTCTAAAAGCCAGCTAAATGGGATTTCATATTTTCAGACTGAAATCAGGGGGAAAAAATATTGCCCTAGACCGGCAGCTGTGTAGTATAATGTAGTATAACTGGGAGCGTAACCTAACAGCTGTAGGATCAATTCCCAGGTAGGACACTGCTGTTGCACCCATGAGTAAGGTACTTATCCTGAATTGCTTCAGGATATAAATGGATACTATCTAAAAATGCAAAGGTTGTGTAAGTTGCTCTGATTAAGACTGCTGAATGCCAGCAATACAATGAACTAAGTACGCAAAGTCACTTTTGTCACTTTACCTTGTAAATAAGTCACTTTACCCTGTGATCTGGACTCAGTCTGATACACCTGGACAGCATATTGTTTAGTGGACAGTCTTATTAGATCCTGGTACTGCAACCTTATTGCGCTGCTTTTGTGGGCAGGTGGAAAGGGAGGAAATCCATTGCTGGGTGATGGGTTTCATTGGGTTTTGCCATACAGCTACACTCACTGTTGACTGGGATAACTAAGGCGGGCGCTCAGGCAGACAACTATCAAAACTCTTAGCAACCTTCAGGGCATTTGGTACCCAGTCAGAGGGCATCAGAAGGGGGCTATTATCGCTGTCCGGACTGCTGATTCATGGCTTAAATTAGAGCAGGCGGAGGGACACCCTGGAAGGCACTCAGGGGACCAGCCTACAGACCTATCCACTCAGGAATCTTAAGTGATAAACTTAAAGCACTACCTGTCTGAAGGGTGAAGTACGGGGAATACTTGAATGTCTGTTGGTCACTTTTTTCTGTGGTAACAATTTGGGCTCATTGTGGTGAAGGGTAGGTACACATGGCAAAGTGGCTGGCTCTTTCACTGGCCCCGCCCCCGGTTCAGAGCATGATGGTGTAAAATCGCATGTCAACCAGGCGGAGCCTCTGAACAGCTCACAATAAAGGCAGAAAAGTGGATTGTATAGTGCTTTTAGTAACTGCAGTGCCTCAATTCTCTTTAAGTCAGGCCTCGAATGGTGAACCAAAAGGTTTGGTCTTTCTTGAGCAGGATTTTAAAAATATCTACAGTTTGAATTTGTACTGCAGTGAAGCCTTATCAATCATATTGTTGCCTGTACATAATTTACCTGTGCCAAGGTCCCAAACTCATTTTTACCAGGCTTTGCTTCTGCACAGACCCATTGATCTTTATAACATAAGGATGGGCTTATCAATCAAAACTGACGCCGATGATTAGATTATCTCATCCACATGAAGTAAAGAGCGGTTCATCTGCCCATCACCTAGTGCAAATTTTTGTCTCTGCAAGTTCTACATTTCACCGTGGATGCAGGCAGTCAATTGTGCAGGCAGTTTCGGACATTGTACATGCTGCGCTTGCAAAGAAATACGAATGGACACTGATGGAAAGCAAAAATTGTAAAGATACTGAATTTCTCTGGTGTTAAGAGAAAGAACATATTTTGATGGATGGAAAAGGGATGAAACATGGCTTTCCATTTTCTCTCAGAGTGATTCCTGCGGCCGTGAACAGTGAGCCGGTAGGAGGCAGTCAAATCTGAGCGGTCTTCTGATTTCTTAACCTTTGGGTTTTGGCTGTTCCATTTTGAAATCAAATAACCAGTGTATTAACATGTTTGGTTCAATGGGTAAAGGCTGACATATTACCAGGATTTGTGCATGTCTCTTGTAATTATCTATATTAGATGCACCTTTTATGTCATTCACATCCTGAGGAAGACCCGTCTGGGTCGAAATGCTCATGTTTTTGATTATTAAATGGAAGCATTTCTCATTAGCTACAGTGTGCAGACAGTTTTTTTTCATATGACTAAACTGTGACATGTCACATGACTCAGTAGGAGGAAATTATTAGGATTTGACTCATGTGAACCGAATGACATTTTTCACACTTTGTTTTGCACCAGATCAGAAGGTGACAAGCTAGAATTCAAATGAATGTTTTCATGGGTTTAAATCTGTTCTGCCTGAGATACTCACTGTATCCTTAAACAAACTTGATCTGGTAAAAATCATGCAAATCTGTAAAATTGCTTCATTATCCATTAAAGCATAAGGATTTTATTTTTGATGATTTACTGTAATTTAACTAAAAATGCATCCATACTTCCCAAGATGATCCATCTGCCATAGCAGAAATTCAGAAGGCAGATCCCACTTGGAAGTCTCACATATGGGATTAGTTTTGGGAAGACTGGACACTTCCCATTGTTATCGATGTTGGACAGATTTTCCCACACAAAAACTATGCTCATTTGAACCCTGTGTGTCAGCTACACTGACTCGGGATCAGTGTGTGGCATGGTTGGCTAGATTCTCCCACTAAGAGTAACTATGTTCATGTGAATTCTATCAGTCAGCCATGCTGACCTGGGATCAGTGTGGCATGGCTGGTTAAATTCTTCCGCAAAGAGTAACAATGCTCATCTTAATTCTAACCGTCAGCCATGCTGAGCTGGGATCAGTGCGTGTGACGTGGCTGTGTTCTGTCCCCTCTGTGTGCAGCTATGGACATGCTGTACTGGCGCGACCTGAAGCAGACGGGCCCGGTGTTTGGCAGCCTGATGCTGCTGCTCTTCTCTCTGACCCAGTTTAGCGTGGTCAGTGTCATCGCCTACCTCGCCCTTGCCGCGCTCTCCGCCACCATCAGCTTCAGGGTCTACCGCTCTCCGCCACCATCAGCTTCAGGGTCTACAAGTCTGTCCTGCAGGCTGTGCAGAAGACTGATGAGGGACACCCCTTCAAGTGAGTGAGAGAGAGAGAGAGAGGGAGAGAGAGAGAGAGAGAGAGCTTCCCCAGGCTGACCCCCTGTGTGTTGTTGCTCAGGTCATATTTGGATGTGGAGATCTGCCTGTCCCAAGATCAGATGCAGACGTATGCTGAGAAGGTCCAGCACTACATCAACAGCACCCTGAAAGAGCTGCGCAGGCTGTTCCTGGTGCAGGACCTGGTGGACTCTCTAAAGGTCAGACACTAGAGTATACCCCACACACACACACACACACACTCAAATGCATACCATACCTAGAGGTTGAACAAACTTCCGTGTCGTTCCCTGATCAACGATCAATTCTTGTATCTGGCTGTGCTTCAGTTTGCAGTTCTGATGTGGCTGCTGACCTACGTGGGTGCGCTCTTCAATGGCCTGACCCTGCTCATCCTGGGTAAGTACCTCTGTCTTTCAACACCCTTCCACACACACACACTCACACACACACACACACACACACACCTGCATGTGGAAATGAAAGCACCTCGGATTGACGTCACTAACACTAAAATACTGATACGTGTCCACTCTCTCACTGCTCATAACCTGCTTCTCTCTCTCTGCCCCTCCCTCTCTCTCTCTCTCTCTCTCTCTCTCTGTTCTCAGCTGTGGTGTCCATGTTCTCATTACCTGTGGTCTATGAAAAATACCAGGTAGGATTTCACACTTTCTGTTACTGTGAGGCTGCTCTGCCCCGGGAAGAATAGCTTCCCACTCCCTTACACCTGCCTCTCTTTACAGACACAGATTGACCAGTACCTGGGCCTGGTGAGGACCCACGTCGGCAGCATTGTGGCAAAGTAAGCCCCTCCTGCCCTGTGTGGCACCTTCCCAGGACATCATTAGTAAGCTGGTTTGGTTTAACACTATGGATGCTAACTGGCGCATGTGACTTCACAGGATCCAGGAGAAGATCCCAGGGGTCAAGCGGAAGGAGGAGTAGGATGGGACCCCCGGGGCCCAGCAGACAGGCTATGAGCCCCACGCAGGGAGAGCTGGATGATGGCTGGTGGTCCCCACACGTTACCGGAGAGTAATACCGTCTATCAGCACCGCGGGCGGCCCTTAAAAAAAAACAAAAAAAAACAATGCCACACAGCAACGGAGAAGCCCCCCGCCCCGTCTCGTTCCTGTCCCTATAGCCGTAGAATAAACTCGCTGAATTCACTTTGTCTCAAGCACTACAGTCTAGTGAAGGAAGTTAAAGTAAAAAAATAAAAAAAGAACTTAGATGTGTTTTTTTGTGTCGCTTATCAAGTGCATGGAGTCAAGAGTCTTGAGTAAGAATTACTATTTGATATCTTTCTGAGTGTAGTTTTTTTTTCCTCTTTCTGCTACCTTTCTCAGCAACGCGGAAGACTTTACTGTAATGTGTGGTGAATTCTCCAGCTTCTAGTGATCTTCAGTGATAGTCTAGAACTGCTTCTAGTCACTGGGTTACGAGTGGGGCTTCTCTCTTCCCAGTATAACTGTAAACATATACATATACTCTGTATATATATGAATATCAACTAGATTCCGTGGACTAATGTTTCTTTTTGTGTGTACTCCAGCACAAAATAATTGAACAATGTACTGATTAGGTATGCTAACAGCAGCAATTTAATTTTGTATAACTATAAGGTTCAACTCATGTTTTTAGGTACTGTTATCAACTACTAAAGAGCCGTCAAGGAATCTCTTGTGAGTGACTGTCAGCCAGTTCAACCTGTGCTATGTTCAGTGTAGTTCTTCTTAGTCCTGGACTCGACCATTTGCACTGACTGTGTACTTATCAATGAATGCGAAAATAAATGTTTCCAAATGTATGTCTGAGTCTTTTTTATATACTTCTTTTTGTGATCATCAGAAAAAACTTAAATCGAAACCAAACCCAGAAGTTTCCTTACTGGTTATCCATCAAGTGTTCAGGAAAGGGGGAATGAATAAAATATTAATCATATTCTTCAGTCCAGCCCTGACAATGACAGCCAATGTTGAATGTAGATTAGGGTATTAAAATGACAAATTATTGACAAATTGTAAGAATAGAATCCTTTCTGGGTAGTTTTATTCTTATGGAATATTATTAGAAGTGGAGTGCATTGAAATGAATGGAATTAGCAAATTTGCATCAAGAAAATGAAAATATAGTCATAAGATGCAAGTGCATTTTAGTAGCATAATATCAGTGAACAAAGCTGTGCTTGTTTTTAACAAAGCATTGAACAAAATGTAGTTGTGCTGTACAGTGAAACAATAATCGTACATATGTCTTTAGTAAGAATTTCACGCACATGACCACAATGCAATGCTCCCTTTGAACATACATTAACTGCATTGTCCACATGGTGGCACAGTCCCCTCTAGGTCATTTAATATTTTTAAAATAGAAAAATAAATAATTACATGGCATTCAGATTGTGCATTGTACGCATTTACTTGTTTTCAAGAAAACATGGGTTCAGGCCTTTGCAAAGAAACTGCAAATATATCCAAACTGCCAACCAGTGATATTCTGTGCTAATAAAGTGGACGTATTGTAGATATGTCATATTTGCGGGTAAGGAACCCTGTCTTGCTTTAAACACAAAGGCTAACATATTCCACGGCCAAGTAACAAGCATCCATTTAGAAAGTAAACTTGCAGTGTACAATTAGTCATTTGAGCCATGTGTGTATCCTACAGTGTGCAGATGCCCTACCAGGCTAAAACACTGACAGACACAAGTATAGCCTACAAAGTCATTAAATATGAGCCGGGAGCAATTCATAGTCGATGCCAGTAGTGTCCACAGCTCCCATAAGGCAGTTTTCCAGTGATGTTTAATGATTGTTTAAACCTTTGTCAAGTTAATGCACAACCCAGAAAATCCCTGCGGTTCTGTCACATGGACTGTTTCTTGGGATCTGTTACCTGACCTGGCCACAAGCTGCAGATCCTCTAAGAAGTGGGTGGCTTGAACTGGTATGTTATTCAGGTTAAGTCTGCACAAAACAGACAAATATGCAAACTGTCTCAATAGCCTTTATGTGTATATTACAGAATATATTTCACAATGTACTGTACATAATTACTGAGTAAATGTGGAAAGTCATGAATGCATTTTTGCATTCAAAGCAGTGTGACAGAAATGTTCATTATGCATCTCTTCTTGACATGCGTTGCCCATATTCACTGAAATCCAATCATGATGGACTGATAATATACAGTACATTTACTATTACAGTGGCTTAATGCATATTAAACTGTTAGCATTAGCTGACTTGTGCCTGATCTAAATGGATCTATACCAGCCCTTACTGTACTCCATTGCTGCGCCTATGCTGCAGACGCCCTCTTGTGGTTGCCATTGTGATTGCTGTTTAGTGGTTCTGAGATGAAGGGGTAGATTCAATCAAACGGACTTAGCTAGTTTAATGGCTTATATCAGTGGTTCGCAAAATCGGTCTTGGAGTACCCCTGTGTATGCTGGTTTTCATTCCAACCACCATTGCAATCCCAGAACTTTAACAAGCTGTTAATTTTTCTTAATTAGATGGTTTTCATACCGAGTTCGAATCCCAGCCGAGTGCATGTTTTTCCCGTGTCTACGTGGGTTTTCTCCGGGTACTCCGGTTTCCTCCCACAGTCCAAAGACATGCAGGTTAGGCTAATTGGAGACTCTAAATCACCCATAGGTATGAGTGTGTGAGTGGATGGTGTGTGTGTGTGCCCTGCGATACATTGGCGACCTGTCCTGGGTATATTCCTGCCTCTTGCCCAATGCATGCTGGGATAGGCCCCAGCCCCCGCGCAACCCTGACCAGCAATAAGCAGGTTAGATAATGGATGGATGGATGGATAGATGCTTTTCATGTTTAGAGGGATTATTTACCCTCTTAAGCCACATTATTTCTGAAATAGCTATTGTGTTGTGGTTGGAACTAAAACCAGCATACACACGGGTACTCCAGGACTGAGTTTGGGAACCACTGGCTTATACTATTCAATCAAACCAGATTTACCAGCCCTGGATTAATATGTATCCCCATAAAGTCACTATATGTCATTACAGCACAGGAACTAAGAGGGTCTAGCCAATGCAAATTTGTTTTCACAGAGTGATTGTGTCTGATTGGTCATTTTGTTGCAAACGTTCCCGCTTTTTCATGCAAAGAGTGTTTGTTTGGGTCGCAGATTTCTAGCACGCCAAGTTGTTAAATTTGAAGGGTTAACGTGTGTTTATCCATATTAATTTGCTTATTATCCTTATTATTCTTATTACAATAAGATACAATAAATACAATAAGAATGTGTTATTAAAATTACACATTCTGCCCTTTTCAACTTGCCTGTTATTTTCCATTCGATAAGGGCTGGCTGGGCAATCGTGTGAGCAAAGTGTCAATATATAACAGGCTGGGGCCTATCCTTGACTCCTACAGTTCTTGAGTGAAAATGGGAGTGTGCAGCTGAAAGTTTAACTTTTCTACCTAACGAGCTGGTGGACCTTAATGCTGGCATGAACACAATTGTACAGTCCATCTTCGAAGGTATAAAGGATTGCTGTAAATAATGCTTTTTCAGTACAGTGTTGACTCTGTCAGCAGGTGTGCTCTTTCTGCAGAAATAAAGACCCTTATAATTGGATCTGGTGTGAGTGTTTTCCTGACTGGATTGCCTCTTTATTACAAGACAAGGGTGGATTTTTCCTTCTCAACCCAACACATGCTTGCATCACACCATGGGAAAAGATTGTTGCTACTCATTATATTGGTATAATTAAATATAAAATATGAGTTTGTTGAATGCTCTCAAATAAATTTGATTCCACTATACATTAAAATGAACTAAATGTTTCTGGAATCTGGAATCATTCGTTTTCAAATTTTCATTGGATAGACCTTCTTACTGGAATCCAGATATCAAGTGGTAGTCTTCATGCAACACAAATCTGATATTATAGTATGTACCTAGATTGTTTTGTTGTTGCATGAACCAATATGACATGACATTGCTCCTTGCTGAATTAATTGTGTCCTTTCAGGGACTGGCTCATCTTAGGGATGCTGTTCCACTGGCCCACCAGCAGCCAAAGAGCCTGGCACTGCAGAGGATGTGGATGTGGATCCCTGTCCATCCACATCCCAAGAATCAGGCCCTCCAAGACCCCCAGTGCCATCAAGAGGGTCCAGCACCTCCTGGCTACGAAAGCTAACTCCCTTAGCCTTGCCCTCAAGTGTCCCCAGCCCCTCTGCACAACCTCAGTCTGGGAGGGGGATGAGGCACAGCCAGTGCTGGGGTAGCGAGCCTGTTAAAAGAATGAAAAATAAAGAAATAAACTGGTGCTCACAAAATATCCTTCTCCATTGTATTTATTTGTATTGCTCTACCTCTGGTGTGATGGGGTTGCACAGTGGAATACAAAGGATAGCCACCATCACCTGCAACAGGAATTGAGAGATAAATGTGTTCCTAAAGGAGCATGATCAAATTGTTAGATTGTTGTAGTACCTTTGGAAAAAAAAGGAGGGGGGGTTACCAAGGAGGTGCCCTGTGCCAAAGTATCCATGTGAGCTTTCTGCTGCAAAAAAAGTAGGAGTCATGACAGTAACCAGGGAAACGTGGCAGAACGCATTATTTTTAGATTTGCATCCACATTAATTTGCACATTGAGGGATGGAAAATGTTTTTGATTGTGGAAACAATGTGGGCAATGATTTAATTCAGGCACCAGTTCAAACTTGTTATTCAACTAAACATGTTTTCATATTCTGATCAATGGAAATATTTCATAACTTCTATAAGCAGACAGCAGATAGGCTGCCACACTGGCAATGCCTGGTGTATGGACTGCCCTCAGGGACACGCCTCAGGCGTGGGCCCAGAGCAGGAGTTGGCATGCCTTGGCATGTAGTGTTGGAGACCGAACACCACCCTGTTGGTTAATGTAGAAAACAGTGGAGCCATCTGTCCGAACCAGGATGTGCCTGCCTCTGACCACTGGGAGGACATAGGCCAATGCCCAAAGCACTGCTTTCATTTCTAGAAGGTTGATGTGCTTCCCCACCCATAAGGGGCTTCACAACCCTTATAGGGGCTGACCCTCCTAGATGGCTGCCCAGCCAGTCTCTGAGGCATCCGTGGTGACGTTCTCTCAAACACGTGGGTCCCAAGGTAAGGCAACCTGATGAGACGCCATAGGACACAGCTCCAGCCAGATTGGCCAGCTGCATCCTGGGGAGTGCAAAAGACTGCCAGAATGATTGTAACTCAATCATGAATCATAAAATCAGGCAGAAGAGGCAAACCTCACAATCCGGTCAGAGGAATCCAGGGCAGGGGGCCTGGATGAAGAGGAGTAGTCCTCCTGTAACACGCTGACCCCTACTTAGTCTCTGACTGTTAAGCAGACAGTCCAGGCTGTGCAACGTGGCAGTGTACAGTCCATTGGGGAGAGGCCAGGGTGTCTGTCTAGCCACAGGTTCCCATGTGTTGTGGAGCCTAGGTGGCTGTTGTTGATAGTAGTGATAGTAGCCCTTGCAGGGTCCGTTGCAATGTCTGCATCTGCAGCTGAAGGATGTTGCCAGTGCTTGGCCACGGGCGCTGTGTGTACAGTTCCCCATCACGTTCCGTACAAACTGCTTGGCCAGGTGGGATGTCCCCCGTGAACAAGCCACCACCTCCCAAATCCTGCACACCTCTCTGCATAGTAAATGCTGAAGTGCGTATAACACCAACAAACCACAGACCCGAACAGCAATGCAGCAAGGTCACAAGGAGGTGGGGGAGCCTAAGGTAGTGTGTGCCCTCACAGACACAGAGGCTCCTTTCGGCATTAAAATGTTTGTATGAAGCACCGCAATATATCTCTCATATAATGTGTAAGTTGTTTTATTTTATTTTATTAATTATATACATAAATAGAAAAAATGTAAATCCAATTACATTCAATACATGCTACTATATAAAGAAAAATATAAGGAGAAAAACTAATATAGTTCAAACAGAAAACAGCAGTGAGCTGGTTAAATAACCACTAATTTTACCAGATGCGTAGCCTACACACTTCAATCAGTAGATTAATTACAAAGTAGGCTACAATGCAATAGGCTATGTTGCTGGAAGTGAAAATGACTCAGGTAGGATAATCCTTTTTAAGGAAAAGAAAGTCCTTTCAGCTGCTGTAACAACAAAAATGTTGTTATAAAATTACATTTTATAGGTTATTACAACCAAAAAGATATTAGTAGTAACGAAGGTTACGATTGTAACCACGGTTTTATTTCTTTCCTCCGACCAGTAAGGTTGTCAACTTTACAGATGACTTATACCCACCGCGTCACGAGGGACAGACATACAGTCAAGTGGATGCCAAGGCCGCTGGCAGGATGGACGAGCCCACCGTTGACACAGGCACCATGTTGACGTGATAAAATTTTGAAAATGTGCAGGGGGACGCCCAAGTCGCCGCCGCACAGAAATCATGAAGTGGTACACCTTTCAGTGCTGTCCATGACATAAAGGACTAGCACAGCCTCATAGGCCGCAGCTATTGCCTTCAAATTTGCTTTTCCCTTAGACTTGCCGTAGCATACAAAGAGGCCTGTACGTCTGATGGAAGCGGTACCCTCAACGTAGCAGCGCAGCGAACACACTGGCTATACCAAATGTGCCTCCTCCAGGTCCCCGCCTGGTGGGCGGCGAAGGGCAGCAAGCTCAATTGGCTAGTTAATATGAAACGCCGAAACAATTTTGGGTAGAAAAGATGGGTTGGGCCGCAAAGTGACACCAGAGTCATCCAGCCGCCACCTCTCTCTGCGGTGATGGAGAGAGCGCAGAGCTCACCAACACGCCTTGCTGACGCCATTGCTAGGAGAAATGTCATCTTAAAAGAAAGCTACTTAAGGCTGGTCATATCGAGAGGCTTGTAAGTCTGACCCGTAAGCACTTGCAAAACCAAAGGGGGATCCGAGGAGGGAGGTCTCAGCCGTCAGGCACCCCTCAGGAACCAGTTGACAAGTTGATGCCTGCTGGATATGGCAGCAGCATAAACCTTTAGAGTACTGGCTGCCCTGCCGCGATCAAGCAGGGACTGTCGACAGCAATCGAGCAATGCACAAGGTCTGCACATTGCTGTGAGCACCCTGTGCAGAATAACTGCCACATATACCCATAGGCCCTCCTTGTGGAGGGGGCTCTAGAGTTAAGAAGCGTTCGCAGGACAGGGGAACCACACCCAGCTAACGAAGGGTCGGGCCATTCGCCGGGGTGAATCTCCTGGCGAGATATAAAGTCTGCTGTATCGTTTCGGACACCCGGGAGGTGTACGGCACGAAGAGAGGCTGACCTGGGAAGCGCCCAGATCAAGAGACGCTGGGTCAATCTCAAAGACTGGCAGCCAGGACCTTACGCCATCTTAGTGGTTTATGTGATAAACTGTCGAGGTGTTGTCCGACCTTACCATCACATGTTTTCCCCGGAGCACCCAGCTCGTTGGCTACCATTGACTGAGAAGCCGCCGGTAATGAATATTCATGAACCGGCGAACTCATGAACATTGCGTAACATCAATGCTAGTGGAAATGTTTTGAAAGTGAGATCATAACACAACCATCGATTCCATGTCGACTTATAATTATGTATTAATTATAAGCATTAGGCTGTGTAACATTGCCAGTAACAATCCAGTTCCGCGAAAATATTTGAAATCGATGATAATTTTATAGCATTTAACTCCATTCACCTCCATGTATTTTTCCAGATTCTACTCTGTTTAGCAGTGCCCCCTGATGCTCAAAGAATGTAATTGCACTTGTTTTCGTTACATTGCTGCAGTCATTGGAGTTGGCAAGGCTTTCTCTCTGTCCACAAGATGGCGCTGAGAAAAGATTCCTCAGCATAGAGTTCAGTGTGAAAAGGACCGCCTGTTTCCCAGAGCACACCACGGTATATTTTATAGTAGTGACCTTCCCTTCAGTTTTGCAGACAGTACGCTGTACGAATATTTGGCAAGGTGAGTGTTGGCTTTTTCAAACAGAATTAAACGACTTGCATCTCAACACACGTTGTAGCACATAGTGAAATTGAAGGCCATTGTTACAAGCTACAGACAACTTGGAATGTTATTTAAATAAGGTTATTTCACGGAAACTATAGCCAACGTTAGCTAGCTGCTTTCTGTGAGGCCTAGTTAGCTAACGTAACGTTAGCTGTTCGGTATGGGACATTCAGGTGCAAGGCTAACGTTAGCTAGCTCAACGAATGAACTGGGCAGCCATTCAACCAAGCACGCTGAACAACTGTTTTACAACTGTTCATTGTCAAAATGTAGTCTGCTGTAAGCCATTCTGAACTGGCAAGCTCTTGCCATTATAATAAAATCGCTAACTAACGTTGGCTGCTTGTTTTCAGTTCGCCAATGTAACTAGCGTTAGCTACTTTAGCTTGCTAGCTGACTGGCTAACTTTAGCCTGGCACTGAAGACTTTGCTGTCAGCGGTAAATGAAGAGTTATCATCATCTTGCTGCAATCTAGATAATTCGATTGAAATCTAAAATGCAAATACAAAAAACTAACTATTTCAACTATATCCAAAGAAACTATACCTATTTATTTTTTTTAGCTGGAATGTGCATGTCGGCTAGGGAGCCTATAACCAGTTGCTACACAACACAATGACGTTAAAATCTCTGGTTAAACGTTACAAAAACTTAAATGTAGCTACTGTGACGCTAGTTTTTAAAGCTGAGATCAAGCGATCGGTGGTTCGGTTGTTTGTGGTGTCAAGCTCTGCCACATATTTGCTTTGCTATATGTGAAAACGCTGCAGTGCAGTCGCTCAGTTTGTTAGGCTTGACCACACATGGGATTGATGATACTGATCCACACTATCAATGGGGAGATTTTCCTCTTGTAAAACAACTTCATGTGGCATTAATTTGGGGGCTTTAAAATAATGTTATTAATGTTCCACAGTGCGTAGCTAATTAATGTCTTAAAGTTGCTGGTTAACTGCTCTGTGAAAAAGTGGCTAGCGTACTTTTCAGTGCATGGCCTAATCCAAGACTTGTAAACATGATGGCCGCATACACGCAAAATCCATATATAATTTGAAAATGTAGCCTAATAACTTAAAATGCAGTAATGAGAGTAAAAGGAACAACACTGTGGCGTCACAAAATGTATAGAAGAGAGGTGCTCAAAGGGAAAATGGATGACATGAATATCCAGCAAAAATCCAAAGTGACTCTCCTTAGAAAAGATGTTGTGGGCCACCTTACAAAGTAAGTTTTTGTGTGCCCTTGCCAATATCATAAAGGCTTTTCCTTTGGATTTTAACTTAAAATGTAGCTTGAAAACTTGTAATATTGAATCAGAGTCCAGGAGGCTGCCATTCTCATAGCATTAAGCTATCAATTGTGATTCAGTTTCTGAAGATGCAGACTGTCTCTTCAGTCATTGGCCTCCGTGCACTCTGAGTAACATCTTTTCTGTTAACCCCCAGACAAATGGCAGGTGGTGCTTTTTCAGCCTGGTGGACCAAGGTGGCCCCCTACTACACCAAGGCCTACCAGGAGATGTGGGTGGGATTGGGCATAATGTCATACCTCTACTACAAGGTCTCCTACGGGGGTAAGTTGTAGTCCAGTGCCCCATGTGCATTGGGGCTGTGTGGCTCATAATTAAATGGGACTGTAAATCCTAACTAGTCAAACCCAGTGATATGTACTAGAATATACTCTTTGCTGACCATTGCAGTGTGCCATTTAAAGCAACTGATGGCTCCAGAGTCCACCCATGTTTTGGATTTTGAAGCCCCTCTCTAAACTTGCTGTCAGGTTTCCCCATCAGGAGCTATTGCTCGGAAATATTGCATCTTAATGAATTGTTCTCTTTGTTTTCAGGAAAGAAAGCGGTAAAGGGAAGTAAGTATATGCTTCTTTTCCAGAATAAGTGTTACGTCTGGTTGTGATGGAGTACTTAATTGTACAGAGTGCATACGTGTTTACAATATGGTTGTGTAAATGTGGTTTACATGGTTGGGAATGACACATGGCCAAGTGGACTTTGGTTTCATTGAAGACCTGGCCTGTCTATATTTTTCAGCATTCATCAGAAAGTGTCCTCAGTTAATTCAGGAAGAATGTGCTTCCTTTTGGAATCCGGCTTACTGCTTTGCTTTATGTTCACAATATTTCTTTCTTTCTTTTTCAGAAACCGGACATTAGTTTGGATGCCCTGCTGATTTGTTGCTCCTACCCTCCTTGGGAAATACAACTGCAGCTGCTGTACATTGTTTGCCTGTCTGCCCGTGTCTAATGGAAATGAATAAATTGGTCCATTTAGATCACCTAAAGGACACTTGTATTGCTCTCAGCGCAGTTGTCTTGTCATTGGCAAATGGTGTGTTACACTAGCCGTTGAGAAAAGGTCCAACCATTAATTTATAAAACAGAAAAGATCTTATTTTAGTTTGTTGCAAAAAATATTCCATTGTGGGTTATCCTTTTTTTTTTTTTTTTTTTGGTCTTTACACAACCTTAAATAAAATGATTAATTAAAATCTGAATAATGTTATTACTTCTACCTTTTTAATCTCATCTAGTGCAGTGAAATGAATTGTCATGCTTTGTTTCATTGGGTAAATATACATTATTGTTGTCACTGACAGATGTAAAAATATATATCACTATACTGAACGGTTCATCCCTCATTAGCATGTATGTAAAGTGTTACCATTTTGCGTATTGAACTCATTGGTTTGTGTGTCTTATTTTTTCCTTTTTTTTGGGTTTTTGTTTAGGTCAACATAGTGCAGATTCTCTGTTCATTACTGTATTTGTGTTGGTGGTTGAGTGGGACATAGAATAACTTATTTTCCCGTGAGGGAACTTCAGTATGGAAGTTATGGAACATATGGAGCTATCCAGGTGTTTTAAAGTTAGTGAATCCAATACAGGATGTAAATGGTACATTTTGGGGGGAGTTCAGGAGTATTTTTAGGGGGATTAATCCTGGCATCTGGCAACATTGAGTAGACGGTCCATATAGTCTATGGGCCCACCCTGCTTGCTTTGATTGATAGGAGGACCATACCCCCTCATTTACATAGATAGTTTGAAAATGAAAACGAAAATGAAATTAAAAGTTTTTAATTTTAATTTTAATTTTTGGCTGCATAATCCTCCATAGTTTCAGGGCATTTAAAACAGCAGGACACCAGAGATTTTTTATACTTCCCAGGGGGAGGGTCTCTGGGGACACCAACTGGAGATGAGTGTAACAGCATCTAAAAATCCCGAGGAAATCTTATTTGTCCAATGAGGTCAAAGAAGGATCTTGATGGCCATGCCCGTGCAATAATTTTAATTGTGTGCGATTTGAGTTTATTGAGTAGCTAATATCAGATTTTAATGGATATATGAATTTAAAAAATAGTAATTGTGTGTAACGTTATTGTATCATTCATTTTATAATAATCACTCTGGGCTAGCCAGTTTGTTAGCCAGAACAATTAACATTTTAAAATAATTTGGGGCCCAACGCGGGCCTGCGTTTGTCCAATTCCCACCCTAATCTGGAATTCCTAATTGTCCCCCAACTGCGTTCATGAATCAACCCCACTGCACAGGACATGCAGGTGCCGTAATAATGAACATTATTAGTATTCCGATATGTTTTCAATGCTAAAGTCGTATATCTTTCCTGCACGAGCAAGCAAGCTGGCCAACATGTCACTAAACATGAATTTAGTTTCAACTCCCAACAACAATAAAACGATTTGTATGTTAGTCTCGCAACGCCAATAGTTTCTCGTCTTTTTAAATGAAGTTGGTTATTAGCTAACGTGGGGGGTGGGGGAGACCACACTGGGACAACGGCATCAGAAGTGACGGAGAGCCCTGCTAGTAACGTTAGGCTACAAGCGCAGAGCCTCGGCAGCCAGGCACGACTGCACTGCTATGCATTCATCGCATCGGATACGCAAACGAGAGTGAACATGCTGCGGCTTGCTAGCGTACTCTCTGGCTATAGTAAGTGTAACGTTATCTATTGTCAATAGTTGCTAGCCATTATGTTTGCATCAAACCATTTTATTACATAATGTAACGTTAAGCTCGCTAATATGTATTGTAAGATGGCTAGCTACTAGCTAAACCAGCAAACGTTAGCTAACGTTACCTGCTTGTTTGCGCCTGCTTTGGAAAGACAGAATCACACAGTCGTTTTGGTTTTGTGGGAATGCTGTGTCGCTATCGTCATTAACTACGTTACCTCGCGCAACTAACGTTAACACTACTAGGTATCGTAAGCAGGCAACGTTAACTTGGGATACAACCACCTAGCAAACACTATGAAACTAGCATGATAGCGTAACTCGAACGTTAATTTTGGCAAAACTGCAGTGTTAGAAGTGACTGTAAAATAGGGGCCCGGGATACGTGTAGCTAATTATAACGTGTCTGACACACATCACGTAAAACCAACCAATGTTTTCGCACGGTGTTCCTCCCCCAATCGCTCTCAGAAATCAGACTTTAATCTCCAGTCCCAAAGATTAATTTACCCTGCTAGCAAGCATTATTTTGATAGCTAATGTTAACGTTAGTTGTTTTTAAGCTGGTGACGTTACATTTTCTGGGGCCGGGCTAGCTAAACATGTACCGTACGTTATAACTAGTTCGCTAACGTTAGCTATGGCTAGCTAAAATAGCAGACTACTCTGGTTGGATAGTCGTAGGTAACGTTAGGCAATTTCGTTTACTGACTTAACGTTAGCTGCTAGCTAGTTTACGGCTGGGTTGTACCCGTGCCGTGTAGCTCCGACCGTGACCCACTTTTGGCCTAGCATCATCTGAATGTTACAGGTAGAAGCTAGCTAACGTTAGCTGTGAGAACCAAACAGCGTGGGTTGCTTCACACAAGCTCATCCGAATTTCTTTAGTCTGGGGCCGGTGAAGGCCCACTGTGCCACCCCTGGATCCAGGTCCCTTTCCTCGGTTGGATTGTGTGATCAGCGGATAAGCAGGAGGAAAAGGACGCCCTGTCCCGCAATCCAGCAAACCCACTTCCAGCTCTGATGTCCCATTCGCTTTGACTGGCCCGCAACCATGATGCCGGTAAGTGTTTTAAAAAAAAAAATCGTTTTCTGACATAATGTTAACAATTTTGATAAGAATGATTGTAGTCAACCGTTATAAAGAGTGACCGTTCGCAAAACCAGCCAAGCTCGCTCTATCGAACAACATCAGGGGGAAGTCTAAACTGTTAGCTAGCTAACCTTAAATCAGACATGACATTTGCTGTTTTTGACAGTCTGTTTCTGTAACGTTAACTAGCTAACTAACTTAGCGTTCGATGAGTCCGAGAAATATGTCTTGCTAACAACTTGGCCACTAGCTAACGATACTGTAATCTTAATCATAGCCTACAACCAATCGCGCAGGGTAATTAACGTTAGTGCTATGTTAGCTACGTTACGTTACTTGGTGAGATGACTAGCTACAGACTAGTCGTGAACTAATATTGGCTTCATTAATGTTACGTTACCTAACGGCTAGCTAGCGTTATTGAGCTGACTAGCTAGTGCTAACGTAAATAAAAAATGTAACTGAAGCTATAGCTAATGTGACACGCTAACAGTAATGTTGGCAAAATTGGCTATTGTAGTGCTACCTGGCTATTCAGATGTCAGTGAGTAGCTAACGTTTGCCAACAAATACACCGCTTTATGGCTAACTAAATTAGCTAGCCAACTCGTAAACTTATGGCTAGCTAGAATAGCTAAATTAGCTATCTAGAACGTAGAAGCTGTGGAAAGCGGTTGATGCTGTTTTTGTCATGTTTGTGTTGATTTACAGTTGCGTTGAATCAGATAACCAGTTGTTGTGATTTATAATTTAATCGACCGCAGATTTGTGGTGTGGGTTTCCTCCAACCACTGATTTAATCACAGCTAAGTAGCTAACGCTAGGGAGCACGAATGTCCAAAGGTTAGCTAGCTAAGTTAACTGTTATTGGTACATTAGCTAGCTGTTGGATCATACACTATCCGCAGGTGTTGTTTTTTTATCAAGCAAAATTTTTACTCTAACGTTACAGTGTACTTTTGCTTATTGAAATGCAGCGTAAATAGTTTTAAACTGACGCTTTATTTAACATTAGAATTCTTGGACAGAATCGCGTCTCCTCCTCCCACATAATCGCTGCAGGCCAGTTAACCAGCTAACGTGTTAGCTGGCTAGCTAATGATATTAACTAGCCAGCTAACATTATTATCAGGTATCGGTTACTAGTTCACGTCGTTGGTTGGAACTTGGGCTGCATTTAAACGAGATACAAAACTGGTTACGGTAGCAGTGTGGGCGATTTATTTAGTCTATTTGCTGTTAGGTTTCACTTCAACATGTAAGTTAACAACAATGTTAGGTTAACGTTACCCACGTCCAAGTGGGGTTATGCCAGTTCTGTGGGTTATGCCCTCTGTTTTTTTCGAATGAATGAGGCGCATATTTTCTGAACAGCGGCGAACGTTCTTGTACAGATTATCTCGTAACGTTATTCTGTTTCAGATGCCGTGGTCAGTGGTCTCATTAGCAGTTATTCGTCACCGAAACCGCTCCTAGTTAAAATGTTTGATCGGATTATCCCGATTTTCCAGTTTGAGACGCACCGGGAAGATAAATTCTTATAGGACTTTTGGAAAACACGAACACAAGGCCGGCCACCCCCATGAGAAGAGCATGTCTAACCGAACTAGTAGTCATTGAGTTTGACAATTGAGGTAAAGTTAATTAGTTTTACAGCTGGGTCGTAATTGTGTAATGCGATGTTTTGAAAGGCATTCTGTCTTTTGGTCATTTAGATGTGTCCTTTGGCGTTATATTGGGAGAGCTCCTCTTAACTGTGTGCCCAGGGTGGTATTTCCATTAGCTGGAATTTGATGTTCTCAGGTTGAGGCTTTCAAAGCTTTGTCAAACGCATTTCGATAAATAAAAGAGCGTCTTCATAATTTGAAGTTCTGTATTTCGTCTGTGCAACATTAATAGCGTGTTTCATCTTTTGCCTGTGAAATTTGTGGTGGCAGGCCTCTGGATATCGTTGGATTTACAGGCTTCCCTTACTGTGTAGATCAAGTGCAACAGTGTGGGCGTGATAGTGGATATGAGGTTTTTATCATACATTATTAAATAAATAATATAATCCATACACAAATAACATGATATTCACATGTATTCTTTTGTATCTTACAAACAAAATAATTGGTTCACAAATGTTTTTTTCACTCACAAATAAATCTCTGCCGAACAATGGCCTACATTAAAACTTTTTGGGAAAAGATGCATTTACGCATCACCTGGCACATGTGGAATTGCCTGCATTCATTTGTGGATTTTTGAGCTATTCCAAACAGAAAGATATGCAAATGTATTCACAATGGATTTTTTTCACTGTCGACTCCAGCCATCAGATTGTAATGCATCTTTTTGCTAACGCCAACATTACTCAGACCAATCACAGCACGTGTGTTAACTTCAACCAATCAGTGGTGTGCAAAAGATTTGGGCACCCCTGGTCAAGATGCCTTTTCCAATTAATATTTAATAAAGTGAAGAGAAGTTAACCTGACCTCTAAATGGTACAAAGTTAAACATGACACATTTCTTCAAATTTTAAGCAAGATTACTTTTTATTTACATTTTTTACAGTTTAAAAATAATTTAAAAAAGGGAAAAGGCCCTGTGCAAAAGTTTGGGAAGCCTTTTGGATTATTCTTTGTTACTTTTTTAGAAAGATGATTACTAAGGCACAGGTGATTTACTCGTTAGGGCTTTAATCGGTCAGGTGAATATAATTTCAATGCTGAACTATTTATTCTGAAGTAACTCCATGCCTTCTAAATCATCTGAATGCGGTGGCTGTTCTGTCTGGTGTTAACAACCATGGGTTCCTCTAAACAGTTGTCCAAGGATGTCAGAATCAAGATAGTTCACTTCCACCATCAAGGAGAAGGCTTAAACAAAAACTCAATGTTTCAAACTACCTATTTTCACTGTCAGAAACATTATCAGGAAATGGGCGATAAATGGAACAGTTGAAGTCAAGGCAAGAACTGGAAGACCAATAACAATTTCAGAGCGAATGGCCCGAGACCTGGTGAGAAATGCTCAGAAGAACACGCACATCACTGCAGAAGAGCTGCAAAAAAGAGTAGCAGACGCAGGTCTAGTTGTTCACAGGACAACAATACAACACTTTAAACAACAAAGACCTACATGGCAGAGTTGCCGGAAAGAAGCCTTAAAGCATCGGAAGTATGCAAAAGAAAACCTTGTGAAGCTTGAAGCACTTTGGAACAATGTGCTTGGACCAAAGAAGGTATGTTTGGAGAAAAAAGGGTGAAGCATTTGTAGAGAAGAACACCTTGCCAACTGTTAAGCATGGAGGTGGATCTATTATGCTTTGGGGTTGTGTAGCAGCGGGGGGCACAGGAAATATTGTGTGGGTGGAAGGAAGAATGGATTCCACCAAATACCAAGAAATTCTAGAGGCTAATACGAAGGTCAGTCCAGACCTTGAAGTTGAAGAGCGGTTAGGTATTCCAGCAGGATAATGATCCAAAGCATAACTCAAAATCAACCAAGAAGTACCTCCAGGAAAGATTGATGAAGGTTTTGGAATGGCCACCACATACCCCAGACTTGAATATTATTGAAAATCTGTGGAGAGATCGCAAACATGCCGTGCATGCAAGGACGCCAAAGAATATTTCTGAGCTAGAGCTGTTCTGCCAGGAAGAGTGAGGAAAAATTCCAAAAGCAAGAATTGAAAGACTCTTAGCTGGCTACAGGGAGTGTTTGCAAGCTGTTATAGTTGCCCAAGGAGGAGTTACAAAGTACTAACTGACAGGGTTCCCAAACTTTTGCACAGGGCTGTTTTCCTTTTTTTATTATTTTGAAAATGTAAAAAATTCTAATAAAAAGTAGTCTTGCTTTAAAATTTGTTGAAATGTGTCATGTTTAACTTTGTACCATTTAGAGGTCAGGTTAGCTTCTGTTCACTTGGATATTGATTGTAAAAGGCATTTTGACCACGGGTGCCAAAATCTTTGCAACCCACTGTAAATAAAAATTTGTATAAGGTTCATATTATTTGTTTAATGATTTATGAGACAGTAACCCCATGTGGATACTCAATCTATACAGTGCCCTCCATAATGTTTGGAACAGACACATTTTTTCTTGATTTGGCTCTGTACTCCACAATTTCAGATTTGTAAACACGCATATGGTTCAAGTGCAGATTCTCAGCTTTTATTAAAGGGTATTTCTATGCTTTTTGTTTTCAACATAGATATGACATAAGTTTTTATACATAGTGCCCTCCATATACACTACTCACAAAAAGTTAGGGATATTTGGCTTTCGGGTGAAATTTATGGAAAATGTAAGTTCACGCTACAGTGATATTATACGTATCATGAAAGTAGGGCATTTAAGTAGAAGCATGCAATGGTGATTTCCTCATCTCAAACAATTTATTGAAACAAAAGCCAACAACAGTGGTGGGTATACCACAACAAAAATGTCAATGTCTCAATAACTTGTCATGTGCCCTTGAGCATCAATTACAGCTTGACAACGACGTCTCATGCTGTTCACAAGTCGACTTATTGTCTGCTGAGGCATGGCATCCCACTCTTCTTGAAGGGCGGCCCTCAGGTCATTGAGGTTCTGGGGTACAGAGTTACGAGCCTCTACACGGTGAGTCAGCTGATCCCATAGGTTTTCTATGGGATTCAGGTCTGGAGAAAGTGCAGGCCACTCCATTTGAGGTACCCCAGTCTCCAGCAGCCTTTCCCTAATGATGCGACCTCGATGAGCTGGAGCATTGTCGTCCATGAAGATGAAATTAGGCCTGTGTTGTTCATGCAGGGGCACAATGACTGGATTAATGATGTTATTCAGGTAGTATGGGCTTGTCACTGTACCATTCACAAAGTGTAGGGCAGTTCTGTATTGACTAGACACACCTGCCCACACTGTAACACCGCCACCACCAAAGGGTCGTCTGGTGACAACAGTGGCTGATGCATAGCGCTCTCCTTGACGTCTCCAACATCGTTGGCGGCCATCATTTCTGCTCAACGTGAATCGACTTTCATCAGAGAACAGCACTGAGGCCCACTGGTCCCTCGTCCAGCGTAAATGCTCCCTGGCCCATGCAAGACGATGACGCCTGGTGGTGTGGTCAGGTACCCTTGCAGGTCGTCTAGCACGCAGACCACGCTGATGTAAACGGTTTCGAATGGTCTGACGTGACACTTGGGTGCCTCTCACCTCCCTTAAATGTGCCTGGAGTTGAGTGGCATTCATCATCCGGTTCCGCAGGGCACTGTTCACAATGAAGCGGTCATCAGTGTGGGATGTGGCCAAAGGACGTCCACTTCTATGCCTTTCTGTGACTCTTCCAGTCTCTCTGTATCTCTGTTGCAACCTGCTGATGACACTCTGTGACACTCTAAGCTCAGTGGCCACTTCCCTCTGAGAACATCCTGTTTGAAGCCTCGCAATGGCGAGGTACTGTTGATCAATTGTTAGGTGTCGTCTTGGTCTCATGATGTCAAAATGTGAACAGCATGATGAAGAGGACTGTTTAAATACCAATTCTAATTGAACCAGGAAATTTATTGGTCGATTCATGGATCAAACACCTGTTGTGAATTTTGCCGTTCAGCTCCTTGTTAGAGAACAGCAAGTTGTGCAGAAAGTACTGAAACATTGAATAGTTGGACATGTGCATTCAAAAGTTTAGAGAAGGTCAAATTAATTTCACCTGTAAAGGTTATAGTGCATTTTAGGTTCATCCTGAAATTTCACCCGAAAGCCGAATATCCCTAACTTTTTGTGAGTAGTGTATGTATGGGGGCTATCAGGAATCTCTTTATTTCATATTCGTCTCTTTACATGGGTTATTTGTGAATGTATGTTTTAAGTTGCTCTGTGCTAATCAAAAATGAGAGGGGAGACAGAATTATAGGGGCAGCTCACCCGAAAATGATATTAAGCTATGCTTCTATATACCCGGAGTGCTATCCATCCAGATGGTTTTGCTGAGACTTCACAAGTTTTATAGATCCGCTGCAGCTCGTCTTGATATCACCCATATGCAACTGACATCAAGGGGTCCAATGTTTGTGGCGTTCAAAGCGCCAAAAACTTATTAAAAATAAATAAATAAATTTAACAGCAACGCCTCTTTCCAAATATAATCACAAGGTTACTTATGAATGCCAACTGTGTATATGCTCTACAAGCTGCTTTGGAGTTAGCCTACATGAAGTAATCTGTATATTTATATATTTGTTTGCTTTAACCACAGTCTGTGAACACCCCTATACCAGCCATTGTAAAGCCAACAGCTCATCAAACTTACAGTGCATCCGGAAAGTATTCACAGCGCTTCACTTTTTCCACATTTTGTTCTGTTACAGCCTTATTCCAAAATTGATTAAATTCATTTTTTCCCTCAAAATTCTACACACAACACCCCATAATGACAATGTGAAAAAAGTTTTTTTGAGATTTTTGCAAATTTATTAAAAATAAAAAAATAAAATTTCTCATTTACATAAGTATTCATACCCTTTGCTTTAACGTATTTTTAAAGTATCATATTTCATATTTGGTCGCATATCCTTTACATGCTGTTACTTCCTGAAGTCTGTGACCATCAACATCAAAAAACTGTCGATATCTTATTTTCAGGTCCTGTTACAAGCGATACTATAACCTCTCTGCATTTGAATGGATCTCTATGGAAATTGGGGGGTTAAAGACTAGATTCAGCTGTAAATTACACTGGTACAGTATGGAACACATGGCTGGCTAAATGGCTGTAAGTTATCAAGGGTCTGAGCTATCAAACGAGCCCCAAACCATCACTCTGTTGCCAGATATGGAGTAGATGTGGATGGATCACTGCAAGGGTTATTTCTCCGGACTCATTTTCCTATAGAACTCTATGGGGAAAAAAGTCAGGAGAAACAACCCTTAAAGTGATCCATCCACATCTACTCCATATCTGGCAACAGTGTGATGGTTTGGGGCTTGTTTGATAGCTCAGACCCTTGATAACTTACAGCCATTTAGCCAGCCATGTGTTCCATACTGTACCAGTGTAATTTACAGCTGAATCTAGTCTCACCCCCCAATTTCCATAGAGATCCATTCAAATGCAGAGAGGTTATAGTATCGCTTGTAACAGTACCTGAAAATAAGATATCGATATTGAATATTAATAAATTTGCAAAAATCTCAAAAAAACTTTTTTCACATTGTCTTTCTGGGGTGTTGTGTGTAGAATTTTGAGGGAAAAAATGAATTTAATCAATTTTGGAATAAGGCTGTAACAGAACAAAATGTGGAAAAAGTGAAGCGCTGTGAATACTTTCCGGATGCACTGTATGTGTATCTAAAATGTCCTTCATTGCACAGAAAAACTGTCTGAGTCAATCAAAAACATACTTCAACCAAAATAATATGAAACAATCCCGAAGGTTAACCCTTCAATGGCACTGATAACAATCCCCTAAAACCCTCAATGGCACTGATTTTCAGTTGCCATAATGTTAGATTCCAAGTGAAATAATATCTTTATAGAGATGAATATAGCATTGGCTGCTGGTTGTAAAGGAAAAATGGTGCACACAAGAGGTTCCGGAGAATGCTGGCTGTTTTTTTGGAGCCGGTAATCTCTGGTAATCCTGCTCGACTCAACAGGGAACGAAGGCTGAAGTGAGAAGTGAGTGGCAGTGAGGGTCCGAGTTGCCTAGTAGAGTGCGCAGTTTCTACACACAGCCATAGGCGAACTGCACAGTGTGTTTCTGTGCAGGGCCTTAAGGCCGTTGTGGTGTGGTAGTCTCATTTGACTCATGAGTAATCAGACAGAACCCCCTCCCGTCTCACGGAAAGTGGGTCAGCCGGGATGCGGCGTCCAACCCTGGCGCAGGGTGGGCGCTTGCCGCTGGAACGTTCCCACATTTCGAGCGATGGGACATCCTCGCCCCGTGGTCATGTTGTCAGACTGTCGCGCAGCGGCTGACTGAAAAGCCTTGCATGGCGGTTTGGGCCCAGCCAATGGGAGGCGGCCAAAGCTGCATTGTCTGTCGGGCTGTTGTCAAGGGCCATTGGTGCAGATTCATAGCATTTTTAATCTCACCAGGCTGTCTGTATTCCGCAGCAATTCTGTACCTCAGAGTGATGTCTGGATAAATTAGATTAATGCATATTGTTTGTGTGTAATATACACTGATATGAATGGATAATTTCTTCCTAGATTACTTATTAGATGCTCTTATCTTAAATGACATCTATCTTTAAGTTCGTATTACATGGTTTCATTAACATTATTTGGCTATTTATCTGAAGTATCGTACAACAGAATGCAATGTCGTTGCCACAGGACGTTAACTAGTCAGCTTCCATGCAGTCCATTAACCATGGCACTGCATCGGCTGGTTTTATGTTTAAGTCATTACATGCCATCTGAAATATCTATGCTTGATAGTCATGGCGCCTGTCATGTAGGCACGTCGGGTTGCTATGGCGATGTGGCATGATGGGTGTTTGTCCATTCCTCAGCGCTGTAGTTGTCGTCATTTAATGGTGGTGGCAGTGTTTTCTTTCTCCCAGGACAGAGCTCAGTGCAGATACCAGGCAAGGAGGATGATGGGGTTATCTAGCCTAGTCTTCCACTGCCTAGTTAGGGAAAGCAGAGCCCTGCATCTGAAAATGAAGGGAAGGTCCTGGCATTCAAAACCAAAGGGGCAGGGGTGAGGTGTAGCAGCACAGATGGTTAATATCTAGTGGCAGCTCCATTATCACCTCCCTCCAACGTAGGAAGTGCATCTACAGTTTCAGAGCATTAGCCCCCTCCTGTTTTAATTTGGGGGACAGATTTTTGCACTTTCATGGCATTGGCTCTTGACTTACCATGAAAATAAAATGAGCTGCTGCAGTAAATATCAGGTCAAAGGGTACACACTACGGTTGGATTCTCATTTATTTGGTCTTCAGGTGTTGTCAGTTTTTCAATATCCCTCGACAGTTGCTAATGCACTCTTTTCACTCAAACGGAAGTACAGCTGATGGCATAGTGTGTGTCCTTTCATTCTCCAAACTTCCTTTCTTATAAATCTGCTTTTTAAATTGAGTTAAATGCAAGCAATTGGTTTGTGGATAAAGTTGCAAATGGAATTCAAAATGCTACAAAAGAGCCATCAAGCAGACCAACCAGCTGTCCTATCTGGATATCTAGCCAAATGGTTTCAGGATGTAGCCAAGAAACGGAGACTCTGATTCACTCACCCTTTTCTCCCCGAATGGCAGATGATCCTGACGGTGTACCTGAGCGGCAGTGAGCAGACGCTGACGGAGGTGCCCATCACTCCGGAGACGCGTTGCCGGGACGTGGTGGACTTCTGCAAAGAGCCCGGAGAGAGCGGCTGCCACCTGGCCGAGGTCTGGAGGGGCAATGGTAAGCGTGGCTGCGCCACCCCTAGCCAATAACCTTAGCACCCCGCCCCCTAGCCCCACCCCCATATCTTGCATTGCCTTTGTTTCGTCTTTCAGGTAGTAAGCATCCAAGCTTCAGAGGCCACGTGAATTGCTTCCGGGGGAAAAAAACATCAACACTCATATCTATTCGGTGTTAAGATGTGCCAATCAGCAGGAAGGTTGTACAGCTTAGTACAACTGTTATGTGTTTTTGTCACATACCAGAACATTTTCCCCAGAACATTTCACGTGGCCTCTGAAGTTTGGATGTTTACTACCGCTTCGGTTATGATTAAATTAAAAAAAATTAAAAAAGATTAGAGACTCTCCACACTACCACGACCTGGACACGCATCACAGGCCCTGTCCGAATCAGATCTACTGCATCCAGTGTACTCTGTACTAGCATACTGTACCGTTTACTGCATACTTTTTAGTGTGTGACATACAGTATGCAAAATATATCCTCCATACTATTATCAGCGAAAACCAAGAAATAAGTATATCATCCGGGATTTCAAGTACACTACATTTTAGTGAACATTTCACCTACTTAACTGTCTCATCCAGTGTACTCAACAAGCTTACTCAATAATGTGGTAGGGCGTTGATTCGGACACAGCCGTAGTGTTTCATCAAAGGTGCTGGGATTGGACCAGTTTCACTGTGAAAAGGAAATGCACAGGGAATCTTCTGGATGGTTTATGTAAGTGTCCACGTGCTTAATCTGCACTGGCTGTCAGTTTTATTTTAAATCGGTACTAAGCTTTTCAGAACGGCACCTTAAATAAACTTCTCACTCAGGATGACTCTTCACGTTGCTTGGAAACGGTTCAGTGAGTAAGACATGCGATGCACAACATTTGAATTTTCAGTCATTCAGTCGACTTAAGAGGACATTCACCCCCTGGGATAAGCACGGGCATCTCCACAATTTTGAATAAATAGTTTTAAAGAAAGCAGATTTAGAAAAGGGTATATTAACATTTACAGCTGGTCTTGTTTGAAAAGTGGAGGCTATTTCATATTGCTGCCTTGCTTCAAATCATTTCATTTCCGTATTTTATACTCGTTTAACACATCCACTTGGTTTATTTGGAATGTTTCTTTGTATTCTAATGCTCTCCTGTGAAATAAACAAACTATTCTCTCTTGCTGTTTACCGTGTATGTGCCAAAAATGGCTAAATAGTCTTAACTCTGTCCAGAGCCAGAGGGTAAACGCGCTCGCATACGCGTACGAGCGATAAATCGGTTGCTTAACCCCCAAATGAACGCTTGTACGAGCTGCGCTCCTGGAAGCACGTTAAGCCATCATTCATGCTCAACCTGTCTGAGCTGTCCCTTAGCGTGGCCAGGACGGTTACCTTTGGGAAAATCTGTCATATGGACAGCTGCATTTAGAGAAGAAGCTGTCATTTCTCTCTGCCTTGTTGGAAGGCAATTCTAGTTGCATGCTAAATCCCAGCAGTCGTCAGCACAAATTCCTGTCCGCCACAGGATACCGCTTTTAAATATTCAGACCTGAGGAGGTCTGAAAGCTGCTACTGGAAAGGGTTGGGTTTAGGGTTTGGGGATGGGGGAGGGTTCATCAGTACCAACCAATCGGCACCAACCTCACTGAATTCTCCTGGTGGGGTGTGGCATCTTGTTTTAGCGCCAGCTCTTTGATCCTCCCACACATGCCCTTCCTGTATTTGCTTGGGCGGGTGTTTGTTTCGGCTCCATTTTATTTACGTTCCTCCTGTTCTGCTCTCTGCGCCTATATTCAGAGAACATTCCAGTAATACCCAGAGAGTCAGACCCATGGGGTGTTTTTTAATGAAGGCACGCGCATTCATCCGTGATACCCTCTGATGCCCCCCTGACCCCTGCCGTCCCTCTCCCCAACAGAAAGAGCCATCCCCTTCGACCACATGATGTACGATCACCTGCAGAAGTGGGGGCCTCGGAAACAGGAGGTGAAGTTCTTCCTGCGGCACGAGGAGTCGCCCACAGAGAGCAGCAGCGATCAGGGTGAGTACCTGGATCCTCACCGTCTCCCTCCATTTTACAGCCACCATACTGACACCAAACATGCTGTAAATGACAAATTTGAGAAGCACAGCAAAGTATACTCTAGGTAGACATGAGTGTCATATGACAGCAGTTCTGTCAGGGAAAACTCATGACCCTGGTTATAAGGTTTATTTACAACTAAGGTCCTTGAAATTCCACAAGGGCCCTTTTGTATATGCATTTGAATTTAATATTAGAGAAATGCTTTAAAAGCGCTGTTGCTAATTAGTTCCCTAGCAGCCAGCAGCCCCTTCTTACCCTCCCCCTATACACAGCCCAGCCTGTGGGATTGCTTCTCATTCTCCAGGGATGTGAGGTTATGGTGCTGCTGATTTGCTGGTCAGCTCTGTAAGCCAATTAGAACCCGTGAGCCGTAAGGCGAGTGTTAGTGGTCACTGTCCATTCCGTTGTCTCCCTTGTCACCTGGGACAAGAGGTCAGAACCACAAAATGACAAAGACAAAAAATGATATGTGGCACACAAAAAAACATGAAGCATGCACATATTACTTGAAATTGGTGCCTTTACAAAACATCTCACCTTGATATTAAAGGGTAAGTAAATGGGCTGTTTCAGAGCGACCACGCCTTTGTTTGCGGTTCAGAAAAATGCGGGGGTGGGAAAGGGTTGGGCTCGTGTATCGAGGGATACTCATGAAACGGTTGGGCTCGAGTTAGCAAGCCACGCCCTATTTTTTATTTTTTTATTTTTTTCCACGTGTATGCTCATTCACAGCCATAATTTGTTTTGTTCGAGCTGCTCGCTCGGGCTGCTGAGCCTGCCAGCCTGGACTGACCCCACACGCTTACAACCCAGTGCAGGAGATACGTAGATGGATACCACAATTTTCTAAATTATGTCGTGTTGTATAAACCTGTGGCCCTTTTTTTTTGTTGCTGTTTTGCTTTCTTACTACATAACAGCTTTGATAACCTTAGATACAAATAGGGTACGTTAACAATAATGTAGGCTAGGCTACATATACAGTTGAAGTCGGAAATTCACATACTTAGGTTGAAGTCATTAAAACTAATTTTTAGCCACTCCACAGATTTCATGTTAGCAAACTATAGTGTTGGCAAGTCAGTTAGGACATCTACTTTGTGCATGATGCAAGTAATTTTTCCAACAATTGTTTACAGAAAGATTATTTCACTTTTAATTCACTATCACAATTCCAGAAATACAGTAGATATGGATAGATAACTTGAAGGGTTTCTTCACTTATTTTTCCATAGAGTTCAATAGGAATATTTGTCAGGAGAAACAACCCTTAAAGTGATCCATCCATATCTACTGCATATCTGGCAGCAGAGTGATGGTTTGAAGCTCGTTTGATACCTCAGACCCTTGATGATTTGCAACCATTTTACCAATCATGTATTCCATACTGTTCCAGCATAATGTACAGCTAAATCTAGTCCCAACCCCCAATTCCCATAGAGATCCATTCAAATGCAGAGTTTATAACATCGCTTGTAAGAGTACTAGAAAATAAGATATCAAGAGGCTTTTGATGTTGTTGGGTCACAGACATCAGAAA
Source organism: Synaphobranchus kaupii (assembly GCA_029718625.1). NCBI lineage: Eukaryota > Metazoa > Chordata > Actinopteri > Anguilliformes > Synaphobranchidae > Synaphobranchus > Synaphobranchus kaupii. Next base: position 28,122,345 of record CM056381.1, read on the forward strand.
ATCATGGCATGCAAAGGATATGTGACCAAATATTAAAAGCACAGTAAACTTAGTGTATGTAAACTTCTGACCCACTGGAATTGTGACATAGTGAATTAAAAGTGGAAATAATCTGTCTGTAAACAATTGTTGGAAACATTACTTGTATCATGCACAAAGTAGATGTCCTAACTGACTTGCCAACACTATAGTTTTCTAACATGAAATCTGTGGAGTGGTTAAAAATAAGTTTTAATGACTTCAACCTAATTGTATGTAAACTTCCGACTTCAACTGTATATCCACAGTAAAACGAGTCCTATATCGACATAACCTGTAAGGCTGCTCAGCAAAGAAGAACCCACTGCTCCAAAACCGCCATAAAAAAGCCAGGCTCCAGTTTGCAACTGCATTTGGGGACAAAGATCTTACTTCAGTCCTCTGGTCTGATGAATCAAAAATGTAACTGTTTGAGGCACCGACCGAAATACGTCGGTCCTACCAAGTTTTGAAACATTTTGAAAAAAACGGTACCAAATTTTGATACTTTACGGTAGGCTACTTCTTGTTCTCGACGTGAATGCTATTTTCGCAGCCAGCTGACAATCCATTGCATCAAATGCAACTACAATTAAATTACACACCAGTACCAACAAGAATATGGTAAAGCATTTGATCGTCCAGTGCTGGGTCTTCTGAGTGCTGACAATGATTGAATAACAGATACGGTTCTCGCAAACAGAAATTTGGTTTGGATATTAACGATTGCCTTGTAGCCTAATAACATATGTGTAGCTGGCTAAGGTGGATGTTAGTTCCATTAAGGTTATTGGCTTACCTTCTATCTTTGAAGCTATTATAAATAAACGTTTACAGTAGACAGCTAGTTGTGAAATTAATCAATCTCCTATTTCTTTTCATACTAAGGTCCAGTTCCTCTGTGAAAGCCAGTAGTGTAGCGGATTGCACCCCTTCCATAGCTCCCTTTACTATAACAGCAAGTAGAACGTAAAAAGAGATAAACGGCGCCGTGCTGTTGCATCCTTTCAATACAGTTGAATCTCAAAAATGGATGTCCTGACAGTTTTGCAATGGCACTTTATTTTCACGAAATTTCACAAAATAATACTTATCTGTCATTTTACAGTGCCAATGTTTACAGAATGAATACTTCCAAAGTTGTGTCAAAATGGCTTAAAGGTTGTATCAGCGATTTTGGGTGGAAACATAAATGATCACATTCATCTGATTGTGATTGGTTGGAATACTGTTTATTTTGGTTTTGAGTGGTTGGTAGTACCATTGTTTTTGTGTACGATCTCGGAGCATAGGCTGCCTACAGAGACGCGGTTTTTTGACGGCCTGCTTATGGGGCGGGCAGCTAGCGGATCGTGAGGAAAAATCAGATGAATGTGATCATTTATGTTTCCACCCAAAATCGCTGATACAACCTTTAAGGACAACAAAGTCAAGGTATTGGAGTGGCCATCACAAAGTCTTGAACTCAATCCAAACAAACATTTGTGGGCAGAACTGAAAAAGCGTGTGCGAGCAAGGAAGCCTACAAACCTGACTCAGTTACACCAGTTCTGTCAGGAGGAATGGGCCAAAATTCCAGCGACTTATTGTGAGAAGCTTGTCGAAGGCTACCCGAAACGTTTGACCCAAGTTAAACAGTTTAAAGGCAATGCTACCAAATACTAACAGAGTGTATGTAAACTTCTGACCCACTGGGAATGTGATGAAAGAAATAAAATGTCAGGAAAACTGAGTTTAAATGGATTTAGCTAAGGCGTATGTAAACTTTCGACTTCCGTGTCAAATCCGAGAAGGTTGTTGCAGCACCGTCTCAGATTTTGTTCAAACCTTGTCTATATCATGAATGGGTCCCAAAACCAAGGACTGTAATATTTCTGTTCAAAATCTATGTTTTCATATTTTTTCAGCCCTTGATATTATTTCATTTTTATAGCCTCAAAAACGCCTTATCTGGGAAGCCATGTTATGGCATTAATATCTTAACAAGTATTGTTCCTAGCCTCACCGAACTTTGTAGGATGGAAGACAAACATGTTGTCTGTATGCCAAAACCATTAAAAGCCTATACTACATGCCATTTTATTTTTATAATGCCCTAGATTTGTAAAAAAAGTGCTAAATTCCTAAACGAGTGATATTGAAGGTACTACAAACCCACATTTTTGCACCAATATGATATAAAGCATTCTTTTATCTGCAAATACAATCTTTTATTAATTTTGTGCCAATATTTGTGGTCTCTACCACCAATGGACATGAAGAAATTATGAATAAAACAAGGCGTGGTAGCATATTTTCATCATTTTCATAAGACCGAAATGGTATATGGGGTAGCTAGCAGGAACATAAAAATGTATGTGGAAATTGCTTGATGTATGGTTATTAAGGTTACAAAGTGCCAATGTCTTTCCGTTTTTCCTTCACACAGATTTGAGAGATATTTTACCTATGGCAGAAAAACACCATTTCAGGATTACAATTTTTTCCCTCAGTATCTCCATGATTATTGAATTCCTGTGTCATAGGAATTGTAAGAAATAAAGAATATACATGTTTTCAGTATGTTCATCGGAATAGAGGGCATTTGAGATGGGAATTGTGTCTCCGGTAAGTACCTGAATATTGAAAATAAGTGAAATATTTTGATAAAACCCTGGTATAAGGAGGAATAAGTGGTATCCTAAATGGCCCTCTCAAGCTCCAGTGGGAGTATCTAAATGTGTTTCCACATAAAAGGTTGGATGTTTTTATACATGTACATTTAATTTTACAATGTGCATGTTAGAAAGCTGTACATGGAATTTGTACTGATACGCATGTTGAAACGTGCACACAGTGAAATCATCAGTATATGCCCTTATATTCACCAATCAGTGAATAATGGAACTTGGGGATTCCACTTATCAAGAAAACACTAAGCATGTACCCAATTCAGTCCTGTTCTTCAAGTTATATGGTTAAAGGATAACAGTTTTCATCACATGTAATTTCTAGTACATAATTTGCTACATTTCACATCATTTTCAATGAAGTTACTTTAATTTTTTATTGAATATCTTATTCTTTTTTAAATATGGGATATAAAATTTAACCACTCCATTGAATATAGCATCGATCAGAGTTAATGTCTTTTTCTATAATGAAGCCTTGATAGTAAAGAATATAGCTTGCATTAATGACCTATAGTAAACTGAGCCTACAGAAAACATGTATTTCTTTACTCCAATCAATATTGGAGTACACACATAAGTATAGATAATAAGGGAAGACCCTGCTTCTTCATTATGGACGTTTTTTTTCTAGAGGTAAAACAATGCCTTTAACTATGTGTATTTATCTATGAAGGGAACATGGAAGGACATTGGCACTTTGGACACTAAATGTCCATACATTAAGCTATTTCCACATACATTTTCATGTTCCTACTAGCTACCCCACATACCATTTTGGTTCTATAAAAATGACCGAAAAATGCTACCACGCCTTGTTTTATTCTTAATATCTTCATGTCCATTAGTGGTAGAGACCTCAAATATAGGCACAAAATTAAAAATTAATAAAAAATTGTATTTGAAGAAGAAATAATGATTGATACCATATGGCTGCAAAAAATTGGTTTATAATACCCTCAATATCACTCTCGTTTAAGAATTTTGCACTTATTTTCCAAATCTAGGGCTTTTAATGGTTCAGACATACTGAGAACATGTTTGTCTTCCATCCTACAAAGTTTGGTGAGGCTAGGAATAATACCTTTCAAGATATTAATGCCCAAACATGGCTTCCCAGATAAGGCGTTTTTGAGAGTGTAAAAATAAAAATATATAAAACCATTGGAATTGAACAAAAATATTTTACAGGCCTTAATTTTGGGACCCAAACATTATATGAACAAACTTTGAACAAAATCTGAGACGGTGCTGCAACCACTTTCCTGGATTCTGTCTGATTTGACACGGAATGACCCTATATAGTTATAAACTTAGCTCTCATCTTAATTTGGATAATTTTCTCGTAACAGTTAACGTTATTAAAGACTGCTAAGTTAGCCATTAATTAATTTAGGCTACAATGAACCGTGTAGTAACTTCGCTAAATTGAGGTCATAGCCACATTAAAACTTTAGGAACATTATCTAATTTTGGTCAAAACTGCATAAACACGAACAGTGTCCAGTCATAACCATTTAACTGTAAAAGTTAACTAACGTAGGTATCTTATGGGCTACTGTGTCTTTGTGGTTCGTTCCGTAAAGTGCATTTTTAGATCAGTCCTGCTTTTCCCATGGCCTCACAAATCGAGAGAATAGCCGCGGGGGAGAAAGAAAATGTGATTGCTGCGATTAAATTAGTTGTAGGTTTCGGTTTATTTATTTAAAAAAGGGACAATGCACATTCATAAATGTAACGTAGCCTAAAATGTGCAAGATTAATTGGGGCTAATTTTCTTCTCTAGTCCCTGGGCAGGTTGATGGAGAAATGTTTGGGGGGAGAAAAAAAAACAAAAAAAAAACTTAATATAGACTAGATTTCCCGTATCTCAACCTTAAATGCCCGTTTGCCTTTGAAAATTTGGAAAAACCGTATTTCACACAGGCAAACTGTATGTGTTAACACCTATGCCATCCACTCTATCAATAGTTTGTCGCTCACACAAATGCTCCTCAGTCTCCACAACTTGCTGGATTTGAAAAAATAAAATAAAAATTATTTATCGTGGAAGGGCGTAGCCAGATGCACACAGTTGTTGTGACATCACATGTACTGCCACGTCACATATACTGTACAACAGCCAATAGTAAATTACAACTGCAATAGCCTACGTTTGACCACCATAGCACTAGTTAGCCAAAATACACTACTCTTCCTATATGATGCTAAACATTGCAATTAAATGTCGCGATTTGCAACAGGATCAATTTCTAGTACGTAGATATGTCCAAATATATCAGTAATCAGCTAAAAAAAAAAAGAAAAAAAAAAGTGGTTTTAGGGTTTACTTATCCTTTAAGAAACCGGTGAGTTTGGACAAACTGGGGACAAACATACTAAATGCAGACTTTGAAATGTAGAGCCTGCATTTTCATATGGCAGCATAGGAGGTAATCCTCAGTCCGATCAAAGATTAACATCCACAAGAAACGAGCTGACAAGGTGAATTAATGTAGCACTGTCTAGACAGATTTCCTCATGCCTGATCAAATTACAAATCAACTAACAAAACTACTAAAGCAATTTCAGTGATATACTGAAGAACTAAATGCTATTGTAAAAATATACCTCAATGGTTTAACTTAGGACAATATGCATGGTTATTTTTAGAATTCTTTATTGGAGAAAGCAGGGCTAACAGATTGGACTTCATTGGGAAGGATCGTACGTCTCCTCTGATGCACTGTTATAATTCTAAATGCTCTGCTTATTGACTTGCATGTGAAATGGTCTGAAAGATCCAAGGTCATTGTTTTCATGATTAACCTATATGAATGCCCCTGTAACTGATGAGTAGATTTGTCCTTGTTTGTGAGATGCTGAGTGAATAATGCAGTGTGTCTCTGGGTCTGCAGGGAGCCAGCAGCCTCAAGACCCGGCCAGGAGGAAGAATGGAGGCAGTGTGGAGAAGCCCTGTGAGAACGGGGTGTGTACTTTATTATATTTTTATTAACCTGCATTTAACCAGGTTAGTCCCATTGAGATTAAAATCTCTTTTCCAAGATGGACCTGGCCAAAAAGGACCGCAGCTCATATATTTTCAGACACAACGATAAAACTCACATCAAGACAACCGTCAAGCTAAAAATTCTATGTAGCGAAAGTGTAAAGGAGAAATGCAATCAAATTAAAGATTTAAAACGGTTACAGTTATCAATAGACACTGACACCATAGGGTCAAATCCAGACATGCGCTTAAGTGCATTTTCCACGCAAGTCACTCACTCTCGCAATGATGAGTTGCACAGAAAATGCATTTAAGCGCAGGTCTGGATTCGGCCCGCTTTACAATTGCTTTAAATTCATTAAGAGTAACTAGGTCCTGAAGTTTAAGTTCCTTTTGCAGGCTATTAAGTTCCATTGCAGGCTTTAGGAACAGTCATAAGCTTAGTGTCCTGAGACTGTAACCCACAAGTGCCACATTTCTGGGACATAAACAAGGATAAACAGGGGAGTCTACCTAGAATTTATGTACGCGCGCACACGCACACTGCATCAAATACACATGCAAACATTAAATACACTGTAGGTCATGTACATAGCAGGCAAACACACGCCGCACATGCATGTGTGCAAGCACAAGAACACGCACACATGTAGGCATGCACACATACAAATGCGTGCATGCATAACCATGCCGGCACACACAGCCTTCTTATACTGCAGACATTCCACATCCCTCAGTTCTGTGCCTGGTTACCATGGGCAACGAGTTGTACGACTCACCCCATTAAACCTGACTGACGCACAATATCTAATAGTCATATTGGTCTCTGTATGTACGCATGGTTTTTATATGCACACATGTACATCGATGCATACATAAGCACACATAAGTATGAATACAAATAAGTTATCAGGCTTCTGTTGGCCGGGGAGATTAGCTGTAAAGAAATGGTAGCCTTCAGCTGGCAGCATACTGGTACTTGCGCATGTCGCAGATTAGTTCTCCGTGGCCAGTCGGTATTAAAGTGTGGGCTGCCCCCATCTGTTCCACACACAGGAAAGGGAAGTGTAGCTTCTGTGGACATGGACACCACCCTAGCCCAAATGATTCAGGGGGGAGAGAATTTATTTACAGAGCATCAGCTCGGGTGCAGCGTTAATGGGTAAAGCTACATGCTGGGGCATGGTAAATAGGGTGAAGCCGGCTGCTGATCATTTCAGGGCTCACGCTAGTTATATTTTTCGGGCTTATATATATATATATATATATATTTTTTTTTTTTTTGGACAGCACAGTGTAGAGAGACAGGAAGAATGGGAGTGAGAGAGAGGGACAGATGTGAAAAAGGTTTGGTGGCCAGATTCGAACCGCTGCGTCGTGGCTTGCAATGAGCATGCAGATGGCGCTCTCACAGTTATGGGCTACTGTTCATTGTTAAGGTGATTTGGGAAAACATACTTGGGAATGCCTCCCCAGGACCAGGGTTGAAGTGCGTTGATTTATGGAAGGATGAGCCTCATGGAGTGTACTCCGAATAAGCCATGCTTACCTACACTCAATACCTACACGTCTCAGAACAGTGAAACCATTCTTCCAGCCATACACACCCACGCCATCATTATGTTTCCTGGCACTGGTGCATGGCAGTTAACCCCCCCCCACCATGCACACTGTTGTAAGGGGCTGGCTACCACTCTAATTTTGGGGATTACTCCAGTTTCATAGCATAACCCTGCAAAAGGATTAAATGTCTTCGTTAGCCGTCAGCTTTGCCAGGAAGGAGGAGGAGGCGGGAGTATTCCCTCCTCTGCAGGTTGCTCACTCGGGACGGCATTATGGTGCAGCCTCCGGGAACAGAAGGCTCCACTCACATGACCATGACCGTGTCCCAGAGCAGGGTGAACATGGGTTTGGCTGGTAGACCACAGATTTGAATCCCCTTTCAGTGCTACTTTTGTCATCCTTTCATGTGGCACCAGCAACTCTTGACTACTTCTAACCGTTGTAATAGTATACTGCCCGGTGGGGCTCTGCCGGTGGGGGGGTGGGGGTGGGGTGGGGTGTCTGTCCAGCCCAGGGCGGGGCTTGATGGGGGGGGGGGGGGGTGGTTGAATCGAAATGTAGGATTTAAAAAAAAAAAAAATAATAATAATTACATATTTCAGTATAAATCGTACAAAAACTAGCCAAGCAGTAAGTGTTGGGTGAAACAAGAACACTATCTAAGAATACTATTGTTATACAGTGCTAGGCCTGAGAGAGGACGTGAAACCTGCTTGCCTGATAGATAGCCAACAAACAAACAATGGCTCTACCTACTAGTATTAGCATGGCGTGCAGCAGTGTATTCAATGCAATTGCTGCCTGAAGAAGACCAGATTGGCCAAATGTGTTGCTGTGCTCTACAATAGTGCTCATAGCTATAGCCTTCATCATTTCTTGTTAGTTGACCATCTATGTGGAGTGCTACTTGAATATTCTATATGTCATGCCTAGCGCCATGTAACAATACACAGGAGTTATCCTTGTTTCACCTAATATAGGTTGCACACACCATGCATGGATATAAAAACCTAGACCTCATAACATCTCCAAAGTTGCCTTCTACTGTCTGAGCAACATGCTAAAATCAAATCCTCTGTGTCCCCCATTGGTACCATCTATGCCTTTATAATTTTCTACTGAGATTATTGCAATGCTCTATTAGCACGTTTGTCATCAAAGTTACTAGACAGGTTACAAATTGACTGTAATGCTGCTAAAAGACTGCTCTTTCACTCAAAATAGACCACATATCACCCATATAAGCAATTTGTATAAGCTAAACTGAGCACCAATTAAGTCTGGAATACAGTTTATCTTCCCCTACAAAGCCGTAAATGGGTAATACCCCAAGCATACTTTGTTGACCTTCATCAGCCTCACACCCTTTCTCCTTTATTGCACTCCATCTTGTCTGTCCACTCTGTCTGGGTTTTTATCTGTTCCCCTCCCAGGCTGTGGAATACCCTTCCAAAATGCCTTCAGTCTGCCTCCACTCTTTCCAGTTTACAAAATAACTTAAATACTGATATTTTCATCCTGGCTTTTAAATAATTTTGCAATACATTTTTCTAGATATTAATGTTATGGTATTTACCTCATGTTTGATAGTTTGGCTTCTATTTCACATTGTTTTCCCTGTTTTAATTTCCTTTTCTGCTCACTATAAAGTAACCTTGAGTGCTACTGAAAGGTGCTAAGAAATTAACTGTTAGAATTATTATTTTATTTCCCTTACTGATTTGAGTGCTACAATCCAATATACCGGCAAAGCCAGTGCCTAGCACTTCACCTCTTGTATTATATTGCTGCAAATCCCCTTTTAACCATCTGCAATCAGACTATCCCTGCACTACAGTACTGTTGTCATGCAGCAGAGCAATTTGCATACGCAATTTTCATTGGTTGTTGTTGCCAGCACATTGATTTGCTGTGGAGAATGAAGCAACAGCAAGCTGGAACTGTTGCAGGGATTGTTGAGAGTATTGTGTGAATTTTGTACAGAGAGAGATGCTACTGGCAGTTTTAATGCATTGCCCAGATTAAACTGTTATACACTGGCTCTTAAGGAAATATCTGTAGCAGAGGAAATGGCTAATACTCACCACACAGCGATGGAAATTGGGTGTGGGGGCAGTGAGGTTTACTGGTGCAAGTCGTACTGCTTGTTGCCCGTGGTAACCAGGTACAGAACTGTGGGATGTGCCTCCTGTTGAAAGAAGGCTGTATGTGTGGGCATGGTCATGCATGCATTTGTGCATTCACATGCCTACATATGTGTGCGTGTTCTTGTGCTTACACACATGCTTATGAGATATGTGTCAGCTGTGTACATTATCCTACAGTGAGTTTGCTTTACTGTGTGTTTTTCATGGATTGTGTGCGTGCGTGCGTGTGCGTGCGTGCGTGCGTGTGTGTTTGTGTGTGCGTGCGTGTGTGTGTGTTTGTGCGTGAGTGTGTAACGTCTTAACAAGTGCACTAAGTGGAAGATGTGTGTTTGTGTGTGCGCACGTGTGTATATCCTTATGCAATTGTGTGAATTTGACAGCGGGGAGAGCAGTACACTACCATGATGGCTCTTTAGTGGAATGCAGCTTGGGTGGAGCTTTTACCATGTGGGAGTGAATGATTTGATAGGCAGGACTGTCTGGGGTTTCATTCAGCTAAACCCCACCAACTCACTCCCACGACCACCAGCTTTTAAAAATGCATTTTAAAAAACACTAGTGTATCACAGCAGTCTTAGAATTGCTGAAGAGGTGGTGGTTCTTTCATGGAACAATTTTGTGGCCACCAGTCACCCATAAGGCCATGGTGGCGCTTTGGTGTTTGGCCTCTGGTCATTTCTGCATGCAGAGACGATTAATATTATAATGATTTGCTTGCTTTACAGAAGCACATGTTTAGGGCCACGTAGAGCAGTGGTTCCCAAACTCGGTCCTCGGGGACCACTGTGTATGCTGGTTTTCGTTCCAACCACAATTGCAATCCCGGAATTTTAACAAGATGTCAATTGTTCTTAATTAGGTGTTTGTCATATTTAGAGGGATTATTTACCCTCTTAAGCCACATTGTTAGCAATAGCTATGCATATTATGAATAATAAAAGTACAATATTCTCATTGTGCTATATTGCAAATAATTACAAAAAGGGGCAAAAAAAAAAAACATTTTTTAACTGACCAAATTTATTTTATTTTATTAAATAAAATTAGACTGAGGTGAATCAATAGGCTCCTAATTGGTGAAATTGTGGATATATGGCCACTAAAACTAACCATTTGATGAATAATGAAAAAAAGACAAAGAAAATGATAACGAGCAGTGTTAATACATTTAATACATTTAAGAAAAACTTGATGAGGGAATTTAAAAACTCACGTTTTCAACTACCTAGTTAGGAGCCAATTGATTGACCCCAGTCTTTAATTTGATCAGTTAAAAAAAAATAAAAATAAATGTTACCTATTTGCAAAACAGCCCAATAAGCACAGTAGGAAAATGGGAATTTTTGTTCTTCATGACATGCATAGCTATTTCTGACATGATGTTGCTTAAGAGGGTAAATAATCCCTCTAAACATGAAAAGCACCTAATTAAGAAAAATGAACAGCTTGTTAGGATTTTGGGATTGCAATTGTGGTTGGAACGAAAACCAGCATACACAGTGGTCCCCGAGGACCGAGTTTGGGAACCACTGACGTAGAGTACTGTGCATACAGTAAGCTAGCTTACATGCCATTGTATCCTTTCACACAGCTTTATTTTTACTTATATATTTTCTCAGTGTATGTTGCTGGATGTTTTCTGAAGCTATAGAGAACGTTTTCTCAATGTCGAAATGTGGGGAAAACTGATTACAAAGTGCGATTGGTAAATGTATTACCATTTTGCCAGTATTTAAGTGGCTTTGCGGTTTTATTTTTAAAAAATGCTTCCCTCGTCGCATGGGTGGTTTTCGGAGATGATTGCGTAGTCTTTATTTGTGTGGCTATTAATAGCACGTCAGATTTATGAGAGGAGGATGAGGGGGTCTGTTCACTTTGGTCTCTGCGCTAAAGACCAACAAGCATTGCGTCTAGCTGGTTTAGGTCTCGAGTAGGCTACATTGATGTTACCAAATCACAGTAAAATCATGAGTGTGTAACGTCTTAACAAGTGCACTAAGTGGAAGATGTGTGTTTGTGACCCTAACGCAACGAAGATCATGCAGGCTAATTGCGTATATTGAAGAATAATATTTTTAACCGTTTCTTATACGTAGCCTACCATTTGTGCATTTAGGCTACTGTTGCGATCGGAAAAGGGGGGAACACAACTATAAATTCTGTAGATCCCTCACTAATTAATTAAAAAGCATTGTATCTTCTTACACAAAATACCACGAAAGCCGTTACATGACAGCTGCACATTTTTTGCATTCAACTGGATTTTATGTTTCATTATCTTGCTAGTGTTTGTTCGACATGTGGGTGGAAAAAATCGACTGGGCATTGAACGGAATTCTCTTAAGGATAAACGTGGTTGTTTCAGAATTTTTAAATCTTTATTATGCCTATAGCCTACAATGTGATTATCAATTAGAATTTATCCGAGCCCTAAGCTCCGAGGACACAGAAAGTCTTTACTTATTTGAACAACGTGGATGCACCAGACCGTAAAAAGACGCACCCGTCTCTGAGGAAACCGTGATGCATGTTGGTATTTTGATAGAATCGCTGGGGGAGAATAAATGGACCACAGGTGGACTGAGACAGGAGAGATACGGATGTGTGCTACTCTGCATCGTTAACATTGAAACGGAAACGACGGTATTTGGAAACATAATGATATAATTTAATATTATGCAAAATAATTGAGGCTTGTTGTTTTGGTGCCGATATGACGTCTGCACAGCTCACTTGTCCGTTATGAGCATGCCAGTATCTAATCAGTTGTATCAAAATACTCAAGTAGTGAGCAAGATAAAAGCATTGCCTTGCAGTAGGCTAATCACCCGGCTGAAAAATGAAAAGTGATCGTTGTCACACTGATAGGAGCTGACATGTGGGTTGATTCAGCCCCGGAGTCGCCTCTCAGCCGGTAAAATCTCCTTGATTGTTTTACGTTTAGTACATTGTGTCAGTGATGCGTAGCTTTTCGATATCGGGGACGAATCAAACAAAAGTTTGTTAGAACGGGTGGACTTTCCAGAGACGCGGTGTACGTGGAAATAGTCGGCGTTTTTAAAACTGCTGGAGAAGTGCACGGTTTTTAGGTAGGGAATTGATTTTGACGGTAAAATGAGATGGAAGAGCGCTGTGGCTGTGGGGGAGTTTTAATCCTAGCTGAAGCGCAGCCCAGTAACATAATGGCGCGATCTTTCATAGCCTGGGAAAACGCACAGGGGGTATCTTGCTTTTTGTGTGTTTTTAAAACATTTTTTTTATGTTGAGTTGGTTAAAATGTGTGCTTGTTCTGCTATTTATTCTATTTGCACACGTGACGTGATTGTGTAAAACAAGTGGCAGGGGGCTCACAATATGAAGGGTTTCAATAAATATATTTTTAATACTGCACCCTTTAGATGAGAATGCATTGCATTTTACATAAATGTCTTGTATAAACGTGTTCCCTGCAGAGGTTCTCTTCTGTTCATTTAGAAAATCAACCAAACATGGAATTTGACCAGGAGTGCCCAAGCCTTTGCATACCACTGTACATGCATGCACCTATAATCGTGTATAGTATATGAACTAGTTGAATTTGTCTACTCTTAGTTGAATTGTCATTACTTAATCTGGTGTTTGTTTGGTCCGAGTCAATGTTTTGATTTCACAGTTAGATTAATATAGATCATGTAATGGTGGTTTGTACTCTTAGTTTCACTTCCTCTTTTTTTATTTTTTAGACTTGCATGGATAATGGTAATTTAGGTGCAGGGGCCACATGTATCTGTCAAGTTAATATGTCTATTTGTGTCCTCTTATTTCTGATGGTTGTTTATGGTGTACTAAAGTGACTGTGATTATTGTCATTTATGCCTTTGGCTGATGTTCCTAAACTAGCAGATGTGCAATTCGGCTTATGTCCAGTGTTTGGCCAGCCCCAAACACCACAGTTATTAAATCCTCTCGTAACTGCCTTTAAATGCAGACTGCTTGCTTTAAACACAGCGCTAAAAGATTGACACAATTTCCTCCAGTCTGAGACCATTATGTTGTCTGGCAGTTGGGAAATGAGCATGTGCAAATGAGAGCTGGCCTTTAGCTGCCCATGCTAATACCCCTCCATCAGCCCGCTGAGACTAAAGATGCAGATGAAGGGACATCTTATCTGTGTGTATGTGTAGTGATAACGAGTGGGCTGTAACCTGTAACCCTGCTCTGTGTGTGTGTGTGTGTGTGTGTGTGTGTGTGTGTGTGTGTGTGTGTGTGTGTGTGTGTGTGTGTGTGTGTGTGTGTGTGTGTGTGTGTGTGTGTGTGTGTGTGTGTGTGTTGCAGGTGGGAAGCCCTCGCGTGGAGTTGACTCTGTTGGAGCTGCAGGAGATGGCATCTCGCCAGCAGCAGCAGATCGACGCGCAGCAGCAGATGCTCGTTGCCAAAGTGAGCCGTCCGGCTGTGCAGCTTTACTGATGTCTCGCACACCCACATGCTCTGATGTCTCGCACGCCCACATGCTCTGATGCCTCGCCCCACACCCCAGGCTGTGACGTCACGCCCTACACCTCAGGCTGTGATGTCACGCCCTACACCTCCGGTTATGATGTCGCACACCACACCTGCAATGTCATGTGTTAGACTGTGCCGCCCTGGTCAGAATGTAAACGGTGCAAGTCACCTATGATGGTTATATTTGTTTATCAATTAAGTGCAATTTGTTAAAAAAGAAAAGAAAAAGGTATGTGTACATGTAGTATTGTGCCACATTTAGAGTGTTCCAATGCTTTCATCCTTCAAAGAACAACAGGGATTAAAGGGTTCTCTAATTGGTTGGACATACCATACTCGAAGTGCGTTATGAACTGGTTGTTCATAGAAACACCAGGGGCCCCATGTATAAAACTCTGAGTAAAAGAATGCGTAAAAGAACGCTCCGGGTGAAAGTCGGAAAACATTCTTTAAAAAGGTTTTGCATTTTCTTCCTCTGCCTTTCTGTCACGGTGTCGCCATATCACACGGACTCCAAATGTTGTGTACGTATGGCGGGGGTCTTCAACCTTATCCCGCAAGGGCCGGTGTGGATGCGGGCTTTTGTTCCCACCAAGCAGGTTGAAGAGCCCTGACGTATGGTGTCCATCGTGTGCAGAGGTTTGCAGATTCTCACAGCACGTGTTATATTATACATCTGAATTTCTGCGTGGAAACTCGCTTGCACGGCTTTGAGGGCATTTTTCTGCTCAGTACTGTTTATACATGTGGTCCCAGGTGGCTCAGCAGTTCAGGTAACTGTCAGGTCAGACAATATTAGGCCACAGCTCTCCCATCCTTTTAAGCCTTTGATTTCTAACATTTTATTTATTTGACTGGCAGATGTCTGCTTTCCAGGGTGATTTGCTTAGTTTGCATTGGACCGTATCCACCGCTAGATATTAATTGAAGTGATTTAGGGTTCTGTCTTAGTGCTGAGCCCTGCTGCCCTAAAAGAGGATGGTCATTTTGGATTTCTGATGAAGGTGTGTCTGTGTGTGTCTGTGTCTGTGTCTGTGTGCGTCTGAGAAAGTGTGTGTCTGAGAAAATATCTGTGTGTGTGCAAGCACGCACATCGGGAATGGGCACTGTTCTGCACATAGCTGCAGGAAAGGGACACTGCCCACAGGATGTACATTGTGCAGATATACCCTACAGAGAGGCAGAGCTTAACCCAGCCACACCCAGCTGCTGGTTTCCTGTTAAAACTCTTTGTGTCCGAGGCCTGGGCTCTCTCTGTGGCGCCAGGGAGAGGAAACGCACTGATGACATTTCGTCTTCACCGGAGTCATTTCCGTCTGATTCGCTTTATTTCAGCCGAGAGGTATTAGAGTTGTCATTGAACACCGGGGGCCAGGCACACAGAGAGCCAATGGACCGTGCAAGGTTCTCATCCGCCTGTCCAATCACAAGGGGGCGCTTTGCGTGGTCTAAACCGTGACACTGCCTGATCAGAACATCTTTTACAATCTACTACTTCTGTGTGACTGTTCCTGCTGCCAGTTAAACCGTGGAAACCAAAAGCGTAGTTTGAACTATGTAAATCTGTGCAATTATTTAATTCAAGGTTGCACTCAAGGCACAGTTGCTTGCAAATTTCTAATGTGCTTTAAAATATGTTGCGAATGCATTTGCATGCTCTATTTTACATAGAGATTCTCTGTTGTCCATAACAGGATGTGTTTAAAACCTATTGTGTGGGAACCGTAGCGATGGTAACTGTTGCTAAAGGACTGAGTGGTTGAAGAATATGAAGACAGTATTAGCAGTGTTGCTGGAGAGTCTGTGTGAACATTGCTGCGGTATTACTACTGAAGTGCCTCTAGCTCCCCATGTTAATATCCCTATATCAACCCACGGAGACTAAAGATGCAGATAAAGGAAGAGGTGTGTGTGTGTGTGTGTGTGTGTGTGTGTGTGTGTGTGTGTGTGTGTGTGTGTGTGTGTGTGTGTGTGTGTGTGTGTGTGTGTGTGTGTGTGTGTGTGTGTGTGTGTGTGTGTGTGTGTGTGTGTGTGTGTGTGTGTGTGTGTGTGTGTGTGTTAGTTAGCCAGAGAGACACGCGTGCACACAAAAATCTGGCTTACATTGGTTACAGTCATTGTGTGTCTGGCTCCTCTCTGATATCAGAGTAGCTTCAACCATTGCGATGATGTGGTAATCCGGACACAAGCAACTGATTGCTCTAGGATGGCGTGTGTGAGTGAGAGACAGACAGAAATTGTGACCCACTTAAAGGGATAGTTTGGAATTTTGGACATAATGTCTCAATTGCGACTTACCCATAATGTAGTTGATGATAACCATTTTCAGCTAATTCCATGCTGTCCCTTCTTTTGGACATACACACGTTGCTAATGCTAGCGCAAATCTAAGGTAACCGGTAGCATCCACTACCAAACACACTTAAACACTCCACAGTGCACCCAAAGCAAATAAAATACGACGACAGTCTATCGGGGTTATTTTGAGTGTTAATACCACCATTTTTGAAGTCAAACTCGTTGAATCCTTTACTTTGTGCTGACCTATATTCTCTGGAAGTACAGCGGCGGAGCGATACTTTACGTTACCTACGAATGTAGTGCCGGCACTGGTCGACTACAACAACAAAGAAAGAAACAAGTTGCAATGGCCACGTTCGCTCCGCCGCTGTACTTCCACAGAGAATATAGGTCAGCACAAAGTAAAGGATTCAATGATAGTTTGACTTCAGAAATGATGGTATAAACACTCAAAATAACCCCGATAGACTGTCGTCGTATTTTATTTGCTTTGGGTGCACTGTGGAGTGTTTAAATGCATTTGGTAGTGGATGCTACCGGTTACCTTAGAGTTGCGCTAGCATTAGCAACGTGTGTATGTCCAAAAGAAGGGACAGCATGGAGTTAGCTGAAAATGGTTTCCATCAATCAACTACATCATGGGTAAGTCGTAATTGAGACATTATGTCCAAAATTCCGAACTATCCTTTTAAGAATACAACTTTAACCAACAAATTTCACCTCCGAAATTGGTCTCTTCTAAAAACGTGCCGCGATCCGCAAGTCCCCCCTGTCGCGCCAGACTAATGTGGCCCAAATGAGTAATGAGCAAGGCCACCACTCTCTCCTGCATGGTGCACACATTTTTGTATTGAAACCTTGGGTGGAGGTATCTCAGTGGTGTAGCCTGTAGAACGCCGGCCACATGCTCATTGCGAGCCGCAACGTCGGCGGTCCAAACCCGACCACGCAACCTTTGTCACATGTCTCTCTCCCTCTCGCCCCCGTTCTTCCTGTCTCTCTATGCTGTGCTGTCTAATAAAGTAGAAAAGGCTGACCACTCGCCTGAGAGATAGCTTATCGAGCTAACATAAAGCATTATTCTTATGACACTGGATTAGTTCACAGCAAGATAACGAGGGGTAGATGAATTTAAACACACAGGTCAAAAATATAATTGCAATTACGGGTGCAATTATATTTTATATAACCCCAATTTTGAATGGCCAATTGTCTGCAAACAGCACATTACGTACTTACACACGTACATTGTGTGAACCCCACAGCCGATTCGGGAGTGTCGACATCCACGGCTCTCCTCTGAAACACGTGGTGTCGCCAGCTGCTGCTTTTCACACCGCAGACTACAGCTAAGCTCGCGTAGACCGACGACGGAGGAGTGACCTTTCAAATGCGGCTAACCGCAATCTACGGGCGCCCAATTGACTAGCAGGGGTCGATGGATAGCAATGCACACTGACCCCTAACCCTCCCATTCCCTAGGCAATGTAATCGGCAATTGCGCATCGCCCTATGGAGCTACCGGCCACAGTCAGCACTGGCACGGTCCGGATTCAAGCCGAGGCCGTGCGGCTCATCCATGCACCACAGTGTGGTGCCTTAACCGAATGAGCCATCCAGCACCCCACTACTCAACTATTTTGACCCCAAAGCGGAAAATGCAGTACAAGAGACACCCATAATGCATGCAGGATAGAGGTAATGAGACATTCTATATACAGTATCGCAGAGAGGACTTGGCATATTTTACAGGGGTGGCGTAGGAGGCTTCTTGAAGCTGTGCGAGACTGCAACTAAACCGAACATCTGGGCTGTGACTGTTAGCAGAGTTTTTAATCGCGCAGACCGAATTGATACCTTAGAGAGATGATCAAATCTCTCTCTGACCATCGGTGCCAACGCAATGCAGCAAAGGCATTCCTCAGAGGTGCTATTGAACGTTTCTCAAAAATAAGCCATTTTTATTACCGGCTGGTTTGCAGGCGAGAACTAAGGGCACTCGCAGCCGGCAGAGGGAGGGGGGAGGGTCAAGAGGCGTGTCCTGCAGTGCGTCGGCACTGAGTGGAAGTGTGTTTGGCCGCAGGAGCAGCGTCTGCGGTACCTGAAGCAGCAGGAGAGGAGGCAGCAGCAGACAGAGACAGAGAGCGAGAAGCTGCAGCGGCTGAAGGAGCGCGTGGAGAGCCAGGAGGCCAAGCTGAAGAAGATCCGCGCCATGAGGGGCCAGGCCGACTACAGCAAGGTCACCAACGGCAACCTGTGTACGTACAGACCCCGCCCCCTTTCTGAGAACCTAGTGCATGTACGGACCCTGCCAATGTACTGATATCTCTGTGTACCTACAGACCCCACCCCTTAATATCCGTGTGTGTATGTACAGACATTGCCCTCTTACTGAGGACCCTGTACAAACAGACCCCGCTCCTTTACTTTGTGTCTGTACGTGCGTGCCTCGTGTGCCTGTATGAACGTGCATGCAAATATGCGAGTATGTCTCTGGTTGTGTATGCGTGTGGGTATGCGTGCGTGTGTCTGCCGAGTGTGTGTGTGGGCACGCGTCCTCCTCACTGCCCCGCGTCTTGCCCCAGCAGCGGAGATGGAGCACATTAACGGCGTGTTCCAGGAGAAGCAGCAGGAGCTGCAGGTGGCCGTGCTCAAGGTGGACCAGCTCACCCAGCAGCTGGACGACCTGCGCAGGGGCAAACTCACGCTGACCGGACAGGTGACCAGCACGGCCGCGCTGGAGCTGCGCAAACTCTACCAAGAGCTGCAGGTGAGCTGCGTCGCCTCGGTTCCACTGAAGTCACGACTGTAAATGTAGCTCATTTCAGTGGCGTAGAGTCCAGTCAAGGTCTGCTAAAGCAGGGGTCTCAGAAATAAGTCCTGGAGGCATGCAGTGGTTGTTTTCCAGCATGTTTCAGCACTGAATTGCTTGATTAGCTGAAGAGACGAGCTGACACTGTGGCCCTCCAGGGGTGGAGTTGAAGATCGTTGTGTTAAAGGAAAGATTAGACTGTCTACTGCAGTACTAGAAAAGGTGGAGTGGCTCTGCTGCAGAGCTGGAACCCAGACTGGCTTGTTATGCCCTGAACCAGGATCCGTTTTCTTTCCATCTGTCCTCCTCAGATTCGTAACAAACTGAACCAGGATCAGAACAGCAAGCTGCAGCAGCACAAGGACCTGCTGAACAGGCGCAACACGGAGGTCACGCTGATGGACCGGCGCATTGCCGAGCTGCGGGACCGCCTCCATAAGAAAAAGGCAGAGGCACGTCACGAGAAGGCCGCCCCCATGGGGCTGGGAGGGCTCACCATTATTATCATCCCATTATTATTGAATATGCACCCTCCATCTCTCTCTGGCTGTGTCCGAATCAGCACCCTTCTATTGAGTATGCTTGTTAAAAAGACTGAGCAAGAAAGCAGTTAAGTAAAAATTTTCGTAAGTAAAAATTTTCAAAGCAAAATTTTCTCTAAATGTAGTATATGTAAAACCCCCGGATAATTTCGGAGTTTCACTGAGTATATTCAGGAGCATACTTTTCAAGAAGTATGCAAACGTTTTGGTCACATAAATATGATGAGCAGCTTCTTTTAAAAAAAATTAGGCGTAGCTTCGCTGACGTTTTCCTTCACTAACAACAAAAACAAGACGTGACATGGCCGCGGAAGGCTGGAACGTCTTACGACACTTTTCCACAGTACGGTTGGAGAATAGTATGGAGGATATTTGTTGGCGTACTGCTTGTCGCATGCTAAACGGTACACATGAAGCCGTACGTAGGAGACAGGACACAGTAGGGCTCTGATTCTGACCCAGCCTTTGTTTAAAGACCTTTATTGTTTTTACACTTGATCCATGCGTTTTGTTTTGAGACCTAAATTGTCTTTAAACAGAAGACATTACTGTCCCATCATACAAGGGATGTGAATTGAAGTCAGACAGACTGACACTTGACTCTTGGATCAGAGGGATGTGTTTGAGTGGGTGTACGTTGTGACTGACTGGTCTCTCTCCTCCCCTCCCCCACAGCTTAACAGGATCAGTGGCCCCCCTTCCCCCCAGCCAGCCGCGGGGGGCTCAGGCCGCGTAGCTGCCGTGGGGCCCTACATCCAGGTTCCCGTGCCCACCCGCCAGGACGTGCCCCCAGAACCCCTGAAACCGCAGTCTCTCAGTGTGCCATCTTCTGTCGGCCACGCCCACTCCAAAACAGGTCTGTTTGCATTACTGCCTACATACGCACACGTACACATAGTACATACATCGACCACGGGGGTATTTCACAAAGCAGGATTAAGGAGTTTAACTTTTGTAAAGATTTTGAAGTAACCCAGGCTCTCATCCAATCGGATGTCTTCAAATTCAAAATATTTACAAAAGTTATCCTGCTTTGTGAAATACCTCCCAAGTGCATGGTATATGCCTAGAAGCACACGCGCACGCACACACACTGCCACCCACTGTCTGCCAATAACTGCACAGCTCTAAACCAGCCTCTGCCTCAGTGCTCGTGGTGTCTCTTTTCCTATACTGCTTTAACTTCCTGTTTTATACTTTTTCTGTACCTTTCCTGTCAACTGTTTCTTCCATTTTCCTCCTGCTCTTCTTCTCCCCTCCGTCCTCGTGCTCTTTCTCGATGCCGCGGTCCTCTGGGACATCGCCCGTCCCGACAGAGACGGAGGGGCGTGGCCTGAGAAAGCCCCCCACCACCTGGAAGGTGTCAGATTTAGACATCATAGTGGACCCCCTGTTGCCGTCCTCTCCCGGGGTGCCCTCTGGGTCCGACGGAGTGTCCTGTGAGCCTGCAGGTGCGAGCAGAGGGAACTGAAACCTCATCAGTGGGGCCCTCGCCGTACCCCCTGCGAGATCCCCAATAAAAGGCACCCCCTGCAAACCATGCGAAGGGGGCTGCCTTTTATTTGAAAACGTTTGCAGTCGTTCTTTTACAGCTTGAGTTTGAGTCGCTTGTCATGAAGCACGTTAACCAAGCTTGCCAGTGGTATGTCAGGCTTGATAACGCTGGTTTGGGGCACTCCAAACTGGGAACGCATGTGCAAAGCGCTGCAGTGGCTACATCAACAGGCGTCTCACCCACCCAATTAGCATGCAGTGGGGTGTTTCCTGTTCAAATTTAGTTTGTTTGTTGGACCGGGATTGGCTTGGACAATTGAGTCTCGGGTAGTTCTCTTCAACGATGGGCGAGTCGTGCACATTCATCTCAGTTAACCCACGGTTGTCACCAGATGACAACATAGACATGACTAACGGCTGGTGACACAGGCTGTAAGCATGTTGGCCCAGTTTCCTGGTGCAGCGAGCATGTGGCTCTCCCCTGCTGCTATAGGCCAGTGCTGCGTCTGTGTACAGCTCTCCCCCTGACTGTCTAACTCCTCCCTCTTCAGCCGGCGAAGGCGATTGGCCCATTCTGAGCAACGGCCCCCCCTTGCTCAAGCCCCCCGACAGGAAGGAGACTAGCACGGATGGGGCCAGCAAGACGGGCCCCCCGGTCCCCACGACGACTCCGCCTGACAAAGTGAGCCCCCGCCCCAATACTCCGATGCGTCCCTCTGTCCTATGAAGGAATGGATGCCTGTCTGCTTTCTCTCCTTTCGTGCACCTGTTCCTCACTCTCTCATGTTCAACCCCCTCTCCACAGGGCCTGGACTCCAACAGGCCAATAGGGCCAGTGCCGGCCTCTCAGAAGCCGCCGCCCCCACCTTACGGCACGTACCCCTGCACGGGCGCCCCGTCGTCATCCAGCTCCGGCAGCCCCCTGGAGCGCCGCCGAGACAGCTTGCCCCGCCCCGGCCCAGTTTCGGCCAACCCGGCGTGGCAGAGGGCTCCGCCCCCAACCGGCTCATCCTCCCAGCAGATCCAGCAGAGGATCACCGTCCCCCCCAGCCCCACCTTCCAGCCCACCTCCCCCCTCTTCCCCCCCGGCGGGGAGAGGCAGGACCCCCTGCTGGCGGCCGCCGTGCGCCCCTTTATCCCCGACAAGGGGTCCCGCCCGCAGTCCCCCCGAAAAGGCCCGCCCACCATGAACTCCAGCTCCATCTACCACATGTACCTGCAGCATGCGGCGCACAAGACGCATGTCCTCAACAGCAAGCTCGCGCTCAAAGCAGGTGAACACTGCACCGGACACCATCTTACACTGGTCTTTAGGGTGTGAACACTGCACCGGACACCATCTTACACTGGTCTTTAGGGTGTGAACACTGCACCGGACACCATCTTACACTGGTCTTTAGGGTGTGAACACTGCACCGGGCACCATCGTACACTGGTCTTTAGGGTGTGAATTCACAGACACTAAAATCTCCCTTTAAAACTGGGATGAACAGCACCGCGGTGGCCGGTGTTACATACAGTATATGAATGCATACATTTTAGTATATGTCCTCTGGGATCAAACCCACAACCTGTGCATTGTTAGCACAATGCTCTGCCAACTGAGACTACCTATGCCAGTGGTTCTCAACCCTGGTCCTGGAGTACCCCTGTGTATGCTGGTTTTCTTTCCAACCACAATTGCAATACCAGAATTTTAACAAGCCGTTAATTTGATTAAAAAAATTAATTAGCTGTTATTAATGTTTAGAGGGATTATTTACCCTCTTAAGCCACATTATATTAGCAATAGCTATGCATACCATGAATAATTAAAGTCCAATATTCACATTGTGCTGTTTTGTAAACAATTAAAAAGAGGTTAAAAAAAATCAATAGGCTCATAATTGGTGAAATTGTGGACACATGGCCACTAAAACTAACCTTTTGCAAAATAATGAAGAATTCAAAGACAAAGGAAATGATATAACGAGCCAAACCTGCATCGTGTTAAGTTTAAGGAAAACAATTATGAAGGAACTTAAACTTGTGTTCAATTACCTAATTAGGAGCCTATTCACCTCAGTAGTTACCTCTTAATGGTTTGCAATATAACACAATAAGCATAATGAACATGGGAATTTTAATTAAGAAAAATTAACAGCTTGTTAAAATTCTGGCATTGCAATTGTGGTTGGAACGAAAACCAGCATAGACAGGGGTACTCCAGGACCAGGGTTGAGAACCACTGACCTCTGCGATTCAGAAGAGAGCTGTGATTTACCTGCATCAGCTTCATAGGCTCCGTTTAATGTCACTGGTGTGTTCTCTCTGTTCTCTGCAGTCTATGGGAAACCAGTCCTGCCCTCCACATCCTCCACACCCTCTCCCTTGCCCTTCCTGCAGGGGGTGCCAGGCGCAGGGGTTCAGGCAGGTGGGGAGGAAGGGGCGGAAAGGGAGGGGGATGGCGAGGGCCGAGCGTCAGGTCCCGGGGAGGGGCCCCCCAGCGTGGAAAACATCCCACGTCCGCTGAGCCCCACGAAGCTAACGCCAGTGGCGCACTCGCCCCTGCGCTACCAGAGCGATGCCGACCTGGAGGCACTACGCAGGAAGCTGGCCAACGCGCCGCGCCCGTTGAAGAAGCGCAGCTCCATCACGGAGCCCGAGGGCCCCGGGGGCCCCAACATCCAGAAGCTACTGTACCAGCGTTTCAACACGCTGGCGGGAAGCATGGAGGGGGCGGGTGGCACGCCCTTCTACCAACCCGCCAACCCCCCGGAGTACCCGGGCCCGCCCGCCGCCCCCACCGACGTGGAGAACGGAAACGCCGCCAACGGCAACCCACCAGAGTTCCCCCCACCCCCCGCCGAGCTGCCCGGCTCCGCCCCCCCACCGCCAGGCTCTTCCCCTCACTCCTCTGACAGCAACGACAACCAGGTGCTGCCCCCACCCCCCCCAGAGCAGACCCCTGGCCCCTCCCTCCTGCCTCAGGACTCCACCGAGGACAGCAACAACAACCCCTCCTTGGCCGCCACCCCCGACCTGCTGCCCAGCCCCATCCCCGAGGAGGAGGGGACCCCACCCCTTGCCACGCCCACCTCCCAGCAGCCTGTGAGTTGTACCTGAAGCTGCAACTGAATAAACAGAGAACCCTATAGCATTGCTGTTACAGCTAGCCTCTTTAATGGATTCCCTGCAGCAGGAGCACAGAACCACAGAACATGTGGTTTAATCCACCCTCTCTTCTCCCCATGTAGAAGCGCAGTAACCTGAAGAAGCCGGACTCTGAGCGCACGGGCCACGGCCTCAGGGTCAAGTTCAACCCCCTGGCCCTGCTGCTGGATGCCTCACTGGAAGGGGAATTTGATTTGGTTCAGAGGATTATCTATGAGGTGGGCTGCTGTGCTGTTCCACCCTGTGCCTCTCTGTGCCGTCTCACTCAGTGCTGTGCAGCTACGTTCTGTCATATACCGTTTCCCCTATGCAATGCTGTTCCACTTTGTTTTTCTGTCCCACTTTGTTTTTCTGTCTCACTTTGTTTTTCTGTCCCACTTTGTGCTGTTCTGTTCCACTTTATGCAATGCTGTTCCACTTTCTGTTTTTCTATCCTACTTTGTGCTGTTCTGTTCCACTTTATGCAATGCTGTTCCACTTTCTGTTTTTCTATCCCACTTTGTGCTGTTCTGTTCCACTTTAGGCAATGCTGTTCCGCTTTCTGTTTTTCTGTCCCACTTTGTGTTGTTCTGTCCCAGTCTGTGCGTCTGTGCTGTGCCATGGCGTGGCTGCGGGGCCAGTCTCACCAGTGTGCTCTTTTTAGGTGGACAACCCGAGTAAGCCAAACGACGAGGGCATCACTCCCCTGCACAACTCCGTCTGCGCCGGCCACCACCACATCGTCAAGTTCCTCCTGGACTTCGGGGTCAATGTCAACGCGGCAGACAGCGACGGCTGGTGAGGCTCCGCCCCCGCACGTCGTTTCCCAGCATTACGTTCCCTTCGACGCCCATTCGAGAGCGTGGTGCATACACTGTCCAATGACCAAGCCCCCTCTTTGTCGTTCGACCAGGACGCCACTGCACTGCGCCGCCTCCTGTAACAGCGTGCACCTGTGTAAGCTGCTGGTGGAGTCCGGAGCCGCCATCTTCGGCACCACCATCAGCGACGTGGAAACCGCCGCCGACAAATGCGAGGAGATGGAGGAGGGCTTCATCCAGTGCTCCCAGTTCCTCCGCGGTAAGAGACACTGAGCGAGGAGTGATGAACCACTGTGGGGCCACAGCAAGGTCTCATAAACCCCAGATTGGGTGGAGCTATGACAATGTCTTTAACCAACCATGGTGTTTTATATGGTAGCTCCACCCATATTGGGGTTGGTGGGAGAATGAAAGGTGGGGTGGCAGTGTAAGGTGTTAGGCAGACCATGTGACACACCCCCCCCCCCCCCCCCCCCCCCCTTACGCAGGTGTACAGGATAAGATGGGCGTGATGAACAAGGGGGCGGTGTACGCGCTGTGGCACTACGAGGCCCAGAGCGCCGACGAGCTCTCGTTCCAGGAGGGCGACGCCATCACCGTCCTGAGCCGCAAGGACGACAGCGAGACGGACTGGTGGTGGGGCCGGCTCAACGACAAGGAGGGCTACGTCCCCCGAAACCTGCTGGGGGTGAGAATCTGAGCACGCCGGACACTTTATGCAATGCTGTTCCGCTTTCTGTTGTTCTGTCCCAGTCTGTGCGTCACAGGACTTGACCCTCATATTATGTTCACATTTTATGACGCCTTTTATGTTTAGGGTGAAATTGACCCCAAAAGTTTAAACTGACAAAACTATTGTCATAGAAAGATTTTTACACTTTCTGGGTCACCTTTTGTGCATCTCCCAATTGACTAGCCTTCTACCCCTAAATATTAAAAATCTGTGATGAAACATCTGAATTTAGAGCCTGAGGTAAGTGAAAGTTTGTGACGTTTAAAACCTATATGGGGAAGTGCCACCAGAATTACCCACAAAAAATCTGAGATAAAAACTAAAGGTTGTATATTTTCTTACATTTTATACAACTACCCCACAACTTACCCCATACAACACCTTTCTATACAAAGTTGGTATGAAAATATGCCATTTTGTTTGTGTGTTTACTATTTAATCCGAACAAGTTAGGAGAAATCATATAGTGTCAAAATGAAAAATAAGGTTAACTGGTTTTTAAGAGATGTCAAACATTGAATCAGGTCAAATTGAACACCAAACCACAGCATACTACTGTCTCTTTAATAACTGTGATCATAATTATGGCTATGGGGCCAGTTCCGTTCATGTCCCTTTCCTATGTGATCCATTTATTCTATATCCCTGACTTCCTCATGTAGGAAGAGGTGCCTCGAGGGAGTGCGCCCCCTGCTGTTTGACCACGCTCTGACCGCTCACCTGTTTCTGTCTCCCTGCAGTTGTACCCCAGGATTAAACCACGCCAGCGCTCCCTAGCATAAACCCCCTTGGCCCTGCCCTCCCGGTTGAAATCCCGGACCGTGGCACGACCATTTCTACCTGTGCCATCGGTCCTGTGGGAGATCTCCCCAGAGGGCCTCATGGAGGCGCTCTCCAAAACGACAGCCCGTCTGGGACACGCGCAGGACAGGAACGGGGCTGCCTATTTGTTTCAGGACCGACGCGCGACCAGACAGGAAATAACATGACTACACATTTCTAACCGCTCCAGACTGTTAATAGAAGAGAAGTTGGCGACAGAACCAAGTGCTTATTCGAAGGCGGCTATAGGGTTTCCCTCCGTGACCACGTCTTCGACCGGGCTAAGAGGAAGGCGGCTGTTGCCCGGGACGACCATTCGGCCCTCGTCGCGAGGGAGACGCACGGACCGGGGGAGGGGCTTCAGAGGCAGGGTGCAGCCAAGGGTGTGGCCGGGAGGAGCATGAACATGGGAAAGCGTGGGGTGGGGGTGGCGGTTTTATTTATTTTTAGAACAGCTCTGTACTCCCTGGGGCGGCAGGATGTGGCTAGTCTGTGACATTTCTCTTCTGATCCCTCAGGGAGAGCACAGTGACTGATTTACCACTGCTTCATATGTGCCGATGGGACATCTCAGGCAACTACTGGGTGGGGAATGCTCTTCAATCAAACCGGCTTGCATAGAGGTTTCCTATCAAAGCCAGTGTGCAGATGTCCAAACGTTGTATATTATCGCACTTTGGTTTTCTTTTCCATGTTGCATTAAATCCAGTTTTTTCCTCCTCATGTTTTTAGTCTTGTGAATGATTACCTCTCCAGCAACGCTTTAAAGAGCTGAGCCGCAAAATAAACTGTACATACTGTGGTGGTGGCAAGATTATCGTCTACTGTACGAGGCATAAAAGACTTGTGCGTTCTGTACGGTGTAAAGATGTGGGACTTTTGTGTTCTGATCTGTAAATGTGCACAGTAAAATGATGCCCCCAGAATGAGGTGAAGTGGAATCTTTTTGTTGAGTGTGCATATGTATGCGTTTGCGGTTGCTTGTGCATGTGCGTGTGCGTTTAGGCCAGTGGTGCCCAATCGTGCAATGGAGGGCCAAGAGTATGCAGCAGGTCACTACACCTGCTGATTTCACTAATTAACACACCTCCAACCAGAGAGGTGGGAACTAATTAGTGAAATCAGCAGGTGTAGTGATTGGTTGGAATGAAAACCTGCCTACTCTCGGCCCTCCATGGCACATGATAGGGCACCACTGGTTTAGCCTTTCTAATGTCTGTAGCTTGTTTTGTCTTGGAAAGCAGAATGGTTGCACAACCTCACATGTATTGTGCATGTGCAGTGCTGACAACATTGGCAGCTATTCTTGGTTTGGCACTGAATTTAAGCAGTATGCCATTTTTAGATCTCCGTACTTTATAGCTGGCAGGTAGATAGAGGTGGAAAATCCAGGTACAGAAAGTAAAAGTCCGTCCCAGTATTTTGTTCCAATCACCTGGTTTTGCCAATTAGCACAATTTTTCAGCCATGCAGTGGAACAAAGTAGTGAAATCAGCTGGCTGAGTTCATGGGTGGAGGAAACACATGGCATTGCTTTTACTTTCTGACCCATGGACTTTCCACCTCTGCAAATAAGACTGTGATGTCTGTTTTTAATATTTGGAATATTCAGGTGTAATGTATTTTGGAATGTTTTTTTTTGTTTGTTTGTTTTTGCACCTTATACAGAAAAGCAGTGATTTTGCTCAGTGCAATTGTACAAAATGTGTGACAGACTTGGTGGCTCAGTGCAATGAATAAAATGCTATACTGAACCACCCAATTATGTATTGCATTTAAATAATGTAACCCTGCCCATTTAATCCTATAGCCAAGATTTAGTGCTTCGATACATTGTTCCAAGTAAATTAAGTTAAATACGGTATCGAACATTACTGTTCAAGTTGGTGGACAAACGCGAGTTTAATTGGTTGTACCACTTTTCTAAACGGCATTGATACTGACATCCAGTGGTCGTTTCTATAACTACAAAAACGGAACTCTTCCGCAGTTTATTGTACTCTGCAGTTCCTGCAGATGTCGCAAGTGTATCGTGCCTGCAAAGCGGGGATGGCACGTAATATCGCGTGCCAACTCGAGTTATAGGTTTAATTTTCACTGATTCAGTGAAGCTGTGGTTAATTTACACTCTACACCTGAATGTTTCCAGCAGTTGTGCAAGGATTAAGAGACCATAAGAAAAAGTGGCTGCGTCTTTTTTCCACTATTTGGTGTAGCTGCAGGCAGGGTTATGCTGAATATAAACTGCAATCACCGTTCTAATTATCAGTCTTGTGGTTTTTAACTTATCGCAAGTAAAATGGTCAACGCAACTTCTACCTTTGTCCTGACTATGAA
Organism: Synaphobranchus kaupii; assembly: GCA_029718625.1. NCBI lineage: Eukaryota > Metazoa > Chordata > Actinopteri > Anguilliformes > Synaphobranchidae > Synaphobranchus > Synaphobranchus kaupii. The sequence continues at coordinate 28,151,207 of CM056381.1, forward strand.
CCTCCAAAAGGCTGATGGCATGTCATATTAGATTGAGGACATGGAAAATCATGTTTTTGACTGTCATTCGATTTTTAGTGACATAAATATTTGAGAACACAGGGGTCATGATATGAGTATTTGGTGTATGCAGTTCTTCGGCCATAACCTACTTTTGTTTTTAATGGCCTTGCAGTTTTATTTCCGTATCTGAGAAAATAATTCCATAAAACAGAAAGGGTGTATACAAGCACAGCTTTCATTATCTGTTCCCAGTCCATATCGTATATTGTTGATATTGTCCCAGACATAGGCTATACACACAATTTTATTGGTTTGGCAAGTTTGATTATTTGAGCCCTCATGTCCGTCAGAAGCAGTATTATCCCATCAAGGAAGCTAATAAACCTGATCTTATTCTGACGGGAGGAAAATTGGCTGCTACCATTTGACTGATTTATCATTTTAATAACTGTAGATACAGAAATGGCAAAGAATTAAGAATATTATTACCTACTGACGATTCTATAGCCTATTTCGTACGAATCCGTAACAAACAGCTGGTTAAGACAAAAGGGACTGCAAATAACCACAACTTTCTTAAATTGAGTTTATAGGGACTATAGAAGTTGTTGTATTATGTTACTCTTGTTCACGGTGTATTTGTAGCCTATACGTAAATATTAGTTGTTTCTTCGATTATCCAATGTATAGCATAGGGTAGCCTACATTCAATAAACCAAGACAATATGTTGCTAACACAAGCCACATTGCTAACTGGAATCTATCAGCAACGTAGATTCGAATGAAAGGTGTAGGCTATGCTAATGATCAATCAACAATGTGTCTGATCACAAGAACTTATAATCAGATTTTAGACGGATGTTACTTATGCTTCGGTGAACAGTGTTAATTCAGTGGAGATTACTCTCAAAGGCATTCCGATTGAGGAATGCGGCATTGTGGATGCGCAGGAATGCAGACCTGGCTAGAGTCCTGTTAACACTGCAATTCCCAGAAAACCCTGCTATTGTTATCACTGGGCCATGCGCACTGCTATATAGACAACGCGAATGATGTCATCCGCGACACTAGTATCGTACCGTATTGTGTTGAGGTTCAAATTGAATCAAGAGTTTGCAGAGGTCTCTTGAATGATGATACAGCTTTCAAGGTAGGTATTGTCCCTCATTCAAATTTTAATCTCGATATACATGGTTTCGAAGAAATTTTACTGAAAAATTAGGCTATTGTTTGCTCGGGAGCTGTTAACTAGTGTGTCAGATAAGCTGAATGAGTGGGGATTCATTTACGATATTGCCCTCAAACAAAACAAATTAAACGAGATTAGGATGTAGTCTGTGAAACGCACGTAGGCTTTGCCATTTATTGTGTGTATGTAATTGCATTATCATTAAATTACATTGCTTAAATTATGATGTTTTATGTCTCAAATCTCCATATGGTTTATGCAGCTCACAAGCATCTAGGCTATGTGCGCTTCGGCTTGTAGGCTATGCTTGCAGAAATTGCGGTGAACCAGCACGTTCATCAGTTTAATTCCTTGTATTTTACTGATCGAACTCTATTGGAGATTTCTGCGAATGATTAATATGGTAGCATATATGATTGTCAAAGAAACTATAAATGTTGAGATTGGTGCGGCTTTGGAAGAGGTCACGCACTGAGTCTAAAGCCCAGATACAGCGAAAACAAATGTAACCGGTGATCAACACGTACACTAACCTACATGACGTCGCTTGCTCAAGGTAAACATCGTGAACCTATTATCACGAACTGCACATTTTGTGCAAAAAAATGTTTTTGGGGATCTCTTGCTGAGCACGGATTTATTTGTTGACCAGGAGAAAAACAGCCAGAAATAGGGAACCTCTTTTTTTGTGCCTGCATCGGTGCGAAATTCTAGCGCTATGGAGTTACCTAGCTATAGCCTATAAGCTACTCTGACTTGGGTGATTTTAAAGAAAACATATGTTGGTAATTTGACTGTAGCCTAGCCTGATACGCAGCAGAGATAGTCTGGTCTCTCTAGAAAACATTAGACTAACCCTCGCATGTTTAGTCAGTTGGACCAATTTAGAATTTATAATTTTTGATCCTATTAAGGACTTAAATTTGGATTACAAACGGTGACATGGGGAAGGGGGGTGGGGATTCTGGAATGTGTGTGATGGTTAGGCTTTATATGCCTTATTTCTATGCAATCACTTGCCGGTTCTGTGCAATTACTCAGGCGGATTGCCAAGAGACCTATAATGACCATTCTGCTTCCTCTACATTGCCGTCCATGCTGTCAGGCAAGTGCAGACCTGCAGTAAAGGTCTTTGACTGTAGGGATGAATTGGTTTTATTACAGTCATAATGTCATATTGGGACCAGCTGTCAGCTTGTCACCCAGGAGGGGTCACTGCTGCAGGTTTTGGTGGTGGGTGGTTGAACTGGGCATTAGGGATGTGGAATATTCTCGAGTCAGGCCAAGTCTGGACAACTACTGGACAACAACGAACTGAACGAGCCATTCTCACAGCCTCAATAATCCCACTCTGTCTCTGTCTTTCTGGAAACTGCAAACCTCCTGGCTTGCACAGTACACAAACTACACATGCATACCTTGAATTCACTGAGATTGTACAGCATAAATCTAATTGGAAATCGAGGCCAGAGGAGGTTGAATGGTTTTTATATGTTGAATGGAGCTTATATTTGCTTTGGAGGGCAACTGTCTTAATTTTGCAACAAAGGTGATAGGTTTTTATGAAGGAAAGATTTTGGAAATGCTGACAAGGGGCCTAAAAACCTCACAGTGGCAAAGCCAGGTGATATGTGAGTCAATTTGGAATCTGGCTGGTTGTTTCTGCGGCAGTGTGGTGCTTAGCAACCAAAAACAGCAGGGACCAAAGGGGTTGACTGTGCTGAAGACGCTGCATTTCTCCTTCCCCGTAGTGAAACCTAGGATGATCCTCTGAGATCACCCGGCCTCCATATGAGGAGTCGTGTTAATGCCGTGAGATGCTCTGGTCTGAGCGGCTACCTTCTTCTGCTACCTTGTTTCCATTTTGGATTTAAACTGGTGAGCTCCTTTAATGGGTTCATTGACCTTCTGCCCCATCAACTCTCCTGAGGATGACATGATGAGTTTCTAAGGTGCAAAAGGTTATTTTCAGATTTTTTTAAAATACCCATGCAAACAGCTAATGTGAGAGAGCTTGCTGTGCAGTTAATTTGACATCAGGCAGAAGACTAATGAAGTGATTGAGTGCACAGTGCACACAGTCCTGAGTGAATGAACACACACACTTCCACTGGCCAGATAATCGTCATGGAGTTTCCCAGAGGGTTAAACAAACGCAGACGGTGAATACACGTGCTGAGGCCTTTTGTTTGGTGTAAATGTGTGGTCTCCTGGTGCAGGTGAGGGGTGAAGAGTCAGTACTAAACTACCATATACTATAGCCAGTACTCTGATTTCACGGGCTGTGAGGAGAGCTTGGGGGTGTGGCACAGCACGTGTATGCAGATGAACCAGAGAGGAGAGGGGGCAGAAGTTTGAATAATTTCTGCTCTGATGGTGGCGGTCCGGTCTTGACCATGGGCCAAGGTTGGGCACACTGCAGTCTGCAGTGTGATGGTGCCTGTGCATACTAGGCACACCCTGCCAGGCAGCGAGGGGCAGCACTGCAGTCTCCAAATCCAGGGCATGTCTTGCACACGCACACACATAGGCACACGCACACTTGCGCTTGTCGCCTCTCCCCTGATACTGCTAGCTTTAGGGGATGGGAGATTTTTCTCCTATAAAAAGCTGAGCTGTGCTCTTTGGGCTAGTTTCACCTGCCTGAACCATTAATCAAATTTTGCTTGTTGGCTGTAAGCGCCTGACCTTCTAAGCTGTGATTTCCAGGGGGTTGTGTTTTGGGGTGAGGGGGATGGGTGTGTTTAAAAATCAATACTCCTGTTCATCTTCCTATCTGTACCACTGGTCTCTGTTACCATGGCAACACTGGCGAAGATGTTGCAAAAAAAAAAAAAGGGGGGGGGGGGGTTGTTGGAGTGTGCGGTCCTAGCCAATCCTTATTCTGGTTACTCATGTATTCTGAAGGAGCACCTTGTCCTCTCGATGGGTCACTGCATTGCATTCAGGGCTTTCAGGTCTGAACCATTCTAGTTAGCAACCATGACTGCTTTTCCTTTCTTTTATATTAACTTACTCCAGTCTGCCTGGTTATTCAGAATGTCAAGTTTGAAGGGCGACGGAGGATTTGTGGTGGCTGAGCTCAGCTGTACACCACGTTTCCGGTTCATGTTGCATCTAACAGGGTTGATCACGCAAGGAGGTAGCAGCCAGTCGGGGGTTGCTAGGTGAGAGCACGCGGGGCTTAAATAAACAGTATGGATGCAGGTGCGTTGTGAGTTTTCCACAGTGCGCATCGGTTAAACGTTTTAATGGTGCTACAGACACTGAGGAACGCTGGCCTTGTTTAGTTTTCATGTGGGAATGTTGCTGCAGGGGGTGGGGCGCTCGCTGGAACTGCGATCACAAAGCAGGCTGGGCCCAGGGGTCATGGCCACTGTGGCTGTGGTGCGGGAGGGTCCTGAAAGTCCGGCCTGCTCTGGGAGCTTGGCCACGCCCAGTGTTCCTGCAACAATGGCCCTGTGTGGCTGTTTCAATCCTCCATTCTCTGGGCCGTGTGGTCCAGAGGTGACGAACAATAGCCCCCGTTTATCATTATTTAAAACTCTGAGCCCGGCGTTGCCACCCCAAACAGCACTGCTGCTTCTCTTTCTGGCCAGGAGTTGCCATATCGCACAGCTCCCAATCAACAAACATCTCACGCATTCATCCAGTGGGAGAATTAATTTTTTTTTATGTACTACTTTACTGTCCTTCTCTCTCCCTCTCCCTCTCTCTCCTTCTTGCTCTGCAGTTCTCATTGTACCACACCTGACCTACCTAGCTATGTGGCTGTCTGTTTGCCTACATTATTAACATAGCACCATGATGGGAAGAGGCACAGTTGCAGAGTTTCTCCCCTCCTCTTTCTCTCCATCCATCTCCATCAGAAAATAAACAGAGAAAAGAGGCAAACCACAATAGCAATACCTTCACTGTTATACGGTAAATGTATCTCTTTTTTCATCTACAGCAAGTTAAAGGCAAGATACAGCCTACTACCAAGCAAATGTCCTATCTTTAACCAAATACAAAACAATTAAGATGGTACCTCTCTCTTTTAAAGACCCACTAGACTGAACTGTAGCCCCTGTCCCATTTAATGGCATACATTTTTAGGACATCAAATGAGTGAATGCTTAATTCATATATCCTTTCAATAACCTCTGAAATAACTGGAATTCCCTGGCGTTTTGGGAAAACAAATGGCCTGTTTAGCCAGGATTATGAACAGAAAGAGTAACCATTTTACGTAACCATCTTCTTTTTATGTACTTCGTACAAGACTGGCATCTGTGGGCCACATATGCTAATTCTGTCAGTGAAAAATCCTCTGGGATGCATTTTTAAACTGCTCAAAACCTGCCAATTTACAATTTCCTGCCCCAAATTAAGATTATTTTAACCTGAACTAATTTAAGTCTTATGTGTCTGGAGAGTTTTTTTTTCATGACGGATTGTGAATGTTGTTTTTGATCTACCAGAGACCAGAGGGCAGTGTGGCTCTCCAGAAAGGGGCAGGCGGTTGTGTGTGCGACCTTGTTATCTCCGTTCTCCGTTTTCTCTGCTCAGTGCCATGCGCAGCGATGAGTCGCATGCCGGATGGAGGCGTGTTGCTTATCAGCCGTCGGGCTCCCTGTAAACCAGGGCAGGAGGTACCGACCAGAGCTGCCTCCTCCGCTTCCAGCCTTGAGATAATTAAATAAATATTAGCACAGAGCCAAGGCAAACCAAGGAAACAGCCTGTCACCACCTCAGGAGAACCGTTGGAATGGCTTGAGAGAGATTGGACGCCCCCAGAACCCCCCACTCCTCTCCTTTCTGCAGTCGTCTCTCAGAGCGGGAATGGGTTCACTATAGAGGCCTTTTGGCAGGGTCAAGGTGACCCAGTGGCGACACCTATATCGTAATATATCCTTGGAAGAATTCCTCAGCGAATGAGCTCTTCGTGCAGTGTGAGACACGTGCCAGCCAGCTGCAGGCTTCTTGCGAGTTACATGTGGGTTGGTAGCACTTTAGCGCTATCATGTGGAGATGTGACTCTATTTTTTTTTAGGAGTGTTGTGGTAATGTGGTAATCTGGATGACAGGTGAAAAAAATTAAAAACCACATAGGTTATGTGTCACTCTGTAGGTTGCTTTCAGATCAAAATATTAGTAGCGGTAGCTTTGCAGCTAAAGGAGCTGTCTTTTTGATTTGTTGGTGGTATAGCAGAGTACAAGTTTCCAAATCATGCCAGTTTGCATGAATTTAGATAGACTTTTCTGCCTCCATCTGTAATCAATCTTTCGCAATTGCATTGTGTTTTTTACTTGCAGTCATTTCAAATCAAAACACAGACTGGGACAGTGGTGACCGCAGTGTTTCAAGCTTGGACTGAAATGTTCAGTTTCTACGCAGTTTCACCACCAGAGTCAGGATACCGAGGTGACGGTCCATTCCTGTGTGTGCCAGTTTAGTTTGCTGCATGCAGACTTCAGAGTGCTGTCACCGTACACCCTCTCCCAAAGCGTGTTTGTTCCACAGTCCTATCTACATGTTTTGGAGCAGAGTTGAAAGCTGTTGTAGCCAGTCAAGGTTTAACTTTAGCAGCTGGGATGCGTGAATGTATAAATTGAAAATCTTCTAACTGGGCAAATGCTCCAGGGTACATTCTATTGCCCTTGGGCGTCTTAAGGGAAACAAACCTAGAAAGAGTGCAGTTTTTCATCCTTATTTTACTGATTTCACAGGCTCAAAATGTGAACTTGAGACATTTAATGTTCCTTTGGGGGAGGCTATGGTTAACATCTGGGGCCCAAGCACTCATAACTCCTCATTGCCTGTGGAATTGATCCCAAACACCCTTGCTGCAAAACCACAAATTGGAGTGGCGTAGAAAAACCTGACGGGATTTGAGTTTTCTTCATGGTATTGTAAATGGTACTCCCTGAGTCCCTTTAAAGTTTTGTTACCCATGAAGCTTAAATGTGTTTTTAAGTGAGTGGATTAGCCAACTCATGGTATTAAGAACAACACATAGCAGTGGGAACCCAGATAAGACCCAATTAAAGCTGCCTTTAGCTCTAAATAAGCCTTTAATTTGGCTTTGGACAGGACACGTGTCTGAGTGCAGTGAGAACTACCAGGGCCAGAGGATGCTCTTGGGTTTTTAAGTGAATGCAAGCTTTAGTGGTGATAAGCTTTTGCGCTGTGAGCCTCTACACGGTGATGTCTATGGTTGCTTGCATGATGCAACAAAGGATTCCAGCAAAAGCATATTTCAAGGGATTGAAGTTGACTTTGCTTGTTTATGTGCCTGATGTCAACTCCTGTGTTTGCTTTCTCATAAGCCTTTGCCGGAATCAGAATTTTGGAGACAATCTCTAAAGACAGTTCTGATTTTCAGTCAGTCTGGGACCTGTTTCATAAATGTTTAATATGGTCTGGGGCTTACTTTTGCCAGGTTCTGTCTTGTGTCTTCATTCTGATTTATCCCTTCTCCAACATACAACGATCAGCCACAACATTAAAACCACTGACAGGTGAACATTGATTATCTTGTTGTTATTTTGGTTCAATACTCTAGCACTTTGAGTTTGAGAGGATACATTGACAATGAGGTTGAAGTGCAGACTGTCAGCTTTAATTTGAGGTTATATTCATCCATATCGGATGAACCGTTTAGAAATTATAGAACATCATCATCAAGGGTCTGATGTATCAAACAAGCCTTAAACCATCACTCTGCTGCCAGAAATACAGTAGATATGGATGGATAACCTGAAGGGTTTCTTCCCCTGACTTATTTTTCCATAGAGTTCAATAGGAAAATTTGACAGGAGAAACAACCTTTAGTGATCCATCCATATCTACTGCATATGTGGCAGCAGAGTGATGGTTTGAGGCTCATTTGATACCTCAGACCCTTGATGACTTACAGCCATTTTACCAACCATGTATTCCATACTGTTCCAGCATAATTTACAGCTAAATCTAGTCGCACCCCCCAATTCCCATAGAGACGCAGAGAGGTTATACACTGCCCGGCCAAAAAAAAAGTCGCACACTGTAATATTTTGTTGGACCGCCTTTAGCTTTGATTATGGCGCGCATTCGTCGTGGCATTGTTTCGACAACCTTATGCAATGTTACAACCTTTATTTCCGTCCAGACTTGCATTAATTTTTGGCCGAGATCTTGTCTTGACGACGGGAGAGTCGAACCACTCCGTGAAGTCTTCTCCAGCACATCCCAAAGACTTTCAATGGGGTTAAGGTCAGGACTCTGGTGGCCAATTCATGTGTGAAAATGATTCCTAATGCTCCCTGAACCACTCTTTCACAATTTGAGCCCGATGAATCTTGGCATTGTCGTCCTGGAATATGCCCATTGATGGGATAACCTAGTCATTCTGTACATTCAGGTACTCAGCTGACTTCATTTTATTGCTGCATAACGTTGCTGAGCCTAGACCTGACCAATTGAAGCAACCCAAATCATAACACTGCCCCCAGAGGCTTGTACAGTGGGCACTATGCATGACTGGTGCAACTGCGACTTTTTTTTTGGCCAGGCAGTGTAGTATTGCTTGTAGGAGTACCAGAAAATAAGATATCAATAGTCTTTTGATGTTGTTGGCATCAGGAAGTCATGGCATGCAAAGGATATGCGACCAAATATTAAAAATGATTACTTTATTCTACATTATGTTAAACTGTCCAAATGCCCAAAAATGGGGGGACTATGTACAAAAGGTTTTATAATTTCTAAATGGTTCATCCGATATGGATGAAAATACCCTCAAATTAAAGCTGACAGTCTGCACTTCAACCTCATTGTCATTGTATCCTTTCATACTCAAAGAGCTAGAGTACCGAACCAAAATAACAACAAGATAATCAATGTTATTCACTTCACCTGTCAGTGATTTTAATGCTGTGGCTGATCGGTGCATGTACTGTAGCATACAGAAAACATTATATTTCTACACAACTACCTTGTCAAGGAATTATGCTGAAAAGTAACTTTGGAATGACAGTAGCATTAGTTACCGTGGCTACTCTTGTGCTAACATGAATAAATATGGAAAAATAGTGTTTCTGTTGTGCTAGTTAACTAACTTGATATGTTAGCTGAATATCACTGTTATAGTCATCTCAGTTGTGGATGGAGAATTTTTGGACGGCTGCATTTCTGTAACCAAAACACTCCCTGTTGTGACTCTATTTCACCACATTACTATGTGTGCAGCTACTGATACCTCTCTGCTCTGCCTTTCCTAAGGCGGTCATAAAATCTTTGCAGTTCAACTAGATGGCTAACTCTTAACTACTATAAGGACACCCCGCTGAAAGCATATGAACTTTGACAGCTTGGCGAGTTTGTTTAAGACACTCGAGCTGTGTTATGTGTTATGTTGTGCATTATATCTTGCCGTTAGAATATTTTGTTTCCAGCTTCCTTCAAGGTTAAACTCTGATACCCCTTCTCTGTTTTGGGAACGTCACATTTTGAAATGCAGACATAAGCAGCGTTCTGTTTGGTAGACTAAATCAAGGTAGTTTTGTGTCAGCTATGAGCTTTTGCCCAGTGGAGCGACATTCTTTTGTGTACATGTGCCCTGCGCTCAATTCAGGGCACAGGTTGAATGTATTGAGTAGTGGTTAGGCCACTAGGGTTCATATTACTGATACCGAGGATGCTTGTGTATTCTACAATGAAACCAATCAACTCATTTTACGCCGATTCAGAAACTGAATCAGATTTTACTTTATATGATTTTGTTGTTTTGATCAACTCAAGAGGGTTTCATTTTGGTGCATCAATTCACTTTGGTCTGCTTTTATCTTAGTCCATGAGCTCCAATAGCATGTGGCATGATGTGACCGTGTCGTGTACAGGATTTGGGCTTGATGATACCATTGTGTTCTGTTTTTGGGAAGTCACAATAAAATTAGATTCAAAAGTAGGTGACCCACAAAATGGCATTTGGGCCATTTATAACATTTTTGGATCTTGACAGTGAGCCAGGAGCAGGCTTTTTTATGTTAAATTTGGTAGCATTTCCAGGCTCTCCTTCCGCAGTACAAACAAGAACCTGAGAGACATAAGTGAGTGCATGAGTGAATGCAAGCTAAATTGAATGCTCCAGCAAAGTGTTCAGCCTTTCGGATTATGAATAATGCATTGAGCACATTTTATATATAAAATAAATAAATAAATAAATGAAAAGCCACTTAACAACAAATAAGCATAACTTTTAAAGGGATTGGAAAAATGAATTTCAAAAATCGCAGCAGCTGTGACGATTAGAATAAATGCAAAAAGATTACAAACAGATGGTTTAACCTCTGTAAAATTCTGAAAAAGTGCAAAACTAAAAAACAAAAACTGAAGTGCATGGATGTAAATAAATGCAGTGTGTGAATTTTACGTGTCATTTTTTTTGAGGCTGTCCATAGTCATCTACAGAAGGACAACGCAAACTCCAAAGCCTTCAGAGATGCCGTGGACCAGTCTTAGACATTTATTCAAGCCTTGGTGAACCACACCCATTGTGTGCAAACAAAGTGTAAAATATCTTTTTTATTATTTTCTATGAGCAGAGCCATGCCTTCTGTGCACTCCAGTGGAGATCCATTACATAGATTAGCATATGAATGAGGAGAGAGCATGCACAAATTAGTGCCCTAGAAAGCACCCCCTGCTGACGGGGAAGAAAGGACCCCAACGGCTCCCAAACCCAGCATCCCTATGCAGCCCAAATGGGGGAGGGGCGTCTGTCTCTAATTAAGCCATGACAATGACTGCTAAGGGGACCGTTTGTCTTCTGAAGCAGTGTCGTCATTGGGCTTGACCACTGTAAAATTTAATGGTTGACAATCTGGCTAGGGGTTCTTGAAACCTCTCTTGAGGTTTCAAGAAGAGAGAGTTTTGACACCAGTGATTTTGATAGGGTTCATTTTCTGTTAAGGAAAGTATCATTCCACTTTAGTTTTTATTACATTTTTTTACCCCGCCCCTCCCATTTCCACTCTCCACATTATGCAATTTCCTCTCCACTCAGCTTCATTTTGTCTAACCATTTGCCATTTGCCATGCTGGTAGGGTAGAAATTGATTCATGGTTGTGAACCACCCCACAGTCCCGCCCTGAAATTGATTGTCAATACCAATTTATTTTTCTGACACTCTGCTAATGTAATAAAATCACAGCTATTGTCCTCCAGCTGTCACAGAAAAATCTATCCGTGGCCCCTTGTTACTCTTGTTGGGATCAAATTGGGGCTGCTATGGGAGGTACTGGAGGTTGGAGGTGTGGGGGAGTAGGCTACAGTTGTCACCGGGTATTGTGGGTGAGCACCTAGTAAAGATGTTTTAACTGTGTCCCACTTTCCCTTTTGATATGAACTGGTTCCTCTATGGAACCAGGAAGTATGATGAAGTAGGCCTAGCTCTCTACCTCCCCAGAGCTGCTCACAATGAAGGAATATGTTATTCATGAAGTAGGGGGAAAAAATGAAAGGACATCTTTCTTGCTTATTTTTTCTCGCAGATATTGTGTTTGGCTCTCACTCCTTCCCCGCCTCTCTCTCCCTCCACAGTGGAGACCTTTAGAACAGCCCATAAGCTGTGCCTTCTGACTGGCATTAGGCCCACTATATATTCAGTTCAGGGTGTGTGAGATGTGATCGTTCTGGGTGGCCATGACCTGCAAGGACTCTGGAACTTTCATTGCAGTCGGACTCGATTCGTCTTTTAGGATCTGTCATCCTCTCTTGGGAGCTTGTCTTAACCCCGCCGTCCCATGATCTGTGCTAAAGGTACACTCCCCCGTGCCCCCCAGCCAGCACAGTGTGGCATACCAGGTTAAGCGCAACTTGTTTACAGGTTTGCAACGTTTCAATACCCCTCAAGATGACCCATATCTCCTGTAGCTGACAGGCTTATTTGTGAGTTCTGAGTGCAGGCAAGAAGGAACTACAAAGACAGGAGTTCATGCGTTTCAAGCAAAGAGAAATGGCTGGTGGGAAAGTCATATACAGTGCCCTCCACAATTATTGGCACCCCTGGTAAAGATGAGTAAAAAGGGTTATAAAAAATTCACCATTTGGCTTAATCTCTCACTGAAAAAATGAGAAAAATCCAACCTTTAATTGAAGTAAAAATTATTCTGAGAAAAAAATCCCTCATCAAGAAATAATAATTTCTAACAAAACCACGTGTGCCACAATTATTGGCACCCCAATACTTTGTACAACCTCCTTGCCAATAAAACAGCACTGAGTCTTCTCCTGTAACTTCTAATAAGGTTGGAGAATACAGAGCAAGAAATCGGAGACCATTCCTATTTACATAATTTTTCCAGATCATCTGGAGTCCTAGGTCCTCTCTTGTGCACTCTCCTCTTCAGCTCAGCCCACAGGTTTTCAATGGGGTTTAGGCCAGGGGACTGAGATGGCCATGGCAGGAGCTTGATTTTGTGTTCAGTTAACCATTTTTGTGTTGATTTGGATGTATGTTTTGGATCATTGTCCTTCTGGAAGATCCAAGGATGACCTGGTTTTAGTTTCCTGGCAGAGGCAGCCAAATTCATATTTGAAATTTCCTGGTATTTCATGGAGTTCATGATGCCATGTACCCTAACAAGGTTCCCAGGGCCTTTGGAGGAAAAACAGCCCCACAACATCACGGAACCTCCACCATACTTAACAGTGGGGATTAGGTTATTTTCGGTGTAGCCATCCTTCTTTTTATGCCAAACTCACCTTTAGTGTTGGTTGCCGAAAAGCTCAATTTTCGTTTCATCTGACCATAGAACACGGTTCCAGTCAAAGTTCCAGTAGCGTTTAGCAAACTCCAGGCGCTTACGTTTGTGGTGAAATGACAGGAAAGGCTTTTTTCTGGCATGCCTTCCAAATAATTTGTTGGTGTGGAGGTGATGTCTAATGGTAGTTTTGGAGACTTGATGACCCAAATATGCTACTTTCCTGTGTAATTCTCCAACAGTGTGTGCGTGGGGGCAAAATAAACTTGGGTCCTCTTCCAGGCAGTTCCAGTTGCTTTGAACTTTTTAAGTATTGCCCTAACGGTAGATATGGGCATTTTCAGGTGAGTAGCAATTTTTTATAGCCATTCCCTGACTTATGAAGCTCAACACACTTTTCCCTCATTTGATTTGTGTGTTCTCTTATCTTTTCCATGTTGATGTATGAATAAGGGAATATGGCCTCTGTGTCACCTCATATTTATACCCCAGTGAAACAGGAAGTCATGGATTACTGCTTGAAAGTTCCTAAACACTGATCAAATTTAAAAAGTAAAATATAAATGGAAAAAATGCTACAGTTACATTTTGTTCATAAGAATTTCTAGGGGTGCCAATAATTGTGGCACACATGGTTTTGTTAAAAATAATTATTTCTTAAGGATTTTTTTTTTTTCTCAGAATAAATTGACTTCAATTAAATCTTGGATTTTTCTCATTTATTCAGTGTGAGATTAAGCTAATTCACCAAAAGGTTAATTTTTCATAACCCTTTTTACTCATCTTTACCTGGGGTGCCAATAATTTTGGAGGGCACTGTATATAGGCCTACTCAAGCTTTGGCTCAGTTCTAGGGACTCTTCTGCCTCCTTTTGAGTCTAAAAGGTTTGACCGTCCTAGCTTAGCAAAATAAATAAAATTAATTTACACTTCCTGTGGGACCTGTGGTAAGGTTCACATTTATCCACAAACTCTCTGATTGGCTACTCAGTTGGAGAGCCTTGGCCTTCTGAGTGTTTTGATATTCAACAGTGCTGATTGTTGAATCCAAGACAGATTTACTTTCTTACTGACCTATATACTATCTATTTGAGTAGAGGACCCTCTACTATCACTCACTAGCTGCTGTCTTCCAGTCATTGCTCTGCAAAAGTGAGCATGAGAGAGATACAGAAAGACGGAAAAAATGAGTGTGAGAGAAGACCGTTAAGTACAGCAGTGCATTCCTTTGGTGTATGTTTTGGGACTGGTCAGTAAGAGGGAATGGTTACAGCATAGCTTGGGTTTGTGATGGATTGGGAGGAGTTGTTATTCCCCCAATTGTGGACGAGCGTCATTGGTAACGAAGGCCACAGAGAGCTGTAGCATGCCAAGTCACCTAGCCTGTGGGAGAGCACCGCTAAATGTAAATGCTTATGTGAGATCGGCATCCTACCAGACTAATTGTACAGGGCCGGAAGCAGATGGCATTACCGGCAAATCGTCACCGCAGGAATAATTAAACCCTTCCTGGTTTTGGAGAGTTTTGTCACTCTCTATTTTAGGAGCTTGTGGGCTTCCTCCTTAAAAAGATCAGTCCAAACAAGGACATCAGTGTTACTGTGCAGGACAGAGGGACACATTGGCTGTTGAAAGGGATCTTCCCAATATTTGCAGGACGTCCAAAAATGACCCCACTTCAAGTCTTTTATTTCGCACAAAGGGAGCTTTATCCAGGATGGCAAAGAGGTGACGAGGAGGAGTTTTCTTGTTAGTGCTGTTCCTTATCGTATTCGATTTGTGTCTGTGCCCATCAGTCAGGTTTTTATCATGAGTTTATCAGCTGTTGGCTCTTCTAACCTTATGTTTTGTCCTGCTGATAGTAAGAAAAAGAAAAAAAAACACATTTTTACTTCACAGGAGCAAAGGTCACAATGACAGTCTGGGGGGGGGTCAGACACCGAAAATGTTGACCCTCAAATTCCTATGACCCGACGCAAGCACGTTGTCACCAGCTGCAGCATTTTATTCCACTCCCTCTTTAAATGCGCGGAATTCATCAGCATGTGCTGCATCAAGTCAAACACGCTCGACATGTCCAAGAGAGTATTTGTGAGATTCAGTTTTCCAGTTACAGTCTGCTCAATCAGTCTCCGGTCCAGAGTTCAGTTAATTCCATTTCCCTTCATTCAATTCAGGATATTAATTTAAATTAAATTCCTGAATTGACTGAGTTGAAATCAAATTGACCCCAACCCTACTACGGACAATTGCACCAGTCTATATCAGGCTAATCGATCCATTGCCACCCCCAACGGAAGGGTAGGGTTATACAATTATAAGGTTCCACGAATAAATGGATTTTGCTTTTTGAGAATGGTGTTTTCCATTCTTGCTTGGCAGAGATTTTATGCAGCTCCTTATCTTAGTGTGTTTGCAAGTGGAAAAGGTTCCACAAAGCAGCCAAAATTGTACCTATTGGCTCTATAAAGGGGATAGGTACACCTGCACCCTTTGGTTTGGTTTTTTGGAGCTCAGTTTTGATATGTATGGTCATATTTCATAAGCTGACCGAGTGGGGAAAAGTAAGGCGGAGTTTCAGTTCCTTCCCTCCTGATATTGTACCACCTGATAAGGTCATATTTTCTCATTTGCCAATGATGCAGAAGCACAGGAGTAGGAGGTGCTATTCCAGGTGTTATTAATCCTTTCTAAGTAATGCCATTCATTCAGTATTTTGCAAGAATTATTTAGAGATACTCCAACATATCCACATACATACATAGCCATGTATGTACAGTGCATCCGGAAAGTATTCACAGCGCTTCACTTTTTCCACATTTTGTTCTGTTACAGCCTTATTCCAAAATTGATTAAATTCATTTTTTCCCTCAAAATTCTACACACAACACCCCATAATGACAATGTGAAAAAAGTTTTTTTGAGATTTTTGCAAATTTATTAAAAATAAAAAAATAAAAACTAACTATTTTCAGGTACTGTTACAAGCGATACTATAACCTCTCTGCATTTGAATGGATCTCTATGGAAATTGGGGGGTGAGACTAGATTCAGCTGTAAATTACACTGGTACAGTATGGAACACATGGCTGGCTAAATGGCTGTAAGTTATCAAGGGTCTGAGCTATCAAACGAGCCCCAAACCATCACTCTGTTGCCAGATATGGAGTAGATGTGGATGGATCACTGCAAGGGTTATTTCTCCGGACTCATTTTCCTATAGAACTCTATGGGGAAAAAAGTCAGGAGAAACAACCCTTAAAGTGATCCATCCACATCTACTCCATATCTGGCAACAGAGTGATGGTTTGGGGCTCGTTTGATAGCTCAGACCCTTGATAACTTACAGCCATTTAGCCAGCCATGTGTTCCATACTGTACCAGTGTAATTTACAGCTGAATCTAGTCTCACCCCCCAATTTCCATAGAGATCCATTCAAATGCAGAGAGGTTATAGTATCGCTTGTAACAGTACCTGAAAATAAGATATCGACAGTTTTTTGATGTTGATGGTCACAGACTTCAGGAAGTAACAGCATGTAAAGGATATGCGACCAAATATGAAATATGATACTTTAAAAATACGTTAAAGCAAAGGGTATGAATACTTATGTAAATGAGAAATTTTAGTTTTTTATTTTTAATAAATTTGCAAAAATCTCAAAAAAACTTTTTTCACATTGTCATTATGGGGTGTTGTGTGTAGAATTTTGAGGGAAAAAATTAATTTAATCAATTTTGGAATAAGGCTGTAACAGAATAAAATGTGGAAAAAGTAAAACGCTGTGAATACTTTCCGGATGCACTGTATGTATGTATGTAGCTTCATCAATGATGAAGATTTGGTGAATAAATGACTAAGCTATGCTATAGTTCTAATAGCATCTGAATGGGAATCTAGGCCACAGGTTGTGTCTGTAAACTCCAGGCTGGATATTTCCCGAAAGAGAACAAAGCCATCTTTCCCCACTTGGAGCTGTAGTGAAAGTGATGTTCCACAAATTATTCTGTCTTAGGTGAGGAAAAGGTCTGTCCTTGCTCACCGCTGGTGTACAGAGTCCCAAGTGTGGCAGCCTAGAGGGTGGTTATGGCTCCTCCCAATCACAAATCCTTCCCACCATTTTAAAAAGGACCCATCTTTCCTGCAAGGATTCTGTATGTCTGCTGGAGCCTTTGATGCCACTATCAATCCCCTGGAGTCTGATTGTACATGGAAGGAAGGACAGGTTTTATTCTGGGAAAAATAATTTATTTTATTTTATTTTATTTGGAAAACTGGAACAGAATCCAGAGTCCCTCCTGGTGAAATGGAGGGTTTTTAAATCACAAGCCTTTAGTGGCATCATGGGAAGATTGTGTGATGTAAACTGACTAATTACAGCACTAATTACAAGGCGAGGAATTAGTGAGAAGAGCAAGGAGATCCCTTGTAGCTAATTTGAATAGTTGCATATGACAGAGAGGTGAATATTTTTGGATGCATACCTTACTGATAGCATTTCCGTTAGATGAGGCTCTTCACCCGAATCACTGAATCAGTGACAGGCCTTGAGGCACAGTACAGTTCAAATGCCTGGGAGAGCACTGCCATTGTACCCTGCCTCAGAAAAAGCTAATACGCCCCCAGTAAAAAGATATAGGGGTTTGATGGGTGATAAGTGTCAGCCTCTGTATAAGTAAAGGCAGGGTGGTGGAAGACTGGTGCCCATCACTGGAGATGATCAAATTTGGAGGCATAAGCGTGCCACTTCCAGGATGTGAGAGGCTTATGGGTAGCCCTGCCTCTAAACACACCACCCACTGCTGTGATGGACTGGACTGGACTAGACCAGACCAGACAAGGTCAGTAACAGCTGATTGGGAGAGGGACACTTGTTACTCGGGGCAGGATCTCATCAGGCAACAGGAAGTGTTTGGGGGAATTTGTTTTTTACACCCCTGGCAATGCCCCGTGGAGAAACAAGCAGGAGTGAAATGCTTGCTGTTTAAAACAGGGATGGGCGCCCCTGTGAAGCATGGTTCATACATGAATATGATTACTGAGCTGCCATTGGAATTTCATCTGTCTCCTGACACCGCTCCCCCTCCTAAAGGACAAATCGTAAACTTGCTGTCAGTAATTGAAAGCAAATTCCCCTTTCAACTTTACAATGAAGATTTGCACGGTGTCCTTTCAACTCTTTACTCGTGGTTCAAGTGAAAAGTGACGGTGGTATTTTTTTTTTGAAGTTTTTAGCCATTAACAAGAAATTTAATATGAGAAGAAGTCACTGGAAGAAGAGGAGACGAATCGGCTGTCCTGTCGCAGATGGTGGGCCCTTCCCGCTTTTACCCTGCTCTCGAGCAGCTCGTTTAAGCTGCACGTTTTGTCTGTAAACCCTGCTAAGCGGGCTGTGTGTTTGGCATTACTGAAGAGAACAAAGAAATGGAAAACAGATAAGTCTACAAGGAGGCTTTTGAGTGCTTTGAAAGGGAAGCTGAGATGCCCCTATTTTTCCTGTTCCGCTGGGCTTATCTTTGCAAGGCCGTCACTGTCAACACGGTATCGTTCTGCATCGCAAACTTGACATTGATGTATCCTTCAAACACATGAGCAGGCTCTGCAAAGTCTACACACACCCACACACACACGCACACACACACACACACATATGCAGGCATGCATGTAAACACAGACCTGCAACTACAAACTGACAATTTGACAAAATTCCTGCGGATTACTGAGAATTTGAAAAGGAAAATCTATTTTCAACTATCTATTTTTACTGATGTTTTTATTGTTATTTTGCGCGTCTTGTTTTATTCTACATAATTGTACAGCACTTTCTACCGTTGTTTTTGAAGGGTGCTATATAAATTAAGTTATTATTATTATTATTATTATTATTATTATTATTACTAATCTTCAGAACAAAATTAGTCGGTACATTTTGGCTGATAACATTTTGTTTAACTCAGGGACCAGAAAGAGTGTTTAAAAATGTTACTGGCTTCTAAAGGGTTAAAGTATTTCAAATAGTATTTTACCCACTCGCACACAGGCACACAGACACAAACAGCGAGTCTCTTTGAGTGAGAACCGTACAGAGAAAAATGAGAAACACACACAAACGCAGAACGACAGACACTCAGTGAGTGAGAATCACAGAAAAAACAGAAACACACACAATGCACACAGACACTCATCACAAGGCGACACAGTTCTTTTTTATTTCCCCCTCCGCTCATCCCCTGACAAGCTCCAAAACAGACAGGCACACCAGCTGAAAAGGGGTGAGGAGTGGGCGGAGTCTCCACTCTGGCTGCATCCTATGAGACGCAGGGTGTTGAAAAAGGGCGGGGCCAGGAGGGAGTGGACTACTTCACGGCAGTAACATCTGAGCCTTTTTCTCTACAGCCGCAATGTGCTGCGAATCGGCTCAGGAGCGGCCTTTTGTTTTGGGAAATTCTGAATCTGCCGGGACCAAGAGGGGAATCTTACACACGTGCTCGTCTTCCCTTGCCAGCTGAAAACAAAGGATACATCAGGCCTGAAGCTGGAGCCTACGTCTCGACATAGACGGAGACCTTTTCTTTTTTTAACCTGGTCGGATTCATTACCGTCGGGAGATGTGAGCTCCTCTGTCCTCTACACACAGGCTACTGTATCTCTCCTCTGTTCTCCCTGCTCTAGAAAAGAGGATTTTGAGTTGTACGGGATGCACGAGTCTCTCACCTTGTCGTGAAAGGTATGTTCCCACAAAGGGCTTATTTTCACATGCAACCATATATATATGGGAGCATTACCTCTTAAAGATCTTTTAGATAGCTTTTTAAACAGATTTTTTTTTAAAGGATTTAAAAGTGACCTGTGTGACATTCTCAGGCCAAAACGAATGACTTATTTCAGTTCCGTAGGCAGCAGGGCCGGATG
This sequence comes from Synaphobranchus kaupii, assembly GCA_029718625.1. NCBI lineage: Eukaryota > Metazoa > Chordata > Actinopteri > Anguilliformes > Synaphobranchidae > Synaphobranchus > Synaphobranchus kaupii. The sequence goes on from CM056381.1 coordinate 28,171,040, forward strand.
TACTGACCTTATTCCTGTGGGGGTAAGCTTTGGTTGACCTAAGACCCCGGCGTGTGTGCTTGTTCCCAGGGGTACGTGTTTACCATATGCCTTGATGTGCTTTGGGAGGGGGTGGAGGGTGTGATGCCCCACTGTTTTACATGGCCAGAGAGAAAGCCAATCTGCTGGGCTTTATCTCCCTGCTCTGGTGCTCTCTGGCAGCAAAAGCTCTGATTAGGAAAGGCTGTCTCACTAATAGGGAAATGTAAGCTAATGTATGTATAGAGTACTGCCCATTGTCTGTGTGGCTGACCTCTGCTGATATATGCTCTTTTTAAACTGTGCCCTATTGATATAACAGGGCTTCAATGGCCGCAGAAACATTTTGTAGGCTTTAAAAATGTATTTATAATCGCATTCTACTATAGTTAGTTGAGATGGAGCGAGGGGAAAGGGCACTCGTAGCCTGAGATAGTACTTGATGCTCAGTCATGCAGTGTTATTTATTTATTTTGGAATTGTGTAGCAAAATCGCCACTTGTTCCCGTGCAGAAATACCCTTGTGCTTGTGCAGTTCATTCTTGGACAGGACAGCACAAATATGCAGTTGAGAGACACTGTTAAACCCATGTTGCGTCTCTCCCTCCCCTTTTTTTCTCCTTGCTGTCTTTCTCTCCCTCTCTGTCTGCATCTCTCCATCTCTCGTTCACAATAGAAAATGTTTCCAGACATATTTGGCACATTTTTTAGCATGGTAAGCCCCTTAGTGATAAGCTTGGTAAGTGATCGTGTTTCATGCTGTTCCCGAGCTCCAAGGTGGATGCGATGCAGCTGTTTGGTAGATAAATAATGTAATGTATTACAGTGTAAAGTAATGGACCCTGCGCTGACTTGACCTGACCGCTAACCCAGCAGGGAGAGAAATGGGACTGCAGAAGTGACACCTCGTTCTGAACTGACCTCGGATCAGTGGCTTCGCACACAGTTAGTGGGGGGACCGTGATCCTCCCCCCGCATGGACTTTTACACGGCCCAATAACAATCTGACCAAATACGGTCATCTTGTCAGCCCTTCCCCAGTGGTGGGGACGAACGTCACGGGAAGTGGAGTTTGGGGATAGTGGAGAGATTGGGGTCATTGAGGGGTTTGGGGGTAGAGTGACAGACTATCAGAGGTGAACAGTGAACGGATGGGAGGTAGCTAGTGTTTTAAACTGATCCAGTCCTTTAATGTTGCATCGTACATCCACAGGCCTGTCAGATTATCTAATTTCCAGGCAGAAGTGTGTGTGCATGCATGCAAACGTTAGCATGAACTGCTGCAGATGGTGCTCTCCTCATCTCACACTGGAGGGGACTCCTCTTATTTGTGGAAAAAAGCCAGCGCTATGCAGGTCTGTCAGAGGCCATTTTTAATTTAAGGTTTACAGCGTTTTCCAAACGGCAATTTCGAATCGGTATAGTTTTTCACAGGTATTATCTTATTCCACCATATAGATAGCTCAAGCAGTGTTTGGGGGCTGAAAGATCGCTGTGATTTACAGAGGCTGGTGGGTTCTGCTTTAAGGATGTGTGATTGTTAATCAGGTGACAGTGTTTTCCCTTATTGGTCAATGTTTGTGTCACTGTCGAGGTCAGGGTCTTTCACCACTCTAAATGAAGGATTGGTTGTCGGCAGAGGACAAGGATTACTGGTGTAAAGTAGGCTGTCCTCAAGATTTTTAATGGTGATTAAAAGAAACCAAGTGAATGAAACGGTGAGCAATGGAACAGTGACTGATTCTGTGGCATGTGGTGCGCCTTGGCATCGTTGCTAATAGCAGCAGGAACTACACTTCCACAGCCTACATCCAGCGGGGGTTCCCATGGTAACGAGAGTGAAGGGTTTTACCGCTGTGTCTCTGAAACCTTCAAGGCGTGTGTAAAGTCAGACCCTTCCATGACCGTATCCTAGCACATCAAAGCCTAAAGCCCACAGGAATTAGCATGCCTGCTCTGAAATGCTAACAGTCGCTCAGGCTGCAGACGAGATGGCGCAGGAGGCCAGGCGGGCGCCCCGCTGCAGAGCAAGGTCAGGGCACAGCTCATTTGGGAGCGCAGGGCCACGCTAATTGTTATTATTATAGACAACCTTTGTGCACGTCCACCTAAACACTTTCCCTGGGGCTAATTTTTAAAGACGTGGATTCCCCTGAATTTGAAACTCCAATTACATGTGAGGAAAACTACCAATCACTGTGTTTCACCGAACTGCATGTAGGAGTCCAACGGCTGTGGACGTTGCTGCAAGCATTCCTCGTAAGATGATATGGGAAGCTTGTGTGGAAAACGTGAAAAATATGAGCAGAGGAGAAATCATTGTAGAATGTATTTGACATTTTATTTTTGCAGTGTTTCATTTTCTGACATTTTATTACTCTGAATACCCCCCCTTCCCCATGAAAATGGTGGTACATTACCCCCACCCCGACACTTTTATTACCTGTCAGCATACCCTCACTGTCAGGATCCCCTCTCCCACTGTTATAGTGCTGAAGATGATATGGAGCTGGTTTCTTGGTCACAGTTTGGTCATAGTATGTTTTAAGCAGAAAGCACAGTGGGTGTTCATTATTTAGTAACGCTTGTTTTTTATGTTCTTACTCTCAGTGTAATGCATTAGGCCCAATCCCCACCCCCCCTTTTCAGCCACATAGTGTCTAAGACCTTTATCGGGTGCAAACCCATTTAGCGCACGCAAAACCAATAACATGACCAATGATTGGTGAAAAACTAATTCCATGACCAATCATTGGTCATGTTATTGGTTTTGCGTGTTCTACATGGTTTTACAGCCGGTAAAGGTCTTCGTAAATCAGGCCCATAGAGGCTAAGCGATAGTTATGGCCTGAACTTGCGCTTGCTGTCTGGTGTGTGAGCAGTGTCCTGAAACTTTTATCCACTGTGGTAAAAAACCGGAACTAACTTTGTCTTTTCCTGGTGTAGTCCACTGATCTGACAGCACCTGGGGCAGTTATGGTACTTCGAGGAGCTCTCCCCCACCTTAATCACGCTCACACTTTCTGAAGGGGACTTTTGAACATAGCTAGGGGGAGGGGTTAAATATCGTAAAACATTTATCCAGACTGTGTGTAATCCATGGCATTTCAGACATCGTCGCAGTTTTGAGAGTGTATGCTGCACTGCCAACGGATCTTGCTAGGTCTGGTCACCGAACCCTGCTCCCCGACGCTGACCGCAGCTTATGACAGTGGTACACGTTTCAGTTTCAAACCGGAATCTTCATGATGAGCATTTGTGGCTTCAGCTATGGATATTTGACAAAAAGCTCAAAGATCACAGGGCTTGTGTGCTAAAAGCCAGGTTGTTTTTGCTTGAGTGTTTAGTCATGGGTCGTTGACTTGATGTGTGCTTTAAACGTCCGCACAGTTTCCCTGGGGCTGTTTTTTCAAGCACTAAAAGTTTTTCCAGGAAGTAAAAAATTAATTTTGAGGTCACAACAGATATACAAGTTAAATCATAATTGTAAATCACGGATAAGTTCTGTGCCTTGGAAGTCTTTCAGGTATGTGTGCGGCACTGCTGAATACGTCTTAAAGCACTTTGGGAGCTGGCTCAGCATTATTTGTGGAGGAAGATTGTCTATGAAAGCTGACAGGCTTCCAGTGCCTCAGTGCCACTCAACCTTTTTTATAAACAAAACATTTATAAGACATTAATCTTTGTCAGCATTAAAAATAAACTTGTTGTTGGGGGCGGGTGAGGTTGTTGCATGGAATTGGAGTTTCAAGTGTAGATATGAGGTTATTCATAAGTATGCATACTCATACAGCGCAATTAATAACTTGTTGTTTATTCAAACTGATATTCAGACTGACTTTCATGACATTTGACTTAAGCAGGGGGTCTTTCTTGAAGGAACAGCATTGAAAAGTCTCAAAATGAGAGTGCTAGGAAAGGAGGAAAATCAGTGATGCAGGGAGAGAGGGGCGTGGAAATGTAATGGGTCCTATGATGTGTGAAACCCCCCCCCCCCCCCCCCCCACACTCTTCAGCTCCCCCTCATTTTTTTCCCCCTGGTGAGTCAGACCTGCCACCGTTGATAAACGGCCATGCACGTCACCTCTTCTGTTCCACAACGTGAGACCGAAACGTGAGCACCCATCCACGGGCATGCTGCAGTCTCCTCTGTTTTCCAGGCAAAAGGTTGTCGGCGGGTCAGCGTCAGCCCGTAGTGTTGAGCACTCGGCTGCCTGTCCATCTCCAACAGTGGAACAGGGGCAGACAGAGTGGACAGTGTGGGCTCATTTGGTTTGTGGCGGGGATTAGCAGCGTGGGCTAGTCTCCAGTCCGGCCAAGTCTGGGTGAGGGGGTGGATTGAGTCACAGGTGAATGCAACAGACGTCAAACTGAAGAAGCCATTCTCACAGCCTGAATAATCCCGCACACACTGTCTAGCTCTCCTGTCTCTCTCTCTCCCTCGATCCCTATCTCTCCATCTGTCTCTCTCTTATACATCATGCATTCGATGATTAATAATGAGGATAAACTGCTGTGAGCCCTCTTTTAATTAAAAATAATTTTTTTATTTTTTATTGTTGCTATTATAATAATGGCAACAAGCTTTTCCCAGCTGCTCTTCGTGGCATTGCAGGATTTGACCAGACGTCTACATGGTTTAGCGTGTGATTCCAGGACCTGGGAATAGATTTCATTGTGGAGGGGAGAGAGAGGCGTAGAAAGGATCCGCAGATTGCCGAGTGATTGCAGTTGCATGCGTGTGAAGAGGGCTCCGCTCCCATTGCTGACCTCACCCTGGGGGCGAGGGTTCATCTCCAGGACGCCAAACAGTCCGAGCGGGCCCTGAACGCCCTCAACCACTCGCTCTTGGCCCACCATGTCTAGGGGTGTGTTCAAATTCCGAAGGCAGAGCCAGAGTGTGTCATTTCACCTTGTGCGTTCCGAATAAAAATGAGCAAAAGAGCGAACGACCCCATGTGACTCGGTTAGTGTGATGTGCAGTGTCGTTTCATCCCAGGTCATCGGGGTCAGATTGTGTCGGCTTGTTACTGCAGGAGGAGAAGTGGGGAGGGGCCTTCAGCCCAGGAGGCGGAGCCCAGTCACCCACCCTTTTGAAGTGAACTCCCTCCACTTAGAGCTGGTTTTGCGTCACAGTAACTGCAGAATGTGGAATCGCTTGCATTTATTTGTGGATTTTTGAGACCATCCTCACAGCAAGATGTGCAAAGAAATCCACAAATGGGTTTAACTGAGTCTACTCCAGCCAGTCAGTGAATCTACTCCAATCTTCCAAAAATAGTTTTGTTTACGTTTATCATTAGTTTTGTTTACGTTTATCCAGCCTTCCAATTTGTGGAAAGTTCAACCTATTTATTTGTTTATTTTTGAGATAATAATACCCCCACGCTGAATAAACCACAAGGGAGCATTTGCTGGAGTGCGGGTATTCTTTTTTTCCATTGTGTAGATATTACATTACATTACAGGCATTTAGCAGACGCTCTTATCCAGAGCGACTTACACAACGTTTTTTAGCATTTCTTTTTACATATATTATCCGATTATACAGCTGGATATACATGTATACTGAAGCGATTCAGGTTAAGTACCTTGCTCAAGGGTACAACGGCAGTGTCCTACCTGGGAATCAAACCTGCAACCTTTCAGTTACAAGGCCAGTTCCTTAACCATTATACTACACTTGCCGCCCATATTTTAGGAAGCATGCACAGGTTCACTTAAAGCATTAAATAAATCTTCAAAGAATAGTTGTGTGTACATTTATCATTAGTAGACTTTAACTGAGTCTACTCCAGCCTTCCAGTTTGTGGAAGGTTCATCCTATTTACTTGTTTATTTTTGAGACCATAATACCCCATACGCCATGTTCAAAGCAGTCTGCTTTTGTGCGTAAAACCTGCACAGGTTCACTTAAAGCAGTGGTGTCCAACCATGGAGGGCCAAGAGTATGCAGCTTTTCATTCCAACCAATCACTACACCTGCTGATTTCACTAATTATCACACATCCAACCAGAGAGGAGGGAACTAATTAGTGAAATCAGCAGGTGTAGTGATTGGTTGGAATGAAAACCTGCCTACTCTCGGCCCTCCATGGCACATGATTGGGCACCACTGACTTAAAGCATTAAATAAAACTTAGTTTTGTGTACATTTATCATTAAATAGATAGGTCTGTGTGTTTCCTGTGAAAACGGCGAAAACGGCTGCAGTACAATATGTTTTGCGTAATACAGTATTTGCTTTGGGGTTGATTTTTGCCAGAAGAAATTTTGTAAATACCTCCCAAAATTGTTTGCTAACAGTGCTAAAAAGACTTTTATGCTCTTGGGTCTGTGAAGTGCATGTTTTACCGTAAGTAGGCGTGCTTTTCTTGGCTAGTGTAGACCAGTGTATGGAATGTAGAAGCTGTATTTCATGCCAAGATACTGCTAGATCAATGAGTTTCTAAGAAGAAATATACTCTTCTAGGTTTGATAAAAATATATTTTTATGTTAAAGGGGTGTGTGCGCCCTTGACCCTACATATCTGAGCAAAAACCTTTAGTTTGGCATCTTGGTAAAGGCACACACAATCATAATATGCAAAATGTAGATTAAATGTGGAATAGTCAATAGATGACTATAGGCCTAAATGTCAGCAGTTCTTCCTGTCAGTAATTTCCTTGTCTTTCTGTGCTGTTTTCAAGTACCTGTATGTAAATGGGAAAATGGCCGCGAAATGTACTTGTAAATGTTTTTAAAAGATAATATGACCAACCACTGTGATTTAAATAACCCCACATCCTACATTAAGTGTTTTAGTGCTTTTGTGTCACACATAAGGTCACATATGACAAATATTAGGATCAGAGAGACAGTGACTGGAGCAGTGTATGGAACGTGGGGTCACGATCCCCAGGATGGTCCCTCCCCGGCTGACACGGGCTCCCGGACGCTCTACAGCCTCTGGACATAGATGCAGTCCTCCCTTTTCCAGAGTAGCCTTAGATGCACACCGCTGAACGAAGACGACGGGCAAAAGCGTTTCCGTCTTTTAATCATGGGTGTAAGAGTGCCAGTCCACCCCAGTCGCCCCCAACACATTTCCCTTACAGAGTCTCCCTAAGCCCTCTTCATCCTCGTCGTCATCGAGCAAGATATTCACACAGCGGTTGGCCTTCGCCATGAGCAGACTGCAGTGGAGGAAAATGCTGTGATCATTTAGAGCTGTTTGCTACTGTAAGCAAAACGAATGATTGCTCCTCTATGAGACATAGCGCCATATAACCGTGTTTGATACACAGAGAGTGGGGAGGGCGGAGTGAGATGGAGAGGAAAAGGAGGTCAAGGAAAAGTGCTTGCGTGTGAGAGAGAGCGAGAAAGAGAAAGAGAAGAGAGTCCCCAAATGTGCGACAGCATCTGCAGTGTCCAGGGTCAGAAGAAGGTGATTTTCTTTCCATGGCTTTAGATTCACCACGGATGAGGGGCTGCCGTGTGCTCGTGCGTATGCATATGCATGTTCGTGTGCATTATTTTTCTTTGTATTTTGGTCTGTACCACGGCGCAGCTCGTTTCCGACTGCTCCCTTGGGTTAGGCTGCACTGCCATAGTCATAAAGGTCAGCCAAGATTAGCCACAAACAGACCTGCAGGTGAGCTTGCAGCAAGAGAAGGCTGTCCGGCTGCGTTGTTAGATCAATATGCACGTGATGTATCCACGCTTGGGTATTTCTCCAAAACCGATGGATCGTGGGTAGGATATAACTTGGCTCTATTCCACCAAGTCTGGCTGCCTTCAAATATTGTTGAGGAGAGGAAATTTGTGGAGGGGAGGGGGTGGGACTGAGAGGGCGTGTTTGCGGGTATGATCAGAGTAAAGGGCCCTTATGCTTGGCTAGCTGCGCTTTAACTACATTTAGAATGAGGCAGCTACAGTCCTGAAAGGCCTGGTGAGTGTTCTGGCACAAAATGGCTGCTGTGCTGTGAAAAAAGTACTAAATGTAAGGTATTATTATTATTAGGACAGCCAGATATGCCTAAAGGTTCCCACCTGATTCTTGGTGATGTTTGACTCTGGAAATCAATGTTTTTTTTATAAACTGGTGATAAATGGATTATGCATGACAATGCAATTTGCATACATAATACAATTTGCATAAATAATACAGTTTTAGGATGTCTGACAAGGTCACTCATTTCAAGTAATTTATTGTTAATGTGGCTTTGTTGGTTTTTCCATTATTCAAAGTTCATGTTTTTATAGGGTGAAGGCAGAAAGTGGGTCTCTTGGACTGAAAGGGGGGCAAAGAGACAGAGAAGCTGGAAGGGGCAGCTGGGAATTCCTAGGCAGTGGCAGAAAGTTGGGGGGGGGGGTTAAGGGTTTGACTTGGCTCCTGCACCGTGGACTGTTGAAAATGTAAAAAGTCCTGCCAACCCCAGCTGCCCCAGGGAGGGCAGACTCATCTGCTCACCCCCATCCCCCTTTCATCCTCCCATAAAAACTTCTGCCTTTTATTTTTCAGTTCTCTTATTGTCTTGCAGTTCATATCCAGTTTCTTAGTTTCTGGGGGATTAAGGCTCAGCAGTGGGCCTTCAGTTGGGGGGGAACTACTGACCTATGGCCCCAGGCTTGGGCCTATTCGGTGTCAATCACTCAGAACTGCGCAGGGGTCTAATTATTCACAAGTGCAGTTGGCCTATATTATGTTGTCATGCCATACACTGCCCCTACATAAAGACTGTGGTTATGTTATGAGCATAAACGGACTACACACATGTCAAGTGTGGTTTGGAACAGGACTAGGTGTATACTGTGCAATTGAAACTGGTACCCAATATTTAATTATGGGGAGATGTTTGATTATTTTTAAATTGACTGACCTGAAAGTGAAATGGTAACTGGCCCCCAACCATACATCCTGAGGTATCATCTTGGAGCTCTTTTTTTTCTCCTTACTTTCCATAGTTGTGTTTCAACAAATAAGGATTATTCATCAAACTGAACAAACCATAGTTAAAGCACTAACATATTGCACGGCAGGTATTGCTTTGTGTAGTCCAAGAAGCAATACAGGGAACTTTGGTCATCTGACCGATCTGAATAACAGTTTCACAAACGGCATTAAACCGACTGCATGTGCATATATTTTTATTTTGCGCCAAATATTTTGTTTGACTCTAACCAGAAATATGTAAAGCATGCACAAACTGAGAATGGCAAGTGGTCCAGTGTGTTTACCCAGCATGCATCGCTGTGGGACGCAACCTGTGGTCTCGGTCTCAGAGGGGGGGATTGTGGGTATTTAGCCCCTATCACACACACCCGTTCAAGATTTGTTTTTTCTTTTTTTTGTTTTTCTTTTTTTTCTCCCCCTCGTGACTTTTTGAGAGACCGTATGGGATGGGCCTAAAGCTCAGGTGTGGCGGGTTCTTCCAGTCAAACGTTACTGCAGAACTGGGTCAAAACTGGCAAAACATCAAGAAAACACGTTTCCGCCATTAACCATTCAGGCTGTAGGGTAAAGAATACTTTCAGGTAAATGTAACATCGACTTTAATATAACTTTGAAGTATGCTGAGTGCAGATGCCTCAGACTGCATCTCTTACCTGCATTTGTACACGACTTAATACAATATAGTTTAACTGGATATACAAATGTATCTCTGATAATATACACTGAGATAGATGCCATATATAAGACTAAAACCAATGCCTTTTGGACATTGTTTTCTGGAAATGTTAGACTTCCTATAGAGTAAATGTCTTTCAGTCTTTCTTAATGAGCGATCGTTGATGGATGCTGTTCTTTGTTACCCAGATCTGCATTTAATCTAATGCAGAGTTACTTTCAAACCAGGTGCATTCTGGCCCCAAAGGATTCACAGTACAGCGTGTTTTAGAGAAGTCTTCTAATTAGGACACCACAGGTCTGTTTGTAATATCAAGCACCATATAAACCCATTGGGTAGGCCACAAAGCCCTACACACAGCAGCTGTAGACATCTGATCCACGCTGCTCATTTATTTTTTACAAGGCTATTTCTGATGGCTTTCGGCGTGACGTCCGAGTACGCTGTCCTGCAAATGGCCCGTCTCAAATGTCTGCCTGCTGGCATCGCACCACAGTGGCCCCTATTCCCAGACCCAACAAGTTGCTATTCATCATTTGTTATTCATCTGGAGGAACATTAAAGCATTCACATTTCCTGTTTTGAATACAGAAAGCAAGTGCGGTACAATACAGCGTTTATCATACGACTACCTTAAGAGGCAACACAGAGACATCTTATCTAGCTAATGCAAAGTCCTGAATGTAGGCGCTCTCCACAATGAATCATGAGCATAACCCAATCATTGGCTCTCAGTGCAGCTGCAGAAATGGCGGACTAATGTGCGGCCAGCCTTAATTCAGCTGTACTTTGTTTGGACGTACTCATTGTAAAAGGAGTTAGCAGCATGAACGAGGAACTTCCCCCTCATTAAATATAAAAAAATGCTGGGAACAGTAGAACCGACACACGAAACCGGGCAACAGACTGAACGCGATAGATGACCGCGTCCGGTTATCGACTTTGAGCTTCGGCGAGAGGGAAAATGTTTTAGTGTCAAATCTGGGCTTTGACCACAAAGTCACCGATTCCGTAAATCTGTGGGAAGTCGCGCTGGATGAGAGCGGCCCACCGAGGAAATGAAAAGGAGGGAAGAAAAATAACATTAAATCTCCTGTACCTCGGCTCGTCTGCGTCACAGGCAGGCTGAGGCCTTTTAGAACAAGCCGCTTTGAATGGGAGTAACTGTGTCCTGTTCCCCGTGTCACTCTGAAGCAATAAGCAAACTTCAGTCAAAGCCAGTGTTCCAGAGTGCCTGCTATGCAATAGATATTTCTGGGGTTTTGCATGTGCTTTTTGCATGTATTAAAGTTGCTTCATCCGCTTTTCAGCTTTATTCTGTTTTGCGAGTCCTGCCGAGAGCTAGGCTAGTTACCCCACTCTCTGTCTGCAGCTTTTTTATAGAAGGCCTCAGTGCTTCTCCCTAAACACTGTTAGACTTGTTATTGTGTAGATATTGATTAATGTAAATGCAAGCAGCGATCGAACTGAAATGAGCAGTAATTTGTCTTGCGATCGACCTGTGGTTGGTTCTGCAGGGCTGGCTTCTCTGTCTGTTCTTGTCTCTGACCCAGTTTTTCTGTCACCGGTACTCCGGATTTATACCGCCTGTTCTCATTGTACCACGGCTGACCTACCTAGCTCTGTACCCGTCTACCTGTCGACAGTATCTACCCATCTCTCTCATGCAGTTTATTCGAGGGTGGGATGACACAAATAGGAGGTGAAGAGACTGGGTCACTTTGAAAATGTCGCTCTCTTTATCTCTCTCTCTCTTTCTCTCTCTTTTTCCAGCCCTATCTCCCTCTCTTTCTCTCATTGATAGGATTCTTTAGAATGTTGATACTGAATAGATTTTATAGTATGTCTTATTGTCTTATCTAGAATTGTAGGCTACTGCACTGTGATAAAGACCATCTTAAGTGTTTTAGTCTTGTAATGAGACGACAAAATTTTTTTTTCTCTCAAGTAGAAAATATTAGCTTTCAGTTACTGTGCTTGACAAGTGAAATTTTCTTACCCCATTGGCAAATCTTGAAAAGAGTGAAACCGTCTCACCTCATTGCCAATAGACGTAAGATTTAAAGTCTAAATATAAGACAAATACTTGTTGAGTGACTTATTTTTTTGTTTTGTTTTTTGCAGTGTGCCTTCTTGTTACAGGTAACTAATCCCATACCCTTTCTCTGTCCTCCCTCAGGGATCTATAGCAGACGCGAGGACCCAAGGCCACGCCTGGCCAACAGCAGCCATGGCCCCCCGCAAGCGCAGTGCGCGGGGTGTCTCCTTCTTCTTCTGCTGTTTCCACAGCAACGACCACCCGGAGATCACCTACCGCTTGCGCCAGGACAGCGACTATGCCCTGCAGTGCATGGAACCCTCCCTGCCCATACCCACAGAAGATGAGCTGGACGCCATGTTCTCAGAGCTTGTGGTATGTCCAGCTTTTGGACTGACAGCATTTGCCTTGAGAGTAGCAATGTAATGGGCTTAAGGTCTTTAAAGCAGGGTTCAGGTTCCTGGCCGGAGCACAGTTCTCATACCCTTGAGGAACGTACCAAACCTGAAGTGTGCCTCCAGCCACAAAAATATGAAAGATACCTTGAATAAGAGGGTCTTTGCTCGGCAGATAAATAACAATTTTAATAACCGATGAAATCTCTTTTGGAGATTGGATGGTTTCGTTTGAAAAGAGGGGCATGCAATGCAGACGTTCACTACAAGCCCCCTCCTTCAGTCTGTTAGGCTGTTAGGCTTGTTATTCATTCATGGTCACATTCATGGTCCTTGAGCAGGTCCTCTGATAACCTCAGTACCAGCATAGGCAGCTTTTTGACAAGTACTAGACTTATATTGGGGGTGCCCTTTCTACATTCTTCTGGAGAAAGGACACCGTTTTGGGGTTTTAGGCTATTACACCACCCCCCCGCCCCCTCACTAGCAGAGGTATTTTCCGATCTTTTGTCTGGCAGCCCGTGTAACTCTGCTTGTACACTTTACACATCAATAGCACTATCAAGCGTGCACCCTCCTTGATCTCCTCCCCCTGCTAATGGCTTGTTTCTATCCAGCCCACACGCTCTGTGTTTGGCTTGAATTGAGTCGCTGGAGTGTATTAAGGAGTGGAGGGGTGGGGGTCTGCAGAGTGGGGCAGTTTTTTTTGTTTTGTTTTTGACTGGGAGAGAGGGCTTTGGGAGTACATCTCTGAGGCCTCGTTCACTCTGCTTCGACTGACCTGAGTGCGGGCAGCCCGATTAGAGCAGGGGATTTGGAGGCAGGGGGGTGTTAGAGAGCACGGTGCAGACACAGAGAGGTGCGGGAGGGGGGCCTTGTTTTTGGCAGAGGGTATTAGCCCAAGTCCTGAGGATTGTGCCTGTTCTCCACAGGTTGGTGGAAATAGTCCAATGATATCATTGTCTCCATCTTCCCCTGCAAAAATGCATCACATTTAACATTGAACTCTATAGAAGAGGGACTTGATAAAGTTACAGTACACAGCTTGGCCTAATTGTATTTAGTATTTCTTGGACTTGTGCACAGTTATGTGTTATCCTTAGGGGGCCAAAACTGAGTCTATTCCTTGAATAGGATAAGACGATTTTGTTTTATATTTATTGTGCTTTACTGTAATTTGTACTGATATGACATAAACATGAAATAATGTATAAATCGAGTCACTGAAACACACAAGGTTTGAGGTGAGTGAAGAAAATCGTAATGTGGGTGATTTGGTAATTCAGGAAAATTATTAGTGCAGTTCTGTTCTGGATATCGGCTCTAAGAGGGTGACAGACCCTGTTGGCAAGCAAATCAACTAGAAGGTTGCCGGCGTCATAAAGCGATGATATCTGCATAGTCGTCAGTCTGGAATGAGCACTTGGGGAAGGAAGCCAGGGTAAAATTGAACCCCTCCCCCCTCCCATACACTCACCATTTTTCACACAGTGAGGGTTATCACCAGCTTTTAATTTTAAAACGAGCCCACCCTCCCTTGCCTCAGTCTCACTAGCCTTCCCACGACTCTTGCTCTTTCTCTAGTCCCGCAGAAGCGATCGTTAATATAGCATCCCTGGATGTCTTCGCATAGGCCACCTCTCTCCGTTGATGCACTGACCTTTCGCAGTCTCCTCAGGACCTAGTGGGATTACGGGAGCATCAGTAAAGCATCTTCGGCATCCGCCAGCACAAAAGAGGAAGTCCTTTCAATCTCTGTTGGCGTCATTTCACTTTCACAGTGTCATTTGATACCCATATTTGTCAATCACAAAACAGACAAAGCTTTACTAGGATAAACTAGAAAGCCTTGTATGAACATGAGCCCTTGATCAGCCTGCTTAAAATTTTGTAACTGTGTTTTATGGCCTATGGAAAAGAGAAAAACACTCTGAATAGGCAATTGTGTGAGACCTTGTCCGGGATAGTAGGCCTATTAACTGAGGATTTGTGGGTCAGATATATGCAGAGACTGTTTTCTGTCTTCAGACCACCCTGAGCTGAAACCTCTTAGGATAATGCACTAAGGTATTTGGGCATTAGTAGGAAGATTACTCATTCAGGACAGTGCATGAGCTGCCATCCACAGGCCTTTTTGCTGAGGTCACTAACTGAGCCTTCAGCTCACATAAACAGTGAGAGTCCCATTGCTGTAGAACACAGGTACCATTACATAATGTGCGCAGATATATCACCATTACACACGGTCCCATACCATACAGAGAGATGCAGGGCCTCCTCACTATACGTCGCAGTTACATTCCATAGAATTAGGACGTTGTATGAAACAACGTATAGAGGGGAATGTTCTCCCGTAAGTAGGCTATTAATGTAAATTAGAGAGGTTGCGTTCCAAGGTGTAGTTTCATGTCCTCTTGAAGGGGATAACGACCCATTTCATAGAAATCAGTGGAGAAAACGAGAGAGAGGTTCTACGTCGTCCCTTAAGTCAACCACTAGCCTAATAAACACTGGCCTAGCCTAATCTCATGATTATAGAGCACGCTATTCCCAACACACACACACACACACACACACACACACACACACACACACACACACACACGCAGATCCAGCTGTTTCACTACGTTTTCTTACTGTATCCTTCATCACAAACGCTTGTTTTAATTGCGCTTTTGTAGCCTAGTCTAGGTTCTTGCACAATGACAACAATGCCTAATTATTCTTAAACACGTTCTGTCTCTCTCCGTGTTTTTACAGTCTTACCATGACACGTTAAACAACAATAACTACTGTATCCTTAAACACTTTTTAATATTTTTATTTTTACGGACATCATTGGTTGGTTGCAGTTGGGACAAAACAACGTAAGTGCAGGACTGATTCGACGTAAACCAAGAATGGTCCTAAATAACTTAACATGACATAAGTGCTAAAAGACGGATACTGGGTCGATGTATAGCGAGGAGCCCTTGTATAGCACCATAATACTCAGAGTGCCATTATCATAGCATGTGCAAATATTCCACTGTGAGGCACAGGGTCCCAAGACTATAAACACTGTCATTGCTGTAATACACAGACTCCCATTACCCTACCAGAGAGGGCTCTATCGCCGTAATGCACTATTTCCCATTAACATAACACAGTGGGTTTTATACCGTAAAGCACAGGCTTCTGTTACCCTGACAAATGCGATTCAATAGCCATGAAGCACAGTGTCCCAGGACCATAATGCACCAGTTCTGCCTGCATACATAACGAAAGGACCCTGCACTGAGTGTGAACCCAGTACTCATCAGACGGGGGCGGTGGATTATTCGGAGCTCTGAGTCTTCGGGCTTGACTTCAGTCCATGGTCCCGTTTCACACGCATACCAAGCGACATAGTGTCACCAGATCACTGCTTCTTTCGCGTATTATTTCACACTTATTATTTCACGCTTATCGGCTTGCCTGGCAGACGTCCAGGGCATCGGGGGGACTTACTTAGCCTGTTGTTTTTCATGTTCTCCAGGCGTATAGCTGGGTATCTGCCAAAGCAGTGTAACTTAGTTCTCAGTGTAGGGCACAACGGTAGCGATCTGCCTTGGAATCGAACACACACTTGCCTGTTCACAGGTCAATGAATCCTTAACTGTGAAGCCCGGGGTTGATGGCTAGCATGCCAAGCCCGGGGTCGCTGGCTGGCATGCCAAGTCCGGGGTCGCTGGCTGGCATGCCAAGTCCGGGGTCGCTGGCTGGCATGCCCAGCCCCAAACACGCCTCGAGCCAGCATGCCACCTGCCACAGTCGTTTCCCACACCAGTAATCGCCAAAAGAGCAAGTGAAGATATCAGACATTTTTCGCGGCTTTTCTACAGCTGTTGGGGAAATTCCCGCCGCTCCCTTGCCATTCAAACTCAGCTATGAGCAGTCAAGTTTTTCCTGGTGCATTAAAGTCGCCAACAAAGGCCTGCTTGGCTCCCTTTCTTCCCCTTTGTCTTTTGTTTAAATTCCACTCCTGTGTGCCGTCTGTCTGATTGACTGGAGAGGGGAGGGAGAGCACCACGGGAAGTCCAATGTAAGAAAAACCCCATTAAGCTTTTCCTGACTTTCTCATTATGAGCAATCGCTGGCTACATTCACAGGGCTGGGAGGCAGTGTGGTGGTCGCTGTCCGCCCTCCTCACGGTGACGTGGGTGACCCTTTGTGGGGGACCCCTGGAGCTCTGACACATCCAGACTGTAGACGATGAGTTGGGCGGCTCACAAAATTTGGCCAAGTGCGCTGTGGTGGGGGAGGTGGTGCAGGCGTGCTGATTGTGTACTTGATGTTTGCTTCAAGACATGGGCAGTACGGACAACTCCAGGAAAGATGTGAGGCAGGAAGTGAGCTGAGCTCAGTTTCCTCTCCAGACAGGAACGCATCTGTCAGTACAGGATCCTGATGGGAAGGAGACTGCCTACAGCACCAGGATGAGACTATGGCACCTTAAAGAAAAACTCCAGGCTAAAACACTTTTACATTGTTAGAATTCACATAACGGCCATGTAAAATGCAACCCAGGTTCTATGTTCCTGTTTTGTTTAGTATTTCAGTTTTTCGCAGTTAAGCTGGAGTTCTTTTCCCAGTTAAGCTGGAGTTCTCTAGACAAAGTGACTTCATGTGGTGATATTGCCACAGCCAGCACAATGGAGTGTAATATGAGAGTACTATAGCTCCAAATATAAGTATCAGATAATCATTTCAGCCAATTAGAGACAAGCCAGGGGTTTTCCTTGAATCCTCACTGATCACTTTATGCAATACTGCAATACTGAGAAATCAATCATTTTTCAAGAGGACATAGACATTTTTGCCATACTAGCAGCCACAATAGTCCAGAATGCAACAGCGTGGCTTCGCGGGGGGATTGTGAGCGTGGCCACAATCTCCAACTTTGCTTTTAGCCTTTTAGCTAACATTCTCAAGAAGGGGGTGGAGAAAGTAATTCTGGGTAACATAGGACAATAACACACTGGAGCAGATCCGCAAAAAGCTTGCCAGTATAGCAAGTAAAAAATTGTGAATAGCGATAAAGTAAAATATATTGCACATATCAGATAATAAACCCCCCGAATGAATTGTACATCGCTGCAACACGTTTACTAACAATGTAAGTGTTTTAGCCTACAGTTTTCCTTTAAAGACTAGTGTGCAAGTGCGTGCATACAGAACCAGCACAAGGTCAAGGCATTTAAATTGTTGCCATGGTGACTTGTAGCCTCTGACTGAAGGGTGGCCACAAACCATTTAATCACTGAAGGGTTTGTGGCTGCCCTTCAGGTTAGCTTTTGAAGTGCAAGGGGGCTTTCCTAGACCAGTCTGTTACTGACCAAGACTGGGCTTTCGTTTTGAAGCTCACTTCCTGGTTGGGCTGGGATCGACAATTGTGCCGTTGCTCACTAGCGCCACTGCGATTGGCTCCAGTATAGGTCTTTCACCATGTAAGTCAATGGCAGCAATGTGGTCAAAATACTCAGTCAATAAATTTCCCACAAAAAAATGTAATTGTAATAGGTGCCTTTCCTTCATCTAATGCCTCTGCATGTGCTGATTTTTTAAAATATTGTGTCGTTTGGACAGGGTATTCACATTTGTTCAGGACCAATCAGAGGGACAGCTTGAGTCCTCTTCGGCTCCACGGAGCAGGCGCAGTTTGTACAAACGGGCGGCGAAAAAGACATCCGAGCTTCAATTCAGTTTTTACGAGGCCGTGGAAAGGCAATGGGTGACGTCACAGTGGCTTTGTCAATGTTTTTATACAGTCTGTTACTGACGTCAAACTCTGCCCCTTGTGGCAACCAAGTGAAAGATGGAGAACAAAGAGTTGAGGCTGAGTTGAGCAGTTTTCTGTTGCACTTTCTGCTCTCAGTGTCAGTTTTTTTTAAATCTCCTTGAGACTGGGGGGTGGGGAGGGGGCATAGGCCATCCTTAATAACTTACACATGAAGCTCTGGTCTTTGCACCCAAACATCTGGGTTGAGTTTGACCAGAGGGGTCCGCCTTGGAATGTAGAGCGTTACGTAACAGAACAGGTATTAATTTAACAACTCCACGCGCGTCTCTGACTATCCTGTCTGAATAAACACATCTTTCTCCACCTCCCCGCAAAACTCCTGTGTAGGGGTGGCCCAGCATCACCCTGACCCCGGGGCATTTCAGATTCCAGATTTGACACCGTGGTAGACCACAAAGGATTTGCGTAGGACAGTTTGTGTCGGTTGGAGTAT
The DNA here is from genome assembly GCA_029718625.1 of Synaphobranchus kaupii. NCBI lineage: Eukaryota > Metazoa > Chordata > Actinopteri > Anguilliformes > Synaphobranchidae > Synaphobranchus > Synaphobranchus kaupii. Next base: position 28,189,357 of record CM056381.1, read on the forward strand.
TGCTTACCCACCCTGGAATGCGAGATAGTCATCCTGATGCACTGAGGAATAGAATGTCAAAGAGGCCTTAAAACCAGCCTGGTGATGACTCTAAACTGAGGAAATGTATGCATGTTTGTGGGTTGCACTGCATAAGAGCATCTGTTTAAATGCCTTAATATAAATGTATGCAGCAAAGCGGAGCAATCAAAAATAGCAGCAGTTTTCCCAGTCTGTCAGCACAAAATATTTCTCATTAAATTTCCAAGGTTTATTATGGGATTGTGATTGGTTTGCAAAATAAGTGACAAGCAATTCTGCAATTGGGTGCAGTCTGTGAGTGTGAAAATTTATCTCAGCTAAGCACATGGTTGTTGCCAGCTGAACTTAATGAGGCCTGGACAGATCAGGAAAATAACTGTAAAATATTCTTACAGGCAGACATTACAGGAATAAGGTAGGGAGTGGTCCTTCTCACATAATTCATCAATTACTGTTAACCTGGTGTGCAGTCATGTGTGCATGTGGCCGTGTCAAGCATTTTGATTTGTAATCTGTGACTAGAGGGTGTGGTTTGTTTCTGAAGCCTTCCCACGTCAGGGATAGAAATAAAACAAATGGCATCATGCTTTGTTGAGTTTTGAGCCTTGATATTTCTGACCTCAATAATTCCAAAGGTTATTTCTAATTATGTTTTAAATAGAATTAGACTTTCCATGTGTGTATGTGTTGCTACTACGATGGCTAGCATCACACACCAAAACAGTATTAATAATAATAATAATAATAATAATAATGAAAGAAATAATAAATGATGTTCTTGGTCACTCAGTGTCCCTCAGGTTATGCCAGGTTGATATGTATTTTGCTGCAATTGCTAAAAAAAATATCTCTCTCTTTCTCCCTCTCTCCCTCTCTCCCTCCAGGATGAGCTGGACCTCACAGAAAAGCACAGGGAAGCCATGTTTGGGCTCCCTACAGAGAAGAAGTGGCAGATTTACTGCAGTAAGAAGAAGGTAAGGACGTCAGAGTCGTGTGTGTGTGTGTGTGTGTGTGTGTGTGTGTGTGTGTGTGTGTGTGTGTGTGTGTGTGTGTGTGTGTGTGTGTGTGTGTGTGTGTGTGTGTGTGTGTGTGTGTGTGTGTGTGTGTGTGTGTGTGTGTGTGTGTGTGTGTGTGTGTGTGTGTGTGTGTGTGTGTGTGTGTGTGTGTGTGTGTCTTACATTTACTTTGCATTTCTACATTTAGCAATTGCTCTTACCCAGAGTTACACACAGTTTACATTTTTACATCCCGTCCATGTATACAGCTTGGTATTTACTGAAGCAATTCAGGTTAAGTACCTTGCTCAAGGGTAGAACAGCAGCACTCCAGCTGGGAATCGAACCCGGAGTCTTTGAGTTACAAGTCCTGTTCCCTAACCATTATACTACACTGTCACTCCAGTGCAGTGCAGTGCAGTGTAGTACCAGTCTGGGCTAGCCCCAAGATCTCCCACCACTGCTTCACTCTGCCATCTGTCTGAGACTCACTTTCCCTAATGGCAGAAAGCCATTCTCTTTAATGGACACGTTTCCTGGAAGTGCTGCCATTCATCAAGGCTGTAGCATGTGTGCATCTGCATTATCAATGCGTCTGACCGGGAACCCTGCCTCGCACTTAATCAGTCAGCACAGGCAAACGTTACCCTCGAGTAGGGTCATTAATCAGCTATACCTGTGAGCAATCGTCGATACCTTGTACCCCTGTGTCTCGGACCCCATTGACCGATCCACATCTACTGCAGCAGCTGTACAGATGCTGCGGGCCAATCAGCACTGGCCAGGGTAGATACATCCTCTCAGAGGAACATTGGGCTGTTCAGCAGGTGAGCAGCAGCTGAGCATTGGAGCACCGCAGTGTGTTTGGTCTCATTATCTCTGAGCAGCGGTGTGAGGTAGTGGATAAGCAGGTCTTGTTGCCAGAAGCCTGCGGGTGAAAACAAGAGAGTGAAAGAGATACACTGTTTTGGTCAAAGGTGTGTGTGTGTGTGTGTGTGTGTGTGTGTGTGTGTGTGTCTGTGTGTGTGTGTGTCTGTGTGTGTTCGTGCATTGGGGGTGGGGTTGGGAGAATGAAAGAGGTTTCTCTTTCACACTGCGAGCATTAGCGTATGACAGCCCCCTGCAAGATTTCGCACGTGGTCACGACTGTTGACCTCGTCGTCACCGTAACTCGAACCTCGTCCCTGGTCGTTCCACTGCTCCTCCCCGCGTTCCCCGAGCCCGCCAAATCTGACCGCTTGCGTCCTGAGACACGACCTTTGGAGCGCTAATCGGTCCCAAAGCTTACCTGTCCATGCAAATCAGAATCTGTCACCCTGCTCCTACCCCCTTAGTGAATGTTTCAGCGGCCTTGTGAACCTCGCGGGGCTTTCCGCTGCTCCGGTTGGAGTGAAAGCCCTCTCCGCCCTGTCTGTTTCACATGTGTACTCGCTGCTGCCTCCTCCTGCGCTGAGGGTTCGACTTAACGCTAAACTCAGAGCATCCATAGGGTAACAGAGTCCCTACCAGGCCTGGTGGCAGAAGGTCGCTGGATCTAAACCTACATATGATGAAAGCTGTGCAGCTTTGCTATAATGAGTTTTCGATTTATGGCCCACCCCCCTAACCTGCCCTCCCTTCTTAAACCAATCAGGAATCTTGTTTCAGCGGAGGGGTCCCTGTAGCCAGCCAGTTACGCAGTTTGTCCTCTGCAGAGATCCTAATGGGTCTCAGAGCGGCAATAAGCGGCAGTGTCTTTACCCCATGTCTGCTCTGTTGCCGGTGAATGGGACGTGGGGGGGTGGGGGGCGTGTGTTTGGGGGGCGGGGGGCGGGGGCGGGGGCGGGGGGGTGGGGGGGGGGTGGTAGTATAGGCCTGATGCTCAGGGAGAATAGCGGTGAAAGTGCACACACACGTTTCCTGCGCTACCCACAGGCGACCCTCGAGTCGTAAATCCCGCTCTCAATGTGCACTCACACTGCCAGCGAACGGCCAACAAACACACCGAGATTTAGCGCCTTTACCGCCGTCTCCAAGGGTCCTCGGTGCGGCCGCGCCCTTTTGGAAGTGCGGTCTCCAGGGGCACCCAAACACAAACACTCAACAAGGACTCAAATTATGGTCTGCAGGAAATTGGAAAAACACTCACTGCAAAAATAAAATAATAACATAAAAATAGCGTAAAAGTTTGAGTTTTAAAATTGGACAGGCAGCTTTAATTTTAGTGCCGGCATGTCTAAGCATGTTTCGGTACCCTCAAAAGTGCAATACAAATAAAACGTTATTATTATTATTATTATTATTATTATATTATTATTATTATTATATTATATTATTATTATTATTATTATATTTTAGCTTGCCATGCACTGTTCTGCAGGTGGTACAGATAAAGCCTCATATATATATATATATATATATATATATATATATATATATATATATATACACACACTGTATATGTGCATGTGTAACTAAATTCAGTATTATCCATGAATAGAGCTTGATGTGTACTATAACAGTTGACCACAGAACTCTCAGGCTCCAAGAACTTGTGCCTATAGCTTGTGCTTGTAATCAGAAAGTTGGAGGTTCTGCTTTTGTTCCCATGAGCCAAATATTTTTTTTCCCTGAGTCGTTTCAGTGTATTTCCAGCTGGATAAATGGATGATATGACAAATGTAAGCCCTGCACGGCTCTCTGGATGATGATTAAAATGATAATAGCAATAATATTTTGCTGACGGGCTGTAGGCCCGCAGTGGTGGCATTAATCACAGATGTAGAACCTGCGCTCACTGAGCTGGCTGGGTCGGCCTGTGGGGAAACTTGCGGAGCGGAGTGGAATGTCGGGACCGATCAAAACTGCTCTGTCGCTCTTGACCCGTTACCCCGTCGACCTCCGCCGGGACTCAAATGAAAGCCGCCTGTGCCAGCGCACCTGACACGACCCAATTAACACGCTGATTGAATTCTGATGCGAATGCGGGGGAAGGAGACAAGTTGCTGTGTATTGAACCTGAGCAGAACCGAAATGAGGAAAATGTGCAAAGTTGCACTAGAGCCTGACCTGGTCCATCCTGTTTTGCGAATTCTGTGATCCATTTGGTCTCTGATGAGCCCGGCTGGTAAGCTACGAACCGGGCACTGCTGTTATAACCTTGAGCAAAGAAAGCGTTTAACCCAGACTCCCTCAGTAAATATCCAGCCATATAAGGGGACATATAAAATATATAAAAAATGGAAATTATGTATTCACCCTGTAAAGGGGTGTCTATTAAGCAAATAAAATATTTGTTCATCACAGCTGTAGGACTCTAGCCTTGCCTGAGAAGACCAGGTAATTTGGGTTGGGGAAAAAGCTTCAGTCAAAATGGTGCGGTTGGGGGAAATTGCACTGCATAGCCAGGAGCAGAGTCCTGTGAAATACAGTGAAAAAAATGCAGACTCCGCAGTGACTTTGGCCTGCACCCAAATGGTCTTGGCATGATTCCCCTTAGCCCTCAGACTGAAAGATTTCTGAGATAAAAAAAAATAGTGGGGGGGGGGGGGGGGGGCAGGGACAATGGGTTGGTTTCCAAAGCTAACAGGAGAGCCCCTGCACCTGTGGCTGCTTTTGTTTAGTGGAGGGTGTAGGGTTGGAGATGTGGGGGAGGAAAGGACACACCTTTCTGCCCCCCCTGCGTGGCCACGCCCCCATTCTTCCCACCAGCCCTAATGTTCGAGAGCTCTCAGAATGAACTGCGAGACACTTTTGTGAATAAACGCAGCCCCCGCTCCCTCCCACGGAGTTGAAAGAGTGACTCACGCTTTTTTGCTGGCCATCCAAACGGTTGCCTTCTGAGCTCTCTGTTTTTTATTTAGTGCAGCCAGTGAGGTCACACAGCAGCATCAATCTCTCCTCTTCCTCTGTCGGCACTTGCCACTGTTGTTGTGAAGGATGACTGATTAACTGCCTGACTGACTATGGCAGGGGATCCATAATTTTCATTACGGCCCAAAAAGGTGTTGTGTCGTATGGCAGCGCTCCTTTTAACTGCATGTCTGATAATGGCGTACTCCGCTTTACTGCACAGTACGCAGCTGTTCAGCTCAGAGAGGTGTTCTGGGTCACTTGGTATCCCTTTTCAGAAAGAGGCCATTGTAGGTAGGCCCAGTGGACCTAAATATGATAACATACTCTTATTTTAGTGTATGGTTTGTGTCAGGACATCTGTGTTATGTCAGGACATGAACAATGAATGTTCTCAATAATCTTAGCGTTTTTAATTCTCTTTTGACATTGCTATAGTCTCGCGATTATAGCCACTATTAAGAGTTTCAGTCCGCCCACCGTATTGTATCAGCTTTAACCTGAACCGTTTCTAATGAGCACTCCGATGATGCTTCTGTTAAGAGTGTTATATAAAATAAAATCCATCCTGTCTCGGTCCGGGAAGACATGCCAGCAGTCGCGGCTCAACCCGATTGGCCGTCGGATCACTGCGGTTCTGTGGCCCGTCCCGGGCAGACTGTCTGCGCTCTTCCCCATTGCTCTGTTGGCAAGAGCAACGATTTGTGCTTTCAGAGAACCATTTTGGATCTAGGCCTTTCAGTTTCCCAAAGGAGATTACACCCTCTCTTTAGCAGAGGGTCTCAACCTACCTAAATCGACCAGGAAAGACCATCAGGAGACATGAGTGGTAAGCTGATCTTTGTGTTGGCTCAACCCTAGATCCAGCTTCCGTAGAAATTCTCAGTAAATCGCCTCATTAATTCACAGACCACTGCTTTTACTGGGTGCTTGTGTGTGCCCCTGCCAAACTGACAGGGGAGTCTTACAGCAATTGGACAGCCTCCATCTTGGTATTCCAAAGGGGGGGGGGGGGGGTGAGGAAGGGGGAAAATTAAGGATAAATAATACACTGTGTATATACAAGTAAGCTCTCTCCTGTGTGATTAATCTGATGGTCCATTTGGGTCACATTTAAACCGCAGAGGGAAGGTTGCATGTTATTCCATAACCGGACGGTAACATAGAGGAGCTATCTGTGCTGGCCTGTTGTCACACCTGGTACTTTCCTGTTGACGTGGTATCTGAAGTACTATGCACACACGTGTGTGCGCGTGCATGTGTGTTTGTCTGTGTGGTGTATGCGCTTTTGTGCCTGCACATGCAAAGTAAGCTATCTCTCCACAGGGCCTTCTCTGTTGGTGATTTTTGTCTTGCTGAAACAGCGATGCTGTGGCTGTTGTTTGTAGGAAATGCCTCTTTAATGTGATCTCTGCAGCAGAATGCTAGGTTTGTGTAACCTGGCTATGGGTTTGTTCTGCATTGCCAGAATGAGGAGGCCATTGGGAATCACTGGGTGATGTTTGCTTGGACAAACTAAGGGCAGATGGTCTTTTCAAAGGACTCACTCTGTGCTTCTGACCAAAATTGCCCTGCCAGTTTGTACATGCCTTTCCTCTCCTTACAGAGTTTAAGTTTAAGTTTATTTTATTTATATAGCACCTTTCACGCAAAAAGCAGCTCAAAGTGCTGTACATAAACATAGCTAAGCAGATCAATAAGAACATTCTATAAAAACACGCAAAACTTTACACCAAGGACTACAATAAGAATATAAAAGAAAAACCAAAACAATAAAACCGAAAGAATCAAAACATGGTAATAAAAAGAATGTGGGAGCTGGGGTTGAGTTGCGTAGTCTCTATTTAAAAGCTAAATTAAACAGATATGTTTTTAAATCCTTTCTAAAAATGTCAAATGATTCTGACATGCGAATAGATAGCGGTATGCTGTTCCACGCTTTAGGGGCGTAAGAGGAGAAAGAGGCTTCACCAACTTTTTTGTTGGTCTTTGGTACAGTCAGAAGGCAGGCCTCAGTGGACCTAAGTGTGCGCGCAGGGACAGATATGTCAATTTCAATTTCTGAATAAACTTTGAATCTTTTTTTGATATAGAATAGATTGATATTGGTTTCAGTCACGCCAAAGGGGTGAACTGTAGTGTGCCCAATTGCAAAAGTTTTGTTTGCACTTTTCATGTTTTTCATGCTTAAACAAGGCCCTCAAAACTCTTTCCTACCTCACCCAGAGCCTCATAAGGGGTACATTCACCAGTGTGCTTGTTGTCTGTTACAGGAGCAGGAGGAGATCAAGGGAGCGACCAGCTGGCCGGAGTACTACATTGACCAGCTGAACTCCATGGCTGCTGTGAGGATGAGTCCTACTCACAGGAACAGTTTTCCACTTGATTCCAATGCGGTCTGCTCCACACACTGTTACTGGCCAATACTGCTGCATCAGCCAATCAATGATCTCTCTCTGTGTCACAGGCATTTCATTGTACAGGCAAATTGGCTTGTTAAACTAAATATGGGGACACTTAAAGCAATCAGACCTATTTGGAGGAATTAATTTAAATCCATTTTACCCAGTCTGCTGTCGTTTTTTTTTTTTTTTTAAATGGGACACACACACACAATCGATAAACAGTAAACTCCCCCAGGAATGTGGCTTAGGGTAGTTTTACCAGTCCCTCCCTCCACAGCAGCTGATGTGTGGTGAGTGATTTGGCACAAAATTACTGTCACTCAGGTGGGGGCCAGTTACTGGGAGACCAATTTGAGGGTTTTGGTAACTGATGTTTTTGGATTCACTAAGTGCTGATGAATTATTTTAACCAATTTATTATTATTATTATGAAAGATACAGATATGTGAGATGGGCCCATTGTTGTTTGGATGTTTGGCTTTCAGTTCTGTGTGAGCCGCTGTAGGAGGTCTAAGGCGTTGCATTAATTATGAATTCGCAATACATCCTCCACGGGCACAGTAGGACTACCGTAAAATCAAACTGCCAAGCTGCGCAGCGCCCTCGTTTTCCTGCTGCCTCCATTACGTGGTGTGAGCCTGTCAGAACAGAGCATCACTCACAGGGAGCGGGGCGGAGCGCTTTTCTGGGTCAGCCGCTGTCCACTCACTGGGGAGGGTAGAGCAGTATTGGGTGCGTGACAGTTCCTCCACTCCCCTGCCATGCAGATTTTCACAGGTTTGCCTGAAATCCGAATGCAGGTCTTTGATTTTAATTTAACTTGTGATTGTTGTTGTTCTGCCAAAATATACAGTACAATATGCTGTAATGTACAGTGTAGATATACATTAGTGCATTATATAGTCCCAGATACTGGGTGGGCAACCTTCTTTGATTTTCTGGGTCCTTATTGTAGAAGGAAACCGAGTCATTATATCTTTTTTAAATTACTGATTTTTTTTTGTTACACTAATCCTTCCTTCCACCCCATCTGGATGGAACGAGATGCATTAGTTTACCTCAGTGGTCAAGGGTGGGCATCGTTTGCCACTGTCCGAAAAGCCCTTTCTTTCATACCCACAGAGGAAGACTCTCCTGGCCTTGGAGAAAGAAGATGAGGAGGAGAGGAACAAGACCATCGAGAGCCTAAAGACCGCCCTGCGGACCCAGCCAATGAGGTACCACTCCCACCAGAATGGCTGTCTGCTATGCTACTGTTTGCCTTGCAAGAAGACCTACCATTGAGTGTTTGGCCAGGTTTTGTGTGGGAGCCCTTGACTGATTGTAAACTAATATTCATTCATTTAGAGTGGGTGTGCCTATCAGAAAATGCTGAGAGATTGTCCAATCAAGGGAAGCACCACTCTACAGCTTCTACTCTGTAGTGATAACAGTAAACCCTTGAGGCTCTTTAAGGCTCATTTAGGTGCTGCGAATTCATTAGCCAGGCTTAGAAATGACCTCATTCCTCTCAATATTGCCCTTTGTTATGAGTTTTATTCTCATGTATTTGGCAGTTAGCGATTAACTTGTAAACTTGTAAAAAATTGCAATGTTTTGTCATTTCAACGTGTTTTCAACTATTTGAATGACCTAATGGGTTACAGTGGCCACATGTAGTGTTGAGAGACTTCTTGTTCCAGTGGACAGTTAAATACTGTTTCCCTTTCTAAGCAGCACTTCAGTAGTTAACATGGTATCCCACTCACCCCATCCCTTTGAGGAGTGTGGTATGTCCTCGTGCGTTCCAAAGGCAATTAACCCCTGCCCCAGTGTGTCAAAGGTCAGATCCCCGGCTCCCTGGGGGTCATGTCAGTCTGTCATCGAACGAGTTTCCCCTCTCACCCCCCATCGTGTGCCGATGGTCGACACCCCAACAGTGAGCACAAAGAACATCTGTCTTCTCCATTTCAGCTCTACAACAGGCACTGCATTTAGTAACAGGAGAGACCCTCAGGGTGATCAAGGCCAGGCCAGACATGGCGCTCAATGCACTTTAGTCAGTAGGCAGAATGACCTGCCTAGATTGACTCATCAGAGATTCTTCTGTTCTTTTTCTCTTTCCCATTTTTTAAATTTAGGTTTGTGACCAGGTTCATTGACCTGGATGGCATGACCTGTATCCTGAACTTTCTGAAGACCATGGACTACGAAACGACCGAGTCCCAGATCCACACCTCCCTGATTGGCTGCATAAAGGCTCTGATGAACAACTCGCAGGGCCGCGCCCACGTGTTGGCCCACCCTGAGTGCATAAACATCATTTCCCAGAGCCTGGCCACCGAGAACGTCAAGACCAAGGTGGCCGTCCTGGAGATCCTGGGAGCCGTGTGCCTGGTACCTGGTGGGCACCGGAAGGTTCTGGAGGCCATGCTGCACTACCAGAAGTTTGCCTGTGAGAGGACGCGCTTCCAGGTGCCTGCCAAAAACGCAGAATGTTCGCCCCCATTTTATAACTTAGCGCATCACTTATTTTCGAGCCACACCATTGAGATATGCAGTGGAGAGCTCTGAGATGTTTGAATGAGATTTGACTGTATTTTATCGGTGTAGGCCTGTGCCATGAATGTTTGTTATATGTATCCGCTATTTGTGAAAATGAACAGTCAAAAAGTGTATGTTTCATTGAAGGAGCTCAGCTAAACACGTGCATTGGTGACATCGTGATAGAGATGAATGGCATGACGGTGATGAGATGTTAAATGAAAGCATCTGATCTCACTGAGCAGCTGAAACCGTTGGGGACTGTTCTCGTCCACAGACCCTGCTGAATGATTTGGACCGGAGTACGGGGCGGTACAGGGATGAGGTCAGCCTGAACACGGCCATCATGTCTTTCATCAACGCCGTTCTCAGTCAAGGAGCTGGAGAGGTAAGTTCTCAGGCCTGGTTTCTCTACCCCACTGCATCTCAGCTTCTAATCTCTCTGACTCCATTATCTCCCCATCCCCATTTTTTCTCTAAAATCGCCATCTGAACATGCAAATTGACATACTGGCTAATATCTGCAGAAGGTTTTGACCAGTATTTTTCATATTGTTCTATTTAAGTTTTAATTTAATTAATTAAATTAATTTTTTTATAACTGGAATTTTCTTTCTTTGGTCTTTACTTGCAGACGAGCCTTGAGTTTCGGGTCCACTTGCGGTACGAGTTCCTCATGTTGGGGATTCAGCCCATCATCGACAAGCTGAGGTCCCACGAGAACTCCACCCTAGACCGGTGAGCTGCATCTCAGTCGCGGCCGTCAGTCCCGCCACAAGGCCTGTGACGTCCCCACTGCATGACTGACCCCGGCTCTCCTTTTCCAGGCATTTAGATTACTTTGAAATGCTGAGGAACGACGACGAGCTCACGCTGTCGAAGCGTTTCGATACCGTAAGTGCTCATTTTTGTCACATGAAAGCAATTTTGTGGTCGTGTGACAAATCCATAGTCTGACCCAGTCTCCCTTGCTGGTTTGCTGCAGGTGCACATAGACACTAAAAGTGCAAGCCAGGTGTTTGACCTCATCCGGAAGAAGATGAACCACACAGACGCCTATCCACACTTTATTTCTGTCTTACACCACTGTCTCCTCATGCCCTGTGAGTGCTCGCCACAACCTTCCAGCTAGTCTAGTATATGCCCACTCTGTCGGCAAGAGCTTAGCACAAAGACCTCAGGAGAAGTGTATTATGTGTTAGCCTGACAGGGCCAGGGCAAGGTTTCAGCAAATGGGAATTTCTGGGTGGGGGCAGGGGGAGTGGTTAAGCCTGATTGTGGCTGTAAGCCATGGTGCATTGCATTATATTCATTTAGCAGATGCTCTTACATTAGTAATAAATTGGCGCTCTAACCAAAAATAATAATAATATGGTGCTAAACTGCAAAAAATTTGTGAAGTAAAGGAAGTAGAACTCACTTTTCCAAAAAAAAGACAAACTGCAAAAATATATTGAGCAATTATTAATGGCACAATTGGGGTCTGCCTTTTTTCTGAGGTGGTACCAATTGGGACACATCCCTGTCCAGGCTCTGCTCTCCATTGTGTGTGAATTTGTGTGTCTCCTAAAAACGGGGTGCAAAAGTGTTCTGAAAGTGGAGTTTGCGGTTGCAGACAAGCGAAGCGGGAACACGGTGCAATACTGGCTGCTGCTCGACCGCATCGTGCAGCAGATCGTCCTGCAGAACGATAAGGGCCACGACCCTGACGTCACACCCCTGGAGAACTTCAACGTCAAGAATGTTGTCCGAATGTGAGTGTCTAGAACGGCCCCCTTTTAGACTGCAAGTGAAGTTTTTGTAGTCCTTATTAAGATTCTTAATGTATTTTTTTTATGTTTAAAGCAAAGGTGCTCAGATGCACACAAATACATCTTGAAAGTTTTTTTATTTAGTCATTCGTTTATTGATTTACTCATTTATTAATTCATTTATTTTTGGTATTATGTTTGCTGCATTATCAATATGCTTTAAAGAATAATCCAGAAATTTACCGCACTTTACCCCACTACCTTTAATACAGCCCCTTTTAATACCTTTAACAATACTCCTCTTTTCAGCATTAGTTGATGCATCCTCAATACTTTATCTAACATGCAAAGTTAATCTGGTCTGCAGAGATTTGAATAAAATCTGGTGAAATAGAGGCAGCTGGAACAAACACATTAGTGACATTGGTTTATTTCCTCATTTGACTTTGATAAATCTCCTAGTCTGAAGTATCGAATTCTCAGCCTTTTGGTGAGTGGTGTGGTCTCCAAGCTTCCATTCTAGTCTGGCATTTAACCAGATGAATTACCTTAAGAGTCAGATAACCTGCTGAATTGCATCCCTCCAGGCCGGAGTAGTTCATTATCATCAGTCCATATTTCAGTGATCTGCTTATCCCAATTGTGACTATTGATTGCAAAAACATTTGCCTTGCACTGTGCATTAACTGAGAACACAAAACAGTCCCAAAGCACCATTGGCAGAATAAGGAAGAGTTGAGAAATAATGTGACCTTGGTGGATGCTTCATGTGACCGATGGCTCAGTGTTTGACCCGGTCACTGCTCTCCCTCCCTGTGCAGGCTGGTCAACGAAAATGAGGTCAAACAGTGGAAAGAACAGGCTGAGAAAATGCGAAAAGGTTGGTGGATGTGCCAAAACCCATGTATTTTACCGAGTGTAAATCATTAAAGTCCTAAAATCAAGGAATTCAGGGGCATTGAGGCTTCAATAGCACTTCTATAGTGTCTGCAACACAATAATGAGTCGGGATTTGAGGGAATGTGACCTTGACCGGTCTTAAAGAATGGTTGAATTGGTGGCATATGTGAGTGTAGGAACCAAGGGGCACAGTCATGTTCTGTTGCCCTGTCTCTTGGTGCCCACAGAACGTCATGAGCTGCAGCAAAGGCTTGAGAAGAAGGAGCGGGAATGCGACGCCAAGACTCAGGAGAAGGACGACATGATGCAGACGCTCAACAAGATGAAGGAGAAGTTGGAGAGGGAGAGCGGCGAACACAGGCTGGTCAAACAGCAGGCGGCCGACCTCTCCACCCAGCTGCATGTCCTCAGCACCGTATGTCATTTTCCCACAATCCTTTCTGCCCAGTTTCACCACATCAGCACTATACAGCACTTTCCCACAATCCTCTGCCCAGCCCCACCCCCCACAGCACCATATGTAATTTCCCCACAATCCTTTTCACCTAGCTATACCACTTCATACGTCACGTTTCTACAGTCTTTTTTGCTGAGCTGCATCGTCGCAACACTTTACAACACTTTACATCACTTTCCCACAATCCTGCACCAAAACAGCTGCACCACTTCAGCACCATATTATTTTCCCATAATCCTCTCTGCCTGCTGGATCCTGACTCGGGCACATTCCCATGGGGTGGCAGAATGCTTAGTCTCCTCAGTTGGCGGATTTTCTTGGTGTTTTAATTATACAGCCAATTGGACGCTTGTAATAAAGCAATGTCAGTGGATTGTCTATTGTAGGATTCTGGGCAATCCATTTTATTCTGTACTTCAGAAAGACTGCTGTTTTTGCATTTTCTGTTATATATTTCTGTATTAGCTGATGTCTCGCTGTTTTACTTTGTTTTACTTGGCTATGTTTGATCTTCTTGCGTCTCTTATTTTCAGCGTCAGAATGTGGGTATACCTGGGGGCCCCCCTCTTGTGCCTGGGCCCCCAGGCGCGCCCTTACCACCACCACCCCTCCTCCCTCCTCCTCCTCCACGGGGGTGCATGCCCCCCCCACCTCCACCACCCCCCTGTGGCGCCCCTCCACCCCCTCCCCCACCTCCAGGTGGGCCCCCACCCCCTCCCGGGCCCCCGCCCCTTCCTGGACGGGCCCCCCTTTGTGGTGTGCCTCCTCCTCCCGGGGCTCCCCTGGGGCCCGCACTGAAGAAGAAGAACATACCTCAGCCATCCAACCCACTCAAGTCCTTCAACTGGGCCAAGCTTTGTGAGGTGAGAGCGGAACCAATAACGTACCGGTTCCTCCCACAACCCACCCGCTGACCCCTGGACTAACGATAGGAGACAAAATCTGTCACTTCAGAGCCTTCATTCTGACATTGATTGATTAATTGATTGACTTGCACATCATGATTTAAATTTAGATAGGAAATAAATGTCATTCCTCCGTACAGCTTTGCACTGCAATTTTGAAAGCTTTGATTTCATAAGCATGCTGGATTAAAGCATTTGAGCAAAAAAAAAAGAAACATAGAATATGTGGAGTGCATCATCTAATAGGTCATGGATTTGAATGCTGTAAAACCAGGAGAATCTGTGCAAGTACCTCAGCTGTGAAACTCATTGTTGCATTGAATGGTACACGGCTATTAATGCCTATAGCAGTGTTAGAGAGGCACTCCTTCTGGCACGGTTGTTACATGATTGGGGCTTGATTGTGACCTGGTCCTGACACCCCCCCCCCCCCCCCCCCCCCCACAGAACAAGCTGGAAGGCACGGTGTGGACAGAGGTGGATGACGTGAAGGTGTTCAAAATCCTGGACTTGGAGGACATCGAGAGAACCTTCTCCGCCTACCAGAGGCAGCAGGTAGAGTGCACACACAGACAGCGAAGCAGGGAACAGTGTATAATAGCACCTCACTATTCTCTCACCACTAGGCCTTGGGATTATCACCCATGCCTGCATTACGCATGAAACACTAACGCCCTTGCTGTTTCGGCTACAGCCATCACTGAAACTCAAGCATGTTACTGTACTACCATACAGTCCCTTTAACTGTTCACAGTTAATAACTACAGCATGTTTACTTCTACTAATTTGTGCAGTGGTTGTGAAGTTTTAAAAAAAGATTGAGTCATGATTCATGATTACCTTGGTGAATCCCTCCCGGGCACCAGAAAGCAGCTCTGATAAGATGTTCTTTTCGCTCATAGGCATCCAGAACTCAGCAGTCACTGCCCCAGAAGCAGGTGCTAAAAACAACCCAACCAAGTTTCAAAACAACATGTCTAGGCTTTGCTTTTTCTGTCCGTCAGTGTATTTGACTGATGTTGCAGGGGCCTTTAGGGATTTTTAGGCAGGGGCCACTTTTTAAAGTAACCTGCAGCTGCTTTGTTTTGCGATATTCTTGCTGAAAGGGTCTCTCCCAAGTGAAGGTTTGACTCTTTAGTGTCCCCGTGTATGTGATGCACTGTTAAAAGGAGTGAGTTACCATCTACTCAGTGTATTTTCAGATGTGCCAAATGACAGCAGAGAAGTTAATTTTAAATTCAACAGCATTTGCTTATTAAATCAAACGGGGATATTGGGAGAGAACCTGTGGATTTCTAGAAGCTTAACCTTTTCATTACCCCTGAAATGTGTTGTGACAGCACTGTTCTAACACAGTAAATGCCATGAATTTGTTAATGTTCTCCTAAAACCTTCTGTGCTGGCATGGGGCATTCATGCCTCTGACATTCATGGAAATGTACTTTTCTAACCTGGAGCAGAAGTTAATTCTGTCCTGAATGGTATACCTGGATGCTTTAATTTATCTAATCTTGATTGAAATAGTGGTGAAGTGGTACTGGAAAGGTTTGGCTTCCCTGCTCGTGTTAGAAACTGCAATGTTGGCATGCTCCCATACTTCACAGAACTGGCCATCCCTTTTGCTCAGCCTTGCAGGTATGCTCGTGCTTTAACCGGTCTTTGATTTTTTGAACTGCACAGTCACTCTAACGATTGCCGCATCTTCCTTGCTTCTTTGCCTGCGTTTTAGGACTTCTTTATGGTCAATAACAACAAGCAGGTGAGTGATTGCTACGCTTCAGTCGCTGTGGTTGGTTTCTCACTCTTGTGTCTTTGTGTTCGTCTCTCGTTGTTTGCCGCAAAATGGCACAAGTGACGGTCTTTCCTGACTCCTGCATTCAAAATGTGGAGAGATTTAAGTCGTTATTTATTGCAGAAAATGGAAAATGCCACGCAACATTTTCTTTCTAGCTTGGTGCTGCCTCCAGCTAAGGTTTGTCTTTCACTTCCAGGGATCTTATCTTAACTTGTGGAGGGCGTGGTCAAAACCCCCCTCCCTGTTTAATAGATTTTTATTAGTCCAAATTTACCTGTTAGACTTTGTCTGCTCCAATAGGTTACATTTATCCAATTAATAACTCCAGTCTTTAGATCTTAGTAAAATTCTGGAATATTTAATTATTGTACTCAGTTTAACATGACTGCTTTGATAGACTCATTATACGCTGAAGTTAATCATACGTATAAACTGTACACACAAACAATTTATGCCATTAAAATATTTCTAAAGATATTTTTTAATCTCAATCTGAGGAAAATTGACTGGTTTTAGATGTAAATGATGCTAATTGTTTCTCTTCTGGATTTGCCTTACTCAGAAAGAGACCGAGGATGATTCTCTGAGCTCTAAAAAAGTCAAAGAGCTGTCTGTCATCGATGGCCGCAGAGCCCAAAACTGCAACATCCTTTTGTCCCGGTAAGCCCCAGACCTGGTCCCTCAGACATGAGGTCATTTCCTGACTGGCACAGAAACTCTTTTATTCCCAGTTCCGGCAGAGGCCTAATGCAACTTCCTTCCTTTTGGCTCACTCATAATGACTCTTCAATTCCAGCGATAGTCACCCATTTTTATGAACGTTACCGCTTCGCTTCAAAACATATTTTCTCAGTTGAGAATTTTTACTGAATCTTTCCATGTGAAAAGATGCCTGGGTTCCTGTCTGGGCTAAGCAGCCTCATTTTTTGGTTACCATGGCAGCAGACAACACAAAGAGAATGATATCTGATATATGATATAACAGTACATATTTCATGCGTTTATAGCTTTAGAGAGACATGTAATGTATAGTGAGTCTATGGATGTAATGTTTTATGCAGCACCCACACATGTACTGACCCATTATGTAGCAGGCAGAGGGCAGGTCAATTGGTGGGTCATGAAAATGCCCACGTTCTGCGTTGAAAAACCTGTCAGAGACTGCACTTGACATGGGTCTAATTCTGTAAACTGTAACTGAATTGGCAATGTTGGTGTTGTTTTTCTATCCTGTCCTTGTGACAGTGAAAGCAGAATGTCTCTACAGTTTACGTGCCTAGTAATCATTACCATGCACATGCAAAGCAAGTAGCATAAAGGTGACCCCATACAGAGGCACACCAGTGCAATTTGCCTGAAGTGCTGTCGGAAAAGGGTGTCCCCATATTTGAGATGTAAATGCCAGTACATTTTTTTGTTCACATATCCTGTGACTCCCAAATCCCAAATTTGAATTGAACCAGCTCCACCCACACACACGCCAAAGTACCATGTGAATCACCAGTTCTTCCTGTGTACACAGTGACTCAGCATAAAAATCTCTTCTTTGCCTTATACGATATCAACATTTTAAAAAATAATTAATGCTGGGTTTTTGGACTGAAAAAAATAAATGAACATTGGAGTTTCTTATGTTTTGGTGAATTAACTGGCTTTATATTGATTGATATATATTGCAGCAACCAATGAGTGATGGTAGGGTGCTTTAATCTAATGAGGCTGTAATCGTTTGGCCCTCAGCATTCAGCATGGTGAAGGAGTGTGTGATTTAAAAAATATATATATTTTGTTTTTTTGATTTAGTATGCTGACATAGTAGAGAGATGCAGATTCTTGCACGGAAGTAGTCTGACTGGCAGCATCACAAATCACAAATATCTCATCCCGTCCCAGTGTGATACACACACACACACGCACACTCTCTCTTTCTCACACACACACACACACGCACACGCACACACGTGATTATGTGCATTTGTGTGTGTCCTTCCAGGCTAAAGTTGTCCAATGAGGAGATGAAGAGGGCCATCCTGACCATGGATGAACAGGAGGACCTCCCCAGAGACATGCTGGAACAGGTGGGTTCTGGATAACATCACTGAGTTCTGTGAGGCCTTAATAGAAGTACATCAAAGTCATTCATAGTTTCATACATACCCACAGTGCACCCCTCCCTCTCCCTCTTCCTCTGACCCCCCCCCCCCCAAGCTGAGCCGCATGCGTGCAGGTCCAATGCAAGCCCAGAATGCCACTTTGCATTTCAGCTGACAGCTTGTCTATGGCTACCCTGGAACTGCCTTTGTTGTTTGTTAGCAAATAAGTAAGGTTGCTTGTTAAAATACAATGGAGGAAGAGATAATGGTGCTTTTTCTATTGTTGTTCCTCTTTGTTGACGGAGCACAGTGAAAATATGGCAGCATCTAAACACACATGCAGACATTACAGTTACTGTTCTATTGTTTTTTGGGAGATTGCTTGAGGTCAGGCGCTCCACCTGCTGATCTCGTATTTCTCCTTATCTTCAGCTGCTGAAGTTCGTCCCAGAGAAGAGCGACGTGGACATCCTGGAGGAGCACAGACATGAGCTGGACCGTATGGCCAAGGCTGACCGCTTCCTGTACGAGATGAGCAGGTATGCACCCAACTACCTACCTGCAGACGTCTGCCTACAGAGCTTGCCGTCCCCCGAAACACTGCCTTCCTTTGATATTTTACACAGTCTGTCTCATCGGAACTTGCGTCAAGTAGTATTTCATGCCGTGAACTGTGATTTATTTGTGTAAGTGGAGCGAACCTTTGTTTAAGAATGCACCGTGTTTAAGAATTATTAGTGGATAAACGGGCAAATGCGGTCAGCAACGAAAAGTCTTTTACTTATCCCGCCATTTCTGATGAAGAATGACACTGTGCTCCATTCGGTCCTTTTGAAAAATATTTTAAAGAACTGCAAGTGAACTAGCTCTGTTAGCAAAGACCTTGTACCTGGGGAGGGTCGTTCTTAACTTTGTAGAGACATGGCACATCATATTTATTAAATTATAATACATTACCTATAAGTGCATTACTAAATGTAAGTATTTACAAAAATACAATAATACAGCTATTAAAAAGTACTTTATGCAGCTGCAGTATTATGGAAGCATTATGGGTGAATACCTTGCTCCGGTGCATACTATTGTCATGTGCAACCCTTTGGTTGGCTACTACCACATCTCTATAAAGATGTATGTTTGATTCCAGGGGGCAGTGACATTGTGGCTTTGAGCAACGCACTTAACTGGACCTCATTCAGTAAATACATGATTGTAAGCATGGCTGCAGGGACAATACCCCTAAAACCTGGGATTGACACGGGATATTGAAGCGTTTGACCCATTCACACCACACTATGGTCGCGGTTAATTACTGGGTTCTCGCTGTTCACACAACATCCAGATCCACAAGTTTACTTCTGTACACATTCAGTTTTTTCCTGCTAATACAGCTACAGTTTCGTAGCCAGCTGGCTAGTGGATACAATGTAGTTTGCCATTACGTTGGCTTAACCCAGTAGCCTATGTTAACTCCTGAATCGATAGCCCAGTGATGAACTCCAAATCTTGCAAGTGCTTTTATGTAAAAACTCTAATATACATTCACGTGAATATCCTACGGTTTCCATCATTTATATAAAAGTTTCTGCTCAAGTTCAGGACATGACAAGATTGAGGGTCGGTCAGATTACCGTGCACATAGAGTAACCGGTGTCGCCCCTTTCACACCGAAACCGAGCTGTGTCTGGCCCGCCTAAATCCCGGGTTGTCAGCAGGGTCGCGGTCCCAGGTCCGATAACATGGGTTGACCCATTCACACCAATGGCAAATACAAGTTTTACCCAGGTTGTTGCTTCAGTGTGAAAGGGTTTTTAGAAATGCCAGTTGCCCTGGATACAGGGTGCTGTCTCGGGAAATTAACAACTATGTGCAGACTGTCATTCTGTACCATGCGAGATGAATTGAGCAACTTTAATGTGGATAGTTTAAAATGAACGCAAAAAACAGCAAAAGACTAACACAAAAACAGCTATAGCTAATACATTTTTCAACTAGTTCACATGGTTGATGCTACCTTTCAATACATTTCAATATCAATATGCAGTAATTTCAAGAGCAGCAAAAAAGTTATGCCCCCGTTTTAGCCTTGACCTACAGCTGCCAGCAACCACGCAACAGTGCTCCCTAAGTAAGACTATTATTCTGAATGGCTTGAAAGTAATGGCTGTTGTGTGGGGAGTTGAAAAGTCCCTGGCCAAGGCCTCTGAAGTCTTTTTGTATTTTTTAAGAACAAAGCAGGCAGAACAGCCTGTGAATCTTCTGCAGAAATGGAAACGCTTAACCGCTTATCCATTTAACCAATAACAATTTCTCACAATTTATGTTTTCTTTTCTCGTGTTAATCAGCCTTGTCTTTATTGTACAGGGTGTTCCCGTTAGCCCAAGCAGAACCCACGGCAATTTTTGTGACCGATGCGAGTCTTGGCGAGACTGATTCGGCTCATTGAATCACAGCTTCCTTTCATGACCATTTGTTCCTTGTGTTTCTCAGTCAGCTTTTTCCCTCCACTCATGTTCCACAGAATCAGCCACTACCAGCAGAGGTTGCAGTCACTCTACTTCAAAAAGAAGTTTGCTGAGAGAATTGCGGAAATCAAACCCAAAGTGGAAGGTTGGTGTTTCAAAAAAGGGTCACAATTCATTGAAAGTGAAAGTGGTGCTGACAGGAATTTGCATTGGAATGGTGATGCTTGTGGTAGCTGGCTACCTGCTATGGCCACATTGAAACCCTGCGCTTTTAAAAACAAAACTAATAAATGTCTTTCCATTTGTATTTAAACTCTGAAAGGACAACTGTAGCGCTCTATAAAAACAAGCAATTATCATTTTATATTATTTAAACATATAAAGTATTATTTTAGATTTTAGTTGTAGGAGATTAATTTGAATTCCAAACTGTAAAAAGAGGACAGACATTCTTATTATCCAGGAAATTGTTTGGAGGCTACCTCAGGCTATGGTAGGGGGAAAGCCATTGCAAAGCTAGGCAATAAATGCTTGATAGATAGCCAAACACTGAATTCATGCTTTTCTCAAGATCTATTGCGGGTGACATTTTATTACTTTTTAGGGAGCAACTGTGCTCAGAAGTATAGATTATAAACCATAAATGAGAATTCAGCATTCTTATGGATGTTCTATCCCCTGGGGTGGTGTTGAATATGCGGTATATACTTGCTTTTTTATTTTTCTTCCGTAAATCTTCTCATGCATTTTATTTATTATATTATTATTGTGAAGAGCTTTTCAATCCAAGTTTGAAATGCAGTCAAAACAGAAAAAAGCATGCACAATTTATTGTTTTTAGTCGTGAACATATTATTATTATTATTATTGTTGTTCTTGTTGTTATGATTATTGTTGTTGCTTTTGTTATTAGTATTATTATTCAGTGGTAAATCAACTCTCTGTGTACATTTTACTCTTGTAGAGTACATTTACTCTGTTAGCATACATTTGATTCTGTTGCAGTCATAAACATTCTGCTAGGATTTGTTTACACTGAACATTTAACATTTACATTTTAGGCATTTAGCTGACGCTCTTATCCAGAGCGACTTACAATTAGTGTACAAAGAACAGGCCTTGATTCGTAAATCACCAACATTCCAAGTAGCAATTAGGAACATTCCAAGTAGCAATTAATATAATCCTATTATCATAAGATTATATATAAGGAACATTCTTAAAAGGAAAATGCTTAGAAATGGAAACGGGGAGGAAATGTTGTGTGTTGGTGCAGATGGGAGATCTATGGTATGGTTTGTCCTCCCAGCTCTGACTATGGCCTCTAAGGAGATCCTGCAGAGCCGGAACCTGAAGCAGCTGCTGGAGGTTGTGCTGGCTTTTGGGAATTACATGAACAGAGGCCAGAGAGGCAATGCCTATGGCTTCAAGGTGTCTTCACTCAACAAGATTGCTGACACCAAGTCCAGCATCGACAAGTAAGAGGAATCCCAGACTGTCAGTTAAAACCTCTGTTTTCACAGAGATTCAGGGAGCGGGGATACATTACATGGCTATTATTTATAAACCCTTTATTTTATTACCATTCTCTGAAAAATTATTATTGGTTGTTCATCATGTAGTCTAAGTTGAGCTTGAACTTTTATTGAGCATTGTCAGCAGACTTTGTATTGTATAATATACAAGGTCCATTGTCCTGACGAGACTTATAAAAGCTTGGGAATGTCCAATAAGACATTCATAGTCATTTTCTCATAGACCAGCTACCTTGGGTCGTCTGATGTTGTAGGTTGTCACAGTGTTGGGTTTAACCGATGGCATACGGTGCTTGAGCCTACACCGGTGTAGTTATCTCCACACAGTCAATACCGGTATTTAGTGCTTACAATTTTAAAATAAAATAAGAGTAAAAAAATAAATAAAAGTGCATCTGCAGAGCTTCAACGTTGACGCTATTACATTAATATAAGCACATTATATTATATTTCACATAATACTCAATGCCATCAATAATAGCCAGTTATCCTCAGTTAGGCTGTATAGTAATACAATCATTTTTATTTAAAGGGACTGCCAACTGTGCACATTTTATCTACATCATTTAAAATTGTGGATACATGTAGGCTACCCTTCGTTCTCCACACTCACACTCTGAGAATATTCATGGAAAAGACCTGCAATGCGCAGTTTTGTAATTTAAAGTATCTTGAAGCGCATGTTTTGTTAAAGATAAACTTCATTGTAGGTAGTGCTGAAAGCTAACGTGCTAGTTAACAGACTGATGGATAATTTTTAACGTTACGTTTACTTGGTGATTAAAACAGATTTTTCTACATTAAATTTATCGTACAATCTCTCGAACATGATGTGAAGACAGAAGCTGGGAAATTAATGAAAACCGATTGAGACCAGTGATCAGTTTAATGGGAAGTTTGATACTAGTAATACCATGACAAGCCTATTATGTTGTGTGTGTGTGTGTGTGTGTGTGCTTGCAGAAACACCACTCTCTTGCATTACCTGATAACCATCTTGGAGCAGAAGTACCCCAAGGTCCTGCTGTTCCAGGAAGACCTGCAGAAAATTCCAGAGGCAGCCAAAGTCAAGTGAGTCGAGTCTTTCAGTGATTCTCCATAGACACCTTTTTTTTGTTGATGGCACAGTACAGTGTAGTGAATGGGGAACTGATTCCCCATTCACCCCCCACCCCCCAGTCGTGCGTCAGACTGGGCCTGGGAGTAAAGAATAATTTTCAGTGTGCTCATTAGGGGAAGGGCTAATTACTGTACCAGGGAGTTCTATTATTAAGCCCTGGTTACTCTTGGAACAATAACAATACCCATAGGCATGACAGTACTTTTGATGACGATCAGACTTGACAATGGTACGGACATGCAAAGATTGTAGGTGTGTTGTGGCAGGTGAAGTCGCACTTGAGACTGGTGCGTGACCTTTACTTCCTCCCCTCTAGCATGACAGATCTGGAGAAGGAAATTGGTAGCCTGCGCAGTGGCCTGAAGAACGTGGAGAACGTGAGTAACCGTTTCCCTGACAACGTGACCCCCTGAACCTCCTATTGGCTGGTCTAGATCATTGTATGTACCAGGGAAACTTGATCATCTCCTGATCATTGTTCAGACAGATGCCCTGTCCAGTAACTGCAGTCACAGTGCAGTCTGGCAGTATTCAGATCTGTGTCCCAGGTTTGCCTGGGAAAGTGACAAAAAGGGAGGCTTACCATGTAAGAGCTGTGGCCATGTGCCACACAGTCTTTATTCTTAAATTTGTTTTATTCTTGTTTTGGTCATTTTGAGGTACGTTGAATCAAAAATTACCTGTAAGAATTGAATAAATATAGCACTTCAATAGTTTTAAATTTGCTGCTCAGGTCTATTGACAAAATAAGCGTAGAGAATGTGGTCGCCAGGGTCAGGACTGAATGCTCCCTAGAATGTCATATCTAAACAGAATGGCTTTGTTGTATGGGTGGTAAACCTCATGGTTTGTGATGAAATGTGGTTGCTGATTGATAATGACACCAAAGAGATCTCAATCTCTTTCCATGTCTTTTTCCCTTCTGCCCCTTCTCATTTCTGTTTTTTGTGGTCTCTCTCTCGCTCTGAACTATTCATCACTCCCCTTATTTCTGCTTCTCTTTCGGATTTATCTTGCTGACTCTTGTTCTTGTTCTCTTGCTTGCCTTGTCTTTCTCTTTTTCTCCCCCCTCTTTCCTCTCTCTCCAGGAACTGGAGTTTCAGCAGAAGCGACCCCAGGAGCCGGGAGATAAGTTTGTGTCCGTGGTGAGCCAGTTCATCACCGTGGCCAGCTTCAGCTTCTCTGACGTGGAGGACTCCCTCCAGGAGGCCAAAGAGCTGGTGAGCCTGAAGTTCTGGAACTTTCCGCCCCAATACTAGTGCCCGTCTCTGTCCCGTTGACAACACACCTCTGCCACAAATGAATTGTCAGGAACACGCACAGTAGCACCCAACCCAGGATCTGAACCTGCAAACATCTGGTTGGTGGTGTAGGTCCCTGACTGCTGCTCCACAAAGTGAGGCACAGAGGCAGGCTTCATTGATTGAGGCCACAGACCACTGCCAGGACAGTTGACACATTGTCGCCCACCCCAAACAGGCCACTCTACTGAATCTAATAAAGCCATGGTGCACACCTTCACCAGTGTCCTTAGATAGCCATTGTGAAGTCAGTATCTAAAATATCCTTCATTGCACACAAAACAATTTCTGAGGCCAATAAAACAATATGCCCAAAAACTGAAATAGTAAAAACCTCCAGAAAGTGAAATATCCATTTAAAGCTCAGTTGAGAAGGTTCAAAGGTGTTCTCCATTACCCCACTGTTACATTACCCTTTGAATGAACCTGTGAGTGAACTATTAAGGCTTGATTTGGGTGCCTTTTCTGACTGAGCCACTAGGGAGTCTTCTGGAAAATAAATCAAAGGGAAGATGACCGCCTTCATTTTCCCCAGCTTGCAGGTCATGCTTCCTGTGAAAGTATTATTTACATGGAACATTTCGGTTCAATTTCAGGAACCATATTGCCCCATTCTTGACCATTTAGATTTGTCATTTATTTATGATTGATTGCCATTTGGATGGCGTTTGGATTTAATTGATTTAATCACCCCCTCCCCTGTCCTGCAGTTCCAGAAGGCACTGAGACACTTTGGAGAGGATGCTGGGAAGATGCAACCAGATGAGTTCTTTGGCATCTTTGACCAGTTCCTGCAGTCCTTCACTGAGGCCAAGCTGGAGAATGAGAACATAAGGAGGCGCAAGGAGGAAGAGGAGCGCAGGGCACGGATGGAGGCTCAGGTTAGCATGCACACGCCCCTCAAACGCAAACAGGTTGAACCAAACTCATCCCTAAACACATCCCTGGTGGATCCCTCTATCCCTCTTAATTCTGCAGGCAGGACCTCAAATGTCAAACACAAGGCTTGCACATGTTAGACAGGTAAAGGTCTCTGAAATTTCTCCACAATAAAAAAAATGCTTAAAGCCATTCCAATACCTTCACCATAAATTTATAAGAAAGCCTGGTCACTTACAGAACCAGACATCTGTGTTGCATCACCTAGACAGAGTGCCAACCTAGTACAAGGCAAGCATGTATCATCTGACATCATTGTGAATTGGACATAACTCCATCACGCAGAGTCCCTGATCAATTTGCCGTACCTTGAGACGTGTTCCTCCTCAAACACGGATCCGGTGAAAAGTAACAATAGACAAAAATGAAACTAAATGCTATGCACGTGCGAAAAAAGAATCATGAAGAAACCTTTATGCTTCAACATGGATAATTCACTGCTGTTTGTCCTGTGAGGACATGAACTTCACCAAGGGTATGGGGAGTAAATCAGTAACTGCTATACCTCAACCAGTGATTTTCCCCTATGGTCAACTCAATAAACACCACAACCGCTTATATGTAGAGTGCATTCAAGGTTGACTAAACCCCTAGGTAGTACAGAGAAAATAAGATGTGCAGGACACCCAGTTGCTGTATCAATAGCCAATGGAGAAAATGTTCAGGGCCCATTACAGCACAGCAGCTGTGTGTTGTAAAAAAATAAAAACAATCTTACTAGTCTATGGAAACATGCATTAAGCAGGTATGGTGTAGCCCTTCATCCATCCATCCATCAGAGAAGTATTTTGGTTAGCAACAATACCATTTACTTCATTGCTTCTGACAGTTTCCATGTGCACATCCTGGGCCATATGCTCTGGCAAACAGCATTTACAGAACGCAGACCACATGCTGGTCTAGGTTATGTTCTCTTGGCTTCGAGGAACGCGAGCGGCAGCTTTTCAGTAAGTGATGTGTTGCTTTTATCTCCCCCTCAGCTGAAAGAACAGAGGGAGAAAGAGCGCAAAGCCCGCAAGGCCCGGGAGAACGGCGAGGAGGACGGCGAGTTTGACGACCTGGTGTCGGCTCTACGCTCGGGGGAGGTGTTCGACAAGGACCTGTCCAAGATGAAGCGCAACCGCAAGCGCGTCGGCAACCAGGCCATGGAGACCGGCAGGGAGCGGCCGGTCACCAAGCTAAACTTCTGAGACCGCCGGAAGACCCCCCGGCCCCAGCCACCAGAGGGACCCAGGCCAGAGCCACAGCAGACCACCTTGTGATGCTCACCGCCCCAATCCTCCTCACCCCCTCATCTTGACCCCGCCCCGCCCCCCCCCCCCCCCGCAGAACTGAAACAGAACTGAAAAAATGAAATGAACAGGCCGTTAATGTTACTCTCTGGTGCAGAAGCACAAAGATGGTTTTTATTTGTATGTCTGGAAAAAGATTACCAAAAATGTTTAAAAAAAGGTAGTGGTTCCATTCCATGAAGCATGGACACTAAAGCAACAGAGCGGTCTGCTGTGGGTCGTCAGTGCCCATTGCCGATTGCCAAAAGAACTTATTTAAATGTTATTGATGGTGATTGTTGGTCAATGGATGTAATGGTGTGACGCTATGGTGCTGGTGCACCATATATGGTTGATATTCAGGACCAGTGGCCCTGGGTCACGTGACCAGGTCATGTGATGACCCCACCTCCCCCTCCAGGGGAGCGTGTATATGGCGCTTCCATTCACCTGAGGCTGTTCTTAACTACAGGGAACCCAGCTCAAGACTCCACCCCTGCCCCCTGACTCCACTATAAAAGGTTCCCCCTGCTTATAACACGAGCAGATGAACAGATGAACTCCCAATTTGGAGCAGCGAGAGGGATCCACAGAGCCTTTGTGTTCCAACCAGGCAGTACTGAATGCTACCTGCTAACATTTAAAACATTCCATGCTGTCACAAATGACAAGGAAAAATGGAAGGATGCCACTTTACAGCCCTGTATAGTGGCTAAAAATACTGTAATTGAATTTCTAAGGTCATTGTTGTTAGTCAACACCTGTAGTAAAACCAGAGTTTTTAAAAAAATCCGATTCCCAGATTCTTCCTGTGAACCTTTTTTTTTTTTTTCTCCAAGGGGACTTTGCAGTCTTACTTTACCACAGGACCTGCTGCAGAATGTTAAAATGAGCAGCGTTTTGCTCATTTGAACGGATATTATGAGTTTTGGTGCGTTGATAAGGGTTACCGGCTGGCCAGGTCAATCACCCTGAAACACTGGTTATCAGCTCTTAATTCTTCTATGCATCCAAATAAAACTTGTTTTGGCTTGTAGCTCAACACACTCACAGAAGTATTACAGGAGAAACCAAACCTATGTAAGCATCAACGGCATCATGAATTATCCCACCCATCAGCACTTTGTCAAACTAGTGTTCCCATGAATAAAAGATTTTTCTCAGCTGAGAATGATGGTGTGACATTTTCCTTTACATGTGGGTGTCCACTGACCTCTCCTCTTATTCAAAACGACCTGCTAAAGAATTGTCATGTGAATTGTTCCTTATTTTTAATATGTACAGTTGAAGTCAAAAGTTTACATACACCTTAGCCAAATCCATTTAAACTCAGTTTTTCACAATTCCTGACATTTAATCCTAGTAAACATTCCCTGTCTTAGGTCAGTTAGGATCACAACCTTATTTTAAGAATGTGGAAATGTCGGAATAATAAAATGATTTATTTCAGCTTTTATTTCTTTCATCACATTCCCTGTGGGTAGTATTTGGTAGCATTGCCTTTAAATTGTTTAACTTGGGTCAAACGTTTCAGGTAGCCTTCCACAAGCTTCTCAAAATAAGTTGCTGGAATTTTGGCCCATTCCTCCTGACAGAACTGGTGTGAGTCAGGGTTGTAGGTCTCCTTGCTCGCACACGCTTTTTCAGTTCTGCCCACAAATTTTAGATTTATGTCGATATAGGACTCATTTTACTGTGGATGTAGATACTTTTGTACCTGTTCCCTCCAGCATCTTCACGTCCTTTGCTGTTGTTCTGGGATTGATTTGCACTTTTCGCACCAAAGCACGTTAATTTCTAGGAGACAGAAGGCGTCTCCTTCCTGAGCGGTATGACGGCTGCGTGGTCCCATGGGTTTATACTTGCATACTATTGTTTGTACAGACGAACGTGGTACCTTCAGGCGTTTGGAAATTGCTCCCAAGGATGAACCAGACTTCTGGAGGTCCACAATTTTCTTTGAGGTCTTTGCTGATTTCTTTTGATTTTCTCATCATGGCAAGCAAGGCACTGAGTTTGAAGGTAGGCCTTTAAATACATCCACAGATACACCTCCAATTGACTCAATGTCAATTAGCCTATCAGAAGTTTCTAAAGCCATGACATCATTTTCTGGAATTTTCCAAGCTGTTTAAAGGCAGTCAACTTAGTGTATGTAAACTTCTGACCCACTGGAATTGTGATATAGTGAATTAAAAGTGAAATAATCTGTAAACAATTGTTGGAAAAATATATATAACCTTATGTACAGTATATATAACCCTCATGTTATGTTCTGGGTTTGACCCAATTCAATGTTTGACGTCTTAAAAACCAGTTACCCTTATGATTTTTCCTAATTTGTTGGGATCAAATAGTAAACACACAATAAACATAATGCTATAATTCCTGTACCAACTTTGTATACAAAGGTGTTGTGTGGGGTAGCTGTATAAAATGTAAGAAAATTAGTTTTTATCTCTGGGTTTTTTTGTGGGTAATTCGGGTGGCACTTTCCCATATAGGTATACATCAGGCTCTAAAATGAGACGTTTCAGATTTTTAATATTTAGGGATAAAAAGCTAGTCCATTGGGAGACACAAGTGGTGAAACAGAAAGTGTCCAAATCTTTCTATTACAATAGTTTTTTGTTAATTTAAACGTTTTTTTGGTCAATTTAATCCCAAACATAAAAGGCGTCATAAAATGTGAACAAGAGGGTTAATGTAGTAGTTTTTTTTATTTTTTTATTTTTATTTTTTTAAAACACCTGCATTGCTGATGTTTATTTGAACATTGTGGGGAAGGAGCACCATCTACAGGCAAATCTGTATAATCGTCTTGATGCTAACACATTGTGAATTTGAACATTTTTTAACTTTGTACACACAGCTATTACTGACCTTTCTAAAGTACAGACTTTAGACAACACATATACAAATGGTAGCATGTATGGTTTTTATTGCATATTGTAATTTACCAATAGACAAGCATCGGTCAATGTGAGGTCCCACTTGATATGGACATTCTTGAGCATCACTCCGTCTTAACATTGTAACCCCTGACACACAAACTTCAAAGGTTGAAATACTGTAAATGTTGGTCCTGTTGGCCATTGCTGTATAACATACCGTTCCCTCCACAATTATTGGCACCCTCAATTAATATGAAAACATGCTAGATAAAATGTATTTAATCAAATGTTTTCCATTCTTAACAGTGAGAAAATTCTTATTGTGCAGAGGATCTTATTGTGGAAAATTATTATAAATTATAAAATCTCAATTATTGGTACTGCAGCATTTAATACTTTGCGCACCCTCCCTTTGCTAAGATAACAGCATCAAGATAAGTCTTTTATCATGACTGATGCGGTGAGAGAAGACAGCAAGAGATCAGAGCCCATTCCTCCATGCAGAATATCTCCAGATATATTCTCGTCCTTGATCTTCCCTTGTGGACTTTCCGCTTCAGCTCACCCTGTGTTTTCAATGGGGTTTTGGGTTAACTAAGACTAGGATAACCATTGCAGAAGCTTGATTGTGTCGTCAGCTAACATTTTTGTAGATTTTGGTCTAAAAAGTCCTTATACTTAATGGAGCCAATTATACCATGCATCCCAACTAGGTTCCCAAGGCCTCTGCAGGCTAAACAGCCCCACATCATTGGCCACCACCATTTGTTTGATGACAATAGATGTTTTCTTCTAGCAAGCATTCCAAATGGCTTGTTGGCATTGAGGTGACATCTAATTGTAGTTTCGGAGACTTAGTGACACAATGATGCCATCTACTGAATTTTCCCAACTGTGATGCCTGGAGACTTTTTTGACCATCTTCGTCACTGTGCATGGAGGCGAAATACAGTGGGGTGCAAAGATTTGGACAGCACTCATCAAAATGCCTTTTACAATTAATATCTAATTGAACAGAAGCTAACCTGACCTTTAAATGGTACAAAGTTAAACATGACACATTTCTTCAAATTTTAAAGCAAGATTACTCTTAAAATTTTTTACTCTTTCAAAATAAAAAAAGGGAAACGGCCCTGTGCAAAAGTTTGGGAACCGGGGCAGTCAACTCCACGGGCAATTATAAAAGCTTGCAAACGCTCACTGTAGCCAGCTGAGTCTTTCAATTCTTGCTTTTGGAATTTTTCCCCATTCTTCCTGGCAGAACACCTCCAGCTCAGAAATATTCTTCGGCCTCCTTGCATGCACGGCATGTTTGAGATCTCCACAGATTTTCAATAATATTCAAGTCTGGGGACTGTGGTGGCCATTCCAAAACCTTCATCTGACTTTCCTGGAGGTACTTCATGGTTGATTTCGAGGTATGCTTTGGATCATTGTCTTGCTGGAATACCCAACCTCTCTTCAACTTCAATGTCTGGACTGACCTTCAAACATTAGCCTCTAGAATTTCTTGATATTTGGTGGAATCCATTCTTCCTTCCACCCACACAGTATAATATTTCCTGTGACCCCCGCTGCCACACAACCCCAAAGCATAATAGATCCACCTCCATGCTTAACAGTTGGCAAGGTGTTCTTCTCTACAAATGCTTCACCCTTTTTTCTCCAAACACAGCTTCTTTGGCTGTGGCCAAAAAGTTCCATTTTGGCTTTGTCAGTCCAAAGCACATTGTTCCAAAATGATTCAGGCTTCTCAAGGTTTTCTACTTACTGCATACTTCAGATGCTTTAAAGCTTCTTTCTGGCAACTCTGCCATGTAGGTTTTTGTTGTTTAAATTATGTTGTATTGTTGTCCTGTGAACAACTAGACCTGCGTCTGCTACTCTTTGTTGCAGCTCTTTTGCAGTGATGTGTGGGTTCTGAGCATTTCTCACCAGGTCTTAGGCCATTCTATCTAAAATTGTTCTTGGTCTTCCAGATCTTACCATGACGTCAACTGATCCATTTATCTTCCATCTTCTGATAATGTTTCTGATAGTGGAAATGGGTAGTTTGAAACATTGAGTTTGTTTCCCCTTGTTGGTGGAAGTGAACTATCTTGATTCTGGCATCTTTGGACAACTGTTTAGAGGAACCCATGGTTGTTAACACCAGACAGAACATCACCGCAGTCAAATGATTTAGAAGGCATGGAGTTACTTCAGAATAAATAGTTCAGCCCTGGAATTATATTCACCTGAGCCATTGAAGCCCTAATGAGTAAATCCCCTGGACCTGCGCCTTAGTAATCATCTTTTTAAAAAGTAACAAAGAATAATCCAAAAGGACTAATCCAAATAATCCTTTTTCCTTTTGTTTATTATTTTGAAACTGTAAAAAATTTAAATAAGTAATCTTAAAATTTGAAGAAATGTCATGTTTAACTTTGTACCATTTAGAGGTCAGGTTAGCTTCTGTTCACTTAGATATTGATTGTAAAAGGCATTTTGACCAGGGGTGGCCAAACTTTTTCACCCCACTGTACACTTGCCTTCACGCAAAATGTTTTCCTTTAAACAATTTCACCTCAATTAAAGGATAGATCAAGCCGCTAAAGACCATTTGATTTTTTCATAGCATTTTTTGCATGTCTTTACCTAGGGTGCCAACAATTCCACAGGGCACTTTATGCATACCAAACCATACCATCTCTCTCTCTCTCTCTCTCTCTCTCTCTCTCCCTGGACATCTGTAATGACAGATGGCTGTAAAATGAGATAAGTGGGAAACAAAGCACAAACAGAGCTTTCATGTATGATTTCAAGCTAGATCTTACAAATCCCATCAGAATTTTGGGTTTCAACAACAGAAATGCAAATACAGGGAAACAAAAGGCTTTGTGACCTATAAATCTGTGGAGCTGTCATGTTTTTCTAAGAAAATACGTCTTGTGATTGTGTCGCAGGAGACAGTGATGAACAGCACGATGTAGAGCCTCACTCTCCCATCACTCAGCATAAGTGAGCCTGGATACAATGGACACCAGTCATTAACTTTGATTTACAAATACAGTGCCCTATGTAAGTATTGGGACAAGGAGGCATTTTCTCTTCATTTGGCTCTATACTCCAAAAGTTCATATTTGAACTCAACCCATTCATATGAGGTTAAAGTACAGATTTTCAGCTTTTGTTTTGTTATTTGTATAAATATTGGATTATAAATGATAACACTTTTTGACATAGTCCCCCTATTTCAGCAACTAAAGTATTGGGCCAAATTAACAATGTAAAATAAAGCAGCCATGTTTAGTATTTGGTTACATATCCTTTGCATGCCATGACATTTTGATGTCTGGCCCAACGACATCAAAATACTTTTGATATCTTATTTGCAGGTACTCTTGCAAGTGATAATATAACCTCCCTGCATTTTAATTGATCTCTATGGGAATGGGGGGGGGGGGGGTTGATTCAGCTGTAAACTATGCTGGTACAGTATGGAACGCATGGTTGGCTAAATGGCTAAGTAATCAAGGGTCTGAGGTATCAAACTAGCCTCAAACCATCACTCTGTTGCCAGATATGCAGTAGACAAGGGAACATTTTCTCTTCATTTGGCTCTATACTCCGAAAGTTCAGATTTGAAATCAAACCATTCATATACTTATGCAGTAGATGTGGATGGATCACTTTATGGGTAATTTCTCCTGGCTCACTTTCCTATTGAACTCTATGGAAAAATAAATCAGGAGAAGAAACCCTTAAAGTGATCCATCTACTGAATATATATGAATGGTTTGATTTCAAATATGAACTTTTGGAGTATAGAGCCAAATGAAGAGAAAATGCTTCCTTGTTCCAGTACCACCATTTTTTGACAGGAATTAAAAAAATTATTTTATTTTTGAACGGAACTTGAGAATCATATTTACATTTTATGAATCAAAATGAAGGAGTAATGTTGATTGAATCCAGGGCACTGTGTTTGCAGTACAGGGAATATGACTTTGATTCCAATTTTTCATCATATACATGAAAATATCCATTGTCCTTTTCATTTTTATATCCATAATATATCTGAAGACTGGAAAATGAGCCAGGTTTTACCACGCTGCGTTCACTTCAGAAGAAAACCACTGGTCAGATTGTCATCGCTTTCCTGGACGAAGCTTGAAATCCCAGTGTAATGAGCACGGCCAGCAACCTCGACCACAACTGCCTTAAAGTCACCGCACCTGGTTTCCTGAGACAGATGAGCCATGAAAAGAGGTCAAAGGTGAACATAAGGAAAATGCTTGGGCCATGGAAGGATCTCTGGATTCAACAGATGGAGTTACAAGCGGGGCTGTTACCTGCACTGCTTTGCCGGTGAAGAGGGAGCCTGTGGCCCCGCTCTGAAAGACTCTGGACTGGCCAAGCTGAACCAGACCTCTGTGGTACTGCAAGGCGATGCGGGCAGTCACTCCTGAGCCCGTGGGGCTTCGGTCAACCTGCCCAGCAGCAGACCCCAACAGATGACATCACAAATTTCCATCTCTTTAACCAGACCAAGAGTAAACCACTGCTTATAAGCACAAAGACCCATAATAAGAATGCTCTAATTCATCATTGCTTTGTACTAGTGGTAGGACATTTTACGATTTCTCTAAACAATTGATTTTTCTTGAATTTACTGGATTACTCTTTTTTCGGGGGGGGGGGGGGGGGGCATTTTAAAACAGCAGACTCACTTAATGGTGTCCCAGAACATTTTACCAGGACAGGGCAGGCGTAAGTGAATCTGCCTCCATTCCAATAATTATCAGGCTTTAGTAGACTGATAAGACTACAGACATTGTTTAAACGTTTTATAATATCACAAAGACTATGTTTTAAGTGAAATGCGTTTGCCAAAAGCCTAAAAAAACAGGAAATTAAATTGATCAGCCCTAATGCTAACATCAGCCTGCTCTGCATCAAGGTGCATCAGCACAGAGTTTTGACAACTGCTACAGCCCTGTATATGGCTACTGTACTTCAAACAATCACCACTGTACCCACCACTGGGCAGATTGCTTAAGATTCAAACCTTCTCTCAAAGAGCCAAATTCATACTCTTCAGAGTAGTGACTGGCATATAAAAGAATTAAGACTGAGGTTAAGATTGTTAAAGATAACATTCCCAAGATGATTGTGATTGCATTTGAAATGACCAAGTTACATCGCTAAATGTTCGCTAACATTACCTACTTACTGTACTCGTATGTAACGTTATTTACTGTGTATTTTGATGTAGAGTAGGCTAGGCTAACATTACAGCTCATTTTGTTTCTCCCATGTTAAGTCTATCGGCAATTCATCAAATTTAATAAAGTCTACAGCCATGAAAGTATAAAAAAACAATCGTGATCAGTGTAATTTAGGTATTTTAGGAAAGACAAAGAATGCTATGATCACAGACCGTTAAAAAAAGGCTAAATGTTCATGTCCACAGTGGTAGTTTTGACCCATTACCAGGGGTAGACCTGGTAAAATTTATGCTAGACATATCTATCACCAGAGATAAGCTGCAACAAACTACTTGTGATGCAGGCATCACAAGACTTTTGGTCATGGTATTGCTACATATACACACACTCACACAAAGCCGTATCATGCGTGCAAGTTGCAATGCTTGCAGTGAGTTTTGTTGTTGAGTTTACAGCATCGCATACCAAATTTATGCCAGCAGCATAAACATCACTTTTTTGTCATCACTTACTCCCAAATTTTCATCGTCACAAAGTTTGGTGGAAACAGAAACAGGACCGCATTCCGGGAACTACCAAGGTTGCCGATAGTTCAGGGTATGGATGGTTCCTGAACTGCTTTGTGCAATGGAAAAGGGGCACAAGTCAAGGGTTGTTTAAGGGTTGTTTCTCATGACAAATTTTCCTATTGAACTCATGGAAAAATAAGTCAGGAGAAGAAACCCTTCAAGTTATCCATCCATATCTACTGCATATCTGGCAGCAGAGTGATGGTTTGAGGCTCGTTTGACACCTCAGACCCTTGATGACTTACAGCCATTTCGCCAACCATGTATTCCATACTGTTCCAGCATAATTTACAGCTAAATCTAGTCCCACCCGCCAATTCCCATAAACAGCACCATTTTTCATAGTCATACTTAATGACACTCATTTTTCCGTTTTAATTCAAGTGTGTTTGAGTAATCCGACTCAACCTGTCACTAGTCAGCTAGCTTTAAATTAGCCAGGCTGAAACTAATACAAATTAGAAAGCCACTGTTCGTAGCAAACATGCTGATGCCACTAGGATGTTAGTTAATTAAACTATTGATTTTAAGACATGAAAAAAACATTTTTATGACGTTTTGCCATTTTAGCTAGGTTATTAACATAACACGGAAATGTTTATGAGTGCTTGTGTAACATTTCTCACCTGAAAATAATCAAAATATTATAACTGGTATATTATATATAGAGTATATTATAAGCTGAGTTGGGATATCAGCAGCTTCTTTACTGCTTAACAGAAGAACTGCGGAGGGAAGTCCTTTACTCTGTCCTCATATTTGGCAAGCTTCACAAAACAGCTTACTTCCACAGAACCCAGCTCAAGGTCCTGAACTACTGCTACTGAAAACACAACATATAGGAGTGGGCATATATACCTAAAAGCCTATGTGCCACACACACACACACACACACACACACACACACACACACACACACACACACACACACACACACACACACACACACACACACACACACACACACACACACACACACACACACACACACACACACACACACACACACACACACACACACACACACAGTGACGTTTGCAGTTTTTCTGTATATTGGTTGCGCCTTATAGTTTTCATTAAACAAAAAAAAATCTTATTTGTTTTTTTTCTAAGCTTAAGAATCTGCAGATGAGTACTTGTTTACTCAAGTAAACAGTCCCACCCCTAGTTTGTACCATGTGAACATGTGAGAAAGTGTAATGTTGCTCTTGTGAATCACTGTATGCATCATGTATGTGTGTTGCATACAAACTGTTAAAAAAACTGTTAAGCAATTACTGCTCTATGCTTCAAATTTAGCACCCATTTTCCATTACATGCTAATGTATTGAATGTTCTAATTGAATGGTCTTGTTGTTTTTGTGTCATGCATTTCATATATATTCCGATTAAGGCTATTTAGGTTGGTCTCAATAAATCTGCCATATAATTAAATGGAAAAAAAAAAAGGTGTACTCGTAAATTCTTTTAACTCCAGCTATTAACGGTGAGTATAACAGATCAGGAAAGAAACCACTCCTTCACATAAAAAGTGCAGTTAGAGCAAGACACCCTGGAAGGAAAGGCAGTAAGGCACAGAGACAAATTATCTTACACGGTTTAATTTTGGCCAATTACCAGAGGGAACGCTCCCTCTCTTCCTCTGAAGAAAGCTTACAGCCCAAGAGCTTCAGTGCTCCCTTTCTATTCGTTAGCCGAAAATGAACAGTTGAAAGAGAATTAGTCTCTGTGCCTCAATTCCACTGTGCTTCTCACACTGAACTTTTTCTTTTGAAGACGCAGTGATCTTCTTTATTTCTTTTTTTGAGTCTGGCACCACATACTACGCAATTTGACATGCACGCCCTGCCTACTATCAGATATAACACCTCTGTTATTTACATTAGTTTAATCAATATCCAAATTCTCCTTTTTATCAAAATCACTGTTTTCGGTAAAGAGTGCGACTCTGCACCATTTTCAAATAGAAGTATTTAGGGGAGGGCATGTGCTGCTGTCCGCAGGGCGGCTGACACTCAACCTGCACACAAATCCCCCAGGCTGGGATTTCGATTCCCCACCATGTTGCTTTCTGTTCTGTGATCCCATCTGTATCACTAACACTCTGTTTCACTCCTGTCTGAATAAAGTGAAAAAATATTTCTCTGCTCCCCTTTTACCAAAAATAAATACATACTGTATTTAGTAATTGGCAACTTTGCACAAGGTGCTACAAGCAGCTTCTTTGTACTGTAGTGTCTATATCTGGATACCTGAATCTTAATGAATCCACAGATCATAACCAGAATATTCTATTGTTTATCTCACATGACTGATTTCTACTTGCCTTCAGATTTTCTCTGTGCTGCATCAGTCAATCGTATTTTATTCCTATTTTATTCAAAGCGTGTAACAAGGAAGACGTCAGAGTGGATTATGCCGGAAATATTTCCAGAGAGGCAGATTATGGGATGAAAGGAGTATTCTCTGTTGGGAAAATCATATACATGTATATTCCCAGCGAGGGAAATCATCCTGAGATACGGAAATTCCCAGAGAAGATGGATTGTAGGAAGAAAAGAGTATTCCCAGTTGTAGAATCGCACAGATATATGCTCCCAGTGAGGGAATTCCTCTGGAGATACAAACATTCACAGAGAGGGGGGAATATAGGAAGAAACCAGTATTCCCATTTTGGTGAAATTGTAGAAATGTGAGGATAAGAGTCTGACCTGAGCATCGGCAAAAACACACACGTTGGCGGTTGGCTCCTCGGAGAAGCTGTCCTTTCCGTCGGTGAGGATCGTGCCATACAGGAACGCCAGGTCCGGGCCACTGGGGTGGTGGAGCTGAACCTGGGATTGGAAATGCAGGCACAGGCCACATCTGTCACATCCTGCTTACAGGCAGAGCAACGCCTGTCAAATCCCGACCCTGCTATGAACCCGTCTATATTTGTTTACCATTGCTGTGCAAAGCGTACAAAAACTGTTCATTGTCATTCTTGTAAACATATTTCAGACAGGTGCGTGCTACACATTTGTGAAGGCTGAGGTGATCTCCCTCCTTTCACTGTGAAGCACTGTTGAGATTGTGAGAAGTGTGACATAAGTTACAATTCATTATTATTGTATGAACACGCTTCTGG
The DNA here is from genome assembly GCA_029718625.1 of Synaphobranchus kaupii. Taxonomy (NCBI): domain Eukaryota; kingdom Metazoa; phylum Chordata; class Actinopteri; order Anguilliformes; family Synaphobranchidae; genus Synaphobranchus; species Synaphobranchus kaupii. The sequence continues at coordinate 28,227,465 of CM056381.1, forward strand.
GCTTTAATTCAGAAGTCAATCTGAATGAAGGTATCTGCTAATTGGACACAATGTTAATAGAAAGAATCCTCCTCTACCTGAGACTTGACGGCATTGGTCACTGCGGTGGCGACGTCCACAAGGTCCCTGGTCCTGGAGGTCCTTACGTCCAGCCCGAACCTCTCGGCACTGACAAAGGCATAAAATGCCCCACCGTAACTGATGTCCACCACTACATCCCCGTGTCCCGGAACAGAAACTGTAACATCTGAAAGGAAAGCAGTGATGGGTGAGCGAACCTCAGAGTCGGTGGAGCCGTGGAGGTACTAGGAGAATCTTTTGGGTCAGATTGGGGTAATCACAAATGCAAAAAAAAGTGTAAGAGGAAAAGCAAAATTGTAAAAAAAATAAAAAATAATATTCACAGACACGCTACGCTCTGTATTGAAATGCCTGTAGTGTGATGGGACCACTAATAGTTTGTAGCTCCTTTGAGCCTTCAACAGGGTGTGACCACAATAAATTCTATCCTGCCCTTTCGTACAGAGAAGTTTTTTAATGGTCCTCAAGAGTCACTTATTATAGACTGTAATAATAATAATGTTTATTTGTATGGCACATTTTCATACAATGAGCAGCAGCATAAAGTGATTTTAATTAAATAAATAAATATATATATAAATAAATAAAATAAACAAGACAAGAAAAACATGAGATAATATATCAAATAAAATATAAAAGTAACAATAATAAAAACATAAGAAAAACATGAGATAAGAGGATACAGTAGCTCCAATTATGCAGACACACTCACAGAATCACATAGCACACATAGTATTATGTCAACAGCGCAGAGTTACTCCACCCAGTTTTACACTAATACATGCGGCCTCACTATGGGAAAGCATAAAAGCAATACCATTCATATTCCAATTTCCAATTTGACATCAGTTCTTGGCAATCAGTGCGCGATTTCTCATTTGTTTGGAGTGCAGTTTCGCTTTTACTATTAGTGTATTGGCAGTACTCACAAATATTGACATTAAGTCTACCATATTTGCAGATAGCAAATCACGTTATAAACTCCAATCTGAGAATCCAAAGCAAGCACTGCATTGAAAAAATATGTTTAAGGAGGCACCAGACACATCTGATTATTTTATGACGGGTTTTTGGTTATTCTGGCCTCACAACAGACTTCACTCCTTGTAGCCTACCTGGCCGCGTTAGTGTTACCCTCTGCAGTCTAACTTCAGTGAGGCTATATGGAACTATACAATTACCTATAGCCTAATGAATGCTACTTGTGTAAGTTTCCATTGTTGTCATTGATCTGAATAACTGGTGCACTTAACATGAGAAAAACGAGCACCTACCTGTTTGAAAAGCAAACGCAGGCACGCTATGAAACCTCACGCCTCCCGTTTTCCCGTTAGAGTATTCGACAAAAGCCTTAACCAGTCCACACGGGCAGTGGATGTTCACCTTCGTCTCGGGTGAAACGGGCGCTTTCACAAGGCCGTAGTCCACGGCGAACCGGCCAAGTGCGATGACGGCATGGCCGCACATGGTGCTGTAGCCCTGATTGTGCATGAAGAGCACCCCCAGGTCGGCTTCGTCAATCTCGCTCTGCACTATCAAGGCACCATACATGTCATAATGACCCCTCGGCTCGAACATGAGTACTTTTCTGAGGTGGTCCAGGTTCTCCCTGACGTAGCGCCGTTTGGCGAGGACGCTGTCGCCCATTACCTCCGGATACCCGCTCCGGATGATCCGCAGCGGTTCTCCCCCCGTATGCATGTCGACCACTGACAAGACCGGGCCTTCATGGGGCGGAAACCTAGTCACGTCCATTGCCATTACCTGCTAAAATCAAACAGATGCATGAAAAATCACGTGTAGGCTACATATTGAACTATTGTCCCTACAGGTTAGTGGTTAACCAGTACACGTCAGTAGCCTACCTCTAGTGTGTTAATAATTAGGAATGCATCGCTTACAACACAAGCAAAGCTTCCATATGATCAGTATGTGAACACCTAGACACAAACATTTCAACGGGAACGACCGAACTGAAACTATAAGTCCACAATAAAATTATGCACAAAGGAAAAGTTGCAAAGGCTCACTACGAGAAGTCATCTGGACGAAGACGGGTTCGTGCAACTTAAAAACTGAAATCAAGAGTTCGCTTTTCGTAACTGCATTCAACATTTAACGTATTTTATTACACTGCCTCATAAAAAAACAAAATACATTCTGTTGCAGCAAGCAAAGTTGCAATGAAGGACCGATTCCTGAAGGAATCTCCGTCAAACCGTTTACTTACTTTTGTAGCGAGCTTTCACCAAGTTAGAAAGTTAGCACTCATATTTATGGGAAGTTTTTTTTCCCTAAAAATAATTATACCATGCATATAGTTGTTCTTATTTATTTTTCTAAAAAACTGACACGTTAATTGATGTTATGTTATTTTAAATAACACTATAAGTGTAACCCACAGGCTAGTTCTGTGGTGCAACCTTTCTGTCTTCCTCTCTGTTAATGTTTGGAGCCATGACTCGAGTCACACTGCTGCCACCTAAAGTACGGATGATCAACCTAAACTCCTGGTGAGGTTAGAAAACACATCTTATATAATTACAAAACATTTGCTGTTACATATGGCAGTTAAACGTAGTTTGTTTACTGCGCTTGTATTTAAATAATGTTCTGATGTAAAATGTAAAATTTTATGAGGGAAGAGGGTCAACCAAAGAAGGATCTACATTGTTGTATGCTCAGCTGCCAAAAGGAGGCAGTGTATACCAACTATTAATTCCTTTGCAAGACCAGGGGCCACATGTACAGTGTTGAGCAGAAAAATGCCCTCAGAAAGCAGCGTGAGGGAGTTTCCACACAGAAATTCAGATGTATAAAATGATACGTGCTGTGAGAATCTGCAAACGTCTACACACGCTGTACACCATACCTACACAATGTTTGGAGTCCGTGTGATATGGCGACACCGTGACAGAACGGCAGAGGTAGAAAATGCAAGACTTTTTTAATGCAGATTTCTGACTTTCACCCTGAGCGTTCTTTTACGCATTATTTTACTCAGAGTTTTATACTTATACTGTGGCCCCAGGTGCCTGCGTTTACAAATATTGCATTTATGACCAAGATATTAGATTTGCGGTTTGAGCTAGGGGGTAAATCTTAATACGTAGCATTTTTATATTGGGCGGATGCGGAGCTCCTCCTGGACCTAAATGAACACATTTCACGGTGTAATTAAAACAAAAATTGGAAGTGGAAGTTGGATTAATCTCCGCATGCTAAACTAATCCAGCAGGCTATGCCATCCTGCTGACAAAGCACGTTGTTCCCCAAGGTTCACAACCGAAAATTCAGATGGAGACTAAACCGCTTCTATGTAACAAAGTGCGTTCATTGCAGAGCCTCGTGAGTGGATCTCGCTTTCGACAGCAGAAATGTCAAACTGATTTCCTCGAGGTGGTGTGCACGATGGTTTTTGTTCCAACCAATTACCCTGGCATAATTGGTGAAATGAATTAGCTGTACACATTTTCACAGAAATCTGCCTAAAATGTAAATTTTAATTTTGGGATTATGTGTGCAGTCAACTTATCATTTGTATAAAAATGTGGTGGTATTATTTATTTGGCGCGCAAATACGCCGCTTCAGGACAGACAACATAGACTGCATCTTATACATCATCTAGGCTATTGCACAACAGTTCATGTTACGTATTGAGCTCAAGTGTATAGCAGCATTGTAGCCTAATAATCTAATAAAGGCAAGAGCTTTTGCGTTACAACCCCAGTGCTTTAACCACGGCCTGAAATTGCTGCCCAAGTAAGTGATCAGATCAGCATTGGAGCAAATCTCAAAATACAGACAAGCTTCCCAGGAACTGAGTTTTGCATGCTTGCATTATGGGGTGCATTTTTGCCTTTGAGGGAAAAAAAATACGTATTTATTAATCAAGACTGGGGGATTTGGACGTATAGGTCACATTAATACTGTTGTGCAATTGCTTCTCTGTGTGGATTTGCAGATCTACTCCAGAGAATTACGGTGACATTAGCTGAAAATCCTTGGCTTTTTAACAGCTTTGTAAAATAACCAACAGGGGGACAGGTAGTAAATAGATGCACAGTCCTAAATTACCAAAACACTTTACAATCCAGTGAACACACCACATTTTGAATAATTCCACAAGCAGTAGCTCAAAAAGAAGCAAAATATAAATTTTTTATAACATTTCTCATTGCAAAGTAAAGTACAATCTGTACAGATCCAGGTGTCCCGCAGCTGTGTCTGCACAGATGCAAACTAGAGCAGAACTTGCTGTTCTGTGGGATGTAAGGACCCGTGGCGCTGTGTGTGATGCCCTGTGATTCTCCGACAGCACTCCATATGATGAAAGGAGAGAACATCCCAAGAGAACATGTTACTAAACCCTTTCCCCGTGCAGCCTGCCACCCCGAGCTGGCCAGACGGCTCCATCCATATATTTCTCACTAGTGAAAAGGTGAACCCCCCCCCTAAAAACCCCTCGAAGGGTCATCGTCCACGAGCCAGTGGAGTGAAGTTACAAGAGATTAAAGGTTTAGCCAGTGCCATCAACATGGTCACCTCCCTCAGTGGCTGAGGGTATTTAGTTTGCTAACCTGCCAAGCAATCAGATCAGGAAGGGAGCAACGGCACCTTTGAATAGGTTGTGTAAATGTCACAGCATTGTTTAATTAGGGACTGGCTGAGTTTAGATGTGTGTCTGCAGTAATTCATCTTCGGACGGGCAGCTCGAGGTACACCAAAAGGCTGTTAGCTTTAGAAGTCAAGCCATTCCCTTTTGTTGTGTATCGACACATCGTGGGCCTAATTAAGTTGTTTGGTGACAATCAGGGGTGCATATTTCAATTAATTTGAATGTGGCTGAGCTCCCGTGATCGAATATTGAACCAACAATTGAACCACACTTTCTTTTCTGCAAGCACTGCATACCAATTCCAGTCCTTCTGGCAAGATCTGCATTCACTCACTCTTTCAGACAGTAAGATGGAATCAATAAGATAAAAATAGGATGTTATTGTAGACACTGCATTTTTTAAAAATGTCTACAGCGTCAGAAGCATGCCTCATTCCACCATTAAATATAATTATCCATATCCATTGCAGACAGTAGGGCAGCTTGAAAAACCAGTGTTTTATATAGCTAAATATTTGCTTCTTCAGTTTGACTTGGGTAAATTGCTCATGGGTACAGTGGCGGTGACTGACAAGAGAATCAACCTATAGTTACCATGTGGCTGCCAAAACATTCTTAATCTCTTAAGCACTACATAGGAGAGTGTACCCCCAGGTGGAGCTGATTCTTGGACATTATCTCCTGCATTGAGGATGCCATCAATTAATTTTCTGATTGGCTCCTGTGATGCTCTGCAAGCCAAACCCCTCTGTCCAATGATAGCTGACTATGCAACCATTCTCTTGGACATTTTTTCAGTTCACAATAGAGGGGATAATATGTTCTTAATGATGTTAAAAAAATGTGTATGACCCACACTTCCCCCAATGTATGTGGCTCATTGGACAGGAACAAAGAGCAAATTAAAAATAACTCAGAAATTAAGCGATGTCAGAGGTTTAAACCATTGAAAAATGGTTTATGGTAAAAACCAATGGCAAAATGGCAAAGTTGATGAAAAAATGTTGTGTTGATGAAAACTCATTTGTTTTAACATGAAATAAAAATAAGCCCTGTACTGTAGTCCTGGAGGGCCACCGTGTTCGCAGGTTTTGATTGTTTCATTTCAAACAATAGCCAATGTAGGCCTTGGACCCAAGGTTTGTGTCATCTTTAGCCAATCGATGACTTAAATTTAAACACTTAAGTGCTGAAATACGTCAAAACCAACAGACAATATGGCCCTCCAGGGCTGGAGCTTTATAATCCTTGACTAAAGGATAATTAATGACAAAATGACTGTGTTGTAAGTATTAATGCAATCAAAGAGTTGTGTATTGTTGCTGAATGTCTTAATATAGTTTAAAATAAGTGCACACTGTGGTAGATCCCAGTTACTATATACTTATATAGTATATTTATTCCATAAATCAAACTACAACGTTTCAAGCCTTCACAGGCTCTTAGTCAGGTATTCAAAAGGAATACAAAAGGGAATCTTAATGCCATCACAGCCTAACCTTCCGTCTGTTACTCCCACAATTGAATGAACATGTGCTATTTGTTGGACAGTGCAATGATCTTAATTGATAAACAATATTGCCTCTGTCTTTACTGCTCAAGGAGAAGGGATTGCACTTTACTTGCTCAGCATGTCTGATGCTGAAAATATATATTAATGTACTTCTAGCTCCCATAACATCCTTTATCCATCTATGACAGTCCCCTCCAGGTGGACCTACTGGAATTGAACATTAGCATAATATACAACTATGCTGATGCATGTGTCGTTCTGTCATTCCGTGGTGTCTCATGGGTGAACTGTGCACATATGTTCATTTTAAGAGAGGTAGTCTAGGCAAAGTGCCATGCATCCTCCTGATCAATCAGATACTACCGCAATGGCACACAACACCAGCCCTGTTTATAGCCTGCTGTTCAGCAACTGCAGAGTTACAAAGCCTCGACAAAATTCCACCACCCCCTTTTCAAACTCACGACAACTAACAAAGCCAAATAAAAAATGAGCAAGGAACACTGAGAAATGAAACCCATTTTGCTTCTAGCCAGCTGCGATTAAATTAAATCCGTGGCAGAAACCATAAGCAGGTCAGCCACTGCATCGATCATAATCAGAACCCCAAGGAAACATCAAGAACAGGTGGGAAAGAAAAGTGGAAACTTTTCAGAAGCCTAAATGGGATTAGTTGCGCGAAGGAACAGATGTATAGCACATTTCCTGTGTAAACTCCTTTAGGAAAACAGTTTCCAGCAGGCTATGTGTGAAAGAGTAGGGCTCACACTGGGAAGGGAAAATAAACCCTGCGTCAGCTGGAAAGGAGCCAGGCATCTCCACTATTTCGATGCCATTGGTAGCTCCACCACATTAACGAGACCGTTTCAGCGCCGCGATCAGCTCCTCTGCTTTTGTGATACCGTTCCAACACCATGGACAGTGGTGCTGATTCAGAAACATCGGTGTCACATCCCCTGGATTTAGCACTGTGGTTAGTGCCATGACTTGATTGAGCGCAATGGATAGTTGTCTCCTAATAAATCACTATTGGTACCTTCCTCTCCGTCCTTCTCACTATTGACATCTCTGCCTCTCCAGAGCAGCTGGAAGTTCTACTACTTCAGCACGATGGATGCCTCTGTGGTTTCAGAGCCACGAACAACACAACCACAGAATGCACCACCCGAACACAGACTGCCAGCGTCATTACCTCAGTGACTGTCAAGAATCATGCAAAATCTGACTGTCACTCTCTCCTCCAGCTCTCCTCTATCTTTCTCTCCATCCACTTCTTCTCCTCCTGTCCTGAAATCCACAAATGTAATCCACCTCGTCAGCATTATCAATCAGATCAAAAACATCTACGATGTAAAAAAAAGCCAAGTTACTCACGCATAGCCTATAGAGCGCTGTCTATAAGTTCTTAATTCCAACTTGCAAAAACTGGGCCTGCCTTTAAAAGTATTGATATCAAAATGTGGCCAAGTTACAACTAACAATATTGCCTATCGTAGCTCACACTAAATAAACTAGCTATATTCCAAAGCAATGCTATCCAAACTTTCCTAAATTATTTAATGCAACTTGGCCCTGTAGGCTATGCTTGAGTAACGGCTTTTTTTTTACGTCATAGACATTTTTGATCTCATATCACTTATTTTTTATAGCTAACTAATGATGAATAATGAATGACGACAAACACGGAGAGAGACATGCATTCCAAAGAAATGCATGCAGACATTTGTGTAACCATAACGCCCTCTATTGACAAGAATGAGAACAGTTATCCTATTACAGAGCACACAATTACATAAAAAGAGTTTGTAGATGAGCAGTATTTAATGTGTAATTAAATACAATGAACAGCACCACCTGAGCTATGGATCATGAAGAAGCATGTAAATTAATGAACCAAGTCTATATGGAGACATGCATGCACAATGGGCTAGACGCAACCACATTCTAGCTGAAAGACATACAGCCTAAATAGCTAGTACAGCCTAAATAGTTTCCATCAGTAAAATATGGAAATACAGTTTTAAAATAGGGCTATTAGTATTCTATAGAAAACTAAATACATTTAACGTTAGGCTATTCAACACAGGATTGCTGGATGCGTAACTCCAACCTTACATGTGTGCTACAAGCTAGCGAGCGAGCTAGTGAGTTCATAAGCACAGCAGATCGCAGTTTTTTTTCCGGTAGTGTAGAACGCTACCTGCGGGAAATGTTTTGGTACCGGACAGCTAGGTTTAGTTTAGTTTTCTGTAGTGCAATGAATGTAGGCTATAAGGCATGTTGATTCGCTTCGTAGTACCCTAGCTTGTATCTGCTTCCTGACTAGAAGCAGACTGACGTTTCTCTGGCAACGGTAACGTTGGCTAACAAACTTAATTGGACAACGCATATTTCCCAGGAATCTTAGCCAGAAAGAAAACAATAGGTACTACTAAGAAAGTACATACCAGAGATCATTCTTCTTATTATTATTATTATTATTATAATAATTAAAAGTATTTGCAGTAAGCTACATTATCTGCAGAGTAGCGTAGACTAGAGCCACATTCGGAGGCTATTGTTTTTTTTGTTTTTTTAAAGTGACTAACCATGAATCAGATATGTTTGGGGAATTGGCGGTTTATAAATCCGATCTCTTAAAGGATTGCAGCTTAAAGGAAACTATCATCAATTCTTAATGTAGGCTATTATCGTAAATTCTTAATTTTCCTAGTAATTAATTTTATGGTGACATAAATTATGGTTATGTGTGAAAAGGATAAAGTGAACAGAGCTGAAGTGAAGAAATGAATGAATAAAGAAATGTTAGCCGAGGCAAGGGTACGTTGAGGTTCGGTTTCCACAGTCAGTCAGTCATGACCGCAAGAGCAGAGCGTAACACCGTCCCCAAACCAGACAAGAGCGAGCGTTCGGTTTCGGGAGGGCGTGATACAGTACAATTGAAATATAAGTGAAACATTGAACAGTTAATATTGGAAACCTCTTTGCAATAAAAATATGTTAATGTGTTAATGTGAAAATCATAACAGTCTAATAAATGAAAAGTACTTAACAGTTGCACATTGTTTTTGTAGAAAATAAGCATGTGCTCTGCTGGGCTTGAATCCGCAATCCTCTGTGTGAGAGACAGGACCTCTAACCATTAGGCCACAGTAGCTTCTTGGAAAGCATGAAGCCATTAGCTATATTAGCATTAATAAACATTAGTATGAAGCGTTTTTATTGGGCGATAAGCTTGATGAGCAGGTATACGGACCATACCCTCAAAGAATAATTCTCCCCATTGGATAACATTGCGACGGAGGCAGGCAGTTTGGCAGGAAAAATAGGAAGAAGAAGAAGCGGAAGAGGAAGGAGAAAAACGGCAAAATAACCCAAGTTTGGGGCTTTATTGTGTGGATGTGTGAAGTTGTATCTGAATGCTGTGTGGTTACATGAGGTCAGAACATACAGAAGTTAATGTTTTTAAGGGCTGAGAGTCTATGGTCATTGTGGTTACTTCTGTAGGAAACCCTGAAAAGTGCCAAACTTGTGCTGTATAGCCGTAACTTGGCGGATGGCATACCTGCCATCCCAATCTCTTATACTTTGAGTGTGAAAATGAGCCCAACTTAAGAATGAGGGTGTTATTGGCCAAATAAATAAACATTTGTCAAATGTTTGTCTTTCACAGTGAGTTTACTGGAGAATGGTTCCACTAGAAAAGCTAAGCTGTCAGGCAGCTGTGGCGGGTAATGTCACTTTTTTTTATCCCTTGTTGTTTTTTTTGGAACTTAAACTATTTTGAGACTTGTTTGAAGTTATATTTCATGAAGTTTGCCTGTCCTTTCTTATATGCAATTAATACAAGCGTCCTTGTTTTGGTTTATTTTTGGGAGCTGACTATGCGTGTGCTGTGAATCTCAAAGGTTGAATGTTACAAATGTAGCTTTAAATTATAAAAAACTAGCCTCACAGTGCTGCTTCAAACCTTTTGCCTGTTTATACATTTTTGATTAGGTATGTGCTTTACTTGATACAACATACATAGGTTTCACTCATAGAGAGAAGGTTCCATCTCGCTGCTGTCTCTCTGCAGTTCCTGCACATGGAGTATATCATTGCAACACAGTGACTGTGCATCTCAGCTAGTGGACTACAAAGTGAAAAGATGTGGGATCCGGCACCATGGGGGATTTGCATGTCTTTATGTGCTCTCCTGAATTAGTGGAGGATGCTGCAGCAATGGCAGTGGTGTACATATACAGTTATGTGAGGATTCAGTGAGAGCTGGATCGAAATGCAGAGCAAACGAAGGGGGAGAGACAAAGTAGATTAAATAAGAGGTTTTTACTGGGAAGACACAAAAATCAAAGGTTGCCAGTGAGGGCAGCAAATAACAAACAAAAGAACAATCAATGAACGAACACAGTACAAATAACATGAGGAACATGAATAGCAAACAAGTCTGACACAAGGGAGCTTGAGGTTACAAACGTGTAGCGAAAACGGGCAGCAAACACGAGAATGAATCACTGAGCCAGAGGATACGGGAGGTGTATATACACATGGGATAATAAGGGTGAAGGCTAACAAGTGAACGGGGAAGAGGTGGACCTGGAGAACAAGAGGTAATACAATCAGTACCTTTAGACAAGGGAATTAGTGATGCGAGGGTGGCCTCTGGCGGACACAGGAGGCACCTTGGGAAAGCCGTCCCCTCTCTCGTTCCCTTCGACAAGTCGCGTGCCCATACGGATGGCCATTACGACCAATGCATCTAACTGGTCTGGAATGTCGCGGGTCACCAGCTCATCTTTCAACCTCTCTGAGAGACCTTGGTGAAAGGTTCTTGCAGCTTCTTGCCCACTTCCAGGATGATGGAAGACCCGACTCATCTCCTGAGCGAACAGGTGGGTGTCGTTGCAGAGCGGTGCCTGGCTCTCCAACAGAGCGGTGGCATTCCCAAAATGAGGGAGATGGTGAAGGCTACTCTCAAGCGATTTGTGGGGAACAATGAGGGTTGGAGTTTGAATGCCAGGGAGCATTGCATTAGAAATCCTTGGCATAGGTCCAGGTTTCCATCAAATCTTTCCAGGGGTAGTAGGTGAGGCTCTCGGGAGGGAGCAGGTTGGGGACTGATAAAGCAGAGACTTCCCCAGGAGGCGTGGTGGACTTCTGCCAGTAATGTTTGAAAGTTCTCGGCGAGGGTTTCAAGCAGACGTTCGTGGTGGCCTAGGGAGTTGCCCTCGTTTGCCAGTTAATTGAGCTCTGCTGGGTCCATGGATGGCTAAATTCTACTGTGAGGATTCAGTAAGAGCTGGACCCAAACACTGAGCAAACGAAGGAGGCGAGACAAAGTAGATTAAATAATAAGAAAGGTTTTTACTGGGAAGACACAAAAATCATAGGTTGCCAGTGAGGGCAATAAACAAACAATAAACAAAAGAACAATCAATGAACGTGTCAGCTATTTTACGGGTTCCCTGGTGAAAGGAATTGGGAGACGGTCACTGGGTTTGAATTCACGGCAAACTTTTGAAGTTCAATTCCTATTAATAGGAAACTACTGTTATAAGCAGTACATCTGGACTACATCCGTGAATTCCTGTAGAGATAAATGAATAAAAAGCTTTTCTGTTGCTTTCAAAATAAATTTTTCTGTGTAATCCTTAAGGTATCCTTTTCTATAGTTTCTCAAAATAGCAAAGTATTCAAAATCTTAGCTTCACTTTTGCAGCTCCAAGATCTATTTATTATGTGAAGTGCTTTATTTTTTTTGGCTTCACAAAGAAAATATATATTTCCAGACTAGATTAAAATGTCTCTTCAGATTTTACAGGAATGTCCAGACACCACTGGGCTGCTGTCATGTTTCTGCACATCTCTTCTGGGTATTTTTGGGGATCAGCAGCTCTGGATGTACTGAGGAGGCCATGTTTTCTAAATTTACTCCCATAATGCACCTGGCACACACTGGAGACATTATTTGCGGGAAATATAGACCGTGGCCCCTGTGTTCAAGGAAGGAGGATAAAATATTCCAAATGGATCTTTTTAAAGGTAATTGTCACATATCTTGCGGTCTCCCTCAGTAAAAGGGAATGAGTGAGCAGTTCCTGAAGTGATGAATAGAATAATGACAAACCATGATTGAATGATTGATTGATTATTTAGGTACTCATTGGGGAATTGAGTAATTGAGGCGAAATCAGCGTGGGAATGCATGGGGCTTGGTCCCAGAGGCTTTATAGTGAGCGCACCTGGGGTGAAATGGACAGAGTGTGGACGGGAGGCGGGTACGGAGGTTGGCTTCCTCCAAACTCCCGAGTGTTTGGCGGTGTTGTGTTTCTTTTTTTTGTTTGACTTTCAGTTAGTTTGGCTATTTTAATTTTGTATGAGAGTGACCGTGTTCTGTTTTGTGTGCGAGGAACTTACCTGATTGCAGGCGATGACTGCCGAGGTCTGGGGTGGCAGCAGCTGTGGAAGTAAGCAAAGAGAAGACGCTATTATTTCCGGGACTGGCGAGCAGCTAAGATGCCGAACTGCAGAGTCGGTTGGTGTGCAGAACCAGTGCCCCGGAGATAATTGTGGAGCTTCTGCTGGGGGAAATTAATTCTCCCAGACTGTAAGGAATGTGCTTTCGCCACATAACTGAACCATGTGTGTGGGTCAAGTCCGGTGTGAGCGGGGGACTGAGTGGCAGTGGGTGTTTCCTCTTCTCCCCCTGCCTAGAGTTGGTGCCCTGCGGAGAGGCCGGCCAGTGTGACGAGGGCGGTGGTCAGCAGTAGAGGTACTGCGACCCGGGATTTGCCTGAGTGTGGGACAGCCAGATACCACATTTAGCGACCAGCTCAACCTGGTCAGGGGTCCATTTTGTGGGAGAAGCTGGAAGAACGGTATGGGCGGACGACGCCGCTGCCGATTGTATGGAACTGTTTCTTCCAGTGCCGACAATGGCCGGGGGTGTTGCTATCTGACTACCAGCTTGACCTCTGTGAGCTCTATTCCAGGTGGTGCGAGCAGGATCCTGGCGGGGAGGATGAGGATGATGCCCTGCTGAGAGACCAGTTCCTGCTGGGACTACAAGACGGGCCCCTGAAGCAAGAATTACAACGGCAGCTGCGTCTTCAAGCCAGACTCACTTTCCGCCAGGTGAGTATGGAGGCTTGCGCCCTAGAGAGAGAGCTCCGGGGGGAGGATGGGCTGGCCAGCCAGGTGCCAGTGACATCCTTGGCTACTCGGGAGCTGCCAGGCCGACCGGAGGTGGACCTGGAGCGATGGAAGGAGGAGGTGAAACAAGACCAGCTTCAGGACCAACTAATGGCCTTAGTATGGATGGCCCTGATCACCGAGTTGAGGCAGCAGTGCACTCCGGGGCCTGTTGCCCCCCTGTCTGGGGGTACTGAGACCTGGGGGGCTGTTACTAATCATTGTTATGCCCCCCTTACAGAACAGCACTTCTTCCCGTATCGCTTGGACAAAAGAGGGAGGCCCATCTGCCGTGAGTGTGGAGAGGTGGGCCACGTGCAGCGAAGGTGCCCGGTGTGTCGCCGAGAGAGGGACCTGTTAAACCCCAACCCCCGGCCATGGTAGGGCACATGGGCTGGTGAAGATGGGCCTGGAGGAAGAGGAGCAACAGAGGGAAGGAGTGCTGGGTAGGTGCCCCCAGGTGGAGGTGGAGGTCCGGGAAACGGGCCATGCAGAATCACATTGTCCTGGAGTGGCTCAACCTGCAAGCAGCTAATGCGTTACAGATCCCCTTCATTGGATATGCGGTAATGGACTTTGTAGTGTGGGGGGGGGGGGGGGGGGTCTATGTACCTGGGAAGGGAGTGGTGATTGTGCGGGACGATTGTTTTGGGTCTGACTGTGGAGTTCTGGGAATGAACGTAATACAGCATTGTTGAGGGGAAGTGATGCCTGGGGTGCAGCCAGGGGTGCTAATGTTTGTGGCTAGCCAGCAGGGGAAGGCGTGTTTGTGGTCTGCTACCACCTCCAGAACCCCCCCTCCCCCTGTCCTGGACCAGTTTGGGAATGCCCATCTCACCCGGCAAGATCCTGTCCAAGTGCCTGCCCACTCTAAGGTACTATGCTGGGCTCAAGTGAGTGGTGGAGGTCTGGCGGAGGGGCAGTGTGGACTGGTGGAAGGCATGGATGATAGGGGTGAGAGGAAGGTGGCCCGAGGTCTGGTCCGAGTACAGGGAGGCCGGGTCCTTCTACGCATTGCAAACGTTCATCCCTACCCTATCGAATTGCCCCGGCAGCGCCCCCTAGTAACCATTGCCAGTCTTGACCCCTCGCAGGTACAGGGTGGCTGCAACATGGTGCTGCAGATCCCCAGCCCCGGAGAAGTGGTCGTGGACGTTCAGACTACTCAAGCCCCGGCTGGGGTTGGGAAAACCCCTAGACCTGCCCGAAGCTGAGGGACTAACACCCGACCAGCAACAATGGTTCTGGGGGCTGATTTGTTGGTGGGCTGGGGTGTGAGGAGGCCCATGAGGAGGACTTTGGTAAGACCAATGCTGTTCTCCATAACATCCCTATTGGAGATGCTCCCCCAAGCCGCAAACAGTATTGCCTTCTCCCTTCTCGTCTTTTTTGAGCTGCGGTCCCTGCTGCGGGAGACGCTTGAGAGTGGGGTGATCGCCAAGAGTGCCAGCCCGTGAGCCGCGCCAGTAGTCCTCGTGAGCAAGGAACGGGGCCTGGCGGTTTTGCATAGACTACCGGCGGCTCAATGCCGTGATGCACCGTGATGCCTACCCTCTACCCCAGATTGAGGAGTCCTTGACAGGATGGAAGCGGGCAGAGTGGTGTTCCATCTTGGACCTGGGTAGTGGCTACTGGCAGGTGGAGGTAGATCCCGCGGACTGCGAGAAGACAGCCTTTGCCACCCCCATGGGCCTATACCAGTTTAATCATATACCGTTCGGGCTAGTGAACGCACCCATGACGTTTCAACAATTAATGCAGCGGTGCTTGGGGGATCAGGTGAATGAGTCATTATTAATCTATCGTGACAACATAATTGTTTATTCCCCTGACTTTCAGACACACTTGAGACACCTGGACAAGGTTTTCCGGCGGTTGGCCTAAAACTATAGCCACAGAAGTGCCAGTTCCTCAAGAAGGAAGTGAAATACTTGGGACATGTCATTGGGCCCAGGGGGGTGGCGACGGACCCGGAGAAGATTGCAGCGGTCTGGGAGTGGCCACAACCAGAGACTGTGTGTCATGTATGGGCAATCCTGGGATTCACAGGCTATTATCAGCATTTCATTCTCGCTTTCACTTGTATCGCAGCACCCATCCAACAACTTCTGATGGGGACCGCGGCTCGGGGAAAGAAAATGCAGCCCATTACCTCAACCACGGAGTGTCAGCAAGCGCATCAGTGCTGGCGTTTGCACTCCCGTTTCGGCCATACACAGACGCCTGCCTGGATAGGCTGGGAGTGGTATTGGTGGTATTGGTTCAGGTGCAAGGCGGACAGGAGAGCGTGAGTGCCTACGCCAGTCGTAGCCTGCATCCTCCTGAGAGGAAGGACCAGAAGTACAGCTCCTTCAAGCCTGAACTGTTAGCCCTGAAATGGGCCGTGACAGAGAAGTTCCGGGACTACCTGTGGGGTACCCAGATCACTGTGTTCATGGACAATAACCACCTGGTACACCTGGAGTTGGCCCGGCTGAGGGCGATGGAACAGCGTTGGGGCGGCGCAGCTGGCAAATTACAAGCTGACCCTTAAGTATCGCCCCGGCCGAGTTAACATTAATGCTGATGTTCTTTCCAGGTTGCCGGGGGAGGGAGTAACAACGTGGACCAGTGTGCCTGGTGCAGGGTGAAGGACCTGCCGGACTGGAAGGAGCTGCAGCTGGGGGGGATGTCCATCTGCGGGCTCTTGTGGAGTGAGTGTGCTTGTGGGAGCCCCCCGCCGGGAGGAGCAAAGATGGGCACCACCAGAAGAAAGTGGTGGAGGGCGTGGGAGTGGCTCCATATAGAGGGGAGGATGTGGCAGATTGGTGTGGGAAGATCTGTGGCAGCGGTACCATCAGGCGCTGGGCCACCAGGGAGCCGGGAAGATCAAGGCCGCCCTCAGATAGCGGTTCTTTTGGCCTGGGATGGGGGCGAACGTGCGAGCAATGCGCCTACACTAAAGCCAGACCAGAGGTTAGGGCCCCCTCATCCCCCTCTCCACCTCTTATCCCTTAGAGGTGGTGGCCATGGACTCGCTGGGGTGCATGAGGGATCGTTACCCCTACCTCCTGGTCATGGCTAACCTCTTCTCCCGGTATGGCTGGGCCGTACTGGTGAAGGACCAGTCAGCGGAGACAACGCTGCGGGCTCTCTGGGGAGCCATGGTCCAACACTGGGGGTTTCCCGAGCGGCTCCTCTCGGATCGGGGGGCAGCGTTCGAGTCCTCCTTGGTTGGAGCCTTTTGCAAGCTATATGGGTGTAGCAAAATGTGTACAACGCCGTACCATCCACAGGGCAACGGGGCTTGTGAGCATTTTAACCGTACACTGCTGTCTCTCTTAGGGTCCCTGAGGGAGGAGGAACAACATTGCTGGCTTAAGCGGTTACCGGAGCTGCTGCTGGCCTACACTCTGTAAATGGCAGCACGGGTTTCACCCCTCATTTTCTTCTGTCGGGGAGGCCCACCCGGTTGCCGGTGGATGTGGGGTCCGGGGTGCCCATAATGGATCCGTGTTGGGACCTGGAGGGGTGGGTGAAGTAGCATCATCCTCCTTTTGACCCGTGCCTACCAGCAGGTGGTGGCCGAGGCCGCCAAGCAGCAGTTCCGGGACAAACAACGGTACGATCGGTGGGCTAGAGACCTCCCTCTGGTGGGGGGTGAAAGGATACTCCTGAGGTGAGGTAGTGAGGTGTGCGGGTGGTCATGAGTGTGTGCGCCCTAAATAATGTCCTAACGATTTGTGCACAGCTTAAGAGTGTTGTATGGTGGCGAGTGTGTGCCGTGTGGTGTGTGGGTAACGGGCACGCTTACCTGTGGGAAAAGAGCCTGTGTTGTCTGGCAGAGCCTTATTGTTGATGGAAGGGGGGACAGAAACTGGCATTATCCTTTGTCTCGCCTACATGTATAATATTTTATGAATTGTACAATAAAAGTGATTTTTTTACCTTTTACGTCGTGGTCCGTGTACTGTCTGGAGAGTGGTGGATTAGAATAAACCTGGTCAGGGGTCCGGGAGTCGGATTTGTCTGATTTCCCACGTTACATAATCATACCCTTATTGCATGGAAGCAGTCATTTCTGAGGTGGTGCAACCCTGATTTGGATCCTTTTGCATTATTGGTAGCAATGCTAAAAGTATGCAAGGTCGTTTCACTTCCTGCATTTCTGCAGAAAATAATCAGGAGGTGCAACTCAACTGGGCCTATTCTGTGTGTGGCATTGCACATGTATGACATCACTGTGCACCAAAGGAGCTGGGTATATCTTTCACTAGGGAGGTCAAACCCGTTTTCGTGATTTCAGAAAACATATTTTGCCAGCTTATTTTTCATGTATATTGTCCTAGATGCTAAAATATAATCAAATAACAATATATAAATTGCTAGCTTGTCAGAAAAAGGACGTTTGTTCGCTTTAAAATTATTTTTTAAATTAGCCCGTTTCACTTCCGTGTAATCACTCTGACCCCGGCGAAGGGGAAAGGGGGGGGAGGCGACGGGCCCGGTCCTCCCGACCCTGCCGGCCCCTGACCCACGCTTCAATATACTCTACACATTTACTCACATATATTGTTATGGCGTGTTGTATTTAATTAAATATGTGCTCCAAAAACACCATACGTGCTAAACGTCTCAGTTCAACTTGGCGGATCCCATGGCTTCAGAATTCCACTATATTCACAACAGTAACATTGATTAGCCTACTTAATGCGTCTGGGTCTGACCCATTTTGACATTGCACGGCTATTTCATAATTTGTTTATTAAACCCTATTGGCTTTGTTCAGGTAATGCATTCGACCATTTACAATTTGAGGACAGTATCCAATCGTGGGTTAGCATAGAGATAATTTAGCCAATAGCTATTGCAAAATAAAGGTCGGAAGGCGGCGCAGGAGAGACAGTTCTGGAGGCCGGCAGCGGCATGGGCAGGACGGCTCTGGAGGACGGCGGCGCTGGCAGGACCGCTCAGGAGGACGGCGGCGCAGGCAGGACCGCTCAGGAGGACGGCGGCGCAGGCAGGACCGCTCAGGAGGACGGCGGCGCAGGCAGGACCTCTCAGGAGGACGGCGGCGCAGGCAGGACCACTCAGGAGTACGGCGGCGCAGGCAGGACCGCTCAGGAGGACGGCGGCGACGGCTGCATTGCCCTGGAGGCCGGCGACTAATGAGCGGCTGTAGGCTAGGCAGCCCAGGGACAGGAGGCGGCAGCTGGCTCTGCAGCTCCGGACAGGCGGATAGCTGGCTCTGCAGCTCAGGACAGGCAGATAGCTGGCTCTGCAGCTCAGGACAGGTGGATAGCTGGCTCTGCAGCTCAGGACAGGCGGATAGCTGGCTCTGCAGCTCAGGACAGGCGGATAGCTGGCTCTGCAGCTCAAGACAGGCGGATAGCTGGCTCTGCAGCTCAGGACAGGCGGATAGCTGGCTCTGCAGCTCAGGACAGGCGGATAGCTGGCTCTGCAGCTCGGGACAGGCGGATAGCTGGCTCTGCAGCTGGACAGGAGGGCTGGAAGGGGACCGGACAGGAGGGCTGGAAGGGGACCGGACAGGAGGGCTGGAACAGGACCGGACAGGAGGGCTGGAACGTGGCGGGACAGGAGGGCTGGAACATGGCGGGACAGGAGAGCTGGAACGTGGCGGGACAGGAGGGCTGGAGCGGGACGGGACATTGGCAAATACGGACGGGTGGAAAATGGATCCTCCGTCGACGGGTAGCTGAGTCCGTCGACGGAGCCAGGAACCAGGACCCCCTCATTTCCTCCTGGGCCCATAGTTACCCGGACACAGGACCAGGCGGGTCCCGTTGAAGGGTGACGGTTGGGGTTGGGTGGTTGAAAGGGTAGTGGGTTCAGGACTGGCCGGCTGGAGGGTTAAGACCCCGAGCCCAACAGAGTGAGAGGTGGGCTGATAAAGGGTCCGGGGTGATGGGTGGTGGTCGGCATGCCGACGGGCGAACTCAGGATTCTGCCCCCAGATACCTATGAGGTATTCCTCATAGGAGGTGTTGTCAAAGGGGTCCAAAGCTGGCGAGTTCCTTCTGTTAGGAGCAGGTGGGGGGAAGGACCCAAACGCAGGCAGAAGTACAAAAAACCGAAGTTTAATGAGGGCAAAGCAGCAATCCATAGTAAGACAGGCTGGGTCAAAAAACCGGGGAGACAGGCAACGAAACAAATCACAGTCCAAAGAATGGTCAAGGAACAGGTAGGGGTCGTAACCGGGAAGGCACAGCAAAGGTACTAAAGCAGAATCCAAAAAACAGGGTCGTGAGAACACAGGCAGGGGTCCAAACCGGGGAGGCGTAGGAGGAACACAAAGAAAACAAAACAGACTGAATACAAAACAAAACAACAACAGTCAAAAAACTAGGGAAACAAAAACTAGGAAACAGAAACTACAGAATAAACAAACAGCTCGGGCAGAATCTCGGAAAAACAGAAGGTAACACAGAAGCAAAATATCATATGAGGAACTCGCGAAGACAGACTGAAATAACAGGAGTTAAATACACAGGGAGAGACAGACATAATGGGAGTCAGGTGTGCAGACACGGGGAGGGGAGATCGCTCACAGGTGAGCACAATGAAATGATAAGGGAAGCTGATAGTACAATAACGAGGGAAAACGTAAGATACGGACCGGAATACACATAGACACAATGATAACAAACGGCCTGGAGTTAGCAGGTAGACAAGTGCACAGCTCAGAGGGGAGGAACTTGAAAGTGGACACACATGCAGAGAATGCGAAATCAGATAGATACAGGGATAGGATAACGAGGAGGGAAATGACAGCTGCAGGTGAAACTCAAGATGAATTAGTAATGTTAGTAGCGAACTCTAAAACCCTAATGTTAGTAGGTTAGCTGGTTAGTATTATATACACGTTAGTTTGTTAGCAGGTTAGTATTAAATCTAATCTAACAGTTAGTATGATTAGTACATTAGTATTATATACAAATATAAATAAAGTCAGAAGGAAGAAAAAGAGATACGAAATACAGAGGAAACCCGAATGTTCCCAAAATCACCCGAATAGTGCAATGACAAAGACAGGGAGTGGAATCTCAGAAAGCATGGAACGCGGACTGACAATCGCGAGGGAAAAGAAATCAGGAAAAATAATAATAAAGAATAAACAGACAGACAAAGTACAGGATCCTAACAGGGAGCTCGCTTATCGCCAGGCTGCAGGCTCATTTAGGAGCATTTGGACTGGACCAGAACCTGGGGCTAGATTGCCAGATCACCTGGGCTGGCAGAGGGGGCAGAAGGTGGGAACACTTAATGCCTCTTCTCCGCTCGAAACGGGCTGACATCTGCGACGACCCAGATGTGATGGTGATTCACCTCGGTGGGAACAGCATTGGCACGTACGGAAATACAAGGATCAGCCTAATGCGGCGCATGAAGGCAGACATCAGGGAAATCGATTTGCTATTTCCCAAAACCAAATTGATGTTTTCGGACATCCTCCCTCGCTGGAACCGGCAGGGTCAGACCGCGACTACCGGATATGGCCTTGAAAGGACCAGACGACGGCTAAACGGGGCCATGTTTGGCTTTCTGTCAGACATGGGTATGGGTTGCATTATGCATCCTAACATTGGCTTAAATAATTTAGACAGTGATGGGACACATTTAAATTTAGAGGGTAACAGGCCATTTCTTGACAACATTTACACAGCCCTGTCCTTACAGCTCTGATGGTCTTTTTGCACACCCCAAAGGCCCTTTTCAGAGCCACCTACTTTCTTATCAAAAGAGAATTATATCTGCACAAGGCACACAATTGCTAATGTAATTTTAACGTATCTAGTCTACAGACAACCATGTTTTCAGTGTTGTTCTCTTCTTGGGTCCCAAGCAGAAATAATTTTTTAAAATATTAACAGCAACAGTTATGGGAAAAGGGTAGGGGGTGGGGGCCTTTGATTGGAAGCTGTATGTTGCATGCTGTTTTGTAGAACCAATTACACAGCAAACAGAATTTAAAACCAACCAACTGTCTGTTTTTCTCCACCAGAACAACCTGCTTGACCCGCATCAGTCCGGCTTCAGAACCGGCCATTCCACTGAAACTGCTCTCCTGGCCGTGACGGAGGCACTCACCACTGCTAGAGCCTCCTCTCTCTCCTCTGTTCTGATTCTCCTTGACCTGTCTGCGGCATTCGACACGGTCAACCACAAACTCCTGATCTCCACACTCGCTGAGATGGGCATTTCTGGGACTGCCCTCTCTTGGTTTGTATCGTATCTCACTGATAGATCCTACCAAGTCTCCTGGAAGGGTTCCGTCTCTGCTCCCCATCCCCTGTCTACAGGAGTCCCGCAGGGATCTGTACTGGGTCCTCTGCTGTTCTCTATGTATACTAAGTCTCTTGGTTCAGTAATTAATTTACATGGCTTCTCATACCATAGTTATGCTGATGATACTCAACTCTTCCTCTCTTTCCCTCCCTCTACCCCACAGGTTAAGGAGAGGATATCTGCTTGTCTGACTGACATCTCTGAGTGGATGTCTAGCCATCACCTGAAGCTCAACCTCGACAAGACTGAGCTGCTCTTCATGCCATACAAGACCTCCCCGCTCCTAGGCCTGTCCATCACCGTTGACGGAACCATGGTGACCACCTCCCGCTCTGCAAGGAACCTGGGGGTGGTCCTGGACGATCAGCTGGACTTCAAAGAACACATCAGGGCAACGGCACGGTCCTGCAGGTTCCTCCTGTACAACATCAGGAGAATTCGGCCGTACCTGACCACTTACTCCGCCCAGTTTCTTGTCCAGATCATGGTCACCTCACGTCTGGACTACTGCAACTCCCTTCTCGCAAGCCTACCAGCCTGCGCCATTCTGCCCCTACAACTGGTCCAGAATGCGGCTGCTCGGCTTGTGTTCAACCTCCCGAAGTTCTCGCACGTCACCCCCCTGCTGAGGTCACTCCACTGGCTGCCGGTCGTGGCCAGGATCAGGTTCAAAGTTCTGATCCTGGCCTACACTGCAGCCAAAAGGTCAGGCCCCTCCTACCTACAGGACTTAATCCAGCACTACGCTCCTGCTCGACCACTTCGCTCTGCTGCTGCAGGGCGACTTGCACTTCCCTCCCTCCGTGTTAAAGGCTCCCGCTCGTCCCGACTGCGGAGATTTTCCACCCTAGCTCCCCAGTGGTGGAACGAACTTCCCACTCTGCTGCGCTCAGCTGAAACACTGTCTGTTTTTCGTCGTGGTCTGAAAACGCACTTTTTCAGACTCCACCTTGACTAAAATTATACCTATATAGGGCCATTTTATAGTATTCGCTTCCTGTTTTCTATTTAACTTGTGTTTTTGGTTATTTTATAGTTCAGAATGTATAGCTGACTGTGTGTACTACTCATGTTTATTACTAGGGATAGCTCCTACGCCGTGAGAAAGCTGTGCTTTGTCGGATTTGCTTTGTAGTCACGTCAATGACCTTCAATATGCACTTATTGTACGTCGCTTTGGATAAAAGCGTCTGCCAAATGATTGTAATGTAATGTAACTAAAGATACCACGTTCCTCTATTACAGGGATGGGCAACTCCAAGCCTTGTGGGCCGCTGTGTATGCAGGTTTTTGCTGCCACCAGATACCCTTTCTCAATCAGCGAATTAGTCATATACACCAACACCAATTCACTCGTAAATTTGACCACAATAAAATGCTACAATGCATGCATACAGGCATAGGAACATTCATCAGCTTCTGTTCATATCGCAGAATGTAGGTTAAAATATCAGATAATGTAAATGATTGGGCTCATAAAATAATTAGTAATTGGTGGCAGCAAAAACCTGCACACACGCCCACGAGGCCTGGAGTTGCCCATCCCTGCTCTATTAGGTTAAGGTCTCCAAATCCACCATTATATGCCACCTACATGCCATTAGGCTTTTTTAAAGGATGCCAGGAAAAAGCTCCTGTTGAGGGCATCTGGAGTTTGTTAAATGACGTTGAAACTGGGTTACAATCAGATGAGACCAAAATGAACTTTTTTGGCTAAGCGCAGCAGTGGTGGGTTTGGCTGTAGAAGAAGGATGGATATGTTAAAAAGGACAAAATGTTACGTTCTGAGTATGAACTGGACCTAAATGCACGACTCACAAACAGGAAGTTTCAGAGATACTTCAAATAATTTATTTGCTTCGCTCAGAATCCCTCCGGAAGCATAGGGAGAATATTAAAGAGGCCAGGGACTGGATGGTGACAGGGATCTGGGCTGGTTGAGCAGAGGAGGAGCGGGGAGCGGGAGACAGGGCAGAGTGGAATGGCACGAACAGCTGCAGGGAGCAGGGCAGGAGCACCGGCTGGATGCACACCCAGCAGCAGGTTGGCGAAAGCAGCAGCACACGCAGGAGGCATGCTAAGCTGCAGGGTAGCTGAGTTAGTACAGCGAGGCAGGACAGGAAGACCAGCGTGGTGACGCCGTTCCTGGCGAGAGCTGATCAAAACCAGACAGGGCAGGCCTAGCGAGTAAACGCTGAATACAAGATGAGGCTTTTAAGTCAGGCAAGACAGGACTAGATACAATGTATCCACGAGACACGACCAGAGAGTTACCACAAAGAGACTTAACGAACTGGCACAGGACAAAGAACACCGGGTGACTAAAACACGGGACACAAAAGGACAGGAGTGAGAGCACGGGACACAAAAGGACAGGAGTGAGAGCATAACACAAAAAACATACAGTGGTGGTTTTTCTGAGGTTATTGGGTTGTTTTGCATCTATTGTTCATGAAGCTCTTGTTAAGGTCAATGGAATCATGAACTCCAGCAAGTACCAAAACGTTTTGGCCAAAAACCCGATTCTCTCTGTCAAGAAAGTCAAACTTGACTGCAAATGGATCTTTCACCAATAAACTGATTCCAAGAGTAGCTTAAAATCACCCAATAATGTTGTTTATCTCCATGTGTATTCTTCATAATGTCTGTTGTCCATGTTCTCTGTAGCCATATTTGATTGCCCTAAGGCAGAGGTCTCCAGTCCTGGAAAGCCATAGTCTCTGCTGTTTTTGTGATTTTGTTTCAAGCAGCCAAATTAGGTTTGCAGACTCATTAGCCAATCAATTACTTAAATTAAGCACTTAAGTGCAGGAACACAAAAACCAGCAAACACCTAAGCCTTAGCCTAAGAGGATAAATAAAGTTGTTTTGTGATTATCTGGTATAGCTGGTAATTGTTACGGTTCCGAATATGAACTGGACTCAAACGCACGACTCAAACACAGGAAGTTCCAATACTCAAATATTTTATTGCTTGACCAGAATTCCTCCTGAAGCAGAGGGAGAACAAGAAAAGTCAGTTACGGTTCCTAGCAGGAACTAGGCTCAATGCACGACAGACATACAGGGAGCGATAGGCTCCAATAAATTATGCTTCGACCAGAATCAATCCTGAAGCATAGGGAGAACATATAAGACAAACAGTCCAGATGGTGGGTACAGCAGGGGAACAGCGGGAGCGGGAGAGGCCAGGGGCTGGTGATGGCGACAGGAATCCGGGCAAGCTGAGCAGAGGAGGAGCGGGGAGCGGGAACCAGGGCAGAGCGGAGTGGCAGGAACAGTTGCAGGTTAGCTGAGCGGGGTCCCGGCTGGACGTGTACACAGCAGCAGGATGGCAGCAGCAGCAGGAAGCAGGCACCGCCGCAGGATAGTAGAGCTGGAGACATGAGAGCATGCACACACAGCAGTTGGTTTGGCAGAAACAGCAGCACAAGCAGGGAATACGAACAACTGCAGGTTGGTAGACTCAGAGCAGACAAAAGTTAGTACAGCGAGGCAGGACAGACTGAACAGCGAGAAGCGCCGTTCCTGGCGAGAGCTTGATCAAAACTGGACAGAGTGAAAGGCGAGTTAACACCTGAATGCAAGACAAGGCTTCCAAAGTGCAAGACAGGACTACATACAATGTATCCACGAGACAAGACCAGAGGTTTTCACAAGGAGAGTTAACGAACTGGCACAGGACAAAGAACACCGGGTGACTAAATACAAACATTAACGAGTATCAATTAGGTGCCGCGTGCGAATGTGTGCGAGAGTGACAAACGGAGCAGAGAGTGTGTGGAATGCATGCGAAAGGGAGGAAAGGGATAGGCGGACGACGAGCAGTGGAACAGAGTGACACGAAAGGGAAAAAACCACGCCCAACCTGCAGCACGAGGGAAACCAACTAGGAAGAGACAAACATGATACGAAAGGAAACAGGTAAAACACGGGATACAAGAGGACAGGAGTGAGAACATCACAGTAATGTTATTAAGAGGGTCATATGTGTAACATCACTGCTGATTGCAAGGAAGAGTAATGCTTTTATTAATGTTTTATGAAGTATTAATAATATTATCCTAACATTGTAACTTTTCCTGCTGATTGACCCTAATGGGAGATTTATTTGGCAGTATAGTAATCAGAGCAATTTGTAAGCCCCATAGAAGACTGATGAAACTTTTACTGGGAGAAGTGCAAGTGAGAGGGAGAGAGAGGAGAAAAAGAAGGAAAACAGATCTCTTAAGGAGTTGTACAGCTGCCCATTCCTTCTTCTGTGAGATTAAGAAATGTAAGATTTTATTAGACCCACATTAACTCTAGACTACTTTCTTTTGGTGACATTGCTAAAGTGGTGCCCTGGCCTTTACTGGTTACATTCCCTGTGCCTGTTTCAGCAAGTGGTACATGTTGTCCTCTCCATATAGTCAATTATTTACCTTAACATATCCCCTGTGTTTATACCCTTCTTTACTTTTGTAACATAGGAAGAAAATATTTGTTCTGATATATGTACAGTTGTTCTAATATTAATTGATATTTTAATTGACACATTGATCCATATCCATGTTCATGCACACATGTTCAATCAGTTGTTTTTTTATATAAAAAAAAACATTGCAAAACTGACGTTGAGATTTTAGAGGTAGATAGAAGGCAATTCTGCAGCTAGTTTGGAGCATGAAGCCTTAAAAGGGAATTGTTGTAACCCTGTAATTGTTGTAACACAACAAAAGCAAACAAAGGAACATGGGACATAAGCACTTGGTGGAAAATGAATGACGAAATACATGTAGAAGTGGATTATATTTGTGGAAATTTCCTCTTCACCATCTAATGGACATGGAAAAAGCCTAAAAGCTTTTGAGTTGTTTAAGCAGCAATATAATGCGTTTTGACATGGCGCCAGGAGATTTTTTAATGAAATATGAAAAAATGTCCATAAAACATGAGGCAAAAGAGCTAGGACCAGGGGAAGAGACAGAGAGCTTTTTTTCATCAGAGGATGTCATTGGAACTTGAACAGCCTCTGTTGCAACTGAACATCATCATGGTTTCTAGCAGCCTCTGCTGTTTCTGCGTTCGGTTTTCCTTTTGGCGTCGTCAGGACGCTCTATCGGATTTTTTTCACCTCCGTTCCGGTATT
Organism: Synaphobranchus kaupii; assembly: GCA_029718625.1. Classification (NCBI taxonomy): domain Eukaryota; kingdom Metazoa; phylum Chordata; class Actinopteri; order Anguilliformes; family Synaphobranchidae; genus Synaphobranchus; species Synaphobranchus kaupii. Next base: position 28,254,286 of record CM056381.1, read on the forward strand.
CGTATCTTGCCCGACAATTATTCCCTACACCTGTTTTACGTTTCCTGTGGGCTATAAATACCTCAGGACTTCCGCATTTCGATATTGTCTTTGCTATGTTGACAACAAAGTCGGTATGGTATAAGATTCGGTCGCTGCATTTCTGGTTCGTATGAATAGGAAACGCAGCAAGTCCGGTTTAGAGTTAGGAGAAAGATTTATTTTAGTCTTTTTCTTTCCTTTCTCTCTTTAGCCTTTATACTCCTCTACCAGTTACCTTTTTGTTCAGCTCGTTCTCACCTAGAGCTGTAGGTAACAGGTTCTAGTTTCATTTTCATTCTCTCGCCCGTTTATACAGGGTTTTTCTTTTGTTTTCCTCTGACCTCCTGTTATCGCACCTTGTTTGAGAGCGTGAGGTTGTTTTGTTATTTATTCTCGCTGTTTATCAAGATGCGCCTCCGTTTTTGAGGTTGCTTTGTTTTGCCTTGTGCTAGGGAAGCTCCTGATCCTGTGTTATCTTCGTCCTGGTGCGGCTACTTCCTCTTTTGTGGTGTATCTTTCTAGATACGCTTTTAAAAATCATTATTGGTTGCGTTTGGTTCTCCGAACCTTACACTCCCCACTACAAACACAGCCTCATTTGTATGGGACTGAGTTAGTGCTATAGCTATGGCTATTGTTAAGTTTATTAACAATCCAGTGTCATGGTTTATGACCTTTTTCCCTTGCGGTCGTGTTCCTCGGTCTCCACACGTGGGCGCTGCTTCGTTGGTGGAGTTTTGGCTCCGTTCCTTCTTCTCGCGAAGAAGTCTCATCAGCGTTGCACAGCTGTACATGTTTGCCGGTGAGCTATATAAGCCTTCCGTTTCCTTCATTCGGGGCTTCGATATTAATTGTTCATTGTGATTGTTTGATTGTTTGTTCTGTGGTGTATTTTCTGGTATTAGTTGTGCTGTTTTGTGTGCGGTTTATTTTGCCCTTTTAAAGTTTTAATGGTATGATTAGATCTAGGTTTTTAAGGAGACCGTTTTGCTCCGTTGTGGTTTTTTGGAGTTTTGCGGTACTGGCCTTTGTGCTTTGAGCTTTCAGGTTCAGTTCCTGTTTTGTGTGCTCATTTCAGTCTCCGCTTTCTGGTCTGTCCTTTTTTTGTCATTTTGCCTAGATCTATTGCCTTTTACTAAGAGACAGGGCGTTTGTATCATACTGACTTTAGGGTTTTATTTATTCTTAGAGGCAGGCCGGTTATTTTCGATTAAGTTTGCATTGGTCTTTAGTTACAGCTGTTCTGTTTCGTCCTTTTCACCTGCGGGACGATTTTGTTCGGAACTGTAGTTCTGTTCGTTCTCCGGGTGTGTCCCTCCTTATATGAAGCTTGGACGATGCTATGGACATGTTTGTGTTTGATTGCGCATTTATGAAAGTAACCATGGAACGTTATCTCTGTTCCTCCGCCTCGTTACATTTCCCGTTATTGAGAGGCAGTGTGTGCTATTTTCTATTAAGGTTGCATTGGTCTTTTGTTGCAGCTGTCCTGTTCGCCCTTTTTACCTGTGGGACAATTTTGTTCGGAACTGTAGTTCTGTTCGTTCTCCGGGTGAGTCTCTCCTTATATGGAGCTTGGGCGATGTTGTGGACATGTGTGTGCGGGATTGCGCGCTTCTGAAAATAGTCTTAGAACGTTAGATCTGTTCTTTTCGCCTTGTTACATTTCCCATTATTGAGAGGCTAGGGCGTTTATTTTCTACCAAGCTTCTGTTAGTCTTTGCTAGTAAAGTTATGGGACGACGGTGCTCCGTCGGCTCGCGTGTAAAATGTTTCTCTCTTCTGGGAGATCGGGCGTTTACCCCTTTATGTTTCTGCATTTGACTGCGAGCCTATGAAACTAGCCGTTATCTCTGTTGCTTCGCCTCGTTATATTCCTCTTTATCAAGAGGCACGGAATTTATTTTCTATTTAACTCGTGTTAGTCTTTTAGCCGGTGATGTCCGGTGCTGCTGTCCTGTTCGTCCTTTTCACCTGCGGGACGATTTTGTTCGGAACTGTAGTTCTGTTCGTTCTCCGGGTGTGTCCCTCCTTATATGGAGCTTGGACGATGCTATGGACATGTTTGCGTTTGACTGCGAGCCCTCGATAGTAGCCTTGGAACTTTAGATCCCCGTTCCTTTCGCCTCTTGGTATACTAATTCCTATTCGTTTTCAGTGTTTGTTGGTTGTGTGTGTTTTATGTGTACCTTTTATGCTACTCGCCTGTTCTTATGCGTCTCGTTGCCAAGACAGGGCGTTTGTTGTTTCTGGCTCTTTCTTCTGTCACTTTGCTCGTAGAAGTATGGGAACCTTGTGCTCTGTTCCATTGGCCTTATTTGGTTTTCTTGCTGAAAACTTGGTGTTTGCGCTTCTACTCATTAGTGTGTGACAGTGAGCCGGTTTGTAGCTTTGGTACGTGTGTTCTTGTCTTGTCTCCTCCCTTAACTGTGGGGTTTCCCGCCTTAGTGGCCTTAGGGCTTAAAGAATCCCCTTGCTGCGTTTGGCTCCTCCCACCTCACACGTCACGTCCCGTTACATCCAGAAAAAGACTGGTCTCTGCAACCTTTTTACTGGTACTTGATTATGGTGATCTGTTGTACATGAATGCACCTGCCTATTACCCGTGCATGTTAGATATTGCATATCACAGTGCCCTGAGATTTATAACAAACTGTAAAGCACTAACTCATCATTGTATTTTGTACTCCAGGGCTGGCTGGCCTTCGCTAACATTGCGGAGGCTCAGTCATTGGTACCTGTTCATTTATAAAGCCATTCTAGGTAAACTCCCATCTTACATATGCTCTCTGATTGCACAGAGATCTGTCGGTAATTATACTCTGAGATCACACGATGTGGTCTTGTTTTCTGTGCCAAGTGCAAGGACCGAACTGGGAAGGAAAGCTTTTATGTGCTCAGCTCCACATACTTGGAATAGCCTTCAAAATGACTTGAAACTAAGGGAATTTGTCTCTCTGTCTGATTTTAAAGCTCTTATAAGTACAATGACAAATGATTTGGTTGGTACTTGTCGCTGTCTGTAGGTATTTTAATTTAGTTTAATTTATTTTAACGGTTTTAATGCATATTTTCCGTTTCCTTGTTGCTTGTTGTTGTGTTGTCTGTAACTTTTTATGCTGCTATTTTTGACCAGGTCTCCCTTGTAAATGAGATCATCGATCTCAATGGGACTAACCTGGTAAAATAAGGGTTAAATAAATAAAAAAATAAATAATCGGTTATGCTAAAGGCTTACTCAAGAGTAATAAATCTATCTCATAATTTGCTTATGAATAGTTCCAGAAAAGGTTCCAATGAGAAGAGTATTTATATAGAAGAGGTCTTCTCAATAGGAGCTATAAGGTAGGGTTTTATACAGAATTTCTTCAAGGCCCCCTGTTTAGTCTCTCCGAATGCCTTATTAGTCTCCCACCCTTCTAACTCAACAGGGTGTCTCAACAGGTGCACCAGCCTTTATTTCTCCAGCATTGCCATCACCACCAACCAGCATATCACATACTCGCGGGAAAATAAGAGATCAGTGAGATGGGACCTGGCTTCCTGGCTGGAGATCGAACACAGCTGCTGTGTGAAATCAGGAATTGCCTGCTGAGTCAGATGAGAGTTCTACCTCAAGCATTTCTCCCATCGTACTTAAACTGACACATCAAATATGCACAAGAAAACCTGCAGGGTAAAAATCTGTAGGTTGATGATTCAGAGGGAAACATAGACTTGGCAACCAGGGACAAGCAAGACTATGTAATGACAGAACTGAAGGTGCTTGAAATAGTCGCCAAATAAGCCCACATATAGCTCATCATTCACATAGTAAGAGGGAGTAACAAATAAAAGACAAAAGCCCTATTCGGACAGGATAAGTTTTTACAGGGGGAGGTGGGGTAATGTAATAATTACCGGAGGAGCTCCGCTATTTTAGTCCCGTCTGAATCTGACATGTCAGTAACTTTTACGGACTGCGCGCTCCTGCGCCAGTAAAGATTCCGGAGTCTTTTAAATGTCCACTGTTAAATGTCCTGTAAAAATTACCCCAGGTGAAAGCAATCCCGTACGAATTGACATGTCTGGTAAAATTCTGTTATTTCCTGTGAGAAATTAGTTTTCCCCAGTCTTTTCTCCTAGTTTTTCACGTAAGCACTCGAAGACTTTGGTTGCGCTCTTCGGTCCAAGTGCAAGCCACAACTATTGGCCGACCTCTAAATTAATGTAGCGTTACATTAAATAAGAAGACAGAGAGCAAAAAAAAAAAAAACAGGCTCAAAAGTAGGCTACAGTGGGGCAACGCTTGTGACAGTTTTAGGTAAGCTATAACTATAGCCTTACATACATGTTAATTGCCTAACACTGTTTTTCTCAAGATAACGTTAATAGAGAGGTGCAATGCAGGATTCCTCATGCTTTTTGTGGACATGTTTTCCATGTTTGACAATGTATTGTCTCCACGTAGTTTTTTGTTTTTTGGCGCCTGCATCTTTTCAATTGCTCCCTGCCAGCGATTTTATACCAGAAGCAATCAGTCTGCAGTGAAGATAGGATGTGTAACGTTGTATGACTTGTGGGGAACATTTTCGGTGTGACCACAACATGGAGTAGACACTCCCATCTCTGTATATCTAGACGCTGATTACGCAGATACTTTATCTTGTGCGAATCGGCCATTAACATTACAGACATCCTGTGATAATAATTACTTTTCAGACATTGTCCTGAAAACTTATCCCGTCCGAATAGGGCTAAAGGTGTCTGTAACTCAACACAGGACTCCACTGTGGGCTGGCTTATAACCACTTCACTTCCTCTCTCCATTAGCACCCTTGTAAAAGGCACTCATCCATTGCAGCTAAGCCTGTGACCTCACATTGCAACAGGAACTGGCTTAACAGCACGGCCCCTTATAGCAGACATGCTACAGAGAATTTGAACCGGCAGCATTCCTCCAAAATAGGAAGTTCCGTACGTCGCTGGAGCACACTGTCACGACACAAGAACAGAAAGGACTCCAACAGGTATAATTCTATATTACATCCCACTCTGACTGCAACCAGACTGGGTGTCTTGGTTAGACTGGGAAGATTCTTCTGTGTTTTAAAAAAAAAAGTTTAAAATAACATAAAAATAATATCATATCATTAATTAGTCTGACTTTGAGAAATGTAGTCCATTTTGGTTTTGTTAGTTGCTCAAATATTATTTGATGAAATATGATGAAAATGTATTAGTAAATCTCCATTTTAGAGCCGTGCACAGTCTTACAGTACTGAGAATGCAAGGGCGAGTGGAGGCAGAGAAACAAACTGGCTTAGCCAACTCCCACTCTAAAATGATATGCTTGTGATTCTTAATGTAACATCATTTTAGCCTCATTGGCACAGCACACACCATGTGTTTGAATTATATCCTATCCTATATTCCCACAGTTCTTCCCAAAACCATGGTAGGTGGTGTTATCGTCTGCTCAGTGGCACCTACATATTAACTCACACAGAAAATGTTAATGGCAAGGAACTGATGGGTCATGGTGTGAATGTTAAAATCTCATGTGGGTTGAAATTCAGGACTTAACTTTTAATAGCCTTTGAATATGTAAGACTGCAGAAGATGGGAAGCGAAAGGAGTAGAGGATGAGTTTGCTCTTAGATTGCTCCATAGACCGTGGGCCTGCATACTTTCAAGTACTGTAATATACAACCATTTTCTGTCTTGGATTTGGTATTAGTCCATGTCCTCTGCAAGCTTTCAAGGATGTTGCATTGGCAGAGCTGGCTTTTTCAAACAGCTTCTATCCTTTAAGTTGTCATTGGCAGGCACTTGCCACAAGTGCATACTGTGCACTATAGCCTTAACATCACAGGTTTGAGTTATGCCATTAGCTATGAATTGAACCACAGTGGCGGAACACAACTGGACAAGTTAGCAAAGGGATCCTCAGGTTAGCAGTGCATTAATTCATTCCATTGACATATCAGGTGCCTGCTGACTATTAGTTCGATCAGTGAGACACTTCCTTCCTGCATCTAGTGCAAGCACTCCTGTAGTACTATGTGATGTACTATGTAGAAGTGTTAAAATGGGTAAAAGCGCCAACTTTCAGTCAGTGCAGTTGCACACCGAGGATCAGGGGTTCGGGCCCCTGGTCCTGCCAGATCCGAGTATGGCCAGTGCCTTGAGGGAGTGACAATTGGCAGCTGCTCCCAGTGTGTGGGGAGGGACTCGGTGGGGGAGAAGCTCATCGGGCACAATCGGCCCCAGGAGTTGGAATCAATGTCAGAAGCTTGAGGAGTCGCACCTTGAAGAGGACCTGGTGCCCTCCTTCCTACTACCGGCTGACGGGATTGTGTAGCGGTGAATTCTCGAGCGGTTGCTACACGGGAATTGAATAACATAGGGTACAACTGGCTACCAAATTGGGGGGAAAAAAATTGTAAAAAAAAGTCTAAAACGGACACTGCTTTATGGGCAAGTGCATTGTAGAAGTAATTGTAGACACAAAACTGAGGAGAATGGGAGTCTGCATAGTGCAGTTTATATAGCGACTGATTTTCAACTGATATATGAATCCTCCTGTGTGGCTGGGGATGTGATTCCCTGCCATGGCACTTTCTGCACTGTGATCTCATCTCTATCCGTAACCCTCTTTGCTTTCCACCTGTCAGAATAAAGTGGAAAAATACATAAAGAGGCCAGACTGTCTGTTCTTCTTAAATAACTTGGGAAAAAGCTTAAATCAGTTGGGAGAGAAAATGACAAGAACAAAAAAGCTATCAGCTGATACGTGTGGATAAACGATGGACACTCGTCCCTGGTCACAACGCTGTGATTGGCTGACTTTCCTCTAACCAAGAAGGTGTCTGGGTAATCCATCCAAACGATTTTTTGCCCCTCCCCCCACAAACTGAGGGACATGGGAAAGTGAGATTAATTTCTATGAATTTAATTCATAAATATGCTTATATATTTATGAATATTGTTTCTATGGGATATTTATGCTGATAAGATACATGATAGATCTGTAAAATGCATAAATAATTTTTTTTTAATTGTTAGGCTTACATTTGTCCCCAAATAATACATTTTCCAAGCTAAAAATCACAGGCAAAAATATGCAGTGTATGTTCATTATTTCTGTGGTTCACTGCCTGTGTTGAGCGGAACCCCTGTCCCTGGTGTGGTCCCACACCTTGTGCCCTGCACTCAAATCGATAGCAGCAATTGTGGCGATGAGCATCGATAAATGTGATTGGGAAAGCAAAATCGGGGAGAAAAATATGGGAAAAGTGTTTTTTTTAAAATGTAGTCCTTTTTCATGTGTATTGTAAAGTAAGCAGGCTTCACATTCAATAGAACAGTAGGATACTAACTTGCTAAGTATGCTGTATGCCAACAGTCTGCCGCATAATGGGACTTGTTTAAGGTTGTGTATAAAAAGTGTCATAATTTCTACATGGTGAAACCAAAATGTATAAAAATACCCTTATACAAAGCTGAGAATTTGAATTTTAACCACACGTGAGTTGTTTCAAATCAAAAATTGTACAGAGCCTAAATATGTTTTTGTCCCAAACATGGAGGGCACTCTATATAAATGATTTATATATATCATATTACATTATATGTTTCCTGTTTGCCACCTCATTATATACAGTCAAGCCGGAAAGTCTGCACACCCCTTTCACCTTCTCCACGTTTTATTATGTTACAGAGTAAATTTTTTCTCAATTTTTTTTTCTACACAAAATAGCCCATAATGACAAAGTGAAAACAGGTTTTTAGACATTTGTGCTAATTTATTAAAAATCTAAGTGTAAAATATCATATGTACACAATGATATTGTGTTGATATGACACCCAAAAGTGAGCTGAGGTGCATTTTGTTTCCACTGATACTGCTTGAGATGTTTCTACAACTTAATTGGAGTCCACCTGTGATAAATTCAATTGATTGGACATGATTGGGGATTGCCAACACCTGCCTATATAAGGTCCCACAGTTGACAGTGCATGTCAGAGCAAACTCCAAGCCATGGGGTCAAAGGAATTATCTGCAGACCTCAGAAACAGGATTGTGTCAAGGCATAGATCTGGAGAAGGGTACGGAAAAATCTCTGCAGCTTTACAGGTCCCAAAGAGCACAGTGGCCACCATCATTCGTAAATGGAAGAAGTTTGGAACCACCAAGAATCTTCCTAGATCTGGCCGCCCGGCCAAACTGAGCAATCGGGGAAGACGGGCCTTGGCCAGGGAGGTGAGCAGGAACCCGAAGATCACTCTGACAGAGCTCCAGCGTATCCTTGTGGAGATGGGAGAACCTTTCAGAAGATCAACCATCCAGGCAGCACTCCACCAATCAGGCCTTTATGGTAGAGTGGCCAGACGGAAGCCCCTCCTTAGTAAAAGGCACATCACAGCCCGCTTGGAGTTTGCCAAAAGGCACCTAGAGGACTCTCAAACCATGAGAATCAAGATTCTCTGGTCTGATGAAACCAAAATTTAACTTTTTGACCTGAATACCAAGCGTCACGTCTGGAGGAAACCAGGCACCGCTCATCACCTGGCTAATACCATCCCTACAGTGAAGCATGGCGGTGGCAGCATCATGATGTGGGGATGTGTTACAGCAGCGGGAACGGGGTGACTAGTCCTGATAGAGGGAAAGATGAATGCAGCTAAGTACACCGAGATCCTTGAAGAAAACCTGCTCCAGAGCGCACTGGACCTCAGACTGGGGCGAAGGTTTACCTTCCAACATGACAACGACCCAAAGCACACAGCCAAGAGAACAAAGGAGTGGCTTCGGAGAAAGTCTGTGCATGTCCTTGAGTGGCCCAGCCAGAGCCCAGACCTGAATCCAATTGAACATCTGTGCAAAGAGCTGAAAATGGCTGTGTACCGACGCTCCCCATCCAACCTGACGGAGCTTGCAAGGATATGCCAAGAGGAATGGGCAAAAATGTCCATAAACAAGTGTGCCAAGCTTCTTTCCCAAGACGCCTTGAAGCTGTAATCGCTGCTAAAGGTGCAGCAACCAAGTATTAGGCTAAGGGTGTGTACAGATATGTAACCCCTAAATAACCTATTTTTGTCAGTAAAATAAAATTGCATATTTTCTAAAAACCTGTTTTCACTTCGTCATTATTGGCTATTGTGTGTAGATGTTTGAGGCAAAAAATGAACTCAATCTATTGTAGTATAAGTCTGTAACGTAATAAAATGTGGAGAAGGTGAAAGGGGTGTGCAGACTTTCCGGCTTGACTGTATATAGGATTTGGACAAAAAATGGAAACAACACGCCGCTCCCTTCCAGTCCACTTTCCTATCATTCTCCCTGTTTTGCCCATTCCTCTCGTTTCATGTTATTTTTTTCCTTTTACCCTGTGTGTCTTCTGTGTTGTGCAGGCTGGGCGTGGTTTCCCTCCTCGTTTCCTCATTCCCCTCTCATTATCCCACAGCCTATCACTCGTTTTCCCTGTTCGCATTCCATACGCACTCTCATTGTCGCATTCACTCTCGCATACATTCCGCACGCTTCATTCATTAGTCTCCCTATTTATTCTCCCTTCTACATTTGTCTCTTCTGCCCTCGCCAACCCTGCTTTCTGTCTCGCCAGTCCATCTGCCATTCGCCCAGCTCCTGTCCGCCCTACCCAGCTACCTCGTCTGTCCCTTACCTCTTGTCAACCCCGCATCCAGACCTTCATCCAGCTCCCCACTCCCTTATGTGTTCACATCCCTTAATAAATACTCCGTTGGAGTTTATTGTGTGAGTCTGTCTCCGAGTCCTGCATTTGGGTCCATTCTAGTTTTGGGGAAACGTAACAGAATGAACTGGCCAGCATGGACCCAGCGGACTCGGAGCAGCTCCACCACACCCTTGCCTGCCAAGGGGCGATAATCAGCCAGCACGGTCTACACCTGGAAGACGTCCAGGAGACCCTGAAGACCACATCTGACCAAGTGGGTCAGATGGGTACCATGATGAATCAGCTGTCCATCCAGCTGCCCCTCCCGAGGATCCACGCCAGTCAACCACCACCGGTTCCTGAGGCCCAATTCCACACCTTCACTACCGAGATGCGCAGGGTCTTTGATCACCAGTCTGCGGCCGTGACGCTACCCAGCGCCTGCTCCACCTTTGTCAGGGGAACTGCAATGTTGCAGAACATGCGGTCCAATTCCACACCCTGGCGGCTGAATCCGGCTGAAATGACGCCGCCCTCCAAGCGGTTTTCCTAGACGGGCTGAACGAAAACATAAAAGATGAGCTAGTGACGTGGGACGAGTCCAGTTCACTGGACAGCCTTGTTTTGCTTGCTATCTCCCTCGACAACTGTCTGCGAGCCCAGGCTCGAGAGAAGACGGGTCGACTGGGTGCTTTCACTCTACCCCTCCGTTCACGAGTCCATTCACTGCCTCGACCCTCCACCTGTCCATCTCAAACGGTGCCCGATCCGCCGGAGGCCGAACCCATGCAGTTAGGTAGAACCCTGGTTGACACTAAAAAGTGACGCCGAAGATTGAACTCCGGCTCCTGCTTCTACTGCGGTGTCCAGTAGTGCGGTGACCACTACGTAGCTTCCTGTCCTGTTCGCCCAAAAGAGGTGGCTCGCCGGTAGACCTGGGCGTACTGGCGAGCCCTATTTCTGCCCCTTCACTTGCCCAGTCTCACTTCCAATTAAAAGCCACTCTCTGTTGGAGTAATCAGTCTGCATCCCTGTCCGCCCTTGTCGACTCCGGAGCCAACGCCAATTTCCTTGATGCCAGCTTCTTTGCACAGTCTAGAATCCCCACTGAAAAACTCTCGAACCCACTTAAAGCTTACGCCCTAGACGGCAAACCTCTGGCCCAGATCACTCACTCCACCATTCCCCTTCAACTCGTTCTGTCTGGCAATCACCGGGAAACCATTCAATTCCTCGTCATCCAGTCATCGCAGTTACCCATGGTTCTCGGCCAGCCAGGGCTCAAACTTCACAACCCTCACCTCAACTGGGAAACAGCTCAAGTGCAAAGCTGGAGCTCTAAGTGCCACTCCGTCTGTCTCCGTTCTGCTCTGCCTCCGTCTGGAGGCGCTAGGCCGGCCCCTAGCACCTCAAAACCCCAACCTGTCTAATGTTCCCATGCAATACTATGACCTCGCTGAGGTATTTAATAAGTCTCTTGCCTTGTCCTTGTCTCCCCACAGACCGTATGACTGCGGTATCGACCTGCTTCCTGGGGCAGCACTCCCATCCAGCTGTCTCTACAACTTGTCCGTTACTGAGAGGGCCTCCACGGAAACGTACATTCACGTTTCGCTGGCTGCAGGTATTATCCGACCTTCTTCATCCCCGGTGGGGGCAGGATTCTTCTTTGCCTCTAAGAAGGATGGCTCCCTCCGTCCATGTATTGATTACTGTGGCCTTAATTCCATCACTGTCTGCAATAAATATCCACTGCCCTTAATCAATTCTGCATTTGAACCCCTTCACGGCACCACTATCTTCTCTAAACTGGATCTCCAGAATGCCTACCACCTAGTCCGGATCCGGGAGGGAGATGAGTGGAAGACGGCGTTCAACACCCCCCTAGGGTACTTTGAGTACCTGGTTCGGGCTTATTAGCGGCCCAGCTGTATTCCAGGCCCTAATTAGTGATGTCCTCCGCGACCTCAACCGGTCAGTCTTTGTGTACCTTGATGATATCTTGATCTTTTCCAAAATCCCCCAGAAACACGTCATGCATGTGAGGCAAGTTCTCCAGTGGCTGTTGGAGAATATGCTGTATGTCAAGGCAGAGAAATGTGAGTTTCACGTCCTGTCCGTATCGTTCCTGGGCTTTGTCATTGAGGCCAAGATCAAACCTGACCCTGCGAAGATCCAGGCTGTGGCGGAGTGGCCCGCCCAGTATCCCGCAAACACGTACAGCAATTCCTGGGCTTCGCTAACTTCTACAGGCGGTTTATCCGCGGTTATAGCCAAATCGCTGTGCCCCTTACCAACCTCACCTCCCCCTCCATTCCGTTTCCTGGTCTGCTGAAGCTAACAATGCTTTAACCACTCTTAAAACCAGGTTCACCTCTGCACCCGTCCTGACTCACCCGGACCCCGACTGCCAATTCGTAGTGGAGATGGATGCCTCCGACTCCGGAGTGGGAACCATCCTGTCCCAACGTTCTAGCGATGACCAGAAGATCCACCCCTGTGCCTTCTTTTCCCGCCGGCTTACACCAGCCCAGCATAACTACGATGTTGGGAACCGTGAGTTGTTGGCAGTCAAACTCGCCTTGGAGGAATGGAGGCACTGGCTGGAGGGGGAGGAGCACCCCTTCTTAGTTTGGACTGACTACAAAAACCTTGAGTACATCCAGTCTGCTAAACGCCTTAACTCCCGTCAAGCCCATTAGTCCCTGTTTATTGGTCGCTTTAACTTTTCCATTACTTACAGACTCGGTTCCCGCAACACTAAGCTCAACGCCGGGCGTGGTTTCCCTCCTCGTTTCCTCATTCCCCTCTCATTATCCCACAGCCTATCACTCGCTTTCCCTGTTTGCATTCCACACGCACTCTCATTGTCACATACATTCCGCACGCTTCATTCATTATTCTCCCTATTTATTCTCCCTTCTACGTTTGTCTCATCGCCAGTTCGTTCCGTCAGGTTATGTTTGTAAGACGTGTTACTTGGCCATTGTCTTTTGTGTTTGTTAATTTGTCAAGTCTGCCTTTTTCCAGTTTGCCCACAAGCCTGCTTTCCCGCTCAGCTTCTGCCCTCGCCAACCTTGCCTCCTGTCCATCACCAGTCCATCTGCCATTCGCCCAGCTCCTGTCCGCCCTACCCAGCTACCTCGTCTGTCCCTTACCTCTCGCCAAGCCTGCATCCAGACCCTCACCCAGCTCCCCACTCCCTTGTGTGTTTGCATCCCTTAATTAATACTCTGTTGGAGTTTATTGTGTGAGTCTGTCTCCGAGTCCTGCATTTGGGTCCGTTCTAGTTTGGGGGAAACGTAACACAACACACGCATGAAAAAGGACTTTAATTTAGAAGTTTTTGAAGTAACAAAATTACAATTTCAAAGGCACACTACACAGGTGAGTCATATTAAGTTGAATGGCAAATAGCAGTTTGTGTCTAAAGAGACCCGAATTGCAGGTACATTGGTCACAAAAACTGCAATATGATTTCATATGGCAAGGGGAACAGTGTCAAAAGTTATGACAATATAAATAAACTGCATCAGCAAGGAGAAACAGTGGTTAAAAGTTTGTGGAAACTTAACAGGATAGTTTCTATACACCCCAAAACTATGGCCTCAGAACTATTGCTACAGAATTCAATCAACACCTCTGAGACCCAGCCGCAACACAAACTGCACGTTGTGAGCTTCACAAAGCTGGTATTTTTGACAGGGCTGACATTTGGAATCTGATTGTATTTAAGGCTAATGCACAAAGATGCAGAACCTGATTTAAGGAGCACAAAACCTGGACCTCGAGCAATGGAAAAAATTTATATTGTCTGATGAGTCATCGTTTACTCTTTTTCCTACATCTAGTTGTCTGTTGCCAGCTGTAAAACATGTTAAACATGTACAATTTTTGTGACTGCAGTCTTACTATCAGTTTACCTAATCTGCTATCAGTAAACTAATAATCAGATGTGCAATGGATGTGCTAAATTATGCTTAAATTTATATTTTCTCCAGTATCATCATGTCTCCTTCTATTCTATTCTATTCTAAAAGCTAGAAGCATTTTTCCTTTTTCCAGTAAAATGGAGTGACATTTGTCAATTTAACTAACATCAAGACATCGAAACATTGCCTGTCTTCTGCTGTAAAAGGCTTTGCCATTATCAACCGTCAGTAAAGCACACAAACCATTCAAAAGTGTATCTAACTTGAGTTCGGGAAAAAAACAAACATTATTTCAGTATTTCAATATTACTATAGTGTTTTCAAGTGTTTCATTTTAAAATAACTCCCATTCATAAAATTTTGAGAGTTCAGTATACTAAGTGTGCATCAATCCAATGACTGATCTACACACCTGGCACTGACCGGTTTGACCAATAATGGTTTGCAGTGTACTCAAGTTCTGTGATTTCTCATTCCCTTTAAGGTATCTGGGACGAGCACACAGATCAGAACCTGTAATGAGCCATACCAAACATATTTGCACAGTGCCCCCTGTTGCCCTGCCTTGCACTTGCACACATGTCCCCTAGCTTGCATGGTATCGTAGAGTTGTATTTCGGATGTGTGGAAAGCCATAGGCATCTTATTGGAATGATGTAGTTGGCTCACTGCTTCAGCAGGTGTATGTTTTGAAGACGCAATCGATGTTTTATGGATGAGCAGAGGGAGGGATCTGGCTCTAGTTTCAGTGTATTTGGCAGGGAGAATAAAGGCTTGACCAGTTGGGACCACAGATGTGCCAGCAACTGGAATTACAGCATTTGAAGCAAAGTTTCCCTACTTATCCTCAGAGTGAGGAGAACTGTCCTAAAAAGTTACAATGGAAACTCTGAAAGAGATACTTTCCTAAAGATAATATTATCTGATCATTAGTCTGGTAAAAAAACAAAAAGCAGAGAAAGATATATCACTTTTGTAGAGCTCAAAGCCACCAGGGTTACCAAAACAGGGTTAAGCCAGACTTCAGAAAATAATGTAACTAAGCAGCTCCGCTTGTTCACATAGCTAGGTCACATCTGTTTTGGCTCCATTCAGTGGACATATCTCTGTCTGTCCTAAACCTATAATCCTGGATGATCCTCGGTATCAAACTATTGATCACTGAAAATGATCATATGGAATGAAGATTTAATAACTGTTCAAAGACTGATTTCCCACAGCAAGTCAATGTTAAACCTGCTCATTGTCCATAACACTTTGATTCCTTAGATACACGCCATTACTGACATACTGAGCCCGTAACTGGCTAAGCTACAGGACCAGCTGTAGTGGTTAGTGTGCTGGGCTCTGGACCAAAAGGTCGTTTTGAAGCCCAGCTGGGGACCAATCTGTTTAATTCTTCAGGGAGACCCTCCACCTTAATTGCTTATGCATAAATGCATTAAAGACTAAGTATAATTGCCAATAGTTCTTCACAAGCACACCTGCAAAGCAAATCAATGTGATATTTTATTGATCGAATTTGTACTATAAATAAAATTTAGAAGCATCTAATTTATAGCACAGGAAGGTACTATTATTGCTAACATTGATGGTGAGTATATGGCTTTCAGTTTCAATGCATCAAATGCATTCATTAATCATTCACTATCTTGGATGCTGCCCGCCATTGTTTAGAGGAAGTTTGTGCACATTCCCTGAGTTCATTTACTGTTTTACTCTGTGTACCTCAGAAGTTTCAATTTTTTTTTTTAGGTGTCCTCCTGAACTGCCATAGCACTGTCTTTAGCCAACCTGGTCTCTTACTCTCCCTTAATTACTTTCACCTGATGCCACCATCCATCATGGCATCAGTGAGAGGAGAGGAGGGCAAATAGGGGGCAAGAACAGTGGCCAGAGGGGTTTATTTACAGGGAGCGCTTCACTTCTTGTAAATCTCTCCTCCCTGTAATAACTTTCAGCCTGGAGGGCAGTGAACTCTGCAGCTCACCCTGCATTTTGCCTCTTAACTGGACTCTATGGTACTTTCAAACTACTTTGTATTCTCTTCTGATAGAAAAGCCAACATGTCTCCCTTACTCCTCAAGAACACGGAAAACGACACGGCATTCTGTATCAGGGAGATTTTTCAGCAGCAACAGTTCTTTCGTTTGTGAAACACCCTTTTCACAAATAAATACCTTGCAACACTTGCATCGCATCACAGATTCTTCATAATAACCAGATGTTCAACTCCTGCATTCCTTATATCCTTTATACTTCCTTCTCTAGGACGTTCAGGTTGGATGTGTAAAAACAGATTTACGCATCCAGCCGCTGGAGTCTTCATGATGTGAATGTTGGACAAAAAAAATGGTGTGCCTCATAAAATCTGACAAAAAGAGGGAGCAAGCCGGGGCTATAGCCTCGTCCCAAATCTGCATAGCACCAGCGCAGCCCCCCCCCCCCCCCCCCCAAGCATATCCTCACTATTTCAAAATTTAATTAAAATTAAAATCTAATTAGGCAGACAATTCCTTTGTAAATCTGTTCATGTGTAATAAAATAGGCCAGGCCATTGACCACTGGAGGCCGCCTATGCCTTCTGTGTAGCCTATGATGTGTCCTGTTTATGGGAGAGGGGGCTCGTGAATGTGTACAGAATAGGCTATGTATCTAGCATTACATTGTATCTACATTACATTACATTACAATCATTTGGCAGACGCTTTTATCCAAAGCGACGTACAATAAATGCATATTGACGCGACTACAAAGCAAATCCGACAAAGCACAACTTTCTCACAGCGTAGGAGCTATCCCTAGTAATGAACATGAGTAGTACACACAGTCAGCTATACATTCTGAACTAAAAATAACCAAAAACACAAGTTAAATAGAAAACAAGCAAAAAAAAAAAAAAAAAAAACAGGAAGCGAGAACTACAGAATGGCCCTATATAGGTATTTTAGTCGAGGTGGAGTCTGAAGAAGTGCGTTTTCAGACCACGACGAAAAACAGACAGTGTTTCAGCTGAGCGCAGCAGAGTGGGGAGTTCGTTCCACCACTGGGGAGCTAGGGTGGAAAAGCTCCGCAGTCAGGACGAGCGGGAGCCGTTACCACGGAGGGGGGGGGAGTGCAAGTCGCCCTGCAGCAGCAGAGCGAAGTGGTCGAGCAGGAGCGTAGTGCTGGATTAAGTCCTGTAGGTAGGAGGGGCCTGACCTTTTGGCTGCAGTGTAGGCCAGGGTCAAAACTTTGAACCTGATCCTGATCCTGTCATGCTGGCAATATTCTCTGAATGTCTGGGTCATTAGGCTATATTTATTTTGAGTGTGTGAGATGGCAATACATAACCTAGGCTAAATCAGCGCATAATTTGTTATTAGCGTTTGCGATAACTGGCTACATATATAAATAGCCGCCCGTGGTCTGTGCGAGGTTATCTGCGGTTCACCACGTGAACTCCACAGTGTCTAAATTTCATGAGCACCCACACACAACTATAAAGCACCACCTTAGCACCTCCAACCAAAATGTTCTGGCGCCGCCCCTGCAGCCAGCTGATACCTCTAATTGAAAAGCTAATTATCCATGGAGGCTAGTGATGAAGCTGATCTTGCACTGCTCTTGGAATGAGCTGAACAAATGTATGTACTTGCAATCTTCCTTGTACAAGTCGACAACTGACAGCTAACCAAAATCCACTTGATGGGCCTCTTTGTGAGTTCTCAACAGGTAGCTCAACCTGACCTGACCACATGTCAGTTGCCACTGAGGCCATTTATCAGACCAAATTGTTTTGTTCTGGCACAAAAAATTAAGTCGATTTATTTTGTCCCTGTGCCGTCATCGTGCTTTGGTGACCATTCAAAGGCCTGAGATGCAATAATCAAACCCTTGTGATGTTGATTATGAACTTGTAATAGTAATACTTATTATTATTATTATTATTATTATTATTATTATTATTATTATTATTATTATTATTATTATTATTATTATGTGTAATTTGTTTAAAAATGTCCTCTGAAGATTGAATGAAAATAGATGAGGTGTACATAAAAAAGACTTGAAAGAAGTGTGGTTGCAATGTCTGCCCTAGCTTATACCGAAATTACATGCCACAAACAATGGACAGCTAACATCTGACCATGTTTGAATGTCATTTCATTGTATAAATGGTTAGAATTCCTTTGCTAGATGAGATTCAAGCATTGACTGGCCAGCGCTATGCTATAGCCAGTATAAAGCTCTGCTATTGATTTGTTGTATCCATTTATGGGCCTTTGGGGAATTACTGTGGTGGTTATCTGGGTCTATTGTTATCTCAGTTAGATGATTCTGACATGAAACATTCATGCGTTACAAGAAAGGTTTCAAAGAGCTTGATTGATTGACGGCCCAAATTCTCCTGGGAGCTGGAGTACCTAATTCACCTGTGCGCATATTTTGCTGTGTTGGTACACTGGTTTGTATATCCTGTATGCCATTGACTGTAAGCCTGAGATAACCACGTTATAGTTGGAGTCAGATCCATACCCAGAAGCCAAGCTGCAGTAGTCGTGGTTGGAGTGGGAGTGAAAAAAAACAAAAACAGAACGCAGGCTGCTCTGTGTGGCTGACACTTGTTGTTTTTGGTGTTGTTTTGCTGTAAAATGGCACATTATCGTTGTCATAAAGATGCAAGAGTGAATGAAGACAATGACAATCACCGTTCAACTTAGTTAGCAACACCGGTGGGAGGGAGTTACAAGTACAAAGCAGACAATATGCAAGTACCATATTCGCGTCTGCCTCTTGTATTTAGCATAATTGATCTTTATTCTAAATTAATTAGCGAGATAGTTTTTTTGACATATTTTTAGGGCGGTTTCAGCTTTATTGGACAGCATAGTGTAGAGAGACAGGAGGAATCGGAAGTGAGAGAGAGGGAGAGACATGCGATTAAGGTCACATGGTCGGAATCAAACCGCAACGTTGTGTCTTGCACTGATCAATAGAGCCAGCAACCTTAAAAAAGAGATAAAAATAAGGTATGCAATTCATGAAATCATTTTCTTTTATAGGGACGGGATATATGCCAAAAAACTATCCCGGCTGAGGTACTGGAAGTGTATCTGTCAGTGATAATCACTTATTAGTGTATATCAGTTCCTAATAGGAAACACTGGCATCATGTTTGGACCCTGAATTTCTGCCATGCAGTTATCTTACATCACGTCAACATGGTAAACAGTAAAACAAATTAACTTTTAACCAGCTTTTGAACACATTTTTAAACTTATGTTAAAAACTGAAAAGTTAAATTGTTATCTTCCTCCGGAGTGTTTAGGATCAAATCAATAACAGCTATGAAAATGTATTTGGTGCTCTGAAAGCAGACAAACATACACAAGGTAAGGGTTCCCGAGATTCTATGTTGGTCTGGAACCCACCAACAACAGCTTTGAACATGCTGGTTAGGATTAGTGCTGTAGAGAGGCAGCAGTGGGACATTTGTTTTTAACTTTAGTTAAACTTACAAAAACTGAAAGGTAAAGTTGTTACCTTCTGTAGTTTTTATCTTCCTCAGGAGTGTTTAGGATGAATCAATAACAACTCTAAAGATGTATTTGGTGCTCTGAAAGCAGACAAACAGATACGAGGCGAGAGTTCCTGATTGGAAAACAAAACTGTGAGATGCAGAGTTTGTCTGGAACAACAACTGCTTTGAACATGCTGGTTAGGATTAATTCTGCAGAGAGGCAGCAGAGTGGCACTTTGCTTGCTGGCTAAGGAGTGCACAGTGTTTCTCCTGGAATTGAGATCTTGGTGTGGTGGTCGAGAGCATTTTGAATTCCACGATGTAAATCTGGATGTTTTAGGCTTAGTGAGTTTTGAGAGCAACATAACATGATTATCCTTTTCACTATTTAACAGTTGAATATTTTTATTTAAATATAGAAGACACAACAGTATAATGACACATTCTACGTGTTAAATGTATACAGACATATATAAAATGTCTGTATGCATTTATATACAAACACACACACACACACACACAATGACAGAGTTTTTCAGAGCCACAGAACTGTATGTTCTGATACAGTTCTGTGGTCAGAGAACTTGATTCGTCGCGGCTTGGGAGATAAAGTGGACGTCCCGTTGAACACCTTTTCCGGTATAGGCTACTGCTATGCTAGCGCATTTCATCGTTGGGTTCATTCCAATCACTTATTCTCACTCCTTGCATTCTTTTCTAGCATCCTTTCCTTGCTCCTTAGCTCCACCCAATGGAGGACGCAAGGAAAGGATACAACAATCAGATACTAGGACGGAGGAATCGAGGCACCATATGAGGGAGGGGAAGGGGTCGGAGAACCAGACGCGACCGGAGGGGGATCCAAAAGCTACCCACTAATGTGGGAACCACAAGTAGGGTGAAAGAAAAGGAATGCCCTGTAGGAGAAAAAAGGTAACCAAGGTCACAGCCTCCAAGAGGACTGAAATGAAACTGAGGAAAGAACTAGAAAAGAGAAAGAAAAAAGGAAAAAGAAGCCCTATGGAACTAAACCTAAACTATAATCTAAAGAAGTTCCTGCATGTCTTTGCAAAGAAAGAAAAGCAGTCTTCTAAGTCCTATACTAAATTACCCAGCTAGTGCGAAAACTGAGTGACACAAAAGCACGGAACAAAGAAGATGCGGCGCTTAAATAGCCGGCCCGCACCTGGAGCCCATAATTGGTCATGGAATGCGGAAAACATGACGAGACCTCACAGCCGTGAGAGGCAACACCCGCAGAAAAGGCAGAGCAGGCTGCAAAACCATGACACACCATACATTAGGCAAATGGAACGTTGTTCAGTTAAGCGTCCGCGTCCCGATGCTAATTTCATTTGGAATTAGTGTATATTTACAAAAAACAATAAAGTTGATGAGGTAAAACATTAAATATATTTTCTTTGTACTGTTTTCTATTAAATATATGTAAAAGATAATTTACAAATCACTGCTTTCTGCTTTTATGTGCATTTTACATACTGTCCCAACTTTTTTACAATTGGGGTTTGTAATAACTAGGTATCTGCCAGGATATGTTGTGTTTAGAGTCAATGAGAGCGTTGTGGGTAGAGTCAATGAGAGCGTAATAAAACAAAGGATATTATACGTTTACTGTTTAAATAAATGTATAACATAATTTACTGGAATTTCACCGTGCATTTCATGGTTGACATAATCTCATTTGCCTGATGGCTGGGTTACCAGAGTTTTCTTGGCCAAATATTACCAAGGTAATGGTAAACTACAGTTTATAATTAAAATAGTTGAAAGCTTGATTAAAGATTTAAAATTGTTTTATAAAAAAAGATTAAAAGTAGGGTAATAAACAACATGCTTGTCTTTCAATGGCAATTTCTAGAATCTAAAGCTGGGCTTACACTGTACGATTTGAGTCCGTTTTTAACCCGATTCTGCTGTCACCGACAAACTTCGGCAAATCGTGCCGAATTTCAGCTAGGATCAGCCGTCGTTTGACGTGCAGTGCGAGAGGGAGAGAGATGCCCAATGAACTACCTTGAGGACATCCGACGAGCTGAAGGACAAGCGGATGAATTTCTGATGTCAGAAATTTTGGCCGGCTTTCATGTAGTGTGAGCAGATCACGACCCGATTTCCCGAAAGTCATTGTGCGGCTAGCTCACTGCACACACACAGCTAGCCTCCATGTACAGTAGGCTACATGCAGCCTAGAGGACTGTATTTCAGCTGATTGTTATACAGTGGTGTGTACATCAACACAGCAGCCTGAAAACTACCTTACCTCCAATTATCTTAGCAAAATTTACATGCTGTATTCAGTGGCGATTTTAGCATGACATTTCTGGAGGGGCAGTTTTGTATGACGTCACCATAAAAAAATAAAGATAGCCAATTAGTCTACGGTAGGCCTATGCTATGGGCTGTGCTGTAGGCCTAAGTGCCAGGGAACAGAAAGATTTCAAAACTGAATACAATGTATCGCTTCAGCACAACACAGAACCCTACATTGAGGTTGCCTATACTGCAACAAAGTAATAGGATGAGACAGACCCGTTTCTTCAATAACTTGCATGCTTTATCAAAACCGTAAATACAAGCATATGACACGTTGTTAACTTGTAGGAAAGTGAAAACAAGTTTGATCAAGTTTATCCAGAACTAATGCAATTACAGCCTAGCTAAAATACAAAAAACGCAAAGCATGCCAACGGCATATTATAATAACGAGGATTATCATATAAATGTCAAATAAATATGCAAACATTTAATACAAACATTTGGTATTGCTTTAGCTATGTTAAGACATGCCTTAAAGAAAGTTCAAAAAGGTAAACATAGGTGTCAACCTCTGGAGAGAGCTGCCCTTATTTTCACGCCTGCAAAACTATAAATTCACCAAAAACCGTATAAAACATTATCTATTATCTATTAAAATCACTAGCCACCAGTTATTTGTCTGATTCAAGTTTATTTAATATATTCATGTATTTAGCTTTTCACATAATAATGAGTGTGTAACAAATTCAGCAAGGTGCTTAGATCATAACTTACAGTCCTGATGCGCTACTTGCTTTTCCCGCGGCCTCAGAAATCAAGCGACTATCAGAGAGAGGGAGAAAGAAAATGTGATTCCAGCGATTAAATTATGTTGGAAAATGTTTAAAAAAAATGTGTTAGACTAGATTTCCTGTATCATAACCTTATACGCCTGTATACCTTCGAAAAGTTGGAAAAATCATATTTTATATGGGCAAACTAGCATTAGCGATACACACACTGAATTGGCTTTGTTTATGTTTATTTCCTGGTCATGTCAGCCCACGTTAACGACGGTAACTTAACGTTTATTATTTTTTCGCCACCTGTTGCTAGGCAGAATTAGTAGGGGCAAAAACATTTCTGCCCCTCCGCCCAATATAATTTGCGGCAGGTTTTCCCTGCTTACGCAGATCACGCTCACGTTGTTTCCCTAGCAACGGTGGGGCAGAGTGCTCCGCTGCCCCACAGCAGAGACATAGGACAGGGAGCACAGTCCGCAGCGTGAGCACACACATACACACAAAGGAAACTACTCAAAAACAGCACTATAAGGAGTGTGAGTCAAGTTTATTATATTTATACATGCCAATTTCACGATTGAATTACTGTTTTGTATTAAATATAAAATACATTTTGCCACAACGTTCAGATGTTAGAAGTATCTTGCACAACATCACCACGTCTGGTGGGGCACTGCCCCACCTGCCCCTAATGTAAAAACGCTACTGGCTGTATTGCCCACGTCTTCCCAACCACCTGCGGATCCATACACGTCAACGCCTCTTATTTTTTGACGGTTCAGCGCACAGTAACGCACATAGTCCCAAAACTGCACACATCTCTCAACAATTTTCGACCGTTTATTGTCGTACAATGTGAGCAGCAGGTTGTGAGCTTTATTATCTGTCCGATTACTGTCGACGGTCGATTTAATCGTGCAGTATGAGCTGTCAACAATGGACAAGTCGCACAGTGTATTCCCGGTTTAAGACTAGTTCCATGTTTGCTTTTGCCCCTGGTTGATAAGCTATTTTGTGTGTACACACAGTATTTGTATGTGTGTGCATGTGTATGTATGGGGGTATGTGTATGTGGGTGTATATGAGTGAAGGATGAACAGAGGACGACAGATAAAAGCCAGCCAAGTTTGGATGTCTTGTCCCAGCGTCTAGGAACAATGAACTGTCACTCATGGTGTGGGATTACGATGGATATCCTTTCAAAATCCCTGAACAGAGACCTTCACCAGGGAGAGATTAACCATGAAGTTGTAACACCTCTGCAGTTACTGTTAGTGAATTCCCCCGCATTCCGTTGCCTGTGTTATGAGGCTGTGAGCCTCATGATGTCTTCCCTCTCTGGGTACAGAGGGTATCGGCATGATTTGTCTTCCAAAGGGGGTAGTGCTTGTGAGAACTTTTTTTTCTCATTCATATCTACAACTGAGAAATAATATGTGACAGGGGCTGGTAATTTGGTCCACAAGGAACATGGGGTAGTTTTTCAGTTTTTTATAGTTTATGATGTGAACATGGGAAGATTATTCTATATGGTATGCATAGGTATTTCTTACACAATGTGGCTCAAGCTCATAGGTGCTTTTCATCCACTAAACATGAAAAGCACCTATTACAGTTTTTTACGATTGCTTTGACTCATTTTGCACAACAGAGTTTCAATGTGCAAAACTCTTAACACAAAATGCTATACTGCTCATTTTGGGTTCAAAATGTAATATAGCATGCAAAATAAAAATACCACTGTCAAATCAGAAAATATTATATTCTAAAGTTTATCACAGCACCAGAACATTAGATATTTCAAACAATGAAGTTAAATCATTGCTGCATTTTCAATATACAACAGTCATCATGAAATAATGCTGCCAAACACAAAATCCTTCTGATAAAAAAAGAGTTTGAAAGTGTTCTTTGGTCATAACGCAAAATGCTATACTCCTAATCTTGGGCTCAAAATCATATATAGCATGCACAATAGAAACAACTGAACCAAATTAGATTGTATTTCATGCTAAAGTTTATCATAGTGTCAGAACAGTGGATATGTTCATCGTTGAAGTTTAATTATTGGTGCATTTTCAAATACAACGGCCATTATCAAATAATGTGGTCAAACACAAAAGACTATGCAATGGTCATTTCCTCATAAGTACTTGAAATTATGTACAGCAATCATCCCCTGTGATAGACTGCAGTTTTGCACTTGTGTTTTTATGAAAGACAAACTAAATATTAGATTAGATTATATGAAGTTTAATCATTAAAGAAAAATCATACAATAATGCAATACTGTAAACTGAACTGTATTGAACAGTAAAAACAAAAACAACAGTAAAAGCAAAAACAGTTACAGTAACAACAAACTTTACAGTAAAGTAACAAAAAAACTGCTTCTCGGTGCTTAAGCAGCATTTTGCCTCTCCGCTGCATTTGGCCACAGAATTTTGTCGACGTCACATCTGATGTCTTCGTTGGCAAGACAGCGCTGGTAAAATCTTTTAGAGTGCCTTATCCACCCCTGACACTGCTGGGCTGTAATGTCATCACATGCCTCATCCATGGCCTGAAGGAGCGTTTCCTGCTCATATGGACCTATCGTATACCTTCCACCTCCAGGCTGAGAAAAACTCCTCGATGGGGTTCAGAAAGGGGGAGTAAGGTGGAAGGAATTGGAATCGGAACTCTGGATGGGCTGTAAACCAGTCTTGCACAGCCAATGCACAATGGAAGTTTACATTGTCCTAGACAATGATGAATACCATCTGAGCATTTGACTGTACGAGACGGTTGTACAGCCCATCCAGAAAATGTATGAGGTGCAGTTGTATGCCCCCAACAGAGGGTCATGCTGACCAATCAGGGATGGATGTGTGTGGGCCTGCCCAATGGTCTCAGGGCCGGGTCTAGGCAAACTAGGCATGTACAGTACCTATTACCTATATACTGTATATTTACTGTACATGGTCCACGACCATGACCATGACCACGTCCACGACCCTGTCCTTCGTTACCAACCTCAACCTCACTGACCTGCTCCATGTTGTCAGAAACTGCCATTCAGGTTTCTAGGCAGCCTTTTATGTAGTGGTGAAGAGATTATCAATTGTGTTGCAATGCTACTCACCTGGGCAAGCTTGTTGGAAGTACTGAGACATGATTACAAACACCTGTTGAATTGATTTAGTGATCTGCATTTGTAGTAATAAGCATTTGAACATTGTTGTAATATTAGGTGGCTGTATTCTGAGAATGGAGCATATGATTTTGCCACTTTGTATTAACAGTTTTGCACTTTGTATGTCAGCATAGGATGTAGTGACTTAAGGTACGAATTCTGCAAGTCAGTTTAGCACTTTGCGTTAACAGTTTTACACTTTGTATGTCATCATAGGATGTAGTGTCTTAAGGTACGAATTCTGCAAGTCAGTTTAGCACTTTGCGTTAACAGTTTTACACTTTGTATGTCATCATAGGATGTAGTGTCTTAGAGTATGAATTTTGAAAGTCAGTTTGCCACTTTGCATTTTGTGTTTTGTACACTGAAATTCTGCTGTGCAAAATTAGTCAAAGCAATCGTAAAAAACTGTAAGGTAAAATGAATATCTTGTTAAAATTCTGGGATTGCAACTGTGGCTGAGGTTGGGAACATGGACTGTCGAAAAATATGGACAAAGTGATGACATCGTCACCCACTCATGTCCTATGGCTTGTGTACACTGGCGCATGCTGTCTAAACTGACATAAACAGGGCACCATTGTATTTTTTGAAAGAGTTTTTTCAACCAACACAAGCGCATTGGAGCGAAAGGGTGCAGTCCACAACTGCAGGAAAATCCGCCTGACTACCTTACATGGACATTAGACACAGCCACATATGGAAAACCGGTGTGTCCTTTTTTTTTTTTTTTTTTTCCACATCCACTTGCATTCAGCAGCTCAGTGCCAGTTAGTGCAGGCTTGGATACCTGCAACCACAGACCCGTAGCCACACCCTCCCGTTACTAACCTTACCATGCAGAAACACTAATATTTATTAGGTCTCTCTGCCTTGTGAAGGCATCTACGCACTATGGGGTATTGGCAGGTAAAATGCAGGAATTGAAGCAGTAACTAAGCTAAAGAAGCTACTATCCCAGCCCAGCTCACCGGTTTTACTATTTTAAAAAAGTGAGAAATGTTACACAAGCACTCATAAAGATTTGAATGTTATGTCAAAAACCTAGTTAAAATGCTGAAATGTCATAAAAATTTGTATATTCATATTTCATGATAGTTTTTAACTAGCATTCTACCGGTAGCGTTAGTGATTAGCATGCTTGCTAGCGAGTGCATTTTGTTATGGTTTTAAGATTTTCTTTCATAATATGTAATTAATTGGAGTCAAAAAGTTGTCTACAATATTATAGCAATATTGTAACTGGTGTACTATCTTTAAAGTCAGTAACATTGTGTTTGAGAATATGGTTTAAAAATGGCAAACTGACTAGGTTAGTCTAACTTATCTGTCACAGGAACTTAAAAATCGATTGTAATCCAGTAAATGCAGCTATGGTTCTGACAAGAACATGCTATCAACACCATTGTAGTGTTATTTCTAACTGTGTGGGAAATAACTGTGAAGGCTTTGCAGGTATAATGTTGAGCTTTACTGACAACATTGACTGAACATACATGTCTCTACAGAGGCATGTTGCAAAATATGCTTTCTGTACCCAGAATCCCCTACATGGTACATTCCATATAGAATGGTTTAGCCCATCTTATAGTTGCACTATACAGATTATACTACAACTATCACAAAGCATCATATGCTGTCACTTAGTTTGTATATCGTTACAAAACATAAGTTTGTTCACAAAAAAAATAGTTTAATATAATATAACTTTTGGCTACGTTTTAATTAAATGCTCATCTACTGATTTCTCCATTCACATTATTCAACGACCTCTGATTCACAAATTAATAATGTTTATTTCTGTAGCAGACTTGCTAACAAATCATTAGAACTAGGAGGATGATATTCTAAGGCTAAGGTGTGTGGTAAAGATCGTCTTCTCTTAAGCTTGCAGATCCATTGCTATTTTCCAGTATCTGCTTACTAATTCCAGTGTTGACTATCAGTCAGCCTCAGACAAGTTATAGAGGGATTCTTCTATGTGAGGGAGGTGGTTATGCATCTTTATAGTATTCAGCCTACAGATGCCTGAAGCTTTATTACTTGTGTACCGGGACCACTGGTATCACCCATCATCATGCGTTTGGTTAAGATGTCCTGCACAAGAGAACACAGTTCTTAATAAAGAGCTGGCAGGATGGGATGATACTTTTCTAGGGAAGGGGTCGCATCCCTGGTTGGGATATGTTGTAGCACCGTATCTGTACAGCCAAAGTCCTTATTGTGAGGTTCAAACACCCCTTGACACTGACTGACGAGCAGGAACCATTGCACTTCTTCCTTCTGACCCCGGTCCAAATCATCCTCCAGAACCATCTCTTCCATCAGACCAGTATTTACCCCCTTAGCCAGATGCACTGACACCTCCGATACCCCATTGGGAAGAACCTGCAAGGAACCTGCAAGTCAAAATAATCACCTGAGAAGACAAAACACTAGAAACCGAAGCTAAGGGGTCACACAGCCATAGGGGTATCTTACCCTGCCTTATCCATCCCACCTACTGACCCACCTGCAAGGCTATCTCCTAGTCCAGAGCCTCCACAATTAAACACTGATCCTCCTTAAGCCTGAATTCAGACTGGTGCTGCCCGGGCCAGCTGAGCTGCTTGCAGGGTCCATGTCAAGATAACCGCATGCCAACATCGGAAAAAAGCCCATGGCTACTTGCCTCAAGCCACCAGATGGACAGAGCGCTGGAAAAGATGCACCCCAGGATAGCCACTCCTTTGTGAGTGCTAAATCTGACTCGCCAGGGTACACTCAGCACCTACGGCCAGTGGGCGTCACCAGCCTGGTTACTGGAGGTTCAGGGATCCATGTTTCATCGCTCTTGGGCGACCCCCGCTGGCCGATAAGGGTGTTCGTATGACTGCAAGTCAAAGCTGCATATGAAAGGTCCCTCCTCCGACACCGCTCTGTTCGAGGTTAGCTGTGGTCAGTAATGTGAAAAGAAGCAGCTGTTGGACGGCATGTGTTTCAGAGGAGAACCGTGGATGTCCCAGCACTTCCGACTTGGCAGGGTGGTTCGGGCATGGAGCGTGGCTGCAGTTACAGACAGTCGGACATTCCAGACTACAGTGGGAATTGGATATACAGCCCAGGGTTTTAATGGCAAATTTTAAAAAAGAAAAGAAAAAAAGAGATAGAAGAAATATATAATAAATAAAAAATAATTACAGTACATTAGCCAAAGCTTAAATGATGTACAGGAGGAAAAACAACCAAAAACACATGCAGATTCTTTGATTTTTATAATAAATGATTGCACTCCATGGCACCAGTGGTACATGATTCAACATAATCCATCTATTATTCAGTTTTCAGTACAAAAGTACTTATTTGCTGAAAAGTTGACCTCATTTAGATCACCATAGATTTTACATTCTGCGTATTCAATTATGTACAGAAATAAATCAGGATAAATGTTTTTAATGGGGACAAATTTAAATAGGACACCAGGGAGCTGAATTATCAACCTTCTGGTTAACCACCAAACCACACTGGCATGCAGTTAAAGCAAGGAACTTTCTAAATGCCTGAGGTGAGATTGAAGCATGGTGGCTAGAGACATGGCTGAATCACCAGGTTACTACAGCAACAGACCTTGGTGGAACTCAGCCAATGTGCCCTCCAGCACGATATTGCTAGATAAATTGCTTCTGTGATCTAGCATTGAGATGTATTCAAAGAAAGCGTAAAAAAACAAGAGCAATGCAACTTGGCCAACATCACAAATTAATAATAAACAACAAAGAAATTGTCATGACATCACACAGTCAGCACTGATATGGTTATGTGCAACTTGGTGTAGCCTTGTAGGCTTGGTGTAGGAATTTTGCTGCCTTTCTTATGAGCAGATCTAGGATAGTTGGTGTGTTAATGCTGTGGCAGGTTTTGAGGCAGAGATGGATAGATGCTGCACCAGAGGATAAATGGGGGAATTAAGCAAGGACAACAACCGTGGAATGGGAAAACCGTTATCTCCAACCAGACTGGAACTTTGTCAGTTAAGAAGAAAGATCCTCCTGGCTCGGGAGCTGTGATGTGCTTTAATCAGCGTTTATTCAGTGTCTTGTCTTCTGGTCTCGTCTTCTGGTCTCACAGCGGGCAGGAGATTGAATGCGCAGCACAAAGCGCATGCATTCACACACTCCAGAAGAACAAAGGTCAATCCATAAAATGTAACACTTTGCAGAAACACTTGCAAAAATCAGAACCAAGGTGTACCTTATCACCATCCACTTTTATTTTTATTAGGAAGTCACATTAAGATTAAAATCTCTTTCACAACTGAAACCTAGCCAATATAAGACGAGAGCAATAAGGCAGCTGACAGGATTTTAAAAACAGTTAAAAGAATTACACAGACGCTATAAAAATAACCACAAACACACTAAATAAGTAAATAAAATAACATTTTGAAGCTCAAAACTATTTAAAACATATTCAGTATTCAAACTAGTGCATTTGTTAATAACAGTTCAAATTTTGCTACAGAGAAAAGGCTCAAGTTTGATTTTAGTCTGAAGATTGTTCCAAGACCCCGGGTAATAATATGCTAGACATTTGTTTACAGCTGCTGTTATAACACCAGAAATTTTGAATGTCTGCCAATTGTTGTGACAGTTCTGTGCCAACCATAGAGAGGGGCCACTAGAGTAAAATAACATATCATCTGCATAGAGACTTAGCTACGAGACTGAATGTAGCCCCAATATTATTATTATTATTATTAATGACAAAGAGCAAACTAACCAATGTGGGACACCTTTACTTATGGTAATATAATCTGAAAATTAAATTCTATGTTTTACAACCTATGATCTTTGAGACAGATTTTGAATCTAACCAGATGCTCTGTGACCTAAATCAGCCCTAAATAAACTCTGATTAATAGCACATGATCAACTGTGTTATCAATCCTTAAAAGTAAGTTAAGGATTCATCTATAAGCATACCAACAGTTTTTAACAAAACTGGATCCAGTCCAAGGGTGTACAACAAGGGTCGATGCGTTTCATGTTTTTGTGCCAACATCTGCTCTTAATTATTTAATTTGCTCAATCATATCTTGTTCTGGCATTTGGATAAGCACCAGCTACAGGCTGCAAGTGTATCCTAAAGACTTTACAGTGCACAAGTACAGGACTGAAACAGTGTAGTTTATAGAGCTGTCAATATTTTTGTTCTGTAAAGCATGGTTGTTAGAATTTGTTGAAGTTAATCTTGAGTAATTAACAGATTTAGATTTTGTGCTAAACGATGTGCATTTGTTCCTTAATATTCTGATAGCAAGTCAGTCCTCTGTATTATTGGTCATCCTTGTAATTGCCCACTTTTAATTTCTTGCACAAATAAATATTGTGAGCTCTTTGTTAAATCAGGGCTATGTCTATTTTTTAATTCTAAGCTTTTTAAATGGGGGTGCTTGTTTGCAACCAACAAAAATTCCTATAGAAAAAACAAAACTGCATCATTAGGTGTAGGAATCAGTCTTGCCGAAGGAATCATAGATACGTTTTTTAATCAGTTCTGTAACTTAGATTATTAGGAAATACTAAATTCATCAGCATTGCACTTTTGTAAGCATAACATCTAACAGAGTATGTCCATTAGAATTTTTGTTAAGAGTCTTTGGTAGGAGTACCTATGAGTTGCACTATGATTAAGGAGTCACATATATGTATAAAACCTGCAGATTTAGCAGTCAGCCCAATTTAGGCCACCAATTAAAATGTATTTATTTATTGAGATGCCACATCAGAGTTCTAAAGTTCTTTGCCAACAGCTGTCAGTGGTCTATCATATCCTATAACTGTTAAAGGAGCATGTGCAACTCTTCAGCATTTGCAACTCTGCAAAACCTGTAGTGCTAAAATTTCAAATTGGCAAGGGGCAGATTTCGATTATAACACCACCTGCAGTTTGTTTATCACATAAATGGCAACACCGCTGCCTCTACCCTTGAGATCAGCTCTACAAAGATTATAGCCACCCATTTGGATATCAGCTTGAAGAAAAAGGAAGATAATTGCTTGTCTCAAAACATATTTACATAATTATCATATAAAGCTACATCCACAAGGAATAGCCTATAGGTTACACAAAAATACAAGAAGTTATATGTTGGTACTCATCATTGGATCCTGTATAATAGGGTTGGGTGGTCTTCTCTGTCTGAGAGTTCTACAAAGCCCTCCTTGGAAAATTACCACCTTATATCACTTCATTGTTAGGCTGGTCTGTTGGTCTACATCAAACCTGCTCTAATGACTGGCTTATGCTCCAAGTACCTTGAGCCAGGACTGAACTTGAAACTTTTATATATTTTTTTCTCTATGGTGTAATCTCGGTATAATTGCAAATGAGGGCCCACCCACAATGATTTTCTCCCAGAATTCAATAAAGGTTGAATGAATGAATGAATGAATGAATGAATGAATGGATGGATGTTTTGAGCTCTGTATTTGCCGGGCGGCAGGCCAGCCTAGAACAGCGAATCTTGCTAACTGACTGACTGTCTACCTTGTTCAACGTCTCGCGAGAAGTGGTGTAAATAGGCAGAGTAAATGGTGGTAGTATAGCCTACTTATCTCGTGTTGTTTGTGTGTGTAACCACGCCGCTTGATGTGCTATGACAATGCTGTTGCTGTTGGGTAAATAGACCGGTTGCTCAGCAATGTCATAGTAGATGTGCGCACAGCGTTCCGTGATAATAATAATATGCCCTGATATATACGGACACCAGCAAATAGGTTCTTAATCAGACGTGTTCTTAAATTGCGAATGTTAGCTAGCACTATGTGGCTAAATTACTAAATGTGTCCAGCTGAATAATGAATAAGAAGTTAAGCAAACGTTTGAGCGCTGGATCAAGCTAATGGCACTTCTATGAGTTAAAATGATCTCCTGTCGGTAGCTAATGTAGCTAAAGATTATCTCCTGTCAGCTTGTTGCAAAAATGCTAGCCAGCTAGCTCTTCCAAACATGAGTTCATAACACTCAACTACAGTCTACATTTTCACCGGTGAATGTGCTAACGTTAATAGCTTGTGGAAGATGTAGCCTATGATAACATTAATTCAACACTTTGCCCCGCACTGAATTGCTAATGTTAGCTAGCCATCTACGTTAGCTGTAAGGTTACCACTCAATAATACATTTTCACCGGTGAATGTGCTAAAATGGTTTGTGGAAGATGCACAGGCTATAGCCTATGTTAATTGCAGCTTTGTTAGCTGTTAGCTCTCCTGCTACAACCTGTATAATGGAGTCCTATAGATGGGCAATGGCGCTGATTTGATACAAAGCTATAACGTTATTTGGCAAAAGTCAATATTACCATTTTTGCTAGCTGTCTACAGCGCATAGGATGCATGTGAAACCATAACAATTCTTTTGAACCTCATTTAGGGCCTCATTCATGAAATGTGAGCAGAACGAATATATGCGTAAATCGTTCGTATTAGCAAATTTGGCCGTATTTTGGCATTCATCAACCTTTTCGCATCGCACGTACTAACAAATTTTACACCTGCTAGCGACCACGTGTACCACGTTCATAAATTCAGAATGCTGCTAAATGTAGCTTCTGAATGATAATTAGAATGTTAATTTTTTTAAATTTTCTGTTAAATTCACAAGTCTAAATGTAGCCTTTGAAATACACATTGCAAATGTAATATATTATGACAAACACTTTAGCACTTTAGATTATGCCTATTAATCAATTGTAGGCTATGAAGCTGTTTAATTTGACCCATTGGGGGGGGGGGGGGGTGCGCGGTGGTTTGTCAGCGAGAGCACTAACGAGCACTGGCTTCAAGCAAGAGACATGGAATGTGGGGTGAATGCGCATGGAGGAAGGCAACTGAAGATGAACCGTAACCGGGTTGATCTTCCGGATGATCTTAAAAGGACCCACGATCCGAGGCGCAAGCTTACGGGACTCCACTCGCAGAGGCAAGTCCCGTGTGGAAAGCCACACTCCTTGAGCCACCCGGTAGGAAGGTGCTAGAGAATGATGTTTATCGGCCAGTACTTTCTGTTTGGCTGAAGCGCACAGTAGGGAGGCGCGTACACGTTTCCAGACCGCTCGGCACCTACGAACGAAGGAGCCGGCGGAGAGTACCTCCACATCTCTCTCCAGCTCAGGGAACAAGGGAGGTAGATATCCCAGCTGAAGCGTTACGCAACATATTATGGGCGTATTCGGCCCAGGCGAGGTGACGACTCCAGGAAGTGGGATTGGCCGCGGCCAGACACCGAAGAGTGCTTTCCATACTCTGGTTAGTGCGCTCCGTCTCTCCATTGGTTTTGGGATGAAACCCGGACGATAGACTGACGGACGCCCCCAACAGAGTACAAAAGGAGTGCCAGAATTTAGCGGTGAATTCCGGACCGCGATCCGATACCACATACAGGGGAAGGCCGTGCACCCTGAAAATGTGGTCCACCATTAGCTGAGCCATCTCCGGAACAGATGGCAATTTAGGCAAGGCGACAAAATGAGCCGCCTTTGAAAACCGGTCAACCACCACCAAGATAACGGTGTTCCCATGGGACGGTGGCAGACCGGTAACAAAGTCCAGGGAGATGTGACTCCAGGGACGACTGGGAATGGGAAGTGGACGCAAAAGACCCGAGGGGGCAAGCTGCGAACCCTTGTTACGGGCACAAGTGGAACACGTGGCAACAAATTCCCGAACATCGCTCTCAAGTTTGGGCCACCAAAACCGGCGGGAAATAAATTCCCTGGTCCGGTGAACGCCCGGATGGGCCACTAATTGTGACGAATGACCCCACTGAAGAACCCGCGACCGCAACCGAGACGGCACAAACAGGCAATGGGGAGGACCCCCATCTGGGTCGGAATTGGCACGCAGCGCCCTCTGCACAGCTGCTTCTATAGCCCACCTAACTGGAGCCATGATCTGAGAGCTGGGAATCACCAGCTTGGGGCGTCAGACTCCCTGTCAGTCCCTGTCGAAAATGTGCGACAACGCATCAGGTTTGATATTATTAGACCCGGCACGGTAGGTCAGAATAAAAATTTACATTACACTTACCATCATAGGAACAATGTAAATGTACATTACAGGCATTTAGCAAACGCTCTTATCCAGAGCGACTTACACAACTTTTTAGCATTTTTTTTACATATTATCCATTTATACAGCTGGATATATACTGAAGCGATTCAGGTTAAGTGCCTTGCTCAAGGTTACAACAGCAGTGTCCTACGTGGGAATTCAACCTTTTTTTTTGTTTACAAGGCCAGTTCCTTAACTATTATACTATACTGCCGCCCTATAAAATATAAATAAAATTGAACCTGGTGAAAAATAAGGACTAACAGGCTTGTCTTAGCCTGTTGAACGTACTCTAAATTCTTATGGTCGGTCCAGACCATAAAGGGGTGCTCCGCGCCCTCTAACCAATGATGCCACTCCACCAACACCAATTTGACTGCCAACAGCTCTCGATCACCGACATTGTAATTTCTCTCGGCCGATGTAAGGACACAAAAGAAATACGCGCAAGGGTGAGGTTTGCGGTCCAGCGGAGAGTGTTGGGAAAGAATAGCTCTGACCCCCAGCTCAGAGGCGTCAACCTCTACCACAAAGGGGAGGGAGGGATTGGGAGTTATCAGGATGGGTTCGGAGCAGAACCTCATCTTAAACTCAGTGAAAGCCGCCTCAGCCCTAGGATTCCACTGAAAGTCAATAGGCGATGTCTTTTTGGTGAGGGCTGTGATGGGAGCGACTACTGCTACTGCTAAAATTCCAGATAAACCGTCAATAAAAATTTGCGAAACCCAAGAAGCGTTAATAATAATAATAATAATAAACTTTATTTGTATAGCACCTTTCATACATAAAATGCAGCCCAAAGTGCTTCACAACAATAGAAAACAAAATACAGAACAAAAGCAATAGAAGAAAAATAGACATAAAAGGCAATAGAACATTTACGAGACAATGTCCCTCCTTCGAGGTATATTTGCCCATGGGTGGGAGCAGCATACAGCCTCCACAGTTTGAGTCACTCCGCAGTGTGACGAACCCGTCGGTCCCTAGTCAACTTTTAAGTTGAGCGCCCTACTGGCCTCTTTCTACGTTTTGATTTTCATTTGCCCATGGGTGGGAGCAGCATACAGCCTCCACAGTTTGAATCACTCCGCAGAGTGACGAACCCGTCGGTCCCTAGTCAAACTTTTAAATTGAGCGCCCTACTGGCCTCTTCTTTCACCCCACTATACAGAATAAAAGAAAGAAAAGAAATAAAATAAAATAATAGATAAAACAGCTTTAAAAAGATAAATAAGCTTAAAAATAAATCAATTAGACTAGTACATGGTAATAAAAATAATAAAAAACACACATCAGTCCTAAAAGTAAGAAAATTAAATTAAAATTAAAATTAAAAGGCAGAGCAAGCTAACTAAAGGCAAGTTTAAATAGGTGTGTTTTAAGAAGTTTCTTAAAAATGTTAAGAGTTTCTGCCTCTTTGATATTGCCT
The DNA here is from genome assembly GCA_029718625.1 of Synaphobranchus kaupii. Classification (NCBI taxonomy): domain Eukaryota; kingdom Metazoa; phylum Chordata; class Actinopteri; order Anguilliformes; family Synaphobranchidae; genus Synaphobranchus; species Synaphobranchus kaupii. The sequence continues at coordinate 28,290,180 of CM056381.1, forward strand.
GGTAAGGCGTTCCAGAGCCTAGGGGCATAAAAGCTAAAAGCCGCCTCACCGCTTCTCTTACGTTTTACTTTGGGAATCACTAAGAGAGAAGCAGTGGAGGATCTAAGGGTTCTACTAGGCACATGTTCCTGAATTCAGTCACCTAAGTATGTTGGTGCTAAACCTTTTATCGTTTTAAAAACTAGAAGAAGAACCTTAAAATCTATTCTAAAACGCACAGGTAGCCAGTGTAGTTTAAGGAGTGTGGGGGTAATGTGGTCTCTCTTTTTTGTGCCAGTCAATACCCTTGCAGCCGCATTCTGAACTAACTGTAGTTTTTTAATGCTTTTTTGGGGGAGACCAGAGAGAAGGCTATTGCAGTAGTCAAGGCCATGAGCGTTGTACTTGCCATGAGCGTTGTACTTGCTTCACAGAATTAGGCTTAGGCCAGTTCTTCACTGCCAAAATTTTCTCTGGGTCCACAAGAACTTTGCCATCCGCCATGATGAAGCCCAAAAAGGAGACAGGGTTGTTGTGGAAGGCACACTTCTCGGCCTTAACAAATAGCTGGGCCTTAAGAAGCGCCTCCAGAACCTGCCTAACGTGGGCGATGTGGGATGAGAGATCCAGAAAAAATTAAAATGTCGTCCAAGTCGACGAAAACAAATTTCTCCAGCATCTCTCTCAAAACATCGTTCACTAGCGCCTGGAAGACAGAGGGGGCGCTGACCGAAAGGCATGACCCGGTACTCGTAGTGACCGTGGTGCGTGTTAAACGCTGTCTTCCACTCATCGGCCTCACACATGCGCACAAGGTAGTAGGCATTACGAAGGTTGAGTTTAGAAAAAACTGACGCCCCCTGTAAGCGCTCAAATGCGGAGTTCATAAGTGGGAGAGGGTACCTGTTTTTAATAGTGATGTCATTTAGGGCCCGATAATCAATACAAGGCCTCAGCCCTCCGTCTTTTTTCTTAACGAAGAAAAAACTGGCGCCAGCTGGAGATGTAGACGGTCTGATAAAGCCATTGGCCAAAGATTCTTCAATATACTGCTTCATAGCAGCACTCTCTGGAACTGATAAAGAATACAGTGAACCCCTGGGAGGGACAGTACCCGGGTACAGCTCAATGGCGCAGTCATAAGGTTTATGGGGGGGTTTATTAATCACTGTCAGAACTGAGTTCGGAGAGGTCAGGGGCGTGGCCCGCAGAACGACAATGCAATTGGCACTGAGGGCCCCACTGACGAATAGGGTCTCTATCTCTACCCCAACGGACATGAGGGTCATGTAACCCTAGCCATGAGTGACCCAGCACCAGTGGGTACAACGGGGAATCGATAAGGAAGAACCTTATTCTCTCTGAGTGGCCCTGGAGAGAAATGCGCATCTCTACAGGGCTAGTTCTCTGCTCAATAATCCCGGAACCCAAAGGGCGACCGTCGAGGGTGGTAACCTGGCGAGAACTAGTCAGTCGGTGTGTTGGGATTTTTAAATACCTGGCCCATTTCGCGTCAATAAAAGACTCCACTGCCCCGGAATCAATAAAATCGTTCACGCTAACCGATCGTCCCTCCCAAAACAGTTGAACGGGTAACAGGGTCCGAGAAGGAGTACTATTTTGTCTCACTGGGGACCTCGACCCCCTCGTTTCCCGTCAGCTTAGGACATCGATCCTTTGTATGGCTCCTACGCTTGCAGTATTGGCACCTGTATCCCCGTGGTTTCGCTCTCCTAGATTGGTGGAGAGACGTAGCGGGTGGTTCGACCATAGCTAACGCGTCCGTAACACCTTGGCACATAAGTCCCGCCTGCGGGACCTTTTTTGCTCAACTGAGACATTCGTTGCTACTGCAGCCAAACTATTATTGGAAATCACAAACTCTGTGTTTTAAATTTATTGGTAGACGGTTCGTGACGATTTCTGCCAAATACGTAGTTTCTAAGTGCCACTATTTCCCTGTAGCAAGTCCATTTATCAAGCAACCCCCCACCTAGTCTATACCTACCTATGCGTGACATAGTGGACAATAGCGTCTATGTTTGAGTTCATAAATATATGTATTCATCATATAAAATTAGAATAACATCATAGCAACGAGATAAACCCAACAATAGCCTGATCGTATGCCAGAAAAGCTGTGAAAAGCCCTGCTCACTCAAATGCAAAATAAACTGTGAAAGTACTATCTCATTCTACCAAGTATTCTACTAGCAATATATGCTACTAAATATGAAATAAATATACAATCCTACCATTGGTTTTACACATCGAGATGTTCCTTTCAAAATTCAGTTGTCATTTATTGTCTGGTACAATCGGTTTGAGAAATATACAACACTTTATACCGCTATTACACTATCTGAAACGTCGCCGCGTAATAGCCCCATGCCCTGTAAGCCTGTCTCATGCATTACAGTTCACTCTGGTTTAATTGTCCGCTTTTTTATCCAATAGAGTACATTATAACCTTCGCAATGGTATATGCCAAGTGTTTTTGGGTGCTTTGAGCAATTTACTACAGCCCAGCGTAACGGCAGTTTTCGTTTGAACTGTCTAGTATTACACAAGCGATATACAATACGCATTATGCAGGGGAATTTCCCTTTTGCGATATGTAAGTTTTTTTGCGTCTAAAATACCGTTGGTCTCGCTGGCTACATACGTATGTTCGTGTTTCCACTCGAGCACTGTCTTTCCAATATGTTTGATAGCCCTGTTGTTATTTTCGCATTTTGAGTGCATTTCACATACTGTAGTGCAATCGTTAGCTAAATGTATTTTTGAAGTAGGCTACAGAACATTTGGCAGCATTTTACAGATGGTGGAAAACTATTTTATGTTCATGTTATCATACATAATATAGGCTATGACGTATACTAGTCTCTTAGGGCATGACAAATGCTCATTCCAATTTGCTGTACACTGATATGTGGTAGATTAAGGTAAAAATTTCCTTGGCGTCATTATGAATAGGAAAAAAGAATACAGAAAAATGCAATCCCAGGACAAAAGTATACATACTGTAGAGTACAGGGACAAGTGATGTTTTATTAAGGTACAAGAGTGAATGATTAGGCAACATATTTAGGTGTATGTAACACTGTGATATCAATGTTTTTTATCTTAAGCCACCAGAGGGAGCAAATGTGTATGCGTTATAATGTACAAAACTAATTTTATTCATTTTATGACAAGTTTTGCATAGGGGTTTTGGACCCATAGATATCTACCCCCCTATACTGCTGAAAATATATAATTCTCACTTGGAAATTATGCAAAAGTGAGTTTTATGAGCCCAAACTGTTGATTTGTAGTTAAATATATCATAATTTGTTTTAATTTGCAGCAGTGCACAATTTAGCCATTTGGATAGATTTGGAGACACTAATGGACAACAGGATACACTGCTATATTTTGCATCATAGACCTTTAGTAGTTCTGCATATCATCCTCAGATTTTGCAAAACTTGTGGACATTGAGCTTATGATCCAGGAAATGTATATATATTACCGATTTCACTTATGTAGCTCTCAGCAAAATAAAAAAAACTATTTTTAAATTTTTTTTAAGTTTCTTTGCATTTGTGGCACTTTATTTTGACTTAAATTATGAAAATAAACAAATCTAAGTTTGTATTGTAAATGGTACACCTGTCTTCTTTCATTTAAGCCATTTATCACGTTTATGTGATGCTCACACCTGGAGTTATAAAGCCTTAAACAGAGCACCCCCAAATAGGTGAAATTTGCCATCTGCACCAAGGGGTTAATGGGGTTGGACAACGCTTTTAAAAATAAAGATTTTAGCGGGCCATCAGGCCAACTTGTCTCCCCAGCCAATGCTCGAAATGCTATGGCAAAGGCCGCTACTGTATCAGTTCCCTGGCGCAAACTGGTCAATTTCCTGGCTGCCTCTTCACCTGAGACTTTGTGATCAAAAAGCAGCTGCATCTCATTCATGAGCTGGATTGAATCACGAATAACAGGGGCGTTGGCCTGAATTAGAGGGTTAGCCCAAGCGAGAGCCTGATCAGCAAAATAAATGCTACACGGGATTCTGGTGTAGTGAAGCGGGAGGGTCGTGCTTGAAAAAAATAAGACATTGTGTCAAAAATAGTCTGCATTTCCCCGGTTCCCCACCATAACGAGGTGGTAGTTGGACTTTAAGGGTACGGGGCATGGGAATGGGAGGAGTTTGTGCTTGTGTAACTGAGGGGGGATTCAAGTCAAGTAAAGTTTATTTGTATAGCACATTTTCATACACAAGGCAACTCAAAGTGCTTTACATAAGACATAGAAAGACATTATATAAAAAGTAAATTAGAATTGAACAATGTTAATGAGAAGTTAAAACAGTTATAATAAAACGCAATACTGGTTGGGCCCACAAAACAAATACCCCAACAAACACTCCTACCACAAACAGCCTGCTACCTGCCATCTGCTACGCACCGTACAGCCTCTCTCTCTGGGTGATATTATACCTGCCAGCTCCGCTGCAGGTGCCTGCCAGCTACGCTGCAGGACTTTTGTAAAAATATTAGTCCATGGGCAGCATACAGCCTCCACAGTTTGAATCACTCCACAGAGTGACGGACCCGTCGGTCACTAATCAAACTTTTAAGTTGAGCGCACTACGGCCTCTTTTTCTTTGCCCAACTTTATAGAGGACTTTTCAAGTGCTCAACAGATAACAGGCAACAACTGAACATCAGATAACAGTATTTATCTAAGTATATGCGGTGCAGAAAAAAAAAGAGAAAAAATAAATAAAAGATAAAACAGCTTTAAAGGATAAATAACCTTAAAAATAAATAAATTAGAAAAGAATAAAAGAAAAGATAGAAGTGCCTCTGTCTTTATAATAGACAGACAGGAGCTAATGGAACACTCTAAGATAAATAAAACAAGAAACAATAGAGTTAAAAATACCGGCTGGGCTTAATAAAAGTACAATAAAATGCAGTACAATGCAACAATGCAGCATTCACTGTCACACAAGTCTATGCAAACTTTCAGTAACTTTCTGTAGGCATTCTCCCTGGTTGTGCAGTTTTTCCATCAACTGGCCTTGTTGAATGTATAGGGAGAAAATAGCCTCCTTAACAGTAACCCCTGTAGCACCATGGCTAGGCAGCGTTTTGTAAAATTCGGTAGAAGTTGGTTCCTCCATACTGACTTTGATATTCTGTGAGGGGGAGTGTAAGGTTCAACTGAATTTCATATACCTTACCGACTTCGTTGTCAACATAGCAAAGACAATATCGAAGTACCGGAATGTGGAAGTCCTGGGCTATTTATAACCAGCAGGAAACCCAAAACAGGTGTAAGGAATAATAGCCGAGCGAGATCTAAATACCGGAATGGAGAAGGAAAAAATGTGCGGAGTTTGCATGTTCTCCCCGTGTCTGTCATGGTTTTCTGCCTGTTTCAGTCTCTGTTTTCGAGCGTTGCCTCTCTGGGCCGCGAGAGGGCACTCCTGGCTTTAGTTCTCATTCTCGGGACTAATTAATTATTCCCTTCAGGTGCGCTCTGCACTACTTAAGCTCCATTCACTCATTGTTCAGGGCTTTTGTGTCTTTCTAAGCTAAGCCAGGTAACGACGGTAAAGGATTTGGGGACCACTTGTTCTTTTGCTTTTACTAAAAGTACACGTGGGGTCTGCCGTAGTGAATTGGAAGTTTTCTTTCCTTGTAGAGATCTAATTTTCCTTTCTTACTTACTTCCTCCTTGGTTTTCTTTCCCCTATCTCTGTTGAGATAGTACCTCGGTTTCGCCTTGTTTCCGTTTGCCCTTTATTTTTTGCCCTTTAACCCCTTGGCGCAGATGGCAAGTTTCACCTATTTAGGTGGTACTCTGTTTAAGGCTTTATAACTCCAGGTGTGAGCATCACATAAACTTAGTAAATGGCTTAAATGAAACAAGACAGGTGTACCATTTACAATACAAACTTAGATTTGTTTATTTTCATAATTTTAAGTCAAAATAAAGTGCCATAAATGCAAAGAAACTTTGGAAAGAAAAAATAATAATTGTTTTTCTTTAGTTGCTGAGAGCTACATAAGTGAAATCGGTAATATATATATACATTTCCTAGATCATAAACTCCATGTCCACAAGTTTTGCAAAATCTGAGGATGATATGCAGAACTACTAAAGGTCTATGATGCAAAATATAGCAGTGTACCATGTTGTCCATTAGTGTCTCCAAATCTATCCAAATGGCTAAATTGTGCACTGCTCTAAATAAAAAAAATTATGATATATTTAACTACAAATCAACAGTTTTGGCTCATAAAACTCACTTTTGCATAGTTTTCAAGTGGGAATTACTATATCTTCATCAGTTTCATCAGATATCTATGGGTCCAAAACCCCTACGCAAAACATGTCATAAAATGAATAAAATTAGTTTTGTCCATTATAAAGCATATACATTTGCTCCTTCTGATGGCTTAAGATAAAAAAACATTGATATCACAGTGTTACATAGACCTAAATATGTTGCCTAATCATTCACTCTTGTACCTCAATAAAACATCACTTTTCCCTGTACTCTACAGTGTGTATACTTTTGTCCTGAGATTGCATTGTTCTGTAGTGTTTTTTTAATGTTCCTATTCATAATGACTCAGTAAATTGGAATGAGCATTTTTCATGCCCTAAGAGACAAGTATATACGCCATAGCCTATTATGTACGATAACATGAACATAAAATAGTATTCCACCATCTGCAAAATGCTGCCAAATGTTCTATCTTCAATGAACATCGGTAGCCTACATGAAAAATACATTTAAAGATTGCACTACAGTATGTGAAATGCACTCAAAATGCGAAAATAACAATAGGGCTATCAAACATATTGGAAAGACAATGCTCGAGTGGAAACACAAACTTACATATGTAGCCAGCGAGACCAACGGCATTTTAGACACAAAAATACTTACATATCGGAAAAGGGAAACTCTCCTCCGTAACTGCCGTTAAGCTGGGCTGTAGTAAATTGTTCAAAGCACCCCAAAAGACATGGAATATACCGTTGCTAAGGTTATAATGTACTCTATTGGATAAAAAATCCACAAATTAAACCAGAATGAACTGTAATGAATGGAACAGGCTTACAGGGCATGGGGGTATTATGCGTCGACGTTTCAGATAGTGTAATAGCGGTATAAAGTGTTGTATATTTCTCAAACCAATTGTACCAAACAATAAATGACCACTGAATTTTGAAAGGAACATCTCGATGTGTAAAACCAATGGCAGGATTGTATATTTATTTCATATTTAGTAGCATATATTGCTAGTAGAATACATGGTAGAATGAGACAGTACTTTCACAGTTTATTTTGCATTTGAGTGAGCAGGGCTTTTCACGGCTTTTCTGGCAGATGATCAGGCTATTGTTGGGTTTATCTTGTTGCTATGACGTTATTCAAATTTTATATGATGAATAAATATATTTATGAACTCAAACATAGATGCTATTGTCCTCTATGTCACGCATGGGTAGGTATAGACTAGGTGGGGGTTGCTCGTTAAATGGACTTGCTAATAGTGGGGAAATAGTGACACTTAGAAACTTCGTATTCGGCAGAAATCGTCACGAACCGTCTACCAATAAAGTTAAAACAGAGAGTTTGTGATAATAATAGCTTGGCTGCAGTAGCAACGAATGTCTCAGTTCAGCAAAAAGGTCCTGCCGGCGTCACCTTCTACGCAAAGGAGTTAATTGTTATTGAGCTAGAGGCATTTATTTTTGTTTCTTTGCTATTCTCTGCTCGAGTCTACGAGCTTCGCCCTGTTATCTGGGTTGTTGTATTTTTGGCTTATTCCCGTGACACTGACCAGGAATAAGCAGGTTAGATAATGGATGGATGGATGGATTTCAGGAGCACACTCACCTGCAGAACGGTACACTCATCTGAAAATTTCAGTAATAACCCGGACGTAAAAACATAAAAGACAAAGGGCCTCATTCATGATCGTTCCTAAATATGCGCGTACATGTACGAAACGAGTTTACATTTAAAAATTAAAAAATTTAAAAATTTACGCTAGATTCATCAAACCGTGTGGGAAAGGCAGATTTTTTCGTATTCACGTACAAAGCAACTCCACCTTATTTTGTGATTAGCATGAATCCACGCCCATGAATTGCCTTATATGGAGGCTGTCACTTCCATTTAAAGGTCCATACCTCGTCAAAATGGCCCAGAAAAAGCGAAGGAAATAATTATTCTGACACTGACATCAAAGTTTTATTAGCATTCAAGGAAATGTCATGGTTTGACAGCCTTCTCTTCACCTCTGTGGACGCTTCCTTTTGGAGCTGCTAGAGGGTGCTCCTGCTTTACTTTTCTGCCAGCCGTGCCGTGTTTTTCCTCTTCCCAGGCACTTATCTGGCACACCTGTGTCTCGTTTCCTGCTGGCTATATAAGCACTGTGTTTCCTTCTTTCGGTGCTTCAGTGTCATTCTTGCCACGCTAAGCCAGGTAATGACGGTAAAGGATTTGGCGACCACTTGTTCTTTTGCATTTACTAAAAGTACACGTGGGGTCTGCCTTAGTGAGTTAGGAGTTATTTTTCTTTTTAGAGCTTTTGTTTTCCTTCTCACTCATTTCCTTCCTTGGTTTTCTTTCCGCGATCTCTGTTGAGATAGTACCTTGGTTTCGCCTCGTTCCCGTTTGCCTTTTGTTTCTCAACTCTTTGACTGTAATTGCGCTAGAGTCTATTCTGTCCTTTTCTTTTCTCTGCTCGAGTCTTCGAGCTTCGCCCTGTTATTTGGGGCAGTTTTTGGTTTGGCTTATGCCGGGATTCTTTTCCCTTATTTATTTTCTCTGCTCGTAACCAAGTTCTCACCCACTTATCTGGGTTGTTATATTTTGGCTGTATGCTGGGAGTTATATTCCCTTGCTGTTTATTTCTCTCTACTCCGTTTGCGGATTTCCTTCTTTAGTGTTTGTTTCTCACACTTCGTGGGACAACTTTCAGATCCCCTGTCTGTTGCGTCTGGTTCTCCGAACCCAACCCCTTACAGAAAAAAAAAAAAGTTTATTATTGTTAGTACCAGTGTCATGAACTGGGAATGTAAAGGCCTAGCAGGAGATACCATGTACCATTAATGCTGGATCACCCCTCATACGAAATGTTAAAAAAAATAAAATAATGGATTGACATTAAATTGGAGGTGAAGAGACGCATAGCTGCGCATCTACGTCTGCATCGGACCAGCGAGCGCATTGCTTTATCACAGCCTGGAAATAAATTAAACGTTATTAATTTTGTAATTTTGTTGTGGTTCTGTGCATGTGAGTTGTGGTTTGAAATCGGATAATCATAGACTACTTTATTTTTGAATCTCTCTGGCGCGTTCTAATTGCGGTCACATTGATGCGCGTGTCCCACTGAGAAAAAGCCAGAATCAAAATCAGGTTTATGTACCGGGATATTATAATATAGCCTGGCTACATTCTAACCGGTTAAAAAACTTTCACGGTTAAATCAAGTTTATCCGGTTTTTCACCTGAACGCGAGACGGCATTTCACCGACTTTTCAGCAAAAACGTTTACTGGGGTGTGCAGTCTATGGACAGGTTGGCAATTTCATTAAAACCCCGCTTTACCTCCACCTACTTTTGCATCTTGTAGGGGAACTGGATGTACGCTGGCATTAGCTGGATTAAGCTGTTGACCACAATTGCAACCCTGGCTACAGACATGTAAGCCACTTTAAAGCAAATTTCTTTCATTGGTTAAATGTGTGTTTTAATTAGCATAGCCTATGTAGCTACGGTTGTGTAGAATTTAATTCTTTTGCAATTTAGAAAAAATAGTCGGCTACGTTATGGGTCTAATTAAACCGCTTCATAGCCTACAATTGATTAATAGGCGTGATCTAAAGTGTTTGCTTTTTACAATTGTAATTTATTACATTTGCAACGTGTATTTCAAAGGCCACATTTAGTCTTGTAAATTTAACAGAAAATAAAAATAGCTTCATATTCTAATTAAGTGAAGCTACATTTACCGGCATTCTGAATTTACGAATGCGGTACACGTGGTCCTAACTGAGCATGTGTAAAATTTGTTAGTACTGCGAACAAATCTCGGATAAGAAAACGTTGATGAATGCCAAAATACGGCTGAATTTGCTAATACGAACAAATTACATACAAATTTGTTCTGCTCACATTTCATGAATGAGGCCCATAGAGTGTATATGCATATCTATGGTCCAAGATAGGTTCATATTAAACACATGCTATCTCCTGCTAGGCCTTTACTTTCCCAGTTCATGACACTGGTACTGACAATACTAAACAATTTTTTTTTCCTTGATTGAACATCTGCTAAAAAAAGATTTATTCTTTCCTTTGCTTTTTCTGGGCCATTTTGACTAGGTATGGACCTTTAAATGGAAGTGACAGCCTCTATATAAGGCAATTCATGGGCGCGGATTTATGCTAGTCACAAAATAACGTGGACGCGTGAAGTGAATACGAAAAAATCTGCCTTTCCCACAGGGTTTGATGAATCCGGCGGTTTGATTTTGTACCAACTCGTTTCGTACATAAATGTATGCGCATATTTAGGAATGCTGTGTGAATTAACTTTAATTGGATTGGAAACAACACCCTCTGAGTCCTTTGCAAGGATTTTTTGGTTATCATAAGCTGCTCCTTGGTCAAAGCTTTATGAAGGCTATGCATTCATTGTGTGCGTCAGCATGTCATACTGGTATTTTTTGTTTCACTGTTCAGTGACATTACTTCTTTTCAAATGAATGCTGCAAAGGTTGCTCACTTCTGGTGCAGACTAAATATCTGCCAAAAGCTCTCTGTGCGTAATCAATAGTGGCAAAAAAACGAGATCACGGATATGGCGTAACATCAGTGGAGAGACAAAGAGATCAACCAGATAATCTCTCAGAATATTAAATCGAATTTATGTCCACACAATACCCCATTGTCATCCACATAATTACTTTCAATGAAGTGCAGTCTAAGTCACATAAAAAGCACTGTTAATGGTTGTGATCTGACTGCTGAGCTGTCCTTTCATAGAAAAAAAGTATGTCCGTTGTATCAACAGAAAGTCCAATACAGTCTGTGCGAAACATAGGAGCCAGTCAGATCAATTGCCCATAGGCAGTCTTTTTTAAACATCTATAAATATTTAACATTTTTCAGGCAATATGGTCAACCAGGACATTATATATGAATACAGATACCTTATAAGAAAGGGGTATGGGTATAATTTTTACTTACTTATTTTTATGAAAATACTGCTGCTACCATTACTACTACTACTACTACTACTACTACTACTACTATTATTTTTACTGTTGAACATGCACTTTTTCAGGGTAATTACACAGAACTTATGACAATGTGTTCACATGCATCCCCAAGTGTATCTGGCACATTACTTTTGTAATGTTGGGGGCGGGAGGTTCTTTGAAATGTTCTTTATCAAAGCAGTCATTATAAAAAATATACACTGTAGAGTGAAATCTATGAAAAATTTACATTTGGTGGAGGGTATTCTTTAGAAGGTTTTCTAAACACAGCGCACCAAAGCATTCATTATCAAAAAAATGCATGGCATTTAATTGATGATTGGCAGTATTCAAAATGAAGAGCTCATAAATCAAGATATATATATATGGCATATAAAACATAGGAATTGTCTGTGACCTGAATTTGGGACGATTTGTTTAATTCAGCCTTTAAATCCTACGAGGCCAAAATGCAATTTTTAAAAGCCGAATAAGCCTGAAAGTGCGGACAATTGTATACTGGCCTGCATATATGTTTTCTGAACAGCGTCTTCAAGAAGTGCGCAGCAGCACTTTATTACAAGATATGTATATTAAGTGCGTCTGGTTGGGGCTGAATTTTCAAAAAAGCAATTTCCATTTGCAATACTGCAGCCTTGAGATCTTTGCAGGGATAACCGGGAGGAAAAAGACCGCAAACCCTGACCCAATCTAACGGCAGATGTTAACAGTAGATTCAGATTGGCAGCAGGTAGGGCTGCTCTTACTCCCCAACTATTATGCATTCTGATCCTCTGTCAGTTTGTCATTCCTGATTTATTGATTAATTCATGCCTTGGATTACATTTTCACCAAGTGTCGAGGCAACGCCCCACTCACACTTCTTGACTCTGTGGTTGATCGTAAGTCTGTAGATTTTAACCTGTCTTGGCTCTGTGGAAAAAAACTTAAACAAAGGAAGCTGTAAGTGTCCTTCCTTACAAAGCTACCGTGAATCACATTTCCACTCCACATTGGAATCTATTCTATTGGAATCAACAGTGGGATCTATTCTCTTGTCATATGGTATTGCTGCTTTTGCTACACTGGATTGTGACAAGTTGCTCCTCTGCGACATTTCATTTGTGCAATGACTATAAGAAACTGCCCATCATCCATTAGTGTCACGGTTTTCCAGCCTCTTCTCATTTCTGCGGTTGTTTTTCCTTCTGGCGCTCTTGCCTTCCCTTTCGGCAGTCCGCTCCAGGTCTTTGTTTTGTTCCCACGCACCTGGTTTGAGTTTCCTGCGGACTATAAAGACTCAGGATTTCCGCCTTCCGGTGCTTCAGTGTTGTTTCTTGCATTCTGACACTAAGCCGGTAAGGTATAGGTTTAGGCACTCTAAGGAGACCTCTTTCCTCCATCGCCTTGCTTTGGAGTTACGAGGGACTTGCCTTTTAGTGCATTTAGATTTCCGTTTAGGATTCCTCTCTCTTTTGCACTTTCTGTCCCTCGCTCCAGTTCGACTTCTGAGACCGTTTTTCTTTACCATTGCTCCCTCTCTCTTTATTTAGTATTCTCTCGTATTGAGAGTGAGAGGTATTTTTGTTTTCTGTTATTCTCGAACCTACGAGTTTCTCGCCCAACTATTTTCGGGTCGCTATTATTTCTCCCTTTTTTCCAGTCTCCCCTGTATTGCTCTCCTGTATTGAGATTAGGAGCTGTTTTCATTTTCCTTTTATCCCCTTTCCGGAAACCCTTCCGTTCCAGTGGTGTTCATTATTGGACACTTAAAGATCCCTTTCTGTCGCATCTGGTCCTCCAAACCCTTCGCTCTCCCCTTACAATTAGAATTAAACATGGACATACTGATCTGTTCCGCTCTGCTTCTTGTTTGCATGTTGTGATGATATTCAAATGCCTGCCAATAGCTTGGTTTGACTTTCACAGAACCATTAAATTCTTCAGCTGCCACTCCATGTTCACCAGGGAAACGTAACCCTGTTCGAAATGAGCCACTTGAATCGTCCACTGGCAAACCCACCTCCAGGACATCCTTGGACAGATAAGAGACCAGGGCAGCACCTTTCACCCATGCTGTAATTCACTACAACCCAACAAGCCTGTCCCACAGAAGACATTATGGATCCACCCTGTCTATATCTGCTTGGTCACATAAACGACCACCTACATATTACACATGTAGGGAATATGTATGAATCTGGTAGCAGTGAGCAAGATGATTAGTAATATGATTTCTGAATCATCAGAGTCCTCAAATGGGCGGCACCAGAATTGTAGGGGACACGCCTCTACCATCCTTATACAACTGGTGGCATAGTTTTAGTATAACAAATCAGTCTCATAAAATTGTATATACTATTCTCAAAAGAGAATATACTAACTAAAGATGGGCAACTCCAATTAATAATTAAATTAATTATCAATACAATTACACCTTTAATATTTATCTTAACAAAATCACAATATTATGAACTCAGTTGATACCGAATTAATATAAATGATTCAGCGAAAAGGTGAAGGCATTTGGGGGAATCCCTGCAATTAGCATTGGGTAACACAACACAAGAGCAACATTAATACCGGCAATCTTGGAAAATGTAATAGTCTATTGAACACAAAGTACCAAACAGAGCAAAGCACAATTCACTACTATAATGTACAACAAACTATGTGCGAGTGTGTGTGTGTGTGTGTGTGTGTGTGTGTGTGTGTGTGTGTGTGTGTGTGTGTGTGCGTTGGGCGCACATGGGGGTTAATGTTCTCCTGCGTGTGGGGGGTTGCCTCGGACACGCGTTCAGAGAGAACAAAGAAACTAAAATGGAGGGAGGTTTGAAACTAGCTTGCGCTGGAGCTAGTTAACAATGGCGCGTGAACCATACCAAACACATAAGGGATAGCTGTAAGGTTATTGGTGCATGTGTGTTGAGATCAGCATGCAGTGTGATGACCAGTTAGTGTTTAAGATAGATCACATGCAAGATATTTTCTGTGAGTGATGTATAGTAAAACGAATGCAGCGTGGAAAATAACACACAACTTTTACAACAAAAACATTAACCATTCAATAGCAGTTACATCCAGTCACAAACATGTTGCGGTCGCTAACTCATATGCTATGCCCAGTCTTACTTGAGTCGAGTCCTTTGAACGGTTTCTTCCATTGGGATTGCAAGTTCGCAGGGTTGCAGTTCGTAGGATTCAATAAGGGAAAACCGGTCCGCCTCATCTGTCCCAAAGTACGCAGCGTGATCCTTGTGCAGGCCCCTTGCCTTTTTTAGGACTCACCGGGGGTTGCTCTGCATGATCAGTGGGTGCGTAGACCGCTTAGTGTTAAAATTAATCTTATAGAAATCTTATTGAGGAAAAACAAGTGTGATGGTTGCAGAAAAAACATTTTTTTTTAAACTTCAATATGGAGGACATGCATGGACAGTATGCAGGTGAGAAGTCTTGATTAATAACAAATTGTCAGGGATGGAAGCTTCCTAGTTTTAACACGCCCCCAAGAGGCTGAGTGTGGCCTGAGCAGGCAATGTGTTGCCATTAGGAAGAGAATAATTTAAAAATTGTGGTTTGTTGCTGCAGCTTTTAAAAGTAGTAGGCCTTCCTTTCATTGACTGCATAACAAAAGCTAAACTGTGGAGTTAAAGGGAAAAACAATCCCATCCCTTCTCTCACTCTAGTAGTGCGTTTGTCATTATTATTTGATTTTCATTGCCCTATAAATTGTTAATGATGCCCTTATACATCTTTATTATGCAATGTTAACTGATATACAGTAGAAATGTTGCTCTTCAATATTAAATTCCGACGGGCTCTATATATCCTGAATCAGTATGTTGTATATTTATATTTTAACCCTGTATTTTGATTTGATTATAACTCCCTGTGTAAATAGATGTCATTGCTGTTCTTGTTGCTCATATGGTATTGAGTTAACTCTTATTATATATAAATATATGGTAATAACCTTTTAGTTTGCTCTGGATATGATTGCTGGTAAAGTAAAACTCACAGGAATTCAACTATACAGAATTATAGAGTGCAGAAAGAACATATGAACATGGAAATGAACATATTTGCAGTTTGAATATTTCTTTATTTCATTGATTTATCTAATGTAGAGAGTCACAAGGAAATTATACATCCTCAATATGTCAGAAAATACTGGCAGGCTTCTGTGTTGCGCACATCTGACACATTTCTCATGATGAATGCATCCCAAAAACCTACATGAACAATGTATAATTAACTGCCATGATATAACATCTTTACAGTTGGCTCATGAATGTGTCTGTACAAGGGACCATGTGGAGCAGTTCATAGGGCGGTGAAGTCAACCCATATACAAATCTCCCTGTTCTGCTGGGGGCTCAATTCTCCACTACGACACTTTTTGTACTTTTGTACTCTCTATCTGCATCTCTCTCTACTTTCCCCATCTGAATATAGTGGAAAAGAGGGCAGAGTATCTGCTCTCTTTGAAAAAAAATGAGGTCCATGAATTGTTCTAACCCTAAGACCAATGACATCATTGCTGTCACATCTGAGATCAGTATTTTACATAATGTCTTAATATTCCTTCATGAAGCAGCGCATTTTCACTTTGAGTAGGCCTATTTAAAGGTATACTATGTAGTTTCATTGTAAACAACTCGTTCTTTGTTTACATTCAAATTTTCTCCCCAAAAAACATTGTATGTATCCTTGTGGTCTAATAAACATGTTGAATGTATTTCCTACCTCATAAGTCGTTTGCAAAGTGTTTTTTTGTTAATGTTTTGAATGCTACACTGTTGACATCCCGCCGCCATTTTTAAAGCCAGAGACAGCTAAAATTGTGTAAACGTCATGAATGGGCGGTTCCTGTCAATTTGATTGACATGGCCAGGCCATGTGGGCAGGCTTCCAGGTAAACTCTTATTTTAGCTTAGGCTACTTACCGTTATGTACGCGTTGTCAGTACAATTTAGACATTTAGGGCTGAAACATACCTCAAGCAAATACGCGAATGTGGACGCTTCGAGCGACGCGAACAGTTTTTCTTTTGCCATGACATTTGTGAAAGACAAGCCAGAGCGTTACAGCGGGATGCTATAGCAGGCAGCAACAGTAAACAACTTTCTTGTTCGATGTGTGCTTTCCTCCGGTTTGTCTTTCACAAATGTCATGGAAAAAGAAAAACTGTTTGCGTAGCTCGAAGCGTCCAGGTTCGCGCATTTGCGTGAGGTATGTTTCTGCCCTTACTCATTATCAAGATGTTTTCAGCCGAGGAGGTAACAATATCATTATAAAAATAGCGACCATACACCTAGCTACTTTACATTACATTACAGTCATTTAGCAGACGCTTTTATCCAAAGTGACATACAATAAGTGCATACAGAAACGTCATCGAAGAAATACAGAACAGATAAGACGAAGAACATCCATATTTGACCAAACCTTGATCATGTAAATGGAGACTACGTTACATGCTCAAAGCATATAAGTTAGTAATCTTAGCTAATGACCACTGTTCATTTTCATAAAATAATTCAAAATCATAATTTTGTAATTCTGCTCGGTTCATTCTGTAGCCATCAACATCCAGTGGTCGCGGCCCCAGAGTAGTGTTCGTGCTGGGCGAGGCAGGGCCAGGGGAAGAGGACCGCTTGATCAGAGTGACTGTGAGAGAGTCGACAGACTCCGGGAGGAGAAACATTGCCATCTCAACGAAGTTGAGACAGAGCTGCACTTTATCACAAAATGCAAAAATACAATCAAATCAGAAATAATTAGCAAAATGCAATCGATTATGACATAGCTACAGCAAATAAACTATCCGCTACACGTGATTGGGTTATAATCTCAAGTTTATGCGAGTCAACAACGTTAAACTAAGTTACTATTAGCAAACGATAGCCTATGTTTAATTATTGCTTTAGATAGCTGCATGCTAGATAGGCTGAATAGAACGCTGAATTCAGCACAGGACATGTGGTTTGGACTTCACAAAATGGAGAGATCTGTAATTGGAATCAGAGTTTGTTTAATAAAGTGGAGAAATCAGTAGATGATCATTTGGTTAAAACCTAGGGGAAAATTGTATGCACCCATATCTACAAACACAACTATGACTGTGTCCGAATAGTCCGAATCAGCACACACTACTATTTGAGTATGCCAGTTGAGTATACTTTTTTTTTTGAAAAGCTGTTAAATTAGGCTAGCCTTACCTGCACGGCCAAATTGAGCGTTCTCAATATCACAGGACGCAGTAAATTGGACATTCACAATGCCTTCCTCTACAACACTGTTATGACCCAACAATACTATCCCAGTTGATTTGACATTACCTTTTTGTGCTTTTATCACAATACATTACTTCTTTGTATCACTTCCAGGTTCTTTAGACTACTTACCACAAAATAGGTACATCACCATATTTTAACACTTTCACCTTCACTAGATCCCTTTATACCACATTAACAGTTGATACCATTTCCACCTTTTATTTTCCACCTCACACTATACCATATTACCATCTTTCTATGCCATTTCCAGCCATTGATATTTGTGAAGCAACCACACCTACAATTTCTTTAGGAATTGTTAATCTAGTTTTTAATTGTACTTTATTATTTTACATTATTGTTATTTCTAAATCCATAATCAAAGAAAAGTTCTTGTTTTCATGTATGGCTACTGTTCATTCATTAATAGTCTTTGCTGTTTTGTATTGTTCAGTGTTAGAAGTATGTCTTGGACTGTTTTAATACAATATGCTTTGGCAATACAGATGCAATGTATTGTCATGCCAATAAAGCAAATTGAATTGAGTCCAAGGAAAATATGTGTGAAACGTCACCACAATGCTCGTGCGTCCTCATGCGTGTCTGAGAAGAACATGCGATAAGCAATTTTCGCGGTGCGCTTTTCTTCTACGTGCTCTATATCGCCATCTAGTGTTCTGAAACTACATAGTATACCTTTAACCACTTCGCAGAGACCCCCTAGTGGTCATGCTGCCGGCGTTGTCAGATTACTTAACTCAGACATTCATTGCTCCTGCAACAAACTATGAGTGGAAACAACAAACTCTGTGTTCTAGTTTTATTAGAAAATGACACATGACAGTACATGACATTATGCCAGATAGTTCATAGAGATGTCCCTTTCAAGATTCAGTGGTCATTTATTGTCTTGGACAATCCGTTAAACACCCCCTTTATAACGCTAGTACACCATCTTAAAAATCTATGCCTAAAACCCCGCCTGCTGTTCAAGCAGTGTAATGCATTCCAGTTCATTCTGGTTTGATAGACAACTCTTTTGTCCAATAGAGCACATTAAAGGGGACATGAAAAGTTAAGTTTTGTTCGGTAATAGAGCACCCCGGTACAATCATTGAGCTCACTGAAAGTCAGCTATTTACCCATAGGAATACATTGAGCAGCAGAGACCAACCATCCTAGTGACATCACAACCTAGGTTGGTTCATTTCGGCTGCTCAGTGTATTCCTATGGGTAAATAGCTGACTTTCAACGAGAAAAAACAAAACAGACTAAAATATACGCACCAATGTACATTTGCTTATGAGGCATATTTTTTGGAATAGTTCATTGATTTGGCCAACTCATCCGCATGGCAAGAGAAAATCCTCACCTTGCTTACATGGATTTTGGGAAACATAGTATTGTTGAAGAATATATTCTATTGAAGAATATGCCTACGGACATGGTGAAGATTTCCTCCTCTATATGTATTAGGTTACTGCTAGGTGTGTGTACCAGTTGAATGCGTCAGTTCCGGTATCCTGAGAAGGACTGTAGTTCATTGTGGGGCTTGTAGTCCATTGTCCCAACAATGTGGAGCGAGGGCTCTTCCCCGGGTGTGAAGGTCGCACAGAGCCATGAGACAAGACAGTGAAGGCCCTGGGAGCCAAGAGCGAACGGACACAACTGGGAGAACTGGGCAGAAAGAGCGGCCTTGTTGCCCTTTTTCTAAACTTTATTGCCAGTCGCGCATTTCTGCTGCATCGCATTACAATGCGGAAATCACAACAGGGACGTCTTACGTCACTTCCAAAGTGGAGGAGGAGCCACCTGTGGACTGTATGGAATTGTAGTTCCTGTTGACCCTACATAATTTCAGACAAACATGAATACTGTAATTGAGACGGATACGTCTCAACCACTAGGGGTGAAGTCTATAGAGTTAAATGGTACAACTGTCTTGCTTCATTTAAGCCATTGTCCAAGTGCCTGTAATGCTCACACCTGGGGTTATAAAGCCTTAAATAGAACAGTACATACAGTTGAAGTCAGAAGTTTACATACACTTTGGTTGAAGTCATTAAAACTCATTTTTAACCACTCCACAGATTTCATGTTAGCAAACTATAGTGTTGGCAAGTCAGTTAGGACATCTACTTTGTGCATGACACAAGTAATTTTCCCTCAATTGTTTACTGACAGATTATTTCACTTTTAATTCACTATAACCTCTTTCACACATGCAGCCTTATCCGTAAATTTTCTGGAACATTGCCAGATAGGGGTCATGTGTGAATAAGAGCCGAAGTCGAAATTCCGGAATATCCGCGCCGGCAATTTGCCGTGTCAAGACCTAGTGAGGTTTCCGTAAAAGTTCCATATCGATGTGACGTGTGAACAAAGCCAGAACATTACCGGATCAATCACGCACAACATTCTGACGTAAACACGGCGACGTGAGTGAACCCATCACAAACCTCTTGACCTCAAACGACCTCGATCGCCTCAACCCTAAACTGACAGCCTAAACAGCAACATTATAACGTTATGTCTAACTGGAGTGACTCAGAAGACTTTGCCATGGGGTCGCTCACGTACCCACATTCATCTCGCCGAGCCCCGAGCCACATGAAAGACTCGTACAGCCTCCAGCCGCCACAGGCGACATCTCCGGCTTTGAGCCAAGCTAAAGCGGAGTTGTTCCCGACTTATCCTGATTTTTTCGTCAAGTTTTTGTTTACGAATGGTGTTTCATGATTGGAACAGATTTATTAATGCCAGCGTTTGCCTCGAAAATGTGTAAATAAACAAGAGTAACTGTAGTACAACTGCACACTCTGTCACTTCATCACCCGCCATTTTTTCAGTAGTAAATAAACAAACGTATCCTAGCAACATAGGGTAGAGCGTTGGTTGTATGAACGCTACCAATACGAAACATTACGGAATATTGCTGGATCAACTTTTCCGGTAATGTTCCGTATTGCATGTGTGAAAGAGCTTTATATCACAATTCCAGTGGGTGAGAAGTTTACATACACTCAGTTGACTGTGCCCTTAAATTTTTAATATTTGGTTGCATATCCTTTGCATGCCATGACTTCCTGATGTCTGTGACCCAACAACATCAAAAGACTCTTGATATCTTATTTTCTGGTACGCTTACAAGCGATACTGTAATGTCTCTGCATTTGAATGGATCTCTATGAGAATTGGGGGGTGGGACTAGATTTAGCTATAAATTATGCTGGAACAGTATGAAATACATGATTGGTAAAATGGCTGTAAGTCATCAAGGGTCTGAGGTATCAAACAAGCCTCAAACCATCACTCTGCTGCAGATATGCAGTAGATATGGATGGATCAATTTAAGGGTTGTTTCTCCTGACAAATTCTCCTATTGAACTCTATGGAAAAAATTGTCAGGAGAAGAAACCCTTCAAGTTATCCATTCATATCTACTGTATTTCTGAGAGCAGAGTGATGATTTAAGGCTTGTTTGATACGTCAGACCCTTGATGACTTAGAACCATTAAGCCAACCATGTGTTTCCATACTGTTCCAGTGTAATTTACATCAAAATCTAGTCTCACCCCCCAATTCCCATAGAGATCCATTCAAATGCAGAGACGTTATAGTATCGCTTGTAAGAGTATAAGAAAATAAGATATCAAGACTCTTTTGTTGGGTCACAGACTTCAGGAAATCATGGCATGCAAAGGATATGCGACCAACTATTAAAAATTTAAAGGCACAGTCAACTCAGTGTATGTAAACTTCTGACCCACTGGAATTGTGATAGAGTGAAATAATCTGTCTGTAAATAATTGTTGGAAAAATTACTTGTGTCATGCACAAAGTAGATGTCCTAACTGACTTGCCAACACTATAGTTAGCTAACATGAAATCTGTGGAGTGTATGCAAACTTCCGACTTCAACTGTAAATAGGTGAGGATTGACCAAATTTGGCATCTGCACAAATGGGATAATAAATATGTTACATAATGGCAATGAAGGCATTGTATTTTCTTCTTTAAGAGGGTAATGGATCACAAATTTTCAGTAATGTATGAGCCATGATAAATTCTAGGACTACTGCATACGTGCAAAATTAAAATCTTGAAGTCTTGAACAAACTGAATCTGCATAAATCTAAGAAAACACAACAGCCAAATTAATTATCAGGTCCAACAGTTAGGATATTCTTGCTAATACAAATGTGAATGTAGCCATTTGTATACTAAACTGGACTAAAATATAAA
This sequence comes from Synaphobranchus kaupii, assembly GCA_029718625.1. Lineage (NCBI taxonomy): Eukaryota > Metazoa > Chordata > Actinopteri > Anguilliformes > Synaphobranchidae > Synaphobranchus > Synaphobranchus kaupii. Next base: position 28,311,969 of record CM056381.1, read on the forward strand.
AAATTAAAAGTTTTTGTGCACACAACTTTTTAAAGATTTTAATTATTTATTTTACAGATATTGAATCCTATACAAATCTGCCTAATAACAGCATGCCATATGTTTTCTATTCTGTGTTTTGATGAGTCCTCCTTCACAATTTCAGTCAAGTTAGAACAGGCACCTCCCAGTTTCTTTTCAATCCACTACAGTGTGTGGACTCAGAGGACAATTTACAAGATTGCTGTACTAGCATGAGATATCAAAAAGACGACAAAGCAGGACTCATAATCACAATGCCTCTTTTGTGTGTGTGTGCGTGTGTGAACGCTTTTCAATCCACTGTAACTCTATTTTGTGTGTTTGCTTTGATTGATGGGTTGATGAATTGAAGCCTTTAAAATTGCATTAGTGCTCCAAAATTGCAGTAATTTGTTTGTCCAAATTACTGAATCAACATTTTAATGTTCAACAAGTTTGAGTGGCAGATTATAGGTATGGTGCATCTTAAAATATGAGATTTATTTTGCATAACAAATGTTATAAGATAGTTCACTTCAGTTCTGTTTAGTTTGAAAAAATAAAGAAATGTATATTTTTGCACAATATTATTCATGAATTTGCTTTTGCCATAAGAATGTAACTGGCTTTGGCAGCTATTCAAGCCATTTAATCATCCCGTGTGCTCCATTTGTCTTAACTAACACAATCAGAAAGTGTACTTTTTATCTTTCATAAAATAATGAGTATAATAATAATCACATATAGATTAATGCAGAAAAGCTATTTAAGTGTACATACCAGCTGAAGGTAGCATTTGCCTAAGTTTGATATGAAAAGCTGAGGAGAAGTGCAGGTGGACTGAATAACCATCATAGGCAACACAGGTTTAGAGAGGGTTCAGAGTAGGGTTGCCATGGAAACAAAATCCAGAAACATCTGAACCATCCATCTCTATCTCAGAAAATACATTCCCTGTGAAGAAGGACCACGTCACTCTTCCAGCTCAGAAACACTGCACCAATACTTATAGTAAATGTCATCCTTTGATTTTTGCTTTTTAAGACAACATAATTCTGCTTAAATACCATAGTAGTGCATTTTTCAGTAATGTGAATGTCTCAAATACATCCTGAAAAGTATTGGAAATAACCACCTCAACACATTTGTTGCCTTCATCCATTCTTAATTGAATTGGAAATCCATCTTTTTCAGAGTATTTTTATTTATTTATTATTGTTTTGAAAGACTACAGAATGCCCTTCATGAATCATATGAAACAGAACCATCATGCTCAAGGCACTGAATTTAAAGGTTTATGAATAGTGCAGTACAGAGATGGGTTGCGGTGACAACAGGGCAAGCAGAGTAGCCCAGATGTCCCTCTCCTCAGTGACTTCCTCCAACTCATCCTGGGGGATCCCTAGGCAATCCCAGGCCAGCTGGGAGATATAATCCCTCCAGTGTATCCAGTCTACCCCAGGGTCTCCTCCCAGCTGGATGTGCCCGGTACACCAAAGGGAGACGCCCAGGGGGCATCCTTACCAGACGTCCGAACTACCTCAACAGGCTCCTTTCTACTCCAAGGTCCTCCCGGAGGGCTGAGATCCTCACCCTGTCAAGGAGAATAAGCCCCGCCATTCCTATGGAGAAACCCCTCTCGACCGCTTGTATTCGTGATCTCACTTGTCGGTCACTACCCCACAGCTTCTGACCATAGGTGAGAGTAGGAACGAAGATTGACTAGTAAATTGAGTGCTTTGCCTTTTGGCTCAGGTCCATCTTCACAACCATTGTTCCACACAATGCAGCTAAATGGCAGTCACCTTTTCTCAGAAGAGAACCATAGCCCAGACTTAGTGGTGCTGATCCTCATCACAGCCGCGTCACACTCGACTGCAAACCATTGTAATGTGCATTGGAGGTTACAGTGCAATGAGGCCAAATGGACAACATCAGCTGCAAACAGCGCATATGCAACCTTAAGTACCAGAACCAGAAACACTCCTGCCCTCAGCTGAACCTTGAACAGAAAACATGAAAACCATGAACAGGAGCTAACATAAGGTGTTGGAGTCCGACACCCACCTTGAACAAGCTCGACTTAATGCCAAGATTGCGAACACAGCTCTCACTCTGAGTGTACAGGGACCGCATGGCTCGCAGTAGCGACCCTGGCATCCGCTGTTCCATGGCTAGGACGAAACCCACATTGGTCTTCCTAAATCTGAGGTTCTATTTTCAGTCAAAGCATAATTTCCAGCACCTTAGCATAGGCTTTCCCAGGGAGGCTGAGGAGTGTCGCTGCGTCCACGCCCAGCCCGGACCCTGCTCCACTAACCTGCACTGCTCCTGCCACTCTGCTCTACCCTGGTTCCCGCTCCCCGCTCCTCCTCTGCTCAGCTTACCTGGTTTCCTGTCACCATCACCAAGCCCCGGCCTCTCCTGCTCCCGCTGTTCCCCTGCTGTACCCTTTACTGGACTGTTAGTCTTTATATGTCTCCCTATGCTTCAGGAGGAAGCCTGGTCAAAGCATAATTTATTAAAAGAGCTCCGCGCTCTCCATTGTCTGTCTATTTGAATCCAGTTCCGTCTTGGAACAATAACTGCCTTTGCCTTTTCTCTCCATGCTTCAAGAGGAACTCTGGTCGAAGCAATAAAATAATTGAGTATTGGCATTCTCTGTGTTCGAGTTGTGCATTTGAGTCCAGTCCATATCCGGGATCGTAACACTCCACGCAACATTGAAGATTCTTTGACAGGCAGGACACCCTAACAACATCCAGAGCCTTCAACATTTCAGGATGGATCTCATCAGAGTTCACCCTTGCTAAGAACAGCCTGGATGATATCCCACTTTCCCCTCCTGAGGTGCCAAGTGGTTTTCCAGAACCGCTTTGTAGCCAACTAAAAGTAATTCTCTAAGGCCTCTCTGAACTCCTCCTATGCCTCGGCTTTTGTTTCTACAACTGCAGCAGATGCAACCTTTTTTCCTGCTGGTAGCTGTCTGCTGAATCAGAAGTCCTCCACACTAACTAGGCCTAAAAGCCTTCCTTCTTTGACTTGACAGTCTCTCTCACCGCTGGAGTCCACTAATGGGTTCTTAGGTTGCCACCAGGACAGGCACCAACTAGCTTATGACCACAGCCTCTAGCAGCCGCTACCACAATAGAGGTCTTGAAGAAAGCCCATTCAGACTCCATGTCCTCAATCTCCTCTGAGACACAGGTGAAGCTCTTTCAGAGGTGAGAGTTGAAATCACTCCGGACAGGTGGTTATCAGTTGATAGCTCAGCTCCTCTCTTCGCCTGAGTGTCCAGAACATACGGCCGCAGGTGTGATGACATAACTACAAAATCGATCATCGACCCTTTGCCTAAATGTACCATGTACACTTATGAACATGCTTGTGTTTGAACATGGTGTTTGTTATGGCCAAACCGTGACCAGCACAGAAGTCCAATAACATGCCGTGGCTCAGGTTCAGATTGGAGAGGTTGTTCCTCCTGATCAAGCCCCTCTAAGTTTCACAGTCATTAGCAATGCGAGCATTAAAGTCCCCCAGTTGGACAATGGAGTCAGTGGGTGTGGCCTTTTCTAGCACACCTCCCAAGGAGGTTAAATACTCTGAACTGCTGTTAGGCGCATAAGTGTTTTCAGAGTTCAAATTTTGCCTCTCCGCCACCCGTAGGTGCATTGAGGTGACCCTCTCATCCACTGCCTCTCACCCTGAGCAACTCTTGAGTAGAAGAGAGACCACCCCCTATCAAGGAGTTTGGTTCCAGAGCCGACACTATGTCTGGAGGTGAGCTATATCTAGTTATTACCACTCAACCTCAACCTCTCAACAGCTCCGGCTCCTTCCCCACCAATGAGGTAATGTTCCATGTACCAAGAGTCAATTTCTGCTGCCAGAGCAAATGACGACCAGGACCACTCCACTCATGCCCCTTGGCCGACTGGGATTGCACTCAACCCCGATCTTGAACCTTGCAGTTGGTGAGCCAACACGGTGATCCCACATAGTCCTTTCAGGCTGAGCCTGGCCAGCTTACGTGGGCTGTCCGGCCACCAAGCACTTGCCCGCAAACACCACCCCCAGGCCTGGTTGCAGAGATGATTCACGGTGACCCTGCTCAGAGCAGGGTAAACTTGTTCTTTTTTATGTACCATAATAGGGATTACATTGGATAATGCCTCACCTAAGACCTGTTCGCCTTGGGAGACCCTACCAGGAGCACAAGCCCCGGACGATATAGCCCTGGGGATCATTAAACCTTGCAAGCCCTTTTGCCATGACAAGACTATGATCCAGGAATGGGGACTATGAACTAGAAACTGAATAAACAGACAGTATAAGGCCATGATACTCTAGTCAGTATCAGTTCCTTCAACTTTGACATGGTAACTATGGTTTTTTTCCTACACTTGTGTGACAGAGGGCTCTGTCTCAGGCTGCAGGCAGCACTCTTACCTTCCCTCACCAGCCTGACTGCCCATACTTATAGTGTTAGTTGTCTGTTTTGTTTCTCTTATGTACATTTTGCTATCACTCCCGTTTGCTAAAATACCGGGGCTAGTTGCCTGCTTCCCGGTTTCACACACACAAACCTACCCACTTACAATTCACTCCCAAACAGTTTAGCGTATTCACTACCGTAACACGCACACACATACGCATAAACTTCTGGTTAATGTATTTTATTGTAAATCATTGTTTGTAGCGCTCTCAGTTTTGTTGGTTAGTTTGCTGTTTCTCTGTTCACCGTCTTTTGTTTGTTTGTTTTGATCAAACTGCCAAAATGCTTCCGGGAATAGCGTGAGTGAGGGCCTTACAGAGGCGCACTAATGCGGGCAGGCTTTGGAGTGCCTGACCCAAGTTGCACATGCGTGGTGCCCTGCAAAGATGGGCGCTACCACCTGTATTGGTATTGCTGGGGAAAAAAACGCAAATAACTTTGTTTTATGAAAAGTGTTTGTTACGGAAGCCCTGAAAGACAAGGCCAAAACCTAAGTTTATTTCGTACGTACGAGATAACATGTCCTACGTAGGAGATAATATCTTGTACGTACGACTTATTATCTCATACGTACGAAAAACTTTTTTGGCTGCAAAAAAAAATAAAATTATCATATGATAAAATATTATAGGCCTATAACTCATTCATTGAATTAATATTTATTTTGACATACGCTAATAACAGCTTGTTTAGCCTGATCTTCCGAGAAAAAAATCCAAGCGTGATTTTGAGGTTATATGATTACAAAATGGGCAATTGAAGTCTAAATAACCATTGTTTTTTTCAGTTACCCAGTGAACATTTTTGCGTTGAAAATTTGGCGAAACGCCATGTTTTTAGCGTCCGTTTATGTCAAAACATCTCTCAACCTAGATTTCCCCACCCCAACGTCTAGATTCCAGATAAGGTTGGTTTCATGAGTTTGTTTTAGGCTACGAAAATCCTGCTCCAATGCCAGTGCTAAGTCGTACGTACGACTTAACGGCGGAGGCCCTGAAAGGCAAGGTAAGAAAATTATTTTTGAAGCCAAAACCTAAGTTTATCTCGTACGTACGACTTATTATCTCAAAAAACATTTTTTTCACCTTGCCTTTCAGGGCTTCCGTAGTTTCTGTTTAAATTACCATATTCATTTTTTAAACTGTAACTGGTTATGAATTCCCCCATGTACAGTAGTATTGCTGCCTGTATATTGTGGTACATTTTAAATAGCAGCTGGTATGTTCTGGGGGAGGGGCTTAGGGTAGAAAAGGAGCCCTGTTGGTTATGTCTAGGGAGAGAGAGGAGACTTGAGTTTGTGAGCAGAGGGTAGCTGGAAATGGTGACCCTTAAAATATAAATACTGTATGTATATATTGTACTGTAAACATTTTTGGCACTTATTTCACTGTCACTCCTCTTTGTACATTTCTGGGTTGGATTTTTGTGGATTTTGAGCACTGTAAATAAAACATCTTGCACCGAAGTTCTATTTGTGGTGGAGCCATTTTTATTAATCTGTACAGCCTGAACCCCTTTCAGCCTATGGTAGGTGACACCTTCCCACATTTTAAAACCTCCTTATAACATATCACTTTTCATGGCAAGCACTTAATCTCAAGCCCTTCCACCCCTCCAGGGACATCGACTGCCAACAACTCATTTACAGTGCACTCATGATTTCCTACTGTTTCACAGCAGTAGCCCATATTGTTTGTATTCACTTCAAGGTCACAATGGCTGGTCTTTGACTGGCCTCTATGACTGGCATATGGTACTCGAGAACTCCAGAGAAGAATGCTGTGGAGGTTGGACTCCTAATAATAAAATCAAAACAATAAACTAACCTGCTGTACCTTAAGACTAAGGCTCTAAAAATTACTATGACCACTGGGTCCATCCCTGCTGCAACCAGGAGCTTTCCCACAACTTCTGCAAGGTCTCCTACATGAGCACCAGGCAGGCAACTGCATAGGAGCCTCCTCATTGTGTTAACATACAATACTGTCTATTGTTACAGTAATTGATTACCCCATCATAACAAACCATTTCTTGAGGGATGTGGGGACTTGGGTGCCTTAGATCAGTGCCTCTACTCTCAGTCTTCATGCATGGGCTGGAATTAGTTGGACAGCATGACCAATGGAAATTCTGCCCCTCTACAATGTGTGCATCCTTTTCTGTGGTTATGACCTACTGTCATCTCGGTCAACTTTATCTCTTTGTCTGATCTGAGGACCCTGTATTTGGTGCCTAAAATTTCTTTAATGAGTTGCTTCTTATTTTGATAGTGTTTTATGTTTGTAGGTAATTACAGCATTATCATTGCTGGGGCTTGTAATGATTAAAAGGCATCTTCAGCATACCTTTTCAACATCCTGCTTTCTCTCTCTCTGTGCCATTCACTACTAATTTGTACATGCTAAATTATATATATAGATTTTTTTAAATCCCACTGATGAAGAACCAATCATTACAATGATTCTCATCATTGAAAACAGGCGTAAACAAAGAACGGTGTTGCAAAGACAAATGAAAAAATGACTAGGAACCTAGGTGGAAAAAGTAGTATACTTTCATGTTCTGAAAATATAATTTAAGTATACAAAAGTTATTACAAGTAGGGATGTCCCGATCAAGTTTTTTTCCCCCCGATCCCGATCCGAGTCATTTAATATTGAGTATCTGCCGATACAGAGTCCCGATCCGATACTTTTGCAGTGCATTAAGAAAAAAATGGCCTGCATCCAAGTTGTTCCTTAAAATGTTCTTTATTTTATTTAAATAACAAAGTAAACAAACTCTTATCAAAATTCCAGTTAGTGCAGCATTAGTTTTCTTTTTAAAACAAAATAACCAAGTAAACAACCTAAAAGATGTCTTTAAATTAAAATAAATAGCTCTTTTAAATTCCACTTAGTGCAGCATTGGTTTTCATTTGTCTTTTAACAAAATAACCAGGCATGTAAACAAACTAAAAGATGTCTTTACTCTTTATAAATGGCTCCTATCAATTCCACTTAGTGCAGGATTGTAGTAGTAAAACTAGAACACTAAATGAGTTTTAAAAAAAATCACAATTTCCCTTTGAAGTGGCGTAATAGCTTAACTTTAACATTAACAGTCACAACAAATAAAATAAAATCACAAGTCCCGCTTAGTGCAGCATTATAGTAAAACTAGTACAATAAAAAAGTGAACAACAGAAATCTCAATTCCACTTCAAAGTGGTGTAGCAGCTTAACGTGAACAAGAAAAAAAGTTTCTTATTGGAGTTGCAGCATTACAGTAAAACCTGAATATCAAAATAATAAAATTGCAAGGCACTCTTTTGTCATCAAGGAAGGCCAGTTCTTAAAGTGCTTATTATTGGAGCTGCTACAGGAGTTTTTCCTCTCTCTCATTCAGTTTTCTGTACTCTTACTCTCACTTCAAAATGAAGTGAAGGTTCTTTTTGAGGAAAGTTAGCATCTCTACCCTGTCAGCGGACAGCCGGTTCCTCTTCTCATCAATGACGTTTGAGACTGCACTAAAGAGTCTCTCACTGTCCACACTTGTGCAGGGGGCACAGAGAAACTTGGCTGCAATAGCAGCCAGTGAGGGAAATTGTGTAGCATGTGCCCTCCAGTACTGTAGTGGATTGTCTGACCTTGGGATGGTTTGCTGTGCGAGGTAACTCTGCATCTGAACATCTGCTGATGAGGTGCTCACAGACCCTGTCTCTGTCTCACTCTCTTCTAAGATCTCATCAAAGACACTGCCAAGGCTGCTGCTTGCTGTGTTCTGACATGGTACCTTGTTCACAGGCTCTGCCTCTGACTCCTCACTGGCGGCCCTCCTTACCTCCATCTTCCCCACCTCTTGAATGAGAGCATCCTTAGCCTGCCTCTCAGGTTGTCTGGATTTGTGAAGTATCTGAAAATAGATAAATGATGTGTACTTAAATAAAAAATAATCTAACCATTAACAGAAATAAATCTAGATAAAAAATAACTAAAAAGGAAAAAAAAAAAAAATTGGCTTAAATGATTGATACTGGTAACTTACATTTGATTCATTATAAAGCAAAATAGGCTATCATAGTATTCAAAAGGTTAATTTACTGGACTTGCCTGTCTTTGTATCTGGGATCCACTAAAGTTGCAATGCAGTAGAGTAGCTCAGTCTCAAACTGGCTGAAGCGTCTTTCCACCGCCTCTAGGAGAGTGCTTTTCATCATCTTGATTCCCTGGTCAGTGCTGTGCTCACGTGAAAGAACACGCTTCAGGACCGTTATGGCAGAGATGACATCAGCTGCAGTTGTCGTCTCAGCGCTCACTACCCTCGTCAGTTCTTCAAAGGGAGCTAAAACCTCGACTGTCTTCTCCATTAGTGTCCACTGGTTCACCATCAGTGTTGCTGCGAGGTTGTGGTCGGCTGCATACACACTGAGAGACCGTTTTTGCTCCAGAAGGCTCTGCAGCATGTAGTGAGTGCTGTTCCATCTAACTTGCACATCTTGTTGTAGGCGCTTGACTGGCATTTTCAGATCAATCTGGATGTCTTCCAGACGTGCATAGGCCTGTGGTGAATGTTTGAAATGGCCTACAATCTTTCTTGCATTAGCCAGTGTGTCTGTGACACTGCGCTGAGAAAGCAGACCCTCGTGTACGGCCAGCTGAAGCGTGTGTGCGATGCAGCCCACGCTCGGTACCCCCCATATCATCCATGGCTTTCTTCATATTTTGCGCGTTGTCCCGCAAAATGACATGGACTTGTTGTTTGTCTATTCCCCAAGTATTCAGCATCTCCTCGATTGCCTGTTTTACATGCTCTGCTGTATGAGATCCGCGAAACTGATGCGCATGCAATACCGCACGCTTTAAATCAAAAGTGGAGTCGATCCAGTGTGCAGTGAGGCTAAAGCAAGGACATCGGGCAAACATCAGAACTCCAAATGTCTGTGGTAAAGCCAATGGCAGTCACATCAGATAAAAGGCCTCGTAGGTGGTCACAAACCTTGTTGTAAAGCTCCGGTAATGCAGTGTCTGAGACGACAGGGCGTACCGTGGCTCCAACAGCTCCAAAAGACGGCGAAAACCTGTATTCTCTACCACAGCGATGGGCTGGTCATCCAAAGCGATGAATTTAATTATCCTCTCAGTAATCTTTTTGGCCTTGTCACTGTCTCGAGGAAATTTCTCTCTCCTTTTAAAAGTTTCCTCCAGTGTGTGTTGCTTCGGTGAAGTCTTTGCCTGCGTTGCCTGAGTGAACTCACTGTATTCCATTGCGTGTTTGTTTTTCAGGTGCTGTATCAAATTGGTGGTATTGAGCGCAGCTCTGTTACTACCACCTCGCGAAATACTCGCATTGCAGACATTACAAGTGGCTGTTGGACTGCTTTCGTTTTCCAATTTAAAATATTTCCACACTGCAGACATTTTAGCTAAGCTACCACGTGTACAGGTGTTGCGTGTTCTGCTGCAAATTGTGCTCACCTCTCGTTTACGGCACGTGATGTAAAACAAAGGATCGGCTTCAGTTGGTGCTCAATAAAGCCGATACCGATCGATTAAAAAATGCCTTGATCGGCCCCGATCCCGATCTCAAAGATCGGATCGGGACATCCCTAATTACAAGCATACCCTTCCTTCTTGTACTTAATTTGAAATATGTTTAAGATGTACTTTTAAAGGGTAAGTACACCCTAGATTTTTTTTTAAACTTTTTTTTTGCTAAACGTGTTTGTATGCCTACCTCATAATGAAACTTTTTCATCCATTCTGTTATTTCAACAATTCTGAACTAGTATTGTATATCATAAGAAAAGGAGAAAAGTGTCTTTGTGCTGCCCTCTAACGGTTGAAATTCCCTTTCTGCTCCCCAGAGTGCCCCCGCCCCAATTGTGATGTCAGAGTACCTCATTGGAGGTACCTCTACCTCATATGGATAATTGTTGTCACCCACAACGGAAACAGCCGGCACCTGATTGGTTAGACCCAGTATGTTCCTTTCATTTCGGCTCCACGTTTTTTAAACCGGAACAACATGGAGTCCTGTTCATAAACTGTTTTCCACCTAAATAGTCCACTAAAATACGTTTCTGAAAATATTTGAGGTGAGAAATAGGCCATATTTGATCTGCAACGTCTAGTTTGACAGTTTGATCCGAATTATACAAAATAATTTGTACATTGTACGTTCATTCATGCAAATGACGATGGACAAAGCTCCTCCGCCCCCACCCCTCTCCCTCACTCATCCCATGAAGTATTTTTGTAAATTAGTAGGTGGAGACAGGCTGAGACAGTGGGTGCACTTACTCTTTAAAAAGTGCACTTCAAAATAGTTGTCATTAAGCAGAACTTTTTTTTTTTTTGTCGGATTTGCTTTGTAGTCACGTCAATGACCTTCAATATGCACTTATTGTACGTCGCTTTGGATAAAAGCGTCTGCCAAATGATTGTAATGTAATGTACCTTTAATGTACTAAAAATAAATGTACTAAATTGCAAATACTTAAAAGTGTACTATATTCAAGTCATAAATAGCACACTATTAGTAAGCTTTATTAAAGTGTACTTTTATTTCACTTCATTAAAAGTGTATTTCAGTACACTTACAAAAAGTGCACTTTATTGGAAGTATATTTAAAGTTGTACTGTAGCGTACTCCAAAAAAGTATACTAAATTTGAAATAGTTATCATGGTAATTTATTGTACTAAAGTGTACTTTTTTCTAGTCCTAGATAACACACTAGTAGTGAGCTTTATAAAAGTGTACTTTAAATTCACTTAATTAGAAGTGTTTTTCAGTACATTTACAAAAAGTGTACATTATTCTTATGGAAGCATATCCGCGCCAAAATTCAAATGAAAATACGAATCGGCGATTGCATTTTGTTTACATTCGATGTGCGCAAAAACCATGACATAATTCAAATGAAAATGCAAACGGTGTCAGTATTTGATTCTGTAATGTGCTTTTGTTTTCATTTTCCGTCTCCCATCCATGTGTTTTAACTTCCCCATTGTGTTAGCCCCGCCTCTCGTCTCAGCTCCTGATTACCGATGTGTTTCACCTGCCCCGCTGTCCACCTGTTTCTTCTTTGCTTGTTAATTCTGTGTATTTAAGTTACACTCTGTCTTGTGTTTGTTGCGAGTTTATCACAGTTGCCCGCTTTGCCCTATTTTGCTACAAGCCTTTTTCTGACCTGTGTTCTGCTAGTTTCCTCATGTGCCTTCTGTTTTCCTGACATTTTGATTCTGTTTCTTGTCTTCGTCTTTTGGATTGTATTTTTGTACTTTTGCAGTGACTTACTGGTTTTTGATCTCTGACTACACTTTTGCCTAATCCTTGGGTTTCGACCCAAAATAAACTTTGGTTTATTTTACTTGACAAAAGGCCACTTTGCGTTTTCATTTTCTAGTTAATGTACACACTTTATCTGACAATTTGAAAATGTTAATGCAAATCCATTTCACATTTATTTTTTCTTGCCCTCTACGACACAACCCTGCCATAATTTAAATGAAAATTTTAAAACTACATTTACATTAGCAGTTTCTTATTGTCGCATGATCCATGACAAAAAGGAAATGATAATTCAATTTGCCATTTAACATATCGTTTTCATGCTTTGCAGCACAAGATATAAAAAAGAGTGATATAATTCAAATGCACTGACATTACATTATCATTTCCGTGTGGTCACGCAAAAACCCTGCCAAAACTCAGAAATGAACAAGCAAACTGTCAAAGCATGCCCATCAAGGCGGGGCCTCGAAGAAAGGGGCGTTACGGGGGACTGTCAAACCATTGAATTTATGGTTCCACTTCAGTGGTTGTCTGTGATTTTGGTCATCAAGCAGTTACCAGACTAGATATTTCCTAGTTCTCTGTGTTGGGGGGTCATAGGCTAAATGATAAGAATTAAAAAGGAAATGAGGTAGCCTAAAAGTTACGACAAGCCATAGCCAGCCCAATGTTAAGTTAACTTAGTTAACAGTTTAGATATGTTCCCCTGCTTACACTATTTTTTTAAATTATATTTTTATTTTATTATAACATTCCGATCTCAATGCTGTAAGATGTGGCAGTATAGCCTCTATGACGCTGACTTTACTGTTGTGGCCTAGCTTACTACACAAAACATTTTAATTTGTTAAATTTAAATAGCTAGGCTACACGAGAGAGAATGTAAAAACTGGTCTTTTTAGAGGGTGTGCGAATGCATTGAGTTCCGACAGTAGACCATCTACACAGCTGTAAAATAATTTTAAAAAAAATCCATGTCAGTATTGGCTAGTGATGTGCAGTTCGCAAACGAATTGGTATTTTTGAACGAATCTTTATGCTGAGTCGTCCGAGTCGACTCGATAGTTTGAGGGAATCGTGCTTACCCACGGCTCTGGCTCTTAGCTCTGGCTCTCGACTCTGCCTGCTTTCTACTACAGCCGGGAGCCGGTGTCACTAGTTATAACCTAGGTTGAGCAGCAGTAGTGATGCACCCAACAAAATAAAATAGGTCGCACAAATCTGTTTTATAATCATTTACGAATACATTTTAATTTGATCTAACAATATTGTACACATTTTTGTGAATTAGATAATCGCCCCAGCTCATTCCAAAGTGATTATTAGGCTACTACTGCTAACGGTTAAAAGATGTAGGCTCCCTACAGTCGCCTACTAGCCTACCCAACTCTCATCAGCACGAAATCAACTCGACTCAGCGTCATTTTGGGTGGCTATTTGGCTGGCTATCTCTCCTACACAGCCATCCATCCATCACATATTCAGTAGGCTACTGGATTCTAGGATCTGATAAAAAAAATATAAAATTTATATTTGCATAGACTAATAAAATAGCTATAGCCTATGCAAATATAACCATTAAATGTCTATTCTTACATGTAACATCTAACGTTACAGTCAGTGACTGACAGCGATATTTTATACTTCTGTTGGAGATGGGAAAGTCGTATCCTAAATAAATGTAAACTGGATGCGATTGCAAACTAACTTGAAAAGTAAGAGGGAGTGAACAGAAAACATTGAGCATAGGCTATTAGAAAATTAGTATCAATCAGGTGATGTACGTCTGAATAAAATATCAAAGCTGATTTACCAACTTCATTTGCTACCAAACTCTGCTGTCTGAAACAGTTTCAAATTCCAGCACGCGCTGCTGGGAGAAAAAGATGCGGCTCGGGTAGCTCGAAAGAATCGAACAAACGAACGGTCGCCTACTGTATTAACCGGAAGTACCAAAAACTCGCGACCACGACTCCTTTTTAATGGATAGCCATTGTCCCGTACCATCGCACATCGCCTGGATGTTGATGGAGCGAGCTGAGGGACAGGTATGTGGTCTTTGACCTATGGACCCTTTTTTTATTATGCATTTTTTGATATAGCCTACACAATAATGTTTCACATTGTAATCTTGATATTTTAGTCATGCTTGTGTGCGCCCCTGTGTGTAACAGACTGGAGGGTGCACGCGTGTTGTGCTCACGTCTATGTAGACGCACTTATATGCGCCGTTAAAATAACATGTAAACAACTGCGACATGACTTTAGACCAGGTTTGTGGTGGTTCTAGCGCAAACGCTTTCTGCTGGCTCAAGATAGCAATACGCCAAAAATAATCCTGGCCACTCCCAGTTCACTTGCAACGGGTGCAAGAATACATGGTATTTAAACATTGTGAATGCAAGGCGTTATAATGAACGGGTGTAAGATAGCAAAGACACTTGCGTTTGGGTTAGTGCCGCTTAGCGCCGGGTGTAAGATAGGGCCCTTAGAGTCTACAGAATAGTACCAGAAAATGGTTTAAAAATGCATGTGAAATGTGATAGTGACATATTGGAGGCACACTTCTATAATGCATAATACAGTACTTACAGTTTAATAGGATTCAACTTAAACTTCATTTTCACTATATAGTATAAATAGAACTCCACTAAAAATGTGCTTATATAGAACAGTTTATAATATGACAGCATTATATACTACTCAAAAGAAGTTAAGGGTCAAAAATATTTGTGCATATAAATATAGGCTAACGAGCTAAAATGGTGACGACTAATGACAAAATAATTATTTGATGGCTCAAGAACAGAAAACAGAAAACAAAAAAACTTTTGATTAGACACTAGTTTATTACCCTGATGATTATTATCATTATCATTAGAATATCCTGCAGTGATTCCTTTCATCAGCTGTTCACGACACATTCAGCCATTCAATATTTCTTATGTATTTGTAAGCATTCTGTGAAGCGGGGACCAGAATCCCTGCCCCTGCCCCTGCCCGTGTACAGGCAGCACCGACTCCTGCTGTCCCTTTCCAGAGCAGGGGAATCCAGCGCAGACTGCTCCCCACTCAAACCTGGACAGCTACAACCAGGGCAATGATTGAATCAGGCAGTTGGTTATTGGAGCCACAACCACCTGAAGCCTGTTCTGATAATTGGATGCCTTCCTACAAAAGGCCCTTAGTTTTGTTGACAGAGAGTTCTTTCTCTGTTTGGAACTCACTAACTTCTCCTCTGATTCCTCCCCAGAAAGCGAAGCCTGAGAATCCCGTGGTCGAACCTGGACCCTGGCCCGCCTTCTGACCCTTCTGGGCCGAACAAAATGCTATTTTTCCCCCCGTAACAACTGTCTCTTGCCTGGGTCTGTGCCTTGCCTCCGTAGTCCCGCACTACAGTTCTTTTGCACAGAACATTTATAAATTGTCCGTAAATCAAAAGCTGGTTTAATCTGGGGTAATTAAATTTTAATCAATGCCTGCTGAAACTATTTCCTTATTGTTTGCTATAAATCATTCTCTGCATACAATTCATCAGTCAAATAGAATCATCGGTAATATTAAAAAAAAAAAATAATAATAATAAATCTACAGCTCACTGAATGTTGTCCTCCTTTACCTCTTGGCTTGTTGGAAGCTCAAGTGTTAATATATTTTCTTATTTTCCCAGTGCTTTCCCCCCTGTTTTCTACCCAGTCATATTCACCACCCATGCCCACAGGCCGTAGCCTAGTTGACACTGGCACAGCTGATTCAATACCAGACCATGAGACCTATCCACAAAATGGAAGTGTTTTTTTTTTTTCTTTGGAAAGTGGACAGTACTCCTTCCTTTCAGTTTTTTTGCTTTATTCAGACAGGGGGAATGCAGAGAGGATAACAAATAGAGAATGGATCGCAGGACAGAACCAGCCATGGTGGGAGATGAAACCCTCACATGCAGGGTGGACTTATATGTCTTGAGAGTTGGCAAAGGACTGCACCATATGTTTCACCAAAAACAGTTCTTTAACAGAATGAGCCACCTTACAGCTCCACTAGCCTTAATTCTTACACAATATTTGTTGTTAATTTAGGCGCTTACCAACCTGATCTGAGAATCGAAAGAATGCAATATTTTTCTAAACCTGTGACTCAAAGGTGAGGGCAAAGTGCCAGTGCAGTTAGACTGAATACACCCCTTAGTGTGTAAATCATGTTCACTGTGGCTCTAGCTGCCAGGAAACTGAGTGATAACAGTAAACAATATTCTCAGAAGCTATTGTCAGTGTTTATGAACCACATTCTTATTTGGCTGATGAATCATGGCCGTGAATGATTTATAGTAAACAGTAATGGAGCGTTTTCAGCTGACGTTGATTAAAATAAAATTACCCCAGATCAGGCCAGCTTTTGATGCATGGAAAAGTGTTTCCAATTTCCTCAACAACAAAAAAAAAATCACCAGAAGATTTAGTATATTTGAGCAGCAGATTTTATTTATATGCAGACGTGTGAATAATATGGCCTGTTTCATGAACAGATGATGAAGTAGATGGCAGAAATTAGATGCCTGCTCCAGCCTTCTAGCTCACATGCTGGCTATATTGATATGCAAACCTCACTTTTCCTCATGAACCTGCAATTTGGGCTATAGAAATTAGAACCTGGATGGCTTAGGCCATCGAAAAAATGAAAACCCTAATGCAACAAGACAAGACCTTCGGTGAATATAAATGTGCACAAATCTGCAACTACTGTACATAATCACAGAAGCCTTGAGCGCAGCATATAATTCAGTTCAAGGGCTTATTTATGTACCATTTGTAAAGAACTGACCCCATCCAATAACTTAACTTGAACAAAACCTTATATAGACTGAATCCGCAGAGGGAAAATCAACATATTTTTCTGTGGCCTTTGAAATTGTGACCGCATTGACCTGGTTACTTTGAGTTGTGTGCTTTGTACTACGCACCGAGTTGAAACACGACCCTTGATATTGGTGCTGCGGAAGCCTACCAACTGAAAGCACGGTCTCCAGGCAACGCTCTCCACTAACATCTACTAATTGTTCTCAGCTGTCCACTTTTATATCTGAGGTCATCTTGTCAGATCACATTCATGTAAAAACCATTACCACCTGGCATCACATGCAAACTAATCATATATTCCCAGTGGCAACCTTTTGCCATGCTAAGGGACCTGCAATGGGTTATCCACACAGAATATTTCATCTGTAACAAAAGTGAAATTCTGAAAATTGGCATTCACATTAAAAAAAATAAAATAATAATTTGCTAAATTTATGTGCGGAGTTAAGCAGATGGAGACCAGACAAAAAAGTTTCATTTATAGTTTAATGATACCGTTTCAGTTCTGTGATTATTAAAGTAATAGAAAGCTAAGACCCAATCGTATCAAGATTTTTGCCCCATGTTATATCTTAGTGGTGATGCTCGACCAGCACTGAAACCAAACAGAGACACCCAGTGCTTGACAGAATTGTTGTTTCCTGAAAGAAAGCCCAGAGCCTCTTAGAGCCTTTGCAGAAACAGGCTATGGGTATATTTTAAATTCAAAGACCCAACTACCAATAACCAGGGGATGGGAGTTTGGTAGGGGCATGTTATGTGAAAACACATTCTGCCATTTTCTGGATTTTAATCCAGTAATTAGTAATGAATTGTACAAAACATGTACGAAACATACAAAATGTAATCTTCTTCTGCACTTTATCATGAATGTACTCAATCACTGAATCCACTCGTGCACTTTACAGTCAAGCCGGAAAGTCTGCACACCCCTTTCACCTTCTCCACGTTTTATTACGTTACGGACTTATACTACAATAGATTGAGTTCATTTTTTGCTTCAAACATCTACACACAATAGCCAATAATGACGAAGTGAAAACAGGTTTTTAGAAAATATGCAATTTTATTTTACTGACAAAAATAGGTTATTTAGGGGTTACATATCTGTACACACCCTTAGCCTAATACTTGGTTGCTGCACCTTGGTGGCAGCGATTACAGCTTCAAGGCGTCTTGGGAAAGAAGCTACGAGCTTGGCACACTTGTTTCTGGACATTTTTGCCCATTCCTCTTGGCATATCCTTGCAAGCTCCGTCAGGTTGGATGTGGAGCGTCGGTACACAGTCATTTTCAGCTCTTTCCACAGATGTTCAATTGGATTCAGGTCTGGGCTCTGGCTGGGCCACTCAAGGACATGCACAGACTTTTTCCGAAGCCACTCCTTTGTTCTCTTGGCTGTGTGCTTCGGGTCGTTGTCATGTTGGAAGGTAAACCTTCGCCCCAGTCTGAGTTCCAGAGCGCTCTGGAGCAGGTTTTCTTCAAGGATCTCGGTGTACTTAGCTGCATTCATCTTTCCCTCTATCAGGACTAGTCGCCCCGTTCCCGCTGCTGAAAAACATCCCCACCTCATGATGCTGCCACCCGCCATGCTTCACTGTAGGGATGGTATTAGCCAGGTGATGTGATTTGCCAAAAAGTTCAATTTTGGTTTCATCAGACCAGATAATCTTGATTCTCATGGTTTAAGAGTCCTCTAGGTGTCTTTTTGGCAAACTCCAAGCGGGCTGTGATGTGCCTTTTACTAAGGAGGGGCTTCCGTCTGGCCACTCTACCATAAAGGCCTGATTGGTGGAGTGCTGCCTGGATGGTTGATCTTCTGAAAGGTTCTCCCATCTCCACAAGGATACGCTGGAGCTCTGTCAGAGTGACCCTCGGGTTCCTGCTCACCTCCCTGGCCAAGGCCCGTCTTCCCTGATTGCTCAGTTTGGCCGGGCCGCCAGGTCTAGGAAGATTCTTGGTGGTTCCATACTTCTTCCATTTACGAATGATGGTGGCCACTGTGCTCTTTGGGACCTGTAAAGCTGCAGAGATTTTTCCGTACCCTTCTCCAGATCTATGCCTTGACACAATCCTGTTTCTGAGGTCTGCAAATAATTCCTTAGCACAAATGTCTAAAAACCTGTTTTCACTTTGTCATTATGGGCTATTTTGTGTAGAATTTTGAGACAAAAAATGAACTCAATCTATTGTAGAATATGTCTGTAACGTAATAAAACGTGGAGAAGGTGAAAGGGGTGTGCAGACTTTCCGGCTTGACTGTACACTGAAGATACTCCTTGCAATAAATACATTCAGAGTATGAAACATAACTCTCCTGGAAAGCATAGTGAACATTATTAACTCATGGGGTGTACAGGTAGTTACCTTTTAAATTTTATTTTAAGAGGAGATTCCAGTTTCCAGTGAGTTTGAGTTTGAAGAACATTTTCTTTCCTACTGCAAGATTTTCATTAATATTTCAATCATTCCTCTTTCTTGTATAAAGCAGCATCTGTTTGTTTTTCTTGTGTCAGAAGGCAAAGCATAAAGTCACATCAAAGCAATCAGGTTTTTCATACCAGAGCAAACCTTTAAATTAGTTTATTTGGCAAATGGGTCTTTGATAACAGGTGTGTGGAATTCATTTTGAAGTAGGCCCTTCTAAGATACCTATAAAAATCCAATTAAAACTGGATGGATGAAAAATCTGTCAACAGATTTTTAGTCTGTATGTAAGAGCTCATTTCATATATGCTGTATTAATGCTAACATAATTATATTGTAGTTGCAACTGAACTGTATTCTGTCCCTGAATGATATTTAAAGCAAATTTTACCTTATATAAATTACCATGATATATATATATATTTATAGTCCAATATACAGTTATCTTGTAGTTGCACATTTATATAACAACAAAATGAGTCTACAATTGATCTGTGAGGGGCGGGGGTGCAGAGGACCAAACGCGACCCACAGAGAATTCTTTAAGTTCTCCACGGAAGTGGAGAGACCACAAAAAGGGGGGTGAGGAGAATTAATAAAGGAAGGCAACCCTTCCCGGCGAACACTGCCAAACGAAAAACCCAGAAAGAGGGCGAACGCTCACAGAAAAGAGCAGTAGAAAAGAAGTCACCTCTAAATTAGTATTACCACTAATCTCGAATGAAGAGGCGAATGAAAGAGACAAGAAAGAAAGATGACCCAGATAAGAGAACCTCGCAGAACCGGCGGAAAAGAAAGGGAAAAAATAACACACCTCTAACTCTGTTAAAAGACAGTTACAAAAGAGGGAAACAGTAAGAAAGGTAACAAAGGAACTGCCTCCGAGAGACAGGAGGGGAAACCAAAGGCTAGGAACGAAAAGTGTAAACGAGACAACAAAGTGGTCGCCTGAACCTATACCTGTTACCTGGCTTTACGAGACAAAATGAGACGCAAAAGCCCCGAATAGCGGAAGTGCAGGGCTTATATAGTACAGCGCGCACCTGCAACCCAATGCGGCAACACCTGAAAACAGAGAATGCAGGCCAGACCCCATGACATGATCTACACCACCAGCAGAAACAGTTCACTACAATGCAAGAAAATATGATTGCAAATATATTACACTTAAGCTTCTGTTATTGTGTCCTATATTGCAACCTTTTTGGTATCTTACTGATTATGTTTAATAATCCTCTTAGGTTGCCAGATTAAAAAAGGTAATCACCTAACACGTATGCAAGCTAATTTATGCTTCAGCCCCTTTATGACAAGGTATACTAATTAATGACAATCTCCAGTAATAATCTAAGTAAACAAATGTGTGATATATTCTCTTTAATGGCAAGTGTCTATGGTGACAGAAATTCACAATAAGGTTCCAGTTTGACATGGATAACCTGGGAAGAGGTTTAGCTAACTTATTTGCACACAAAACATAAACAAATGATCACTTATCATCATGAATCAATGTATTTAGTGTATTGAATAAGTGTATTCTTTAAAATGTAACTATATTCTATAATTAATAATTTTCCATTATTTCCTCATTCATTAATTCTTATTCAGTACACTCTTTATCATTATTTCAATCAATGTCATGTTAGGGCTCTACTGACTTCAAATTAAATATAGTGATTGAATTTATCTCTGCAACAAATGTAACAAAACCTCATGACGACATGTGTCTCTTCTGAAATATCTCCCAAAATGTCCTGCCAGCTGAAAACCCCCTTTTCTTGGGTGACCATTTATGCACTAAACTCTAGGGGTACTAGCCATGATTGGGACTGACATAATCAAGATTAGGTCAATCACCATAATGTGCATCTTAATTTCACCTTTCAATAGCACATTTGCCTATCCGCTGTTTGATTTGACCATCTCCTGTCATGTGTGACATGCATGTTTGTTGGAATGTAAATTAAATAATCTGTTGTGGGAGTGTTTGCTGATTGCATAAATTCTGGGGCCTCATTTATAAAAATGTTCTTGGATTTAAACTTATAGGGGAATTCCACACAAAAACAACATTAACCTTATTGAAGTCTTTCTTTGTGGATGACCAAAAAAAAATCTGTACTGAGTTATTTGAATATAAAGCTGTAATGGGTTGTGCTTGCCTTTCCCTAGCTCTGCGGGCGTTCGTTACCTGTATTAAGCACTCCATCGGATTTTTCACATTCCACGCCGAGTTTTCGTTTCGCCAGCACTTAGTGATTTCACCTGTTCATGGTTTCCGCCGGCTATTTATACTTTGCGTCTTCCGGTATCGGCGCTTCCATGTTAATTCGCTTAACTGTCAAGCCGGTAAGGTTTAGGATCAGTACGCCCTATCGAACGCTTTGTTTCAGCTTTGCTAAACAACGCGGGTCTTGGTAGAAGTACTGTAGTATTCTTATTCCTCTCGCTTTTAGTGCGAGTTTGTTAGTTTGTTCGGTCGCGCTATTTTTGGCTCTTTCCTACGAGCGTTTCGCCCGATACTTCCGGGTTTGTTTTTCCTTTGTTCCGTCGCCTCTTTAGATTCCTCTCTTCTTGAGAGTAGAGGTTTTGTTTTCTAAAAGTATTTTCTCTCGCTGACTTATTTGTCAGTTCGCCCAATTCGTTGGGTTGTTTTCTTTTCTCTCTCCTTTTAAGTCTCCTTCCTCACTCCCCTGTTTTGGGAGCTGGAGCTTTTCTGTTTTCCTTTTTCCCTCTCCCTCCTACAGAGTCCGCTCTGTTTTATTGGTGTCTCTCCAGAGTCACTTGCCTGAAAACCCTTCTGTCGCGTTTGGTCCTCCAAACCAACTCACTCCCTTACAGAACATGGAAGCCAGTAGAGAGGTTCCAGCGACAGAGGTAGCTCAGCTCTTGGCTAGTCAGGCCGCTGCTATAGCCAGTCATGAGGAGGGCATGCGTATTCTCCAGGCCTCTCAGCAGGCGTTACTTAGCCAACACGAGCAGCTTATGAGACAGTTGCAGGTACAGGCTGCCAGCCTGCGCGATGTGGCGGAGAGTCTCCAAAACCTGACTCTCGCCACTGTACCCCCCCCCAGTCGCACAAGCACCACCTATAAACCCCCCACCCCCCCCACCGGAGGCGAGGGAGCCCAAACTCCAACTTCCCCTTCGTTACGGTGGTGAGCCGGGGAAGTGCAAAGGGTTCCTAACCCAGTGTTTAATTTTTTTCAAAGCGCAGGGCTCCCGTTTTCGTTCTCATAATTCCCAGATAGCATTTATACTCTCCCTCTTAACCGGTACTGCTCTCGAGTGGGCCGACCCGCTTATTAGAGCCAATGCACCGATGATGAGCCACACGGATCAGCTTATGGCAGAGATGACGTCAGTCTTTGACCATGACGTCTCCGGTCAGGAGGCGGCCATGCGACTGACCTGTCTTCGCCAGGGCACCGAGACGGTGGCAGCCTTTTCCATCGGGTTTCGAGCACTGGCAGGGCAGACTGGATGGCCCGATGGGCCACTCAGTTCTTTGTTTCTGAACGCCCTGTCCGATCCTGTAAAGGATGCTCTGTCGGTGCTCGAGCCTCCCGCCACGTTCGGCGCCCTAGTTTCCACAGCCATCCGTGTGGATAACCGCATTCGGGAGAGAGAACGTGAGAGGGCTAAAGGGGGAAACAGATATCACCCCACCCGCTATTCACAGTTTTCTGCATCACCATCCCCCACCTCTTCCTCCTTTAGTTTGGGAGAACCTATGCAGGTGGATGGGGCAGCGTTGAGCAAACCCAAGGGCGCTAGTCTGTGGAAGGGGAGGTGTAGATATTACCAGAAAGAGGGGCATATGAGAGATCAGTGCCCTAAGCTAGTGGGAAAAGGGGACTCTCGCTAGGGGAACCGAGGGTTCTAGCGAGAGAGGTTCATGTCCACCCTCGGACCCTCATTTCTGTGCTACTGCTTTGGGGAGGGCGTCAGACCAGCTGTGATGCCTTTTTAGATTCCGGAGCAGTCGAATCTTTTATCGATGCTAAGTGGGTCAAAGCTCTTGGTATTCCTACCTTGATTCTTCCGCGGTCTCGTCTAGTCACGGCTCTTAATAGTCGTCCGTTGGGCACGGGGACCATTTCTCAAATCACCACCAGGGTACGCATGCGCATTCCCTATTGCGACCATATAGAGGAGATCCAGTTCTTCCTGGTCAATTCCCCAGCGTATCCACTTATTTTAGGACACTCCTGGCTTACCTGCCATAATCCTCACATTAACTGGGAGGAGGGCGGGGCTGTTATCCGTCACTAGGGTCCCCAGTGCGGACCCCACTGTTCAGTCCCTAGATTCCTCGTGGCAGGAGGGTCTTCTAGTACTCAGGCCGAGTCCGGCACTGATAGTGCACAGGAGCAGGACGGTTTTTGTTCTGATGGGGAGAACTCCCTGGTCCTCTCCGAAGGGGGCAAGGAGAGCCTAGCCTGGGATTCTCTGGCGGATGGCCCACTTATGTGGGAGGAACAGCTCACTGACTCAGAGATTGAGTGGCCTGTGTCGCTTGATTCTCTCTCGAGCGAGGAGAGCGCTAAAGTAGGGGGGGTTATAGTATTTTCCCTCCCTCCCAATGTCCCTGAGCAGTACAGAATTCTTTCTGAGGTTTTTAGCAAGCAATGGGCCACTACGTTGCCGCCTCACAGGGCTTATGATTGTGCTATTGAGCTCTACCCGGGCACTGTCCCTTCCAGAGGGTCTTTGTACTCTCTATCTGCCCCGGAGAGCGCAGCCATGAAGGCTTACATTGAGGAGTCCTTAGCCAATGGATTTATTAGACCTTCCACTTCACCGGCAGGAGCGGGGGTTTTTTTCGTTAAGAAAAAGGACGGGGGTCTTCGCCCATGTATTGACTATCGGTCCCTCAATGACATCACGGTGAAGAACCGTTATCCCCTCCCCCTGATGAACTCGGCGTTTGAACGGCTCCAGGGAGCGTCTATTTTTACCAAGCTCGATCTGCGCAATGCGTGCAACCTTGCACGTATTCGCCAGGGTGACGAGTGGAAAACCGCTTTTAATACGCATAACGGACACTACGAGTACCTGGTGATGCCATTCGGGCTCACTTGCGCCCCCTCTGTGTTCCAAGCGCTAGTGAACAACGTGCTTAGGGAGATGTTAGAGAAATTCGTCTTTGTTTATCTTGACGATATTTTAATCTTTTCTTCTGATCTCCCGACGCACGTTGTTCACGTCAAGCAGGTTTTGTCAGCGCTCCTTAAGGCTCAGTTATTTGTGAAAGCGGAGAAATGCGTTTTTCACACAAACTCGGTTTTTTTTCTTGGGTTCATTGTTGCTGACGGCGAGGTACGGATGGACCCTAAGAAAGTGTCCGCGGTAAAAGACTGGCCCACTCCGTCTTCTCTCAAGCAGGTTCAACGTTTTTTAGGGTTCGCAAATTTTTATCGGCGGTTCATCCGCAATTTCAGTGCGGTAGCGGCCCCTATTACTGCACTCACTAAAAAGACACTCCCCGGGTCCTTTCAATGGAATTCCAAGGCGAAGGCGGCATTTTCGGAGTTAAAGAGGAGATTTAGCTCCGAGCCCATACTCGTGACCCCCAACCCATCCCTTCCCTTTGTGGTAGAGGTGGACGCCTCTGAACTACGCGTCGGAGCCATTCTTTCCCAGCACTCCCCGCTTGATCACAAGATGCACCCCTGCGCGTATTTCTCTTGTGCATTAACACCCGCAGAGAGGAACTACGACGTAGGGGACCGGGAGTTGCTGGCTGTAAAGCTAGCACTGGAGGAGTGGCGCCACTGGCTCGAGGGGGCTGAGCATCCATTCACTGTATGGACGGATCACAAAAACCTTGAGTATGTGCAGCAAGCTAAGAGGCGTAACTCCCGTCAGGCTCGGTGGGCGTTGTTTTTTTTACGTTTCAATTTTTTAATCACATACCGTCCTGGCTCCAAAAATGTGAAACCGGATGCGCTTTCTCGCGTGTTCGACCGTACTGACAAGGATCCCATTCCTGAACCCATTGTCCACGCCGACCACATTGTGGCCCCTGTTATGTGGGCGGTCGAGGCAGCAGTACAGAAGGCTCTGAAGTCTAATCCAGATCCAGGTGGGGGTCCTCCCCACTGCCTGTTCGTTCCATCCCGGGTTAGGTCTCGAGTTCTCCAATGGGGACACGCCTCCCAGTTGGCCGGCCACCCGGGCGTTCACTGTACTAAGGACTTTGTTTCCCGGCGTTTTTGGTGGCCCGGTCTTGAGAGAGACGTACGGTCCTTCGTTGCTGCCTGTCCTGTGTGTGCTCGGAGCAAGGGATCATGTGCCCAGCCCTCGGGTCTCCTGCGCCCTCTTCCCATCCCTAGCCGCCCTTGGAGTCACATCGCACTCGATTTTGTCACCGGGTTGCCGGTGTCCTCTGGTAACACGGTGATATTAGTGGTCGTGGATCGCTTCTCCAAGGCGGCTCATTTTATCGCACTTCCGAAACTCCCTTCAGCACCAGAGACAGCTCAGCTCATGGTGGACCACGTTTTCCGAGTACACGGCCTCCCTGTGGACGTGGTATCTGATCGCGGTCCCCAATTCACTGCGAGATTCTGGCGTTCCTTCTGCTCTCTATTAGGCGCGTCTGTCAGTCTTTCCTCCGGCTTTCACCCGGAGACTAACGGACAGACAGAACGCACCAATCAGACCTTGGAGAACACCTTGCGTTGTTTGGCTGCCTCCAACCCCACATCTTGGAGCCGCCACCTCGCATGGGCTGAATACGCCCATAATACCTTGCGCAATGCCTCTACTGGCCTCTCTCCGTTTGAGGCGCAAATGGGGTATCAACCTCCTTTATTTCCAGAACTAGAGAGAGATGTGGAGGTACCGTCCGCAAGGTCCTTAGTTCGAAGGTGTAAAGCAGTTTGGAGGCGTGTGCGCTCATCCCTCCTGCGTGCTACGGCCAAGCAAAAGATGGCGGCAGATAGGCGTCGCCGTCCTGCTCCCTCTTATAGGGTAGGTCAACGTGTTTGGCTCGCTACGCGGGATCTCCCCTTGCGAGTAGAGTCTCGCAAACTCGCTCCTCGTTTTGTTGGACCCTTCAAGATCCTTCAGAGAATAAACCCAGTCACTGTGCGGTTACAGCTCCCGCGCTCTATGCGCATCCACCCCACATTTCATGTCTCTCGGTTAAAACCTGTGCTTGTTAGCGCCCTC
Source organism: Synaphobranchus kaupii (assembly GCA_029718625.1). Taxonomy (NCBI): domain Eukaryota; kingdom Metazoa; phylum Chordata; class Actinopteri; order Anguilliformes; family Synaphobranchidae; genus Synaphobranchus; species Synaphobranchus kaupii. The sequence goes on from CM056381.1 coordinate 28,338,202, forward strand.
GCTCCAGCAGACAAGCCGCCACCTCCTCCCCGGTTCTTGGACGGAGGCCCGGTTTATACGGTACGGCGTATTTTGGCCGAGAGCCGTGTGGGCAGGGGTTTTCAGTTTCTGGTGGATTGGCAGGGCTATGGCCCTGAGGAGCGCTGCTGGGTACCATCCAGAGATATTTTGGATTCGCAACTTATCAGAGACTTCCGCAGAGATAAGACTTAGGGATCTTCTGGGGACGTCCCTTAGAGGGGGGGTCCTGTAATGGGTTGTGCTTGCCTTTCCCTAGCTCTGCGGGCGTTCGTTACCTGTATTAAGCACTCCATTGGATTTTTCACATTCCACGCCGAGTTTTCGTTTCGCCAGCACTTAGTGATTTCACCTGTTCATGGTTTCCGCCGGCTATTTATACTTTGCGTCTTCCGGTATCGGCGCTTCCATGTTAATTCGCTTAACTGTCAAGCCGGTAAGGTTTAGGATCAGTACGCCCTATCGAACGCTTTGTTTCAGCTTTGCTAAACAACGCGGGTCTTGGTAGAAGTACTGTAGTATTCTTATTCCTCTCGCTTTTAGTGCGAGTTAGTTTGTTCGGTCGTGCTATTTTTGGCTCTTTCCTACGAGCGTTTCGCCCGATACTTCCGGGTTTGTTTTTCCTTTGTTTGTTCCGTCGCCTCTTTAGATTCCTCTCTTCTTGAGAGTAGAGGTTTTGTTTTCTAAAAGTATTTTCTCTCGCTGACTTATTTGTCAGTTCGCCCAATTCGTTGGGTTGTTTTCTTTTCTCTCTCCTTTTAAGTCTCCTTCCTCACTCCCCTGTTTTGGGAGCTGGAGCTTTTCTGTTTTCCTTTTTCCCTCTCCCTCCTACAGAGTCCGCTCTGTTTTATTGGTGTCTCTCCAGAGTCACTTGCCTGAAAACCCTTCTGTCGCGTTTGGTCCTCCAAACCAACTCACTCCCTTACAAAAGCTGAAAATTTGGTAGAGGTATACGTCAAAATGGCGTATATCTCTACCACTAGCTTATTTTGAAAGACTACAGTGTTTTCAAGTGGGCGTGTAAATTACATAGCAAGTAAGCGGAGCCAGCGAGGGAAGAATTACTGTCTGGATCTCACTGTTCTGAATAGGGACGGTTCTGTGGTAGGGACACATCCTAGATCAAGCAAGCTATCATTGCTATTTTATTATAATGTCAGAAAATTACATTGATAGGCTACGTTATTTCCTAAAGATGTTTTGGCAAACTAAACCAAACAGGACTCGAGTGCTGTCGGTTACAGAGTGGAGCTCCTCCGGTATTCCCCGATTCCCTACATCTTCCTCTGCCTTATTGAACATCACCCGGTAAGGAACCATGTCAACTAACATTACATTATGATCCATGACCATTAAGTAGACTAACATTAGCTAGCTGACATAATTGAATGGGTTCGCTCTGAGCATTCGATTACAGAATTTACTAACGTTAATTTGCACAGTTTGAATACCCATCAATCAAGAAGAGGGAGAGAGTTGACTTGCTTGTGTAGAAAAAAGGTTTTTTACCTGTTTTTACCATCACGAATGGGGTGTGGCTCAAACGTTTCAGTTTGGATTTCAGCGCATGCCTCTTTTTTGACACAAAATGCGGCGGCACTGCTTAATTACATTTTAGTTTTTTTTAAGCAATAGGATATATGTGATTTATGAAATGGAGGCAAGACTCGGCTTTATAACTCAAAATATTTGGAGAAGGCTATCGTAGCTAACCTTGCATTCGTTAATGGAAGGAGGTCAGATATTGGGGTGTTAAATGCGTCGTTTTTACCGACATCAGTGCGTTCGAGTTGTACTGGGAAAGTTTGGGCTTTGCTAGCAAACATAGCTAAAATGGCTGACAAGTAGCCTCCAACAATGACGTTTTAACTTTTAATTGTATATGTTTCATATTCTGTATCATATGTTGGTCGATACAAAAGCATTTCATACTGAAACCGGGAGGTAGGGGTTGATTTTCCGACATGGAACCGGGGTGCGTAGCCTAGCTAAGTGTTACAGACTTCTGGCTGGTTGGCTAGCTAATACCAAACCATAGAATGTATAAAAATATGAACAAAGTCACTGTGACGTCACCCATTGCCTTCCCACGGCCTCGTAAAAACCGTATTGAAGCTCCGGATGCATTTTTCGCCGCCAGTTTGTACAAACTGCGTCTGCTCCGTGGAGTCGAAGAGGACTCAACCTGTCCCTCTGATTGGTCCTGAACAAATGTTAATACCCTGTCCAAACGACACAATATTTAAAAAAAAACAGCACATGGAGAGGCATTAGATGAAGGAAAGGCACCTATTGCAATTACATTTTTTGTGGGAAAAATTTATTGACTGAGTATTTTGACCACATTGCTGCCATTGACTTACATGGTGAAAGACCTATACTGGAGCCAATCGCAGTGGCGCTAGTGAGCAACGGCACAATTTCCGCTCCCAGCCCAACTAGGAAGTGAGATTCAAAACGAAAGCCCAGTCTTGGCCCCTTGTACCAAACGTAGATAACTGAAGGGCCGTATTTCTCCCGTTTTTCTGGAGACTGAGCTAATGATGGCGGTATTTTCTCAGTATAACTGTTACATTAGTGGCTTACTTGCCAGCGAGTTACGTAGCCTCTCTCATCTCTAACTTAGAAACGCTGCAGTATAGACTGCAGACAGGCACTACACTAGCAGTAGTGATGTTACGGATGATACCGAAGCTCCGAGTCATGTGTCGAGTACGTAGGGCAGTTTCTACTGAAGCCTCGCAGCGAAGCTTGTATCACTTTCAGAGAGGCACGTGATCGATGACAAACGAGGCCTCGGGTGCTGTAGAACCATGTGATCGGTTTGTTTTGAGTTTTGGGTGGGATTTGAATTGTAGATATAAAGGAGCGAAACCCCCCTTATTTCGAGGGTTGTTGTCGTTGATTGGTTGTTGCGGAGAGTTTGTTATTATTGCTATTAAGAGTTTTCGGAGGATTTCTTTTGTTATTTTTGATTTTGTTTTGTACAGTTTTTGTACAAAAATAGCCGAATGGAACCTGCACGGAAGCAAAAATCTTCTCCTGCTTGGGAATATTTTGGCCTGATATCTCCCAATAAGGTACGCCTAAGTGGCGTAGATATAAAAACACACTGGGCTAGCAATCGACTGTGCATGTAGTTTGTTGGTTGTTATTTTAATGTTACTACAGCAGAGTATTACAATTTGTTTAATATTATCATGATTTGATTGTTCATTCTTATTCTTTCTTATTGTCATTATCATCTGCATTCCTTCTCAAATGGCATATTATTTCATTTTGAAGGTGAAGTGCTTGCTGTGCCTAAAGGAGCTGGCTTACAGCAATAATACCTCGTCCATGCTGAGGCATTATCGGGCAATGCATGAAAATGCACCTGCCAATGAGCCAGAAACCAGCGGAGGTTATTTATTTATTTTAGCAGTTATGGTTGCTTTATCATAATCATACTGACATACATGTTGATAAAAAAACATTTGCATATTGTTATTTTGCCATTGGTTCCAGAAAACAAGAACTTTATGAGGCCTTGGTCAACATGGATATTAAAGATACACAGCCATTCACAGTGTTGGAAGATGAGGGGTTTAGGGAGTTGGTCCAAAAGCTGGACCCTACCTACATTCTCCCTACAAGGCAGGTGTGTATGTGTGTAGCTTATAGATGAAACAAATTAACCATTGAGGACAAATTAACCATTTCTGTTGGACAATTAAGCACTCTTCTTGTCTTCAACAGGCTTCAACATGGTGGCTGCCAAATACCAGGAGACCAAGGAGAAGGGCAAGGCAGAGATGCAGAAGGTGGTGGCAGCATTTATATATAGAATAAAGTAATCATTTTTAATATTTGCATCTATTCAGCCATATTGGGCACTGATGTTGGCCGATTAGGCCTGGTCCAAATAAGGTTCCATTTCAACATTTCTTCATCCTTAAAATTTATTATCAGTTAAATGCTATTCTTGAAACGCAAATACAGACCATTTTGGGGATTCGCACACAGCCCTCAAATGGGCAGTTGTGCAGTAACTCCACATAACCACCAGGTAATTAACTTCTAGTATAATATGGAGCTCAATTACTGACAAAAGTATTTGAATTTGAATTTAGTATATTTGAATTATATACGTGTGACTTTTCATAAACTTGAATTTTTTTGTGCTGTATTTCATAAATTTGCATTTAAACAAAGATTGAATTTCAGATTTTCAAAATTCAGATCCATAAATACAAATCTCTCTGATTCAAATTTCTGAAATTCAGATTTAAAAAATTAAAATCCATAAATACAAATCTCTGATTCACATTCCTGAAATTCAGGTTTTAAAAATTCAGATCCATACATACAAAGCTCTCAAAATTCAAAGTTCTAAAATTCAGATTTTATGTTAACTAGGCCAAAGGTGAAGCATCCAGGCTTCCCAGGAAAAGTAGAAGCGTTCGGAACTGTTGAACTCGCATTTAGCCAATCACAGAGCTGCTAGACTTCAGCTAGCGGCGGCAAGTGCAGCAACGCTGTTATTCACGCCGTGGTGCAGATGACGAGCCGTAACGTTAACAAGCTAATTATATAGTTATATAGCCTACGTTAGTTATATACAGGGTTGATAAACACTCAAAGCGCTGTATTGCTACTAGTGTGACTATTTTGCGTTAGCTAATGTTCTCTACCTACACCATGCTTACATTAGCTTGCTGTCATTGGTTAGGTACAGTGGTCGAACTGTAAAATGTTTTCCGCAGGCAGGTAGCTACATCCGATCTTCCGTTCCTTTCCATTTATTATAAAGCGCTTTAATCCATAACAACCTCCATTCTTTAGGACGAACAAAAGCCACGTTTATTCATGGAAAAAATAGGCTAAAACATTATAGTTTTGCAGGTAAGCATAATATTACTGACATTTTTGTTTAGGCTAAACGTGACATATTGCATAGGCTATGGTGAAATTTCTATATTTTTTTAAATAAATGAAAAGGAACGGCAAGATTGGATGTACCTGCCTGCGGAAAACATTTTACAATTCGACCACTATTAGCTAACGCAAAATATATCACACTAGTAGCAATACAGCGCTTTGAGTGTTTATCAACCCTGTATATAACTAACGTACCTATATAACTATATACTTACCTGGTCCGTGTAACGTTTATCAATTTGATTTCCTGATGCATCTCAAATTGAAAAATTGAGAATTGGATTCAATATTTCAATTTCTATTTTTTTATCCCTGAAATAAAAGGAAAATGAACCATTCAAACTCGTTTTTCTAATTTTTTGATTTACCGTTTGTCTTTTGAAAGTTGAAAATTGCATTATTGGCGTGGGTGGGTAAACCGGGGTAGTTTCTAATATCAACGATCAATGGATGGACGGGGGACATGGCAAACACCTTCTCGTGGTGTCTCCCGTCAGTAACTTATGACTGCCAATCGCAGTCATAAGCGAAACAGAATTTGCCAATTTAGGGCCCTCACCCGGGCTGGTGCTCGGCTGCAGTCGGGGAGGAGAGCCGATGGTGATTACTCCGCTGGCCTCCAACCCAGAATACTGCAGCTGAACACCGAAGGACTCACCTCCAACAAGATCAGCGTCATCGAGGAGCTGGCCTATACCACCAAGGCCCTCGTCATCCTCCTCCAGGAGACCCATTGCTTTTCAGCAGATAAGCTAGTATTACCAAATTTCACACTAGCTGGGTCTATCCTAAGCAGGAAACACGGCCTTGCCACGTTTGTCCATGAAAGGTTGAGCTGGACTCTCACCGATCAATCTCCGGCTGACTCGGAGATTGAGTGGTTGTGCGTGGACGTTGCCGGTTTTAAAATTGTAAACGTCTACAAGCCTCCCCCCTCGCGATTCACGCCGGTGTCTGTCCCGGTGTTCCCCCACCCCTGTCTCTATGCTGGCGACTTTAACTGTCAGCATGAAGACTGGGGGTACAATACCAACACGCCCAACGGAGAGAACCTGGCTGCTTGGGCAGCTAACAACTGCCTGACCCTGTTATACGATCCAAAGGGTGCAGCCAGCTTTCTCTCCGGTCGCTGGAACACTGGGACGAATCCTGACGTGGCATTTGCGAGTGTCAGTGCAGACAACCAGCTCCCGGACAGACGTGTGCTCGGAAAGTTCCCGCGGTCCCAACATCGACCATCGCTGATAACCGTGCCTAAACTCGTGGACTCTATCCCGAGTGAGCCGGTGAAGCGATGGAATTTCCGTAAGGCCAATTGGAAACGCTTCCGCCTCTTCACTAACAAATCCACGTGGCGTCTCCCATCGCCTAATACCAACAACGTGGATGAGGCATACCGGGACTTCTGTGGCATGTTAGTGAAAGCGGCCAAGAAATCCATCCCACGCGGACGTCGCAATAGCTACAAACCGTGCTGGGATGCGGAGTGCGAGAACCTCTACCGCGTTTTCCTTCAGGCTCCTGCCGGAACCGAGTCAAACAGGGCTGCTACAGCCCTGTTGTCAAGACTCGGCCGGAGGAGACAAGAGCGCTGGGAGGAGGCTGTCAATTCCATCGACTTCTCGCACTCCAGCCGCAAGGCATGGAGTATCCTGAACAACCTCACTGGCAGGTCAAGACACTCACCTCGTCACTGCCCCATTTCTGCAAATAAAATCGCATCACAATTTGTGAAAAATGGGGTATACGAGGGTAAAGACCGCGAGTCATCACGACTCGTGGCAAAGGAAGTGTCTGACCTCTGGAGGGCCCCAACATCTAGCAGCGATAACATCTCCGGTGAATTCACACCGGAGGAGTTCGCTGCCGCCCTCCAGCACCTAAAGCCAGGAAAAGCTCCGGGCCCTGATTCCATCTGCCCGGAGCTTATACTCCATGCCGCACCTGCCCTGAAGTCCTGGTTAAGAGCTTTCCTCTCTTCCTGCTTGCGCCAACTCAAGATCCCCAAAATCTGGAGAAGAGCCCTAGTTGTCGCGATCCCTAAGCCGAATAAGCCTGAAGGGGATCCTAAGAGCTACCGTCCCATCTCCTTGCTCTGCATCCCCTTCAAGATCCTCGAGCGTCTTATCTACGCCCGCGTCGAACCGATCGTCGACCCACTGCTCCCTCGGGAGCAGGCCGGGTTCCGACGCGGGAGATCGACCGTAGACCAAGTCACTTTGATGACTCAAGACATCGAGGACAGCTTTTCGTTCAAGAAGAAGGCCGGAGCCGTTTTTGTCGATCTGACGGCTGCCTATGATACCGTATGGCACCGCGGCCTCACCTGCAAGCTGCTCCGCCTGCTGCCGGACAGGCACATGGTCAGTATGATCTTGGAGCTTGTCCGAAATCGCAGCTTTAACCTTACCACCGGTAGCGGACAGCAAAGCAGGTTACGACGCCTCAAGAACGGCGTCCCCCAGGGATCTGTCCTGGCCCCCCTCCTCTATAATATCTACACTTATGACTTGCCTGATACAGTCTCGCGGAAGTATGCCTACGCGGATGACCTCGCGTTGGTGTACTCCGCTGGAGACTGGCAGTCATTGGAGGGGACTTTGAGCCAGGACATGCAGACACTAGTGGCATACCTCTGGAAATGGAGGTTGAAGCTCAGCGAGGCAAAGACGGTGTCGGCGGCCTTCCATCTTAACAACAGGGAGGCTAAACGTGAGCTCCGAATATATATTGGCGGAACACCCCTGCCATGCTGCGCTGAGCCAATCTACCTCGGCGTGACATTGGACAGGTCGCTCACGTTTCGCCGACACCTTGAGTCACTGCGCAAGAAGTTAACATCTCGTGTGGCATTGATGAGGCGACTAGTCGGGTCAGGCTGGGGCGCCGACGCAAGAACATTGCGTACGGCAGCCCTGGCCCTTGTTTACTCGACTAGTGAGTACTGCGCACCGGTATGGTGTCGCAGTGCCCACACCCGCCTCATCGATACGCCCATCAACGAAGCCTTGCGCATCGTGACAGGATGCCTGCGTCCCACTCCCGTGGACAATCTTCCCATTCTTGCAGGCATCCAGCCCGCTGGGCTTCGCCGCGCGGGAGCCACAGCACGTCTCGCGTGCCGGGCCATGGAGCCAAACCATCTGCTCCACGAAAGGCTCGCTGTAATTGCTGAGCCTCCCCGGCGCCTTAAGTCGAGACACCCATTTGTGCCTGCCGCACAGGAATTCCTGCAGCAATGCAGTGATCTTAACATCAGTGCGGCACGGTGGGCGGATTACATCTGGAGCACGGAGTGGGAGGAGAACACCTCTAGACTCCGTGACTTCATCCCAGACGTCGGTTTTCCCCCTATTGGGGTGGACCTGCCTAGACTGGCATGGGTGAGGCTTAACCGCCTCCGGACCGGCGTTGGGCGCTTCCGCTCATCGATGCACAGATGGGGCTTGGCTTCTTGCGCAGCCTGCGAGTGTGGCGCGGAGGAACAAACCGCAGACCATGTCATCCTGGACTGCCCGATTTATCGGGCACCCAATGGGATGCATGGTCTGTCGGTTCTGGATGATGACACGGTGACGTGGCTACTGGAGGTGTGCCCTGAAATATAGTCCGGGTGAACCCCCCCCTAGGCTCAGGGTGGTAAAAGGATAGCCCCTCGGCCCCGAGCCTGGGGATGTGGGACAAAAGATCCCACCCAAACGAAGAAGAATGGATGGACTCAACCATGACCGTAGGGTAGCGATAACAGACTTCTTTCTTATTAGTCGCTGGCTTAGCCTTTTACCTTGACGTTCAGAGTGCAGGATAAGTGCCAAAAATAAGACTACTGAGAGGAGCATATCTTACTCGAAGCTGGCAAATGATCTAGCAGCTGATAAGCCGGTGGTGGTAAATGAGAAGCCCTCTATTGAATCGCCAAGGCTGGTAGCTCATGTGCCTGGCTTAGCAACCCACTGGATTTGCATACTGACCTGGCTGGTCACTGGCATTCCTAGGCTGGTCACTCGCGTACCTAGCATGGCAACCCACTGGATTGACGATTTATTTATGTTTTACAATTTCTGAATTAGGCTAATTTATCATCTCTCTTGCATTTGCAGTTTGAGTCTGCAGCTATCCACGAGGCAACAGTCGTTCAATTCAAGCGAAGGACTTAGGAAATCATTAACCTCATTAACTTTGGCCCACCAGAAGCAATTTTCACCTATTTGCTAGGCTACTTGTCTTATTTAGCCCAAGTGTCATATCTCAAAAACGATTTACTGCAGCACATCCATGTTTTAAACTTCGAATTGAAGAAGAGGCCTATAGCCTACCATCAGACATTTGCAGCATAATAAATGTCACAATAAGCCTATATGTAGCCTAGGCATAAAAATACGTAGCCTATTGTGTGTAGGCTATAGGCTCTATAGCATTTGAATAGGCCTACGTTAAAAGGTAGGCTATGTTTTTACATCCACAGCAATGTAGGCTATTACAGCCACACGTGCGATAGGTGGTCACTGTGGAAATGTCAACTTCATTGGACATTGGCGAACTATAACCGAAAGTTTGTTTATAGCCTATAACTTTTCAATAATATCAGGTAGGCCTAGCCTATTATTGTTCCTATATGGGAAAATGATTTTTGATGTAGACTAGAAACGGTGGGTTTTATGCATTTTATTGTCTGTGGCTGTGCCAAGATGAAGGTTACAGAACTTTTGGGGTTTAACCTGTAATTTATAATTTCAGAGAAATATGAATAGGCCTACTGTAATTGGGATGTCGACGACTACCACTAGGGGGCCACCGTGGATAAGAGATCCATAACTGGCTTGTCAAAGTAAAATATTTAGCCTACCTACATGTAATTTTACCCCATTAAAAATAAAAACCATAGCTCCTAATTGATTAATACAGTCCACTGGTTTTATTGCCACGTTAAAAATCTGTTTAATATTTGAATGATGAAGCAAAACCGATCGAGCATTAAACTTTATGATATCTAGTTAGCCCAGTGGAATTCCTGCTTAGGCTATGCCCTGCAATCTCGGTCGGAATCCAACATGGGGCAGAACTATTTAACTTTTGGACAGGAACAATCCTACTATTCAGTGCTGAGAATGTAGGCAGTAGCCTTTTAGACATTGTGTCATTGGATGAGCTTTCAGATTTATCCAATTCATCTACTGCTGTAGGCTAGCCTCGATACATTTGGGCTAAACACTGATGCTGTTAGTGTTGCTGTTGACTGACATCTGCACAATTACTTGCATAGCCTATGGTTTATTTACTATGATTACATTTGCCATTTTTAGACAAATGTTTTGTGAGTTGGTTGGTGTTTGTTTTTTATTGTGTTTGTGCGTGAGTGACCAGCCTAGGAATGTCAGTGACCAGCCAAATCAGTTGCAAATCCAGTGGGTTGCTAAGCCAGGCACATGAGTTACCTTGGCGAATCAATTTGAGATAGCCTATATGCATCAGGTAATCAAATTGAAAAACGTTACACGGACCAGGTAAGTATATAGTTATATACGTTAGTTAGCTATATACAGGGTTGATAAACACTCAAAACGCTGTATTCTACTAGTGTGACTATTTTGCGTTAGCTAATGTTCTCTACCTACGCCAGCCTTAGGCTATGTTTGCTTGCTGTCAATGGTTAGCTACAGTGGTCGAATTGTAAAATGTTTTCCGCAGGCAGGTAGCTACATCCGATCTTTAGCTAACGCAAAATATATAACACTAGTAGCAATACAGCGCTTTGAGTGTTTATCAACCCTGTATATAACTAACGTAGGCTATATAACTATATAATTACCTCGTTAACATTACGGCTCGTCATCTGCACCACGGCGTGAATAACAGTGTTGCTGCACTTGCCGCCGCTAGCTGAAGTCTAGCAGCTCTGTGATTGGCTAAATGCGAGTTCGACAGTTCCGAACGCTTCTACTTTTCCTGGGAAGCCCGGATGCTTCACCTTTGGCCTAGTTAACATTAAATCTGAATTTTAGAACTTTGAATTTTGAGAGCTTTGTATTTATGGATCTGAATTTTTAAAACCTGAATTTCAATCTTTGTTTAAATGCAAATTTATGAAATACAGCATTCAAAATTCAAGTTTATGAAAAGTCACACGTATATAATTCAAATATACTAAATTCAAATTCAAATACTTTTGTCAGTTATTGAGCTCCATAGTATAAACTTTACATAGACATACAATCATATCAACGTCAAAGTGTGATTTTACAAATAACTACTTTGTCATGGTTTTCTAAGCCACTATTTAACATATAAATTTGATCGAAAACCATTTTATAAATGAGGCCCGGGTTTCCTCCTGTTTCACTGTAGCCCCAGTGCACATGTTCTGTGTACAATCAGTTGTGCATTGAAACTCTGTAGGTGCACGACAGCCCTGTAAATATACTCCTTTCTAGCAGTTTCTGCATCTTTATAGCAATTCATCAACATAAAAGTACATCGCTAAAAACTGAGATAAGAGCAAAATGCAGTATCAGAAAAGTCCAACTATGAACCAATGTGTTTTTTTTTAAAACTAAAAACAAAAACAGGTGTCAGAGCAATGTCTGTGTGCACACCTTTGCATATCTTAACAAACCAATTCAATCATGATGTGAGATTTCTGCAAGACAGTAGTTGCAGGATTATCATAAGGTGGAAGGAGAGTTATTTTGGGGCTAAGTACAATTAAATTTCACTGCAAGAAGGGGAGAGAGAGAGAACTCCTTGCACTAATCTCTATTTGGCAGTCAGGGCACTTTCAGCCTTTAACACCTTGTTCTTTGAGGTCATACCAGGAGGCTATAGACTAATCACTTCCCCTGGACAACTGCAAGCCAGCTGATTTACCCCAATGTCACAGCAGGGCTTTGTCATGGAGCAGCAAGTGCTTAAAAACCCTCTGACACGACGGCGATACAGTAGTATGGGAATTTCAATGGATCAAAAGGGCTCAGAAGACAAGTTTTTCATAGCCTAAAACTATGGAGACTGAGTTTTCATGCAGTGGGTATTGTTAACGTGAGATGCATACCCAAGCACCGACTAAAGGAGAGGGAATAGATTTGCAATGTGTTACCTGGTTTAAGCCTTGAGAGACTTTTGGTTTGTCAGTGGATTTGGCAGCGAGCGCTCATGCTTGTGACGGGGGCATGGCCGTTGATGCAGGCTCAAATCCCAGCTCAGTCAGGGACGAACTGGAACTAGCGAGCACTACTACTGACTGGAACCTGGAAACCACTGCATGCCGGAACTGGGGGGGTGACTGTGGACCAAAGCTGGAACCGGATTTAAGTTAAACTGCGCCAAATATGCAATTAAGTTAAACTGAACCAAATATGCTTTCCAGCAGCCTTTTCCATTGAACCACCGAAACTTTGCACGAAGTGGCACCTTTCCCCAAACAGTGGGAGCATGCGAAAAATTCCCCTCATCAGTCAGGCCTGGCCCTGTGGCCTGGGCTCCCTAGTTATTCCCATACTGGTCGGTAGGGAATTTCCCCACTCACTGGGAGCTAGCGGAGGGTTTGTCAGGCCTCCCCTGTCACTGCTGGGGGCTCCGCCAACCAGCTGGAGGCTAACAGCCTGGCCCTGTGGCCCAAGCTTGTTAGCAAGGTGTACGGGGTCCCACGGAGGGTAGAAAGACTATGTGAAGACTTGCTTCTGACACCAATGTAGCGAGGGCATCAGCGGACAAGCCAGGGAGAGCTTTGCCAACATAACAAGACAGAAGGTTATTCAAGTTGTAGAAGTCCTGACTGGCCCTGAACTGTGGCTACACGGTCCTTTATATACGTATGCCGCCTGCAGCCGCAAACAATGACAGACACCCTAGCTAGCACTTTCACAAACAGAACATTCACCAACCGGCAGCTAGTCAAATTGGCTATCCGCCATTACAGTATGTTTTCTTGAACAGTCTTTTTTTCTGTTCTTCTTCTCCCAGTTTGTAATTGTGCCTCTCGAGGTACTTCTATGCCATCCTCACTCACACAAGGAACACTGTCATTACCATGTGAAATCCTCCCATGCATTTACCTGTGAGTCAGTAACTGCTTTACACCCTAAAGGCCACAGAACCTGATTCTGAGAAAATGGCAATTGAAATTGCAGCAAAAGGAAATCATTTAAACAAATAAACAAAGATATACAAAATCAGTGGGGAGTGGAATTCAGTAAACGTCAGTGTGAATGTGTGTGTTGGATGAATGTATGAATATGGTGTGGGGTGTTGTAAAGCTGAAAACCAAAGAAACACAACAAAAAAAGAGAGACGGACACTTCTTCTTCTTTGTGTTATGGTGGTTGGCAAACAACTTTGTGGTGCATTACCACCACCAACTGAACAGGAAAAAAAAACCTCAGATCCTATATTAACTCCTTTTGGCATTTAAAAACTGAAATAAATACTTACATTACATTACATTAAATAAATACTTAAAACATACATAACTAACTAAACTTCTTGTTTCTCCCACCTTCTTTTGAAGGCTGTATAAATGACTCCCTAGGCGAAACTGCTTCGGCCATCCAGGATATAGGCTGCCTAGCTGCAGGAAATCTCCACAATCTAGCTGGGCCACACCTCCACCATCAGCAATGGGAAATAAAGATGGAACACACAGGGTAACGAGTGCGCATGGGGTGTGACACAGTGCTCTCCTCACACTAATCAGAGGAGAGGCTTAATGTATCAGTAGCTAGCTCTGATGACTGTTTTACATTAACGTTAGCTAATGGGAGTATGACTATTAATTTCAATAACGTTTAATTATGGAATGGGAACACAACACGCCTGACTGAGTTTGACAGATTCTTGCCTTCTGCTCTAAGCAGAAAACCTCTGTGGCAAGTAATTTGCAATTTGATTTACAGACAAATCCAGCCAATGGTACTGAGGGGAAATAGTGGTATTTGATTGGCTGTAGGCTTGGGACGATGGTCGATGGAATCGACTATTGACAATGGTTGAACCCATCGGCGATGGCTATCTTTGTCGATGCCTGGACGATTTTTTCTTTTTTTAATTCTTAAAATAAAGATTTCGCCTCTCATCCTGTGTTTTTTTTAAATTTTCTAGTCTACCATGCATTTACACGTGTAACGTGTTGTCTGCGTCTTTGAAATGTGATTGCCTATGCAGCGCAATGGCGCCATTATTTACCTGGGTTGAGCAAAATCACGCTGATAGCCTACCTTCTGTTAGACCACAGTGCAACTAACTATATAATTTAATTCAGGACTAATTAAACAAATTATATTTCGTATTCAATAGTGCTATTGATAAACTATTGTTCAGTCTAGAATGGAGTCTAGAATGGAGTGTAGGCTTAGGCTACGGAGTGGTGAGCTGTAGCCATATATCCCTCAACAGCCTTTTTATTCTAACAGCACAACAAGCTTACCGGTGTTGGACTCGGGGCATGGAAACAAATATAGTCTAATATTGTACAATCTGACTGTAGACTAATGAAAGATGTTATCAGAGAAATAAACTAGATTGGATGAAAAGGTGGCCGCTATATTCCTATATTGATACACAGAATGCCTTTGTCGCTCAAGCGAAACATTGAAACGATTTAGGAGTTGAGGCTATAATCTCAAATTGATTCAACAGGCTTATGTAGAATAGTAAATAATGTAATTTACAATGTAATATAGCCTAGCTTAACCATTTCATCACCGAAAAAAATCTCAGTAAAACATAAGCCTATAGGTCTTGTTGTCTCTTTATTTCATAGATTATAGATTCATTACACACAAAGTGAAATATTTCTAGCCTTTATTAGTTTCATTTTTCATAATTTTGGCTTACAGCTCCAGAAAACCCCCAAAACAGTATTTCAAGAAATTAGAATAGTGTGTCGAAAATCAGCATTTACTTCAGCTATTTCAGAGAATGAATGTTTTAGACTTTTTTTTATCCTTGAAGAAAACCTGCTCTGGACCTCAGACTGGGGCGAAGGTTTACCTTCCAACATGACAACGACCCGAAGCACACAGCCAAGAAAACAAAGGAGTGGCTTTGGAGAAAGTCTGCATGTCCTTGAGTGGCCCAGCCAGAGCCCAGACCTGAATCCAATTGGACATCTGTGGAAAGAGCTGAAAATGGCTGTGTACCGATGCTCCCCATCCAACCTGACGCAGCTTGCAAGGATATGCCAAGAGGAATGGGTAAAAATGTCCAGAAACAAGTGTGCCAAGCTCGTAGCGTATTTCCCAAGACGCCTTGAAGCTGTAATCGCTGCCAAAGGTGCAGCAACCAAGTATTAGGCTAAGGGTGTGTACAGATATGTAACCCCTAAATAACCTATTTTTGTCAGTAAAATAAAATTGCATATTTTCTAAAAACCTGTTTTCACTTCGTCATTATTGGCTATTGTGTGTAGATGTTTGAGGCAAAAAATGAACTCAATCTATTGTAGTATAAGTCTGCAACGTAATAAAACGTGGAGAAGGTGAAAGGGGTGTGCAGACTTTCCGGCTTGACTGTATATATAATGTGACCGGGTGTAAGGGTTTGAGTGTGATGGGAGCAAATAATAGGGAACAGACAAGATTGAGGTGCAAAGAAAGTGTATATTGTGAACAAGTGCCAATGGAAGTGCTATTTACATATTTACAAGAACACAAAAGAACAAACAAAGACACAAATAGGTCACACGGCCCAAGGACCTGGATGTTGCCAAAGAAAATAAATAAACAAAACCCAAACAGAGCTAGAAACAGAAGATAAGCTGACGAACTAACTATTCAATAAAACAAAAGCCTGCCTATCTAACTACTCTGTCTAAGACCAGCTACCAAAAATACACAATTGGCAAACACCCCTTACCCTAGTGTGTCTATACATGCATTTACCTACGTGTAGCACAAGTGTATAGAGGCCTCTGTCTTACCTGCCCCAGGGCCTGGACTACACACATAGACAACCATACAACACAGGTAGGTAACACTAAATGGGACTGAGAGAGAGCGAGAGCTGCAGTAGACACAGAGCATTTATCTTCCAGAGGAGGGATGTGATTGGTGGGACCAGGACAACGATGATTGACAGTGGGGACAGCGAATGGAATGGTGAATGGCCTCCTGCAGACTTACAGAGGGAAAACCGGGCAGGACAACACAGAACACAGTAACGTGGAACGTAACACTGTTATATTTAGCTTATTTGTAAATCAAAATTGGGGGCAGATGACCGAATCCAGGCCAATATCTCCAGATGGATACTACAGTATGTCGATAAATTAAAGGGCAGTGTTTTAATTCCACAAGGCATGATCCCATCTTCACAATCCATATTTTGTCCTCAATTGTCATAAAATGTTTTGGAACTTATGAAGAAATGCGAGGCTTGTACATCTTTGTTTTTCAAACCTGGGTGTAAAAGGCAAGGAAAGGGTGAAGGTGCTAAGAAGGTTCAGGGTGCACTCAGTATAACAGATATCTGAACAAAAATGTCTCAGACGTAAAAAAAAGCCAAGTTACTCACGCATAGCTTACAGAGCGCTGTCTATAAGTCCTTAATTCCAACTTGCAAAAACTAGGCCTGCCTTTAAAAGTATTGATATCAAAATGTGGCAAAGTTACAACTAACAATATTGCCTATCGTAGCTCACACTAAATAAACTAGCTCTATTCCAAAGCAATGCTATCCAAACTTTCCGAAATTATTTAATGCAACTTGGCCCTGTGTTTCTTCATCTTAGCATATGAAGAGATTGTGCCTCAACATATGATTTCAATTAATGTTTTTAACAGATGAATAATTACACTCCAGAAAGGAGGTTATACTTTGTTGGCAAGTTTACTTTAGAAAATGTACAGGTTTTAAAATGTTAACTGCTGCTACAGATTTCTTTACTATTCACAAGCAGACATTTATATCAAGAAACATCATGTACAATAGAGAAAGGGGGGATGAATAAATAAATGCAGGTAAAAATAAGTCATATTTTTAAAATAGCGTACATATAGCATTTTTACAAACGTATCCAGATATGTTTGTGGGTCAGATGATGGAAAATAAGTAATAGTACTAATGTTCTTAACATAATTATAGTTATATTTGCGAACAGAATTTTGTGAACACAAGGATATCTATGCTCTGTAGGACCACACAGGTTTTGATAGAAATCCAAATATTCCAAATAAATAAATCAATAAATAATAATAATAATAAGAATACATTTTATTCATTCTGTGCTTTTCATCGACCCAAAGCAGTGGATGCAGACAATTATTCAAACATGCCCTATAGTGTAGTAATTTCTGTTTAATTTCTAAGTGCAACACATCTGAATCAGAGTATTTCCACTATAAATTATTCTCATTTTGCAGTTTGATGTGGAACATACAGTTTCATTGACCACATTCTCTTGAGATGGTAAGATGAAGAAACACAGGGCCAAGTTGCATTAAATAATTTAGGAAAGTTTGGATAGCATTGCTTTGGAATAGAGCTAGTTTATTTAGTGTGAGCTACGATAGGCAATATTGTTAGTTGTAACTTGGCTTTTGATATCAATACTTTTAAAGGCAGGCCTAGTTTTTGCAAGTTGGAATTAAGGACTTATAGACAGCGCTCTGTAGGCTATGCGTGAGTAACTTGGCTTTTTTTACGTCGGAGACATTTTTGTTCAGATATCACTTATTTTTGGTAGCTAACTAATGATGAAGATAATGACATCGAGAGAGACATGCATACAGAATAGTAGCCTATATGCATTCCAAATAAATGCATGCAGACATTCGCATAACCATAACGCCCTCTACTGACGAGAATGATAACATTTATCCCACAATTACATTAAAAGAGTTTGTAGATGAGCTGTATTTTTTTAATAAAAAAAAAAAATTTGTTTCTGATTTTTTCCCATTTTCTCCCAATTTAGTAGCCAATTGAACCCCTATTCTAATTCAATTCCCCCCCGTGTAGCAACCACTAGAGAACCACCGCTACACAACCCTGTCAGCCGATAGTAGGAAGGAGGATGCCACGTCCTCTACAGGGGACGTGGCATCCTGACTGTGAATCCAGCTTGGCCAGGGCCGCTATGCGTGCAGCGATTCTCTCCGAGCCCCTCCCCCCACCCGGAAGCAGCCGCCAATTGCTGCTCCCACAGGGCGCCGGCCATGCTCGGATCTGGCAGGACCGGGGCGCGAACCCCGATCCTCGGAGCACAACTGCACCGACTGAAAGTCGGCGCTCTTACCGTTGTACCAGATGAGCTATATTTAATGTCTAATGGAATACAATGAACAGCACCACCTGAACTATGGATCATGAAGAAGCATGTAAATTAATTAACCAAGTCTATATGGAGACATGCATGCACAATAGGCATGCACAATAGACGCAAACACATCGTAGCTGAAAGAAATACATACAGCCTAAAATATGGAAATACAGTTGTAAAATAGGCATAGGCCTATTAGTATTCTATAGAAATAACGTTAGGCTATTCAACACTGGCTTGTCGGATGCGTAACTCCAAGCTTCCATGTCTGGGCTACGAGTTGCCGAACTTCATAAGCACAGCATAATACCTTCGCAGTTCTTTCTTTTTCCGAAGGTAAAAAAAGCTTGTACCTTTTTAGCTTGTACCTGCTTCCTGACTAGCAGCTGACTGACGTCTCTCTGGCAAAACTAACGTTGGCTAACAAGCTTAATTGGACAACGCATATTTCCCAGGAATCTTAGCCCGCAAGTAAACAATAGATACTAAGAAAGTAGCCTACTAGAGATTATTCTTCTGATTATAATTATAATTAAAAGTGTTAGCAGTAAGATACATTGTCTGCAGAGTACCGTAGACTAGAGCAATGTTGCTATAGTCATTTTTTAAAAAGTGACTAACCATGAATCATATATGTTTAGGGAATTGGAGGTTTATAAATCCGATGTCTTAAGGGATTGCAGTTTATAGTAGGCTATCGTCAATTCTTAATGTATTATCGTCAATTCTTAATTTTCCTAGTAGTTAATTTTTGGTGACATTGTGTTCTGTGTGAAAAGGATAAACTGAACAGAGCTGAAGTGAAGAAATGAATGAAGACATAATAAAGAAAAATGTTGGTCGAGGCGAGCGTTGAAGGTTTGGTTTCCAAAGAGTCAGACATGACCGTAGCGGAAGAGGATAGCAGGCTCCACACAGACAAATTTTTTTGTCGGCATTTGTGTGAGATTAAAACATGTTGCCAATGGAATTTTTACATTAATGCAAGAATGCAATGTTAACCAGATGATATTCTGCGTTTAAACTTTTTTCTTTGCTTGACAAATGGCCATGGGATGCCTGTTCCCATAACATTAGCTAGCCTATTGCATTACTGTCGTGGTGTCCAGTGACTGAATTGTTTAACAGGCTACAAGTGAACAGTTAATATTGTAAACGTGTCTTTGCCTTTGCAATAAAAAAACATTCTTGTATGAGAAAACCAGAACATGTGCACACTGTTTGAGTCCAAAATGAAATTACACTTTAATATCAACCGGGCGCGGTACGAACCCACGTCTCTCGCAATACTAAGGCTTGACGCTAACCAGAAGACCAAATGGGTAGCCTATAATCACGGGATATAAGCCATTTGTCAGTGTCGGTCTGACTTTCACCATTTCACTGTAGTACAAGTGAAATAGGCTACAAGTGAAACATTGAACAGTTAATATTGGAAACGTCTTTTGCCTTTTTTCCGGTAGTTAAATTAAAAGTGTTTGCAGCTACATTATCTGCAGAGTAGCGTAGACTAGGCTAGAGCCACATTCGGAGGCTATTGTTTTTTAAAAAAAAGTGACTAACCATGAATGAGATATGTTTGCGGAATTGGCGGTTTATAAATCCGATCTCTTAAAGGATTGCAGCTTATAGGAGGCTATTATCAATTCTTAATGTAGGCTATTATCGTAAACTCTTAATTTTCCTAGTAGTTAATTTTATGGTGACATTGTGTTATGTGTGAAAAGGATAAAGTGAACAGAGCTGAAGTGAAGAAATTAATGAATAAAGAAATGTTGGCCGAGGCAAGGGTACGTTGAGGTTCGGTTTCCACTCAGTCAGTCATGACCGCAAGAGCAGAGCGTAACACCCTCCCCAAACCAGACAAGAGTGAGCGTCCGTTTTTGGGGAGGGTGTGTGATATAGTACAAGTGAAACATTGAACAGTTAATATTGGAAACCTCTTTTGCCTTTGCAATAAAAATATGTTAATGTGTTAATGTGAAAATAATAACAGTGTAATAAATGAAAAGTACTTAACAGTTGCACATCGTTTTCGTGGAAAACAAGCATGTGCCCTGCTGGGCTCGAACCTACAATCCTCTGTGCAAGAGACAGCTGTTCTAACCATTAGGCCACAGCAACTTCTTAAGGAATATGAAGCCATTAGCTATATTAACATTAAAAAAACTTTAGTATGAAGCGTTTTTATTGGGCGATACGCTTGATGAGCAGGTATACGGACCATACCCTCAAAGAATAATTCTCCCCATTGGATAACATCACGACGGAGGCAGGCAGTTTGGCAGGAAAAATGGGAAGAAGAATCAGAAGAAGAAGCGGAAGAGGAAGGAGAAAAACGGCAAAATAACCCAAGTTTGGGGCTTTATTGTGTGGATGTGTGAAGTTGTATCTGAATGCTGTGTGGTTACATGAGGTCAGAACATACTGAAGTTAATGTTTTTAAGGGCTGAGAGTCTATGGTCATTGTGGTTACTTCTGTAGGAAACCCTGAAAAGTGCCAAATTCTCGGTGCTGTATAGGTATGGGGCATGCCCCGCCAAGCCGTAACTTGCCGGATGGCATACCTGCCATCCCAATTTTGATTATACTTGTTACAAATCTCTATCTGTGGTTTTCTGCAGTCTTGCCAAGGAATAATCTATACTCTTCACTCTGAGGGCTCATTTAAGTCACTCTTTTGAATCTACTCATGTGCATTCATGAATTTGCTCATTCGCTGAGGATAAGCAGCCATGTTGATATTTAATTGACTTTGATTTATTATTAGTGGAGACTCACAGAGACTGTTGATAGCTTTCCTTATCTCCCAGGAAAAATAAGTTCAGAGAAAATGAAATATAAAGAGGGAGGGAAGGGGCAGGAGGCATCAGTTGAAGTTTAGACAGAGATACACTTTCTTCCGACCCGTGTACGGTTACTCGATTTACACAAATTTTAAAGAAAACTATTTATTCATTCTCCAATTTTAATAAGAAAGAACATACAACAATTTAGTAAAATGTCAATGAGGTATGGTAAAAAGTATTATTATTTATGCCCTGTTCACATTCAGGTCAATGCAATTTACATGTTTTTGTTATTTATTTCATAATGTTTTAGTTTACACAATTAATTTGCTTGGGGAGTAGTTTACAATCCCTAGTCATATAAAACCAATATAGCACAGATCAAGGCTGCAAAACAAGGGCTGATCCATTTCAGGAATTTATGCCAACTTTTCTTAATTATTAAATGAACTTAATCATACATTGATCTGACATTTGTAGAAGCACCAACTACAGCTGCAGACTGCAAGTGTATCCTAAAGATTTTACTGTTCCCAAGTACAGGAGTGAACCAGTAGTTTATAGGGCTGTCAGAAAATTAAAACCAAGGTAATTAGTTGGAACAAAAACCAGCAAGCGGATCTGCCCTCCGGGGTGGCAGTTGTGAACCCCTGGCATAGAGTATCTGAAATAAGAACACAAAATAGGAAAGATGTAAAAAACACAAAATAGGAAAGGTATCAATAGAACATACAATATGAAAGACATCAAAGACATTAGCATGCAGTCATATTGTCAATACAATACTTTTTGTTGGATATATCAGTTAGTATAAAACTATGTTTAATCAGAGCTATATTTGAGAGAAAGAGAAAGGACTTCTTTTTGTTTGATTTCTTCAAAGCAGCTCAAAAAGCAAACACGTCTTCTAAGTAGTTTGTAAATAATCTGTAACAGGACTGGGGGCTTTAGTCAAAGTAAGAACTACAATAAACGAGCTTCTCCAACTTTGTCTTATCCTGGGTGATCACACAGAATTAATTTTAGCATGACACTTAGGGCCCTATCTTACACCCGGCACTAACTCAAATGCAAGTGTCTTTGCTATCTTACACCTGGCGCTGGGCTCATTATAACGCCTTGCATTCACGTCGTTTAAATACCATGTATTCTTGCGCCCGTTGCAAGTGAACTGGGCATGTTAGTCTTAAGATGAGGAGTGGCCAGAATTATTTTTGGCGTATTGCTATCTTGAGCCACCACAAACCTGGTCTAAAGTCATGTCGCAGTTGTTTACATGTTATTTTAACGGTGCATATAAGTGTGTCTACATAGGCGTGTGCACAACGCGCGTACACCCTCCAGTCTGTTACACACAGAGGTGCGCACAAGCATGACTAAAATATCAAGATTACAATGTGAAATATTATTATTGTGTAGGCTATATCAAAAAATGCATAATAATAAAAGGGTCCATAGGTCAAAGACCACATACCTGTCCCTCAGCTCACTCCATCAACATCCAAGCGATGTGCGATGGTGCGGGACAATGGCTATCCATTAAAAAGGAGCTAATAACACCTATATCAAGCCTAATGCGCGAATTGTCATTTACACCTAATGTGTGAATTGTCATTCAATGGAAAACTTGCGCACTGCAATAGACGGACATTTGAGTTCTGAAAATGCGCTTCAGATGTCATTATAATACAGCTCTGTTTATCTAGGAATACAGCCTGTAAGTAAATAGAATGGTTGTGACTGAAAAAAGTTCAAAACCTTGTCCAGTGAATATTGCATTTATTGTTTTTCAAATAGCCTAGGCTACAGCGGATTCGCTGTGCATAAGGTTTTTTCGATAGCCTATGGTTAAAAAACGTAGATAAATGTCACCATGTTAACTGAATTGTAACCTTAGCTATTTTTCATCCTTCATATTTTTTAAATTACAGTGACAAGGTTTCCATACTCTCAGCTTATTTAAACCCTGCTGATTTCACCTGTTATTCCATAATGGAACAAAAGATTTTAAAGAGAACTAAGCGTCTAATTAGAAATGAAAACAAATTTGCAGCACGTTACACAATTAATTTACAATTAATTGTAATGCCATTATCTGCATGTACGCTTTACAGGAGCAGTTCTGTTTCCCCTGCTGTAAATCACACTTTTCACAGTCTTTTCTTTCTTCATTTTAAAGCATTACGCTACCAGTAAAACAGGTTGGTCACATTTCCATAAACAGGACATTATAAAACAAGGGAAAATATGCTGAACCTATGGGTTGCCAATCTGACAGCTTTATTGTATTTAGTTATTTCATTAAGGCAAAATAACGTTATTTATGTTATTAATCAAAATTAGTTATGCAGGTAGCCTAATGAACTTCGGATGAAGCTTGAACATGAGTTCATTGCATAATCAAACAAAATTTGTTAAACAAGCAGGCTAATTTGGAATTTTCTAAGGTGAGACGGAAGCCATTGGTTGCTTATTCTCAGCTGTTGCAGGTGCTTTTAATGAAATTTAACCGCATATATTTTGTAAACAGCACTGTCAGGAATTACCGGGAACTCATAATGGTTAGTCCAAATAATATTTATCATAGGCTACTATTGATCGCACGAAACATGCATGAGCATGTCTGTTTCGCCATCATAAGCAATCCGCCAAGGTGGAAAAGCAGGCTTTTAAAGGGAATGGGATAAGACATTTTGATTGGTTTATTGCATGTCATGCCAAAGACACACCTATAATTAATGAAGAGACTAGGTTCAGCCCATTTGCACATTGCCCCGTGCTTAGCGCCCAAAAAACACACCTTTAAAATAGCAAAACTGGCCTTGGACACGCCCTAAATGCACTTAACGCCATGCGCTTAGACGAAGCTCTAAGATCGCCAAGATAGAGCCCTTAATTAGCTACCCAGGGATCAACACTAAGGGCGTGGCGTGTGTCGAGCCATCATAAACAATGGCGTATGGCGCACTGGGCGTGGCTACTGAATTTCGCTATTTTCGTACCAGAGGCGAGAAGCGTACAGCTCACAGCGCGCTGTGCAGGTGCTGAATATTTATATTGGGTGTGCTTCAGCTGCACCATAGCTAATCAAATTACCTCTTTTCAGTCCTTTTAAGAGCCGTGTGCATTGGACTCGTTTTGACCATGTCGGGCTATCCCCCATCACATGGTTTCACAAAAAACTATAGTGGTCGGGAGGCCTCCTGCTTTCAATTTCCGACTACTATGCAATCCTAAAGGAGACAAAAGTCACTAATAGGTTACTGAACTGTGAAAAAATATTTTAATAATTTCCTTAGCCGCCAATCAGTCAATAAAATTAATTAAAAAATATTTATTTTACTCTTCCATTTATCATTTCCTGGCTCTTTTTATTTTTCAACTCTTTTTACTTTTCCTATTTTATGGGTCCTAGCATGCGTTTAATCATTTATCTATTTCCAATTTTCCCCATGCAACATATCCCATTTTCCTCACCACATTTATTAGCAACTTTTGTCACTTTTAGGATTCAGAATTGGAAGATGATAGGCTATCTATTTTGCATTGATTTAATTGAATGTAATTGAGATAAGAGGTATATCTTTATCTCTATACGTGTATAAGAGTTAATCTATAAGAGTTAATCTATGCATAAACTTTGTCATTATCCTCATTATAGGTGGGTGTAAGAAAGAATATAGTACCCCTAGGACCACATTGCAGTATAATAACAGCCATAAACAATTAAAAACAGAAATAAAAACAAGAATTACCATTATAAAAAAGTCAATGAGCAATAAATGCAAAGTATAATTTTTTCCTGCTTGGGGGATTTATTTCAAAGTCAAATTGGACCGCATATGGGAAATGGGAAAATTGGGTTTTGAATAGGTTATGATCATGCACGCATTGGGGAAAGCCCCGAAATTAGTAACTTGCCATACGCTATAGGATTCCCTCCCACTTCAGCGCACGGGGAGTCACATAATTACCAAACGGGCTCAGACGCATGCAAATTCGTGACGAAATTGCAACCGCTCGCCACCGGCCAGAAAATAGAGCCCCAAATTTGCAGTTTCGCTGCTCGATCTGGACTGACAAACCTCCACCAGCGTCTCTCCTCCCACTTCCGGCGCACGGCAAAAAGGCTCAGGAGCATGAAAATACATGCCAAAAATGTCACTTCACCAATGCGCTGGCTCGCCACCTGCCATGCGCCAGCCGGAAAGTAGAGCCATAAAAGTCTGTAAGCCATAATGTGAGCGTACACAATGTCCACAATGTACAATATACATCAATGACTCTTTTTGTTTTGATCTTTACAAATTTAATCCCAGCTGCAATACTTCTTGATTTGTGGTTGTTACGTCCCAAAATCCACCTGCATTGCAATAACCAGGTGTACGGCAATGGACGTAACACTAATTGACGTTGGAAATTAGCTTTAGCTAAAAACATTATGTACAATGCATCGGACGCTGCCCCAGCAACCGTCAATGTTTTATTTGTACTTGTCCCTTTCAAATAAACAGATGAACTAAACTAAACTAAACACTAACCACAAGTCTGGCCACCAATCCCTCGTAGATGTTTCACAAAGTATGAATTGGGGCAATCACTGAATACCCATTGCAACTTGCGCTCTATGTCCAAAATAAGTTATCTATACCTAGTCCAGTAGGAAGTAACGTTTAATAACAGACGATGAATCAAGCTCAAGGAAAAGCACAAGCGCAGTTGTCTGTATTGTCAAAGTCGGCGAACAGACAAACATAATTGCACACTTTATAGTCCTGCATCATTTTAAATTTGCTGCTCTGCGACAGTCCTCAATAGCAGGCATCTTTAGGCGTGGCTGCCAAGTAACGGTCAACAGCGTCTTCTAAAAAGGGTTGCCAGGCAATGGCACGCATCTCTTCTCCAGTGCATCATCTGACCAGGATCACCGCAACAGGACTGTGATGTCATCCTCTCCACCTGTTGGGGAAACAGAAACAAATGCAGCAACACCCTAAGAAAAAACAAAACACAAAGTAGGCAAGACAGAAAACAGAGAAACGTAAGCATGGTTCTATGTTAATCATTTGCCAATATAGCCAAAAAACGGTATTATTAGTTCGTTTTCAAACACTTGCCTTATCACCATGATTATACTACATGACCCTTAGGCCTACTACTCCTAATTGCCCGACAACTGATCATGCTTATTGCTTGCCAAATTGCTCGCCATGCAACCCTGAAGAAGTAACACTGCCATACATGAAGTCAGCAAAAGTAGTTGTGCAACGCATCTTTTCTGTTGATAAGGCAAGGCAACAACCTAATTGGGAGCCTATTGATTCACATCAGTCTTTAATTTGATTAATTAAATAATTTTGTAACCTCTTTTGATGTAATTTGCAATACAGCACAATGTGAACGTGGGTTTTTAATTATTCATGGCATGCATAGCTATTTCTAACATAATGTGTTTTATGAGGCTAAATAATCCCTCTAAACATGAAAAACACCTAATTAAGAAGCTTGATAAAATACTGGGATTGAAATTTTGGTTGGAACGAAAACCAGCATACACAAGGGGGCCCCGCAGGACCAGGATTCAGAACCACTGGCTTATAGCCAGTTAGCTAGCTAGCTATTTGGTATTAGCTGTAAGCTAAGCTAAACCTGAATAAGGCTCGGTGATGAAGTACGGTAAGTCTGTGGAATAAACTGAATAACCCAGAGATAATGTTAAGGATGCATAAAAGGTAATATGACATGTTGTGATGGCATGTGATTGGTTGCCCAATGGGGTCATGTCAGAAGGTTCTGGAACATTACACAGACAACTAGACGGTAAAAGCTATATCTAGCGACAGCCTGTCGATTGCTCACACAGAATTTATTTTGATTAAACAGGGTTATCCAGTTGTTTTATGAAATAATTAATGCTTGTCATATTCTTGCAAAGAAGTACGATTATTTTATTTTGTTGGTACAGAACACAACCTGTGTCAACCTGCAGATAGGACAAGAGATGGTCTGCATGGAGTTGCCAGTCTATACTACAGGACTCTCCTGTACTATACACTCCAAACATCTTCAGGCATTGAAACAGGGATTCATGAATTAAATCAGAGAGCAACCAGTTTTTCTTTTTTTGCTAAAACAGCACTTTACTGATATTTAGAAACCAGCTTTTCCATCTTCTGACTTTGAAATTGTGTCCATGTATTGTTTAGATAGTTCAAAAAGTGTCACGTGTAGCTAATTACACTTCTTTTTTCAGCATCAAAATTGCTGCTATAAGAATGTTGCATTCACAGCTGTTGTCATACATCAGGCATTTATACATTACAGTATAGAATAATTTGGGTAGGGGGTGGAGGGAGGCTTTAATCGGTGTATCTGTCAATATGTTTTATTATGCGCAACACATAACCGTTGTTTCATTTTAGTGCTCACGTTTTTCTGTTATAGTAATCAAATATCTTCCAAATATTTGACCATTGATAATATGTTTGTTGATTCTTTGTTATAATCTATCATATATCAGATAAATGTTAAGCCTGACAAAAAAGTTGTTTAAGTGAAATGGTGTTGACGCATTCTAAATTTGGGTGTGGGGGGTGCTTCTTCGCAGGCAGCATTGACGTTCCTATCAATGTTGGTAAAGTTTGAGCAATGCCCTGCTCCTACCTCTGTTGTCCTCTTTGATGTTGAAATGAATTATTTCATTATGATTTTTCATTTGTTCTTCTGCCTCTAGTGAATCTTAGCTAAAGGTGGAAAAACCAACCGGTGAGCTAATTGTTTGAATGCAGATGCAGCCCCATCTTCTTCAAACAGAGAATCCTTTTGATTTTGTTTTCAACTTCAAAGCGAGCCTTGGTATAAGCACACTACAAAAGAGATGGAAGGTTGTCAGAACAGAAGATGACAGGAAAGCGATGAATGAACAATAAGTTTCTTAAGCAATCATCTGTTCTATTTTATTTCTGTCAACACGCCAGTATGGGTAAACCCTCGCCAAGAGGGTGAGCTGTCTAGGAGGCAGTACAGCAAATTAACCCCCCCCCCCCACTACCGACGGACCCCCCGTCACCAGCTATAAATATGGCTGCGTGGCCGCCCGTGCATTATCTTTTCACCTCCCACAAGATTGCTTTGTTTTGTGAGACCGATTTAATTTTGTCTTTATTACTGTGCTGTTACGACCTGTGTTCTGTTTTTGTCTCACATGGTTGTTTGCATGGCTGTTTATTCATTGAAGAAAACCTGGAAGACTTCTTCCGCAGAGTGGAGCCTCTTAAACTGCACTATCATATGTGGCTCGCTGAGCACACCTGTTTGAGCATATATCTCAAGTTGTTCAGTGTGTAGAGGTGAGTGCCTCTCCTCCAGATGATATCCTGCCTGCTGAGGGCCCAGTTCAGCCTGAGTGCGGTTCTGAGACGGAGCAGTGCCTTCATAGGAGGAAGACTGCCAGGAAGTGCAAGCAAAGGCAGTCAGTGTGGTGGCCCACTCCACTAGAGGTATAGTTTTGTTTTGTTTCAGAGTGCTCTACTGGATGACATTTTTGGAGCAGCTGGCTGGCTTCTTTCCTCTCCTTCATCTGGTTTTATCTTTTATTGTTTAAATGTGGCACTATCATCTGTGGCTTCCTCTGTCCTTAAGGCAGTGGAGCATGCTTGTTATGTCCCCAATGCATACTGTCTTCAGTTGTGCTTTAGGGTGTTATCACTCGGTTGTGTTACCCATTTCCTGTCACTATGGGGACCATTGTAGGCTTTGCACAAGTTTTAGTGTTATTATTTCTTGAAATATGAAATATAACCTTTTTCTGTTCTTTTCATAGTGATTGAAACACCCACGTTATTTCTGAAAGTCTTGCAATAAAATGCTTTTTGCAACTACCATGTGTGTTGTAAACTTGATTGGCCCACTGCATCCCCCTCCTGATGTATTTGCTAAAGTGTTGACCCAATACTGCGGCATGTTGACCAATGTGAAATTGAACGAATGTTTACGTAGGCAACCGCTGTTCTATGAATAAGGGTCAACATGCTGCCTTGTGTGGTCAGTCGGGGGATCTCTCCGTCCTTCAGTCGGCGAAAAGAGAATGTGTCGGCGGACACGCAGCCGTATTTATATAGTATAATACCATTTATACTATAGCTGGTGACGACGTGTCCATCGGTAGTGGGGGGGTTCATTAATTTGGTATACTGTCTCCTAGATGGCTCACCCTCTTGGCGAGGCTGACCCATACTGTGGCGTGTTGACCTTTATTCACAGAAATGCGGTTACCTACATAACCATACGTTTTATAGGTGAAACAAACCCTAATCCGGCTGGCTATTCTCTGAAGTTATAGCTGCTCCAATTACTTTAATCTGCATGAGTCAGAAAATCAAAAGGATGAAGATGTATTCTTGCTGAAACGGTGACAGCTCTCTAAACATCCACTTGATCAAAAAGGCTGGGGAAAAATATAATAACATGACTGTGTGTGTACAGTGCCATATGGCACCCACAATTGGGGGAGTTTGAGAACGTGTGGAATAAACATATCACTCAGCCTGTCTAATAAAACAAATGGTATTCAAATGAGCTAGGTTTGAACAAGGACGTTTTCTTCTGAGTTAAGGTACCTTAATGGAATCAGTGAATGAATCAAGTCTCAAGTGAATGATTATTCAACCAATCAATGCACAAGTGAAGCACCACTTACCAGTCAGTGAAAAAGTAAAGGACATAAACCAATCAGTGCACATCTTGAACTACCACTCAACTAATTAGAGCAGTGGTTCTCAACCCTGGTCCTGGGGACCCCCTGTGTATGCTGGTTTTCGTTCCAACCACAATTGCAATACTTGAATTTTAACAAGCTGTTAATTTTTCTTAATTAGGTGTTTTTAATGTTTAGAGGGATTATTTACATTCTTAAGCCACATTATGTTAGTAATAGCTATGCATGCTATGAAGAATAAAAGTCCAATATTCACATTGTGCTGTATTGTAAACAATTAAATGGAGGTAAAAAATGTTTTAACTGATCAAATTAAAGACTGAGGTGAATCAATTGGCTCATAATTGGTGAAATTGTGGACACATGGCCACTAAAACTAACCGTTTGGTAAATAATGAAGAATTCAAAGACAAATCAAATGATAACGAGCCAAACCTGCATTGTGTTAACAAGTTTAAGGAAAAAATTATGAAGGAACTTAAACTTGTGTTCAATTACCTAATTAGGAGCCTATTCACCTGAGTTCTTACCTCTTCTTTGTAATTGTTTGCAATATAACACAATAAGCATAACAAACATGGGATTTTTTTTTCTTCAAAGCATGCATAGCTATTGCTAACATAACGTGGCTTAAGAGAGTAAAGAGTTTAAAGCGTTCTCTCTATACAATAAAAACACCTAATTAAGAAAAAATAACAGCTTGTTAAAATTCTGGTATTGCAATTGTGGTTGGAACGAAAACCAGCATACACAGGGGGTCCCCAGGACCAGGGTTGAGGACCACTGAATTAGAGCACAGCCAAAAGACTACATTGTCATAATGGAATGGACTGAATATTGGTCACACTTTATTTTGCATGTCCAATGTTCACACTCAGCTTGATATCAACTGAATATCAGAGAGAGTTGACATACAGCAAAACACTGTCTACTATAGTCTACTGTTATCTACTATATTGTGATTATAGCATACAGGACAAGGAACAGGGTAAGCATCCAGAGATTACATTATATTTTGTATTTTACAACTAACTATGAAAACAACTATGAATTTGTAGAAACATACAGATCAGATTTAAAATGTCAAAGTCACTAAATATCCCTTTGAGGCAAATCAATCAGTGGTTAGGTGAATTGTGCTACCCGGACACTGCCTAGATCAGGCTGTTCCTTAGAACAAAGTCGTCTTACAGTAACAACGCTGATTATGGAAAACATTGCAAAGAAAACAATGCAGAAGAAGTATTCCCACTAAATTATTTCTCATCTGACCACAAAACCTCACTTAAATGCTTTCTTGCAAACTCCATATGGGATTTGCAAAGGATTTTCCCAGAAAAGGCTTCCTTCATGTTATTGCCATACAGGTGGAGTGACCAGGATACTGTTGGCTCAGGGATAGCCTTTTATCAGCCATTGAGCAGCTCTTTCAAAGTCAACATTAGCTTTGCAGTGGCTTCACTTACCAGTTTCATGCTTGCCTGGCTGCTCAATTTTGAAGGACATTATATTATTATTTGCTTTGACTGTGTAGTAGTTGTGTAGATCAGAAATATGAATTCCCATTTTAAATTGTCATGATTTCAGGCTCTGAGGCAACAAAATGTGAAACTAGTGTGAAACTAGTCTGCATACTTTTCAAAGCCACTATATACAAGGATGGACAAAATGGAAAAAGAAAAACAACATGAATGAGGACTTTAAATTTGAAGCAACTAAATCACAATTGCAAAGGCAGATACCCAAGGTAGTCATATTAGGTTTAATGCATGTTAGTGGCATCTGTTAGCTATAAAAGAGGTCTGACAATCAGCATTTAATATGTGAGTTTCCAAAGCAATGTGAGACAACTAAGACAGGTCCAAAGAGGTCAAATAGCCAATGCCATAGGCACATTAAGTAATTTTGCAGTTTTTGTGAGCAATGCACCTATAGGTGCATTGCTCACAAAAACTGCAAAATTACTTAATGTGGCATTGGGGAACAGTGTTAAAAATTATATGTGACAAATACCAAACACAAAAAAACTGCATGGGCAAAGAGGAACAGTGGTCACAAGTCGAAGCTCATCGATAGGGACCGACAGACACTAAACTATGGCCCCCACAGAATTCGATCACACCTGTAACCCAGTCTCATCAAAAACAGTTAATTGTGAGCTTTACAAAGCTGCCATTTATGGCAGGACTGCCATTCAAAGCCTCTTGTGTTCAAGGTTAATGCCAAAGTTGCATTACCTGCTGTAAGATGCACCAAGCCTGGTCCCCTGAGCAGTGGAAACAAGTACTATGGTCTGATGAGTCATCTTTTACTATTTTCCTACAATGGGTTTATGTTTGGAGAAACTTAAAGGAAGCCTTCAATCCACAATGTCTGTTGCCAAATATTAAATATGGTGGTGGATCTGTAATGGTATGGGCAGCCATCTCATGGGAATAATTTGGCCTGATGAATGCTCTGCATTGTTGTATAATAGCCAAGGAATATGAAGCCATTTTACAAGACCAGGTGCATGCCATGGTGAAAATGCTGTTCCCTCATGATATCCCCATATTCCAAGATGATAAACAAATTTAACAGTGGTTTCCATTATTTTGTCCAACCCTTGTATGAATAAACATATGTGTATATGCATATGTGTAATGCGGCGTGACGTGTGAGGTAGGAGGAGCCAAACGCAGCAAGGGGATTCATTAAGCCCTAAGGCCACTAAGGCGGGAAACCCCGCTGATAAGGAAGGGAGACAAGACATAGAACACACATACCAAAGCCACTAACCAGCTCACTGTCACGCGCCAATGAGTAGAAGCGCAAACGCCATGTTTCTCAGTAAGAGAACCAAACAAGACGAATGGCACAAAGCACTGGGCTCCCATACTTCTACAAGCTAAGTGACTAAAGAGAGCCAGAAATAACAAATAGCCTGTCTCGATAAAGAGACACATAAGAACAGGCGAGTAGCACAATGGAACAAACAAAACACACAGCAAACAAACACTGAAAACTAATACGAATTAGTATACCAGGAGGCGAAAGGAACGGAGATCTAACGTTCCAAGGCTACTCTCAGAAACTCGCAGTCAAACACAGACATGCCCAAAACATCGCCCAGTCTTCCCTATAGGAAGACATGTACCGAAGGACGACACAGAACTACAGTTCCGAACAAAATCGCCAAAACTCCATGTACGGAGACAAGTACCAAATAGAGCGAACAGAACAGCTGTACCAGACATTTACCGGCTAAAAAGACTAACGCGAGATTAGTAGAGAATAAATGCCCTGCCTCTAAGTAAAAAGGAATATAACGAGGCGAAGGAACAGATATAACGTTCCATGGCTACTTTCATAAGCTCGCATTCACATGCAAAGACTAGGAAGCAGGAACAGATAAGAGCCAGGGGAGAAGAGTCCGGATAACTACATGCACATAGGCACATACGCCAGGAGGGGAAGAGTCCGGATAACTACATCCACATAGGCAAGTCCCGCATTACTCCAGAAAACGTAAAGGGGTAAACGCCCGATCTCACAGGAGAGAGAAACATTTTACAGGCGAGCCGACGGAGCACCGTCGTCCCATAACTTTACTAGCAAAATGACCAACACAAGCTTAGTAGAAAATACACGCCCTAGCCTCTCAATAAAGGAGAATGTAACGAGGCGAAATGGAACAGAAAACTAACATTCCAAGGCTACTTTCAGAGACTTGCAGTCACACGCAAACATGTAAACAAAAATCGCCCAGTCTCCCTGTGAGGAGAGACGTACCCGAAGGACGAACAGAACTACAGTTCCGAACAAAATCGCCCAGTCTCCATGTACAGAGACAGGTACCGAAGGACGCACAGAACTACTGTCTGAACAAAATCGCCCAGTCTCCCTGTGAGGAGACGTACCCGAAGGGCGGACAGAACTACAGTTCCGAACAAAATCGCCCAGTCCTCCAATAGGTAGACAGGTACTGAAGGACGAACAGAACAGCTGTTCTGGACATTTACCGGCTAACGCAACCTCAAACGAAAATACACGCCCTGCCTCTAAGAATAAACAAAGCCCTAAAGTCAGTATGATAAAACGCCCTGTCTCTTAGTAAGAAACTACCATACAAATACACACAAACAAAGACTCCTCTAGCTTTCACGGAAGACAGCAGACAGAGAGAGGAGAACGAGACAGAAAAGGGCAAAAGATCTAGGCAACAAACAAACAAAGGCAAGACCAGAAAGCAGAGACTGAAACGAGCACACAAAAAAGGAATTCAACCTGAAAGCTCAAAGCACAGGGCAAGGCAAGTCCCGCAAAACTCCAAAAAAAGCACAACAGAGCAAAACGTTCTCCTTAAAAACCTAGACCTAATCATAGGACTAAAACCTTAAAAGGGCAAAAATAAACCGCACACAAAACAGCACAAATAATGCCAAAAAATACACCACAGTACAAACAACAAACAATCAATATCGAAGCCCCGAACGAAGGAAACGGGAGGCTTATATAGCTCTCAGGTGACCCGCCCAGGTGTGGATGCTGGCATCCACCAAAAGGGCAGCGCCCTCGCGTTGCCACCGAGGAAAAGACCGCATGGGGAAAAAGGGTAGAAACCCATGACACATATGTATATGTTTTGCATCAGTAGGCTACCTAAAGGGACAAAAGCTGGTTCATAAATCTCTCATAACCCATGCTCCCATGCTTTTCCAAGTGCCATACCTCACTCATTCTGCATCAATACTTTATTTCATAAAAGCCTTCTTGCTAAAGCTGGAAACAACACTGGAATATTACAGCTGCTGCACTTGGGCAGAGTATCATCTCATTTTAAACAGAGCAAAAAACCAAACATCACTGACAAGTTATATCATATGTATTTATCTGTAGTCCTCTTGGGACTGGCTGAACAGCTTTTTAT
Source organism: Synaphobranchus kaupii (assembly GCA_029718625.1). Lineage (NCBI taxonomy): Eukaryota > Metazoa > Chordata > Actinopteri > Anguilliformes > Synaphobranchidae > Synaphobranchus > Synaphobranchus kaupii. The sequence goes on from CM056381.1 coordinate 28,372,806, forward strand.
GTTTGATATAACACATTTGACTTATGTATATTATAAATGTATTGTAAAGCATTTGTGCACACAACTATTTAACTGTGCTATAAAACAGCTCTTATTGATGACGATTCACTGTCAAAAAAGATGAGATTTTTTTTTTTTTAATGAATTATTCCTGTCAAGGCCAATGGCAGATTGAAGGAACAGCGTGGGAACATAACCCAGATGTGTAACTGAAAATAGAACCGGGATGGAAAATTGCAGAGACAGTCATTTTTTTTTACTGTTTTTTTTTTGTCTCAGATGGAAATTGGGACCAGTATTTCACTGGCTTCAGTGCTCACAAAAGAAGGTTTTTAAGTCTCCACTACAGGACACCTGGCCTCTGTCATGCCACTACTGGTCACAAAAACAATTATTAATTGGAATTAAGCTCAATGCAGCACTCATTACATCCATTTTTTTCTCATAAAAATGTCATATTTTCCTACATTTTTGATGTTTGAAATGACAGGGCTAAAAGTGAAATATTCCAAAATTATATATCTAAGACAAAAATAAATATGTAAACTAAATGTTTTATTTAGTGGTTTTTAACATTTATTAAATGTAAAAAACATTTTGCGTTTTGCTTGAATGTTTAAAACATTGTTTCAAATGTAGCCTACATTCTTTAAATGTATAAAATATTTAAAGTATGTACTAAGTGGTTTGTACAATTAGCTTGTACTATATATTTGATCAGATAAATATATTGAACATTCAGGTAAATATAGAAAAACATAGTAATCGCTTTGTATATTTGGCTAAATATTTCAAATATTTGGCTAGGCACATTTAACTACCTCTAATGTAACCTTCCCAACCAATTTTATGGTTGGCTCTGCTAGATCCCTCATTTAATTTCAGTTGCCATTCATTCTATCTTAACTGGCCAGCAGAAGATGGGCTCCCTATCTATAGCCGGGTTCCTCCCATCTTAGTGTTTTTCTTCCCCCTGGGGAGTTTTGTGATACGAGTTTTTTTTTTTATCTCACTTGCTCACTTTTTGGGAGTTCAGGTATAGTTTTTCCCCTCCAATTTTCTGTTGTTTTCCCCTGTAAAGCGTCTTTGTGACAGTGGGCGCGTTAAGTAACTGAGCGCTCACGGTGAGAATGCTCAGCGTGAGCATTCAGCGGATTTTTCTTATAGAGTTTTGTCGGATTTTTCGTTCTGCTCTACGTGAGCACAGAGCAACTGTCAACAACCGTCTGAGTTTGGAAAAATGGCGCCGTACAAGAATCAAGCATAGGCTACTTCTTTTAGGTTGAATCTTGTCAGTTGTTAGCTGTAACGTCAACATAGCATTATCGCTATACCATACTAACTTATAATTTCCTATAGCTAATGCTATATAAAACTAGGCGCATATGGTTCGTGTGGCAAAAGCACATTTCATTCCTGTCAATCCCAGTAGACCGAAAACTTGGGTCCATAGCTAACAACGTACTTCTGTATTGCTTCTCTCTGATCCACAACGCTCTGAGCGGCTCAGAGTGAGTGAAACTGAGCAACCTGTTAAGTGCATTCTTCGCTCTGAGCGAAGCTGAGCCTCTCAGTTACTTAACGCGCTGTTACGACCTTAGTGGTAGGTTTTGTTCCGTTTGTTCGGTTCTATTTTGTTTCAGGTCCATCTCTGCCTCTGTCCTGCATCACCCTGTGTACCCCGCCCCTGTTACCTGATTGGACCACTCCTACTTGAAAAGACGCGCCAGTTCAGCATTCGGGAGACCAATATATTCTGAATTGCTTTCATTACGACTTTGATTTTGATAACGTGTATGATTTGTTTGTTTTCTCGACTCTGATTTGTGCTTGCCCTTCTGTTCTGTTCGCTGCTCGTGAGTGTATGACCCTTACCGCTTTTCCCTTTGACACCGATTTACACCTACTCCTTTCTATCCACTGATTGTCTTTGACCCTCGCTTTATTCTCTTGACTCTGATTTCTGTCTATTCCCCTTTTTGCTCTGTTCGCCGAGTGTGTGTTTGACTTATCGCTTGTCCTTTGCTCTGGTTGCTTGGGACGTAGGGAGTCTGACGCGGGTTTGTTTGTTGTTACTGTTTTTTCACTCTGTGTATGATAGATAGGGAGACAGGGAAGATCTGTGTATTTGTTTTTCTATTCTTTGGTAGGTTAGTTAGTCATTTTCCCCTCTCAGGTAGTGTGCGTTTGTTTGTTATTTGGCCTTGTCAACTCCTGAAGCTTATCCCAATAAAATTCCAGATAATTGTATTATACATCGCTTTGTTCTCACCTTCTTTCTTCTGCTACGGTCCAACCCTAGACCGGGTCGTAACAGTGTCCAGTTTCTCTGTAAAAAGCGCTATACAAATAATTTTAATTGTAATAACGTTATTAACATTGAGTGCCAATGTCTCCAATTACGCTCTCATTCTTTATACTGTATGATCTAAAAATGCCTTTGGTCAAAATGCCTTTTACAATTACAATTATTGTTTTAGACACTAAAATTGTTATTATAACCCTATAAATTTTATGTGCCAAAAGATACACAATCTTTTCAAAATTATAAGCACTAATTTGCATGTTTTAACACAAATTTCAGTCTCTTTAACACTTTTTGAATACATTTCACACAATTCTCCTGTTTTAGGTACAATTTTCAAAAAGTATATCTGTTAGGATTCTGGGTCTTGTCTGTTTTTGTTCCTTGTTGTTTATTATTTTTCATTATCATTGTTAATTATTGTATTCGTGTATTTTTCTGTACTCATGTTCATCATTTATTAGTGTAGTTACTTTCGTGTTTTATTACGTGTTACATTCCATTTTTCAGTTTCTGTTCACGTAATTGTATTTATGTAGTCACTCCCTGGTCTCCGTCTCACTTTTCAGGAAGCTTTCGGGTGTTTTCGGTCCTCTCTGTATTTCCCCTGACTAACTAGTTATTCCACTTATTGTTTATATTACTAATTAACACTAACAACTACTAACAGCTTAGTTTAGGTCTTTTTACTAATCCACTAATTACTAATGCTTAACTGTCACTCGTTTCCTGCATTTCTATCTTTCAATTATCTACTTTACACTTCCTCCTTATTGATACCTTACGTCCGCTATCCACTAACTCTCTTAACGTATGCACGTGTCTTCAACACTCCCGGTCATGTCTTGTCTATTCGTTTGCATGCCTAGTCCAGTCCGAGTCTTCCGTGTTTCCCTCATTATTCTATCATTGCTTCCCTCATTGTATCATTGTCTGCACCTGTGAGTCTTCCCTGTTACTCCTCCCACTCACACCTGATTCCCCTTGAGTTGAGTGTTCCCCTTCTATTTATACCCTTCAGTCTCACTTGTCCTTGTCAGAACATTGATCGATTTCCCAGTGAGTTATTCGTGAATTCCGAGACACCCTTCCATTTTACTTTGAGTTTTGCCTGCCGATTTTGTTTGTTTGCCTTTCTGCCTTTTTGGATTTTTGACCTTTGCTTTCGTTTTGTTACCACGCCTCTGCCTACCCCCTTGTACCTTTGCATATCTGATTTCCTGGTTTTGATCTTTTGGACTGTTTTTGATTATTCTTTTGGATTTAGATTTTGTCTCGTTTGAATTCTCAGAACTCAGAACAATGGCTGACGAACATTTAGAAATGTGAATAGATAGACCTGCTCTATTGTTGTTTACTGTAACATATCAATACTCAGTGATTCCTGTACTGCAGCGTACAGACATCACAGTGTGCACAAGCTAAGCTGGCAGTATCCCTCATGTACGTACCGAAGCCACCCCTACATGGAGCAAATATGGGAGAACCTGTCCCCTCTGCAGCTCAGAGTAGCTAAGCATCTTACCAGCCTTACTGTGCTGCAGAAATGAGCTCCACACACATTCATACACATTCAGAAACACACACATATACACACTCACATATGCACGCACGCACACACACACAAGATAGACCAGAGCAGCTCACATGCGTTGTCATATGGGACAATGTGAGTTTCCAACGTGATGTTCCGTTTTGAAGTTGGTTCAATGAAACCATTGCCTTTTCATTTCTCAGTCATGCCAAGGGTGGCTGTGTCATTCCAAAAGACACTTCTCCCGATGCTTGGCCAGAGAAAATATAATGTGTGATGTACATGAGAATATGTGGCCTGATGAAGAGCAGTGACCAGACCAATGTATTTTTGGTTTTACTTTTACATTTTTTGTTTACACCCAGTAGTTTTTATTATTTTATTTTCTCTTGTTTGTTTTTATTTTACTCTCTTTTACATTTTTGTAATTTGTAAAAATAAAAAATAACAATATTTGAGTTGGCCAGTACACTCACAGTACTGAAGCCTAACTAATATAATGGTAATAGTGTCTTTGATTTTTTAAACCAGTGTGTAATTGCCATTTATAATTTGTATTCATTTGTTGACTAGTGTTTATTATTTGAAGGAAAAATGTCATTTTGGGATGACAGTGTATGGTTTTGAAAATAGTGCTTGAAAGTGCAGAAAGTGTTGACCGTGTGGGTTTTGTGTTTACAATTTTGAGAAATTAGTTTTAAGTTTAAAAAATGTATCTAAACAATTGAGGAAAAACTGTAATCATGACCATAACCTAAATGAGCACAACAATATGCTTTTTTATAAAAAAAGTAATTTCTCATTGCTTTCACACAAAATGCAAATGTTAAGCACATTTTTGCAAACCAGTAAACACAATTCCATACGAAAGACACAAATATCAATGAAGTAAGTCATGTCAAACAAAACTGAAGCATTTGGTCTCAGCTGATAGAAATTGCTCCCATAATTGTGAACCTCTTCTGCACGTGTGCAAAACCGCTTTGCACATTCATTCAATCAACAATCAGTCCTTATACATGCATAAAAGAGGTCACCTCTGAGCTGGTGTTTGCAAGAATGGAGCAAGTAAGAGATCAAGGACAAGTGCAAAGGAGAGGAAGAGGGGCCCATAGAGGAAGAGGAGCCCATAGAGGAAGAGGGGCCCATAGAGGAAGAGGGGCCCATAGAGGAAGAGGGGCCCATAGAGGAAGAGGGACCCATAGAGGAAGAGGGGCCCATAGAGGAAGAGGGGCCCATAGAGGAAGAGGGGCCCATAGAGGAAGAGGGGCCCATAGAGGAAGAGGGGCCCATAGAGGAAGAGGGGCCCATAGAGGAAGAGGGGCCCATAGAGGAAGAGGGACCCATAGAGGAAGAGGGGCCCATAGAGGAAGTGGGGCCCATAGAGGAAGAGGGGCCCATAGAGGAAGAGGGGCCCATAGAGGAAGAGGGGCCCATAGAGGAAGAGGGGCCGGGCCCATAGAGGAAGAGGGGCCCAGAGAGGAAGAGGGGCCCATAGAGGAAGAGGGGCCCATAGAGGAAGAGGGGCCCATAGAGGAAGAAGGGCCCATAGAGGAAGAGGGGCCCGGATGCGCGGTGGTAGAGTAGCTCAAAGGGGAAGACAAAGAGCCAATGTTTCAGATGAAACCCGTGCCACAGTTATTGATCATGTCATCAATCACGGCCTTTCAATGAGAGAGGCTGGGCAGCGGGTCCAGCCCAATCTCAGGAAATATTGTGGCATCAATAGTAAGAATATTCAGGAATGAGAATTGGTAAGTGACTGTGCTATACCTTACTGTATTTCAGTACTACTGTATACAATATGTAAAACTGTTTTTCCATCAATGTCCTTTACGTAATCATCAAAACATCCTCTTTTTTCACAAATTTCTTTACAGAATTCAAAGACAACCCCGTGCTGGTGGCAGGAGTAAAGTCTTCACTGCGGAGCATGAAGCTGAATATAGTGGATATGGTTGTTGCCAACAATGCCATTCGATTACGAGAAATCCAGACAGCAGTCATTCAGGACCACAATATGTTTGCTAATGTCAACAGTGTAGCCACCATTGACCGGGTCCTTAAGACATCAAATCGGAATGAAACAGCTCTACAAGGTACCCTTTGAGACGAATAGTGACAGAGTGAAGGAGATAAGATAAGCCAGTATGTACAGGTAAGGGTTTATCACTGTCATGTCTTTTCTCACAGTAAAATTTTACATTGCATGCAGCTGTAATATTTTACAATGTATTTATATGTATTTATAATTATCTTTATTTTACTGTGTTTCTCTTAGACAATAATGGAGCTTGAAGCCAATGCAACTCCACATATTTTCATATGTAGATGAAGCAAGCATCAACCTGTCAAAAGTGAGGAGACGTGGAAGGAACATCATTGCTCAACGAGCCACTGTAAATGTGCCAGGTCAAAGGGGGCCAACATAACCATGTGTGCCGCAATCTCCAGTGAGGGTGTTCTACATTCAATGTGTTCCACATTCCCACAGTTGGGCCATACAACACAGAGCGTCTAATTACATTCCTTGATGCATTGTACCAGCACATTGTGCCACCAGAAGAGAGAGGGCAGGTAAGGCCTGATGTGTCACACTTTGTCATCGTATGGGACAATGTTGCATTCCATCGCTCCAGTCAGGTCACTGAATGGTTTGCAACCCACCCACGTGTGATGATGCAATTTCTCCCCCCATACTCTCCATTTCTCAATCTTATTGAGGAATACTTCTCTTCACGGAGGTATATGACCACCATCCACATGACCAGATATCCCTCCTTGATGCAATGAATGCTGGCTGTCTGGCAATCACAGCCGGGGATTGTCAAGGGTGGATGCGCCACTGCATGAGATTTTTTCCTCGTTACATTGCAAGGGAAAATATCTGATGTGATGTCGATGAGGACCTGTGGCCTGATCGACTAGAAAGAATGGACTGAAAGTGCCGTGTACAGTAATGTATTTGTTTTGCCTTTTAGACCTTGCTTTGTTTTCACAGTTTTTTTTTTTTTTCTCCATCATCAGCTTGGTATATTTTATTTTTCTCTGTATTTACAGCATCATTCAATTTGTAAAGAACACATTAAAATAAAGTAAAGCCTTTTGTTGCAGTTCTTGCTCTTCAGTGAAATTCTTTCTGAAAAGTGGCACACACACTCAAAAAACAGGTAGCCATGTTAGGGTATATTGACCAGGGTCGTAAATATAGGCAGTGCGGTTGCACTGGGGCCCTACAACAATGTGTTGGGCAGAAAATGGGCCCTTGCGAGTGATTCAGATTGCCATCTTGGAAGTACGCCTGTGTTCAAAGAAGAACTCAAATTAAACAAAAAATGGTGCCATTTGCTATACATGCCCTCGAAAAGGCAAACCCATCTCCGTCATGGATTTCATTTTTTTTGGTAAAATAGTCTGCAGCAATCTAACAAAATGATATGCTTATTCTACATAAACTATAAAAAACTATTCAATTAAATGAATAATTTCTTATTTTCTTTGGTATTTTTGTCATATACAGATATGCAATGATTGCTGGGTAATATGTATGTTGTTGTCCAATGTCAAGTCTCTATTTGATCATGTGATGAGACGATACGATATAGCTAGTTTAGGCGCAAAATCTGAACGTCAAGACTGACAAGCTGAGCACATCTGCAAGCCGAGCGAGCAGTCATCATGCCGTTCAAACATAAAAGCGGCAGTAAGAAAAGACGAGAGAAAATAACAGGAGGAGAAGGTAGCAAAGCTCCCTAAATTTGATAATTTTTTTATAAACAGTCGCCAGCCCACGGACGACCCCCCTCCTAGCAGCAATGCAGCAGTTCGGCTGGCATCAGCATCGCTGCCCTCAGTGGTGTGGCAACAACCATGCAGCAGGTAACGATAGCAAGCTAGATATAACGTTTGTCCTAAGTAATTGTAACGTTAGGCTTTTGTGAGATATAAATTTCAAGACAAGTTATACATACATTATGGTAGGCTTACTAGGCCACAAGTTGGGTAAATTATGGTCGCTACCAGGTGGATAGCCAGCCTATAAATCATGGTAAGCTAGCTAATAGCCTAGTAGATGCTAGGTAGGCTATTCCTAGCATTAGATAACCCTTTTGCGCGTACGGACAAACGGGTGTCAAGCACTAAAGAGATTTTAACAGGAAGCTAGATAAAAGCTACAGGGACTGCCACTGACGATACGGTGTCACTATTTACCCTTTGAGTGTGTAATAGTGCAATAGAAAATGCATAAGGCATAGAAATATTATTGGCAAACTTCACTCAAAAAACACAGAATATATTTCCTCTCTCTCTCTCTCTCTCTCTCTCACACACACACACACAGACACACACGCACTCTCTCTCTCTCTCTCTCTCACACACACACACACACACACACACACACACACACACACACACACACACACACACACACACACACACACACACACACACACACACACACACAGACACATAGTCTGATTGACACATAGTCATTTTCCCTCCGCCAATTATTGCATGATTAGAAAAGCAACCTTGAACAAATTACTTCATTACTGTACTCAAAATACTGTACAAATGATTTACACCATGACATGACACGTGTGCAACAGAGGATTTTGAATTGCAGTAATGACACATCAGTGCATGTTTTGATTGTTACTTCTTTGAAAGTTTACATCGCCAGCAACAACGATTTCTCCCGACATTTCAATCACGGAGATCAGCTGATGAACCCGACAGCAACAAGCAACTGGTTAAACTGACTGCAGAAACAGTTTATCGATGTCAAAAATAACGTTAGCTTAACGTTAATAACTTAACGTTAGCTCTAGTCAGCTATACATATTTACAGTAGTTTATAGGCTAGTTATCTAGCAACTCGCCTGCTGATGTGTTTTTCTTTTACCTACATACCTTCCCAATAACAGCTATAGTTATGTAAACATTCCAGCTATAGTTGGTTGATTAGTTGACTTGTTGATTTGATTGACCGTCTGTTTATGTTACCGCGTGTCAGAGCGCTAGATGGTTCTGATAGCTTTCCCTTTGACCTCTCTACTTTCCCAATACAATAGCCTAAGTAACTCATTTGACTGTAAAATCCAACACATTGTTGGTAAAATATATATATGCCTAATGGTGTGTGTGTGTGTGTGTGTGTGGGTGTGTGCTTCATAACTAGTAACTAGCGTGCACGTGGGCCCATCATAAAAGCGTGCACTGGGGCCCGTCGTAACTACCTTACGCCACTGATATTGATAGTTGTAGTTAGTGTTTATTGGGCCATTATGTAATGATTGATATAAATAACTTTCTGTGAGATGGCAAGTTATGCTTTTTTGGTAGACTTATTTGATTTTGTGACATGTATTCTATGTTTTGGGTGTCTGAGGGCATTTTGCAAATGAAATGTGTCATTTTGGCAAACCCGATTCAGTTTTGGGGGCAGTGTTAACTGTTTTGCAAAAGTGACTTCTGTTTGTTAACTTACTGACTATTTCAATAAAGAATAAATACAAATAATAGGCTATTTAAGTGCTACACATTTTATGACACAAAGAAAAATGCTCGCACAGAAAAACTATAGCTGTGTCATGGGTTGCGCCTGCCTTTCCTTGGTTCTGCGGTCATTCCTTCTGGGCTGCGTTTCCCGATAACGATCAATCTTAGGGTTAAGTGCGATTTCAACGAGCGATTCTACAATGGCTCTTTAATTTGTAACACGCGTTTCCCGAAACAGTTCTTAAAGCGTGAACGCGCAGTCACCTCTTAAGTGCTACTTAACCAGAGGTGTAAAATCCGGGTTCAGAAAGTAAAAAGTCCTCCCCAGTATTTAGTTCCAATCACCTGGATTTGCTCATTTGCACAATTCTTCAGCCAGGAGGTAGAACTAATTAGTTAAATTCATGGGGAGTTCATGGGTGGAAGAAACACATAGCAGGACTTTTCCTTTCTGATCCCTGGATTTTACATCTCTGTACTTCTGTCTGTGGATACGGGAGGAGGAGGGGCGATAGATTGGGAGACGCGAACCCCACTGTGATGCCCAATACATGGCTGGTTAGGCACGTCAAAGTTTCTTTTGAAATAAAATCTTTTTCCCACTGATTTTACATGTCTCAAACTTATTTATTTATAGGGCTATTTAAGGAATGGCTTTTATGGGTAATTTCCAAATATATAAAAATAAGTACATTAAAAATAAATAAATAAATGTAAATATTGTTGCATCTAACATCACTATAAAAAAAAACAATCAGTGGTTATGGTAACCATAAAATGAAATGAACACTAACACGAAAAATCTAATAAAGTATGCGATTTATAGGCTTCTAAAACGCACTTAACCGTCGACGACCGGTCTGGAGTAATCGTTAATCTATGAGCGTTTCTAAGACCGTCTTAAGTTAAGATGCTTTTGGGAAACGCACCCAAAGTTAAAGAAGCTTAGTACGAAGGGTTTTACGACGTCTTAGCCTTACGATGCTTTTGGGAAACGCACCCCTGTTTATTGCTACAGGGCACTCTATCGGATTTTTCGTTGTTCCATGCCGGGGTTTCGTTCAATTCCGGCACTTAGCAATTGCACCTGTCCTGCGCTTCCGCCGGCTATTTAAACTTTCTGATATTCGTCTGTCGCGTTTGGTCCTCCGAACCATCCATATTATAGAACATGGAGGCCAGTAGGGAGGTTCCAGTGACTGTATCAGAAATCGAGCAACTCTTCGCTACACAGAGCGTGACACGAGGGCTCTCAGCAGGCTCTGCACGCCCAGCAGGCTCAGGTTATGTCTCAGTTGCGCCTTCTGGCAGAGAGTTGCGCAAGCTGGCAGAGAGTGTTCGCGCACTGACTCTTGTGACAGTACCCCTCCCAGTTGCACAAGCACCGCCGCAGGTTCAGATACCCCTGAACCCCGTTCCCCCACCTAACCCACCTGATACCAAGGAGCCCAAACTCCAACTTTCGCTCCGCTATGGTAGGGAACCGGGGAAGTGTCAGGGGTTTTTAACCCAGTGTCTTATTTTCTTTAAGGCTCAGCCATCTCGCTTTTACACTCAGGAGGCCCGGGTTGCTTTTGTTTTATCATTGTTAACCAGAACCGCTCTTGCATGGGCCGACCCCCTAGTAAGAGCCAACTCCCCGGTTATGAGCCACATGGATCAGCTGATGGCAGAGATGGCGTCAGTTTTTGATCATGACGTCTCCGGTCAGAAGGCCGCTATGCGACTGACCCATCTCCGCCAGGGCACCGCTTCCTTTTCCATCGCGTTTCGAGCACTGGCGGGGGAGACTGGGTGGGCTGAATGGCCTGTCTGATCCCGTCAAGGACGCCTCGTCAGTGCTCGAGGGGCCCGCCACGTTCGGTGCCCTAAAGTAGCCCTAAAGGGGGGTCTCGCTAGGGGAACCGAGGTTTCTAGTGGGACTTAATGACACTCACCTTCGGACCCTACTTCCTGTTAAATTACTCTGGGGGAAGCGTTATACCAAGTGCAACACTTTTTTAGATTCCGGAGCAGTCCAGTGCCTCATTGATGCCAAGTGAACTAGGGCACATGAGACCCCCACACTGTCTCTCTCTCGACCCCAGCTTTTTACTGCCCTAGACGGTCGCCCGCTGGGCACGGGGACTATCCGGCGTATCGCATGCGTATTCCCCATCAGGATCATATTGAAGACATCCAGTTCTTCGTAGTTGATTCGCCAGCATATCCGCTCATACTGGGTCACGCTTGGCTAGCCCGCCATAACCCTTATATTAATTGGGGGGGGGGCGAGGCAGTTATCCTTCAGTGGGGGTCCCAGTGCAAATTCCACTGCTCTGTTCCCAGGTTCCTCGCTTTAGGGGGGGGGTGAAGTGCTCTCGCTGAGCCTCGTTCAGACAGCGACCAGGAGAGGGACAGCTCTCTCCTTGACTTGGACAGCTTCCCGGTTTCCTCTGAGAACTATGAGGAGAGACTAGCCTGGGACTCATTGGCCGATGGGCCGCTTATGTGGGAGGAACAAGCTTCCGATTCAGAAATAGAATGGAATACGTCACTCGATTCTATTTCGGACATGGAGAGTACCAAAGTGGGAGGAGCGCTCAAGATCCCTTTGCCTGCCAGTGTACCTGAGCAGTACGTAGACCTCACAGAAGTTTTTATCAGGCAACGCTCTACCACATTACCTCCTCACAGGCCCTATGATTGCGCCATAGACCTCTACGCAGGCACAGTTCCTCCCAGGGGGTCCCTTTATTCACTCTCTGCCCCGGAGACCGCTGCTATGCGGAAGTACATAGAGGAGACCCTGACCAACGGGTTCATTAGACCCTCCACTTCACCGGTGGGGGCGGGGTTTTTAGAAAACCCTTAACTGGCTTGTCTGAAAGATAAGAGTCTTCGGTATTGGCTGGAATATTTGACAGTTTAAAAACCCAATGGAAAGCAAATAATACTCGCAGTGGAGGTGCATCGATACGAGTTTTTCCCACTTCAGATAGGCCTATTGTGCCATCAGTCAAAGAAATACACCCAATTGATGACGGTTTTGCATAAAACTGTGCAATAAAGTACAAAAAATATATATACTAAGCCACGGGATTGGTACTCCAGAAACTGGCTGAGTTTCATAACGCCAAATTGAAAACAGCCGAACTACTCGTGATGAAGTGCAGAAAAGCACAAGTCGGTTTAAAATTTGAAAAAAATCATGTACAGCCGTATGAAAATTTGAATGTATTTTTTCTTGAAGTCTAAAGGTATAACGATTTTTCCAACCAAAGTTTTGTAAAACACAATTAAGCAGAACAGTTTACCAGCACATTGTTTATGGTGTGACATCAAGCTGCAATACATGTTTGGGAAATAGGTTGGAGTTTCCAACGTAATTTACAAAGTTTTAACTTGACATTTTGGGCTTAAAAACCACTTTCCCAGAAGGAATGGATATATCTTAAGGATATTTAATCAAAATATTGAGGTGAGCAGTTTATTATATATTATTAAATGAATGAAATGTATAATTTAATCATTTCCGTAACGCCCGCGTTACCGCTAGGGGGCGTTTGGCAGCAAGAGGTTAAATGTCGATAGTTACCAAGGAATGCAGAATATAAAATCCGCTATCAAGGAAACGTGCTGGGTGGAGCACATTCTAGGTTTCGAAAACCACAGAACAGAATGCATTTGAGTAATGTGTAGCCTACGAGCAGGTCTAGGTAACGTTAGCGAAAAACTCTCAACTAAAACATTTCTGAAACGTTTCGAAACTAAAACCCTAGTGTGTACAAGACCATTAGCCAACGTTAGCTTGATGACTGGTAACATAGATTCCATACCAATAAGGTTTTTCCTCTCCTCTCATCCTAAGTTTAGCTGAGCAGGGGCTGTTTCACGAAGCAGAATTACGGAGTTAGCTTGATAACCTTAGAACTAGTTGAATTAGAACTCCCTCTGAGGTGATGAGCTATATATAATATACACACAGGTGCAACTGGTTCCAACTAGTTCTAATTAGCAACACAAAAGACGGGTAGCTGGCCCAATTACAGCGAGCAAGCTACGGACTAACTGCAAACAATTAAAAATAAACTAAGCTACCGAGTGACTCCAATCTGTTCAATCAACTAACAACAGCTGAAAGCAATGAAAAAAGATACGCTTATCTGAGTCCGAGTGTAGCCTAGACAATCCACGACACAGCAATTATGCACTCTGTTACCACTCTGTTGACTTCAAAATCGAAGTACGCTACGTACTGAACCGTGACTTTTGTGTACCATTACACCCCGAGTTTATAATTATCTCTGTCACTCACTGTCCCTAAGACGATGGCAGGCAGCATTGTGCTGCCAGGTCACAGCATGTCCTCTCCTCTCCAAAGAAGATGGGGAGTTTTTGGATGTCTGTTAAATTTTTTAATTGAGGGTATCTCTGATTTATTTTGGGAAAATATTTATTTCTGATTTGATTGTATTTTTCGCATTTTGTGATAAAGTGCCGCTCCGTCTCAACTTCGTTGAGATGGCAATGTTTCTCCTCCCGGGGTTTGTTGACTCTATCGCGGTCACTCTGATCAAGCTGTCCTCTTACTCTGGGGGCCCTGCCTCGCCCACCACAAACACGATTGTCGCTTTGGATAAAAGCGTCTGCTAAATGACTGTAATGTAATGTTTATGTAATGACTGCCCCTCACCCTTACTCAGGGACGCGACCACTGGATGTTGATGGCTACAGCATGAACCTAGCAGAATTACAAAATTATGATTTTGAATTATTTTATGAAAATGAACAGTGGTCAAATTTACAGAGCAATAGCTAAGATTACTAACTTATATGCTTTGAGCATGTAACGTAGTCTCCATTTACATGATCAAGGTTTTGTCAAACATGATAAATACACTATTGTCAACAATAAACAAACATCACGACAATAGATAGCCTTAGCTATCGTTAGCTCCTACGTTATGGGAAGGATTTTCTTTGTCTTATCTGTTCTGTAGTTACTTCGATTACGTTTCTGTATGCACTTATTGTATGTCGCTTTGGATAAAAGCGTCTGCTAAATTACTATAATGTAATGTAATGGGTGCTTTTTATCATGATATTGTTACCTCCTCGGCTGAAAACATCTTGCTAATGAGTATGGGCAGAAACATACCTCACGCAAATAGCTACGCGAACGTGGGCGCTTCGAGCTACGCAAAGTTTTTCTTTTGCCATGACATTTGTGAAAGACAAACCAGAGGAAAGCACAGATCAAACAAGAAAGTTGTTTACTGTTGTTGCTGCTATAGCGTCCCTTGCGGCAACGCTCTGGCTTGTCTTTCACAAATGTCATGGCAAAAAAAACTGTTCGCTAGTTCGAAGCGTCCACGTTTGCGTATTTGCGTGAGGCATGTTTCGGTCCTAAGCTAAAATAAGAGTTTACCTGGAAGCCTGCCCACATGGCCTGGCCATGTCAATCAAATGAGCAGGAACCGCCCATTCATGACGTTTACACCATTTTAGCTGTTTCTGGCTTTAAAAATGGCGGCGGGATGTCAACAGTGTAACATTCAAAACATTAACAAAAAAACACTTTGCGAATGACTTATGAGGTAGGAAATACATTCAACAATGTGTTTATTAGACCACAAGCACACATACAATGTTTTTTGGGGAGAAAATTTGAATGTAAACAAAGAACAAGTTGTTTACAATGAAACTACATAGTATACCTTTAAAATACGGGGGTAAATCTAAATGCACACTGTCTTAAATATACGTATATGTTATATTTCAATCGGTCGCCTACTCATTAATTATAACGTTAGCTAAGTAATGGTGCTAATTAAAAGAGCACGAGGTCTGTGGATGCATCTCACATTAACGTTAGCTGATTAGTGTAACATATTTTGCGGTCTCCCTCAGAGCGGAGGGAAGGGAAACGGGTCCCACGGTGGGAAAGTGAATAATTACGGGATGAGAAGGCCAAATTGAACAATTGATTCGTACCTGTTGGAAGAAGTAAATGATTGAAGGAAGGGAATTGAATGATTGAAAGGGGAACGCTGGGGCTGGGTTCCTGAGGGAATAAATAGAGCGCACCTGGGGTGAAAGACAAAGGTTGATAGAGGATGGATTGCCTCTGAGCTCCTGAACTGTATGGTGGGTTCTTTTTCTTTTCATTTTAACTATGTTATGTTTGGTTAACTTTAAGTTAAGTGAAGTTATACTTTATCGACCCCGTGGGGTAATGTGGCCTTTGCATTTTACGCCAGCAGCTGTACCACTATGCAATCTGCGCCTGCTGAATGGCTGAAGCTAAGCAGGTTGTGGGCTTGGTTAGTACTTGGATGGGAGACCTCTGGGGAAAACTAAGTTGCTGCTGGAAGTGGTGTTGGTGGGCCAGTAGGGGGCAGTCTTCCCCCTGGTCAAATAAACCCCAATGCCCCAGTGCAGTGATGGGGACACTGTGCTGTAGGAGATGCCGTCTTTCGGATGAGACGTTAAAACGAGGTCCTGACTCACTGTGGTCATTAAAGATCCCATGACACTTATCGTAAAGAGTAGGGGTTTCCCCGATGTCCTGGCTAAACTCCCAACCCAGGCTCAATCTGCCACCTAATCATCCCCCAGTTTAATTGGCTAAAAAAATGATTCTCTCCCTCTCCACCTCAGCTGATGTGTGGTGAGCATACTGGCGCAAAATGGCTGCCGTTGCATCACCCAGGTGGGTGCTACACATTGGTGGTGGTAGAGGCGAGTTTCCCCCTCATCATTGTAAAGCGCTTTGAGTATCTAGAAAGGCGCTATATAAATGCCATGCATTATTATTATTATTATTATTATCCTAGCTACTTAGGGGCAGTAGGCAGCCACAGTGCAGCGCCCGGGGACCAACTCCAGTGCCCTGGTCAAGGACACCTAACCTGACATACATGTCTTCGGTGTGGGAGGAAACCGGAGTGCCCAGAGGAAACACACGGGGAGAACAGGCAAACTCCATGCAGAGAGGACCAGGAACGGTGTGGAATAAAATTCAGGTCTGAAAACTATTCATCCAGAATGTGTCTAAATATTATTGGTATAAACAGTAATTACATAATCCTGGTAGGCATTGTGCAGGGCGTAAGGGTAGGGAGATTGAGGGAGTGCCCCTCATCTTCCACCCAGGTATTCTTACAGATAAATGCATGAGAGGGAATGATGAGGCCTAAAACAATATATGACCACTGTATTTAATTATACACAATGTATTGTGTGTGTATGTATATGTGTGATATATGTACAGTATATATAGATATATATATGTATTTTTTATATATATATATATATATATAATCACTACAGACCACTGTATGGCCAGAGTAAAGGGCCTGTTCTGATTTTATGTAAGCGTGATATTCTGTGTTTTAATTGTTATTGGAAGGATGTGAGTGATAGAAGACTCTCTCAACCTTCCAGAATGATCCGACTAGCTTATCAAGCTGAAGTGTCAAAAAAAGATATATATTCACGCAGTTGTGCTCATTAACTTACAAAAAGGCCTTCAGTTACCTAGCCTGGGCCCATCCTAATCTAGATGATGTCAAAATGAGATATAGTCACAAGTATGTGCTCATCCTTGTACAAAGGACCATTCAGATGCATTTATAGGTATTTTTCTGCTTCAAAATAGAAGGACATGAACACGCACATAGGAAAAATTAACACACCCACTTTAAGTCTAAAAGTTTCTGGCTGCAGACCTCTCAAGGCAAGGAGGCCCAGCTTGGGGTTTTTGTCTGATATATTCAAGGACGAAGAGGAAAAGTTTTAAAATTAGCATATGTGAACATTCAAGGATTATATTCGAGAAAATGTTGGCTTATATTTCTTAACACATTCACATGTACACAGTGGTCTGTAGAAATAAAACTTATAGTTTGTCAGATTGAGGGGAGCAATAAGTATTAATTTATATTTGTGAGGGCAACAGAGCTAATCAGTGTGTCCTCACAGTAGTCGACGGCCTGATGTTCTTTTCACAAACTGATCACTGATTGCCACCATAGGCTGTATGAAAATGCAGTAACTACAACATAACAAGTACTATATATCATATCTTCTGAACACTGATCAATATAAACAGGTAAAAGCTTGCATAACAAGTAAATTATATCAAAGGTTCTCAAAATTGGTAGATGAACATTAACTGCAATTTGATCAGGTCCACAGTTGGTCTCTTCAATTTCACTTTACTGTTCACATATGCTGTAGAAACACTTCCCTAAACTAATCCTAAGGAACTCATTAAGTGCTTTCTGGCAGTGAAGGAGAAAACTAGTGTTTTGTACAACTTAGAGGAGATAATTGTGTCAAGTGACCAGTGCTTTCTAGATTTGCCGTAACAGTATTTATTGAAATTACATTGATTAAAGGGGAAAATGTGGTGAGCTGTACTGTAAAACTGTGTTGCTAGTAAAGGCATTCTGTAAGAATTATCTATTGTACAATTACATTACACATTCTAGAGAGATTTGTTTGTTCCATAACCTGAAACTCAGCTGTTATTTGTATCACACAAACTATTGTTAATGCTTACTAATATTGTGTTCCATATTTTGCATGTTAAATGTAAGGAGAAATGAACTACAATCAATAGTCTCTGTATTGCATGTGTCATATGCATTTAGTTCATTTTTGGTTTCTGAGTGTATTTATTTCTGTTACTTTATTGTACTTTTATTGTTTTAACTTAGTAGATCAGTGTAATGATCACTTATTGAACTAGAATGCTCACGCCATTTCCTGTATAATTAAATCATAGCATTTCATCAAACTACAGTAAAAATAAATGCCATATGTAATGCTTAATTAAAATGTTGTACCATGAAAAAGAAAAAGGGCATGGGGACCCCTGGTGTAGGATTTCAGAGGATGGGACCTGCCCCTGGGAAGAGGCAAAGTAACGCCCCAAGTAGGTAGAGATAAGGACAGGATAAAAGGCCTGGTAATTCAAAATGGGGGGGCTTTTTACGATTGCTGAGATTGAATATGTGTTGGTCTGCGCAGACCAGCCCGGGGTTTTTTTTGTATGTCATTATTGAA
The DNA here is from genome assembly GCA_029718625.1 of Synaphobranchus kaupii. Taxonomy (NCBI): domain Eukaryota; kingdom Metazoa; phylum Chordata; class Actinopteri; order Anguilliformes; family Synaphobranchidae; genus Synaphobranchus; species Synaphobranchus kaupii. The sequence goes on from CM056381.1 coordinate 28,391,201, forward strand.
TCATATGCAATAAACCTGATTGCATCAGACTCTGAAGATGATGGTTGTTTTTCTTGAAGAAACACTCAACTGTGTGGGAGGGACTCCCCAGTCCATCTGGCCCGGACTGGGGTCGTATATTTTTCTTCGATAACGGGATTCGAACCCAGAGCCTCTTTCTTGCGAGTTGACAGTGCTAACCACTGCACCACCGTGCCGCCCACTGCACTTTTGTGTGAAAGTGACGTGTTCTGTAAATGTGTGCGGCGAAACTTACCTGACGGCGGAGAACAGGGGCAGCCGAGACTGAGTGGCAGACCCTGTGGAAATCAAGACAAGAGTGGCAGACAATCAACAGCGGACTGCAGAGCTGGTCGGTGCGACGGAGCCCGTGGAACCGGGGCGAGCGAGACAAGCACTTACTGGAGATTGCCTTCTCCCAGACCGTAAGGAATGTGTTTTCGCCTCACGACAACACAGCGTGTGTGGGTCCAGTCTGGTGCAAGCAGGGAACTGAGCGGCAGTGGGTGTGTCCTTTACCCTGCCTAGAGTCGGTGTCCCGCGGTGAACCTGGTCAGTGTGACGAGGGCGACGGAGAGCAGTGGAGGGACTGTGACCTGAGTTTCGCCTGAGTGCGAGGCAGGCTGATTTCCTCGTTGGCGACCACTAAGGGGTGGCGAGGCTGCCCTGTTGTATGTTGGATGTGTGTGTGTTTGATTATTTTTGCCGGATGGCTACAATTTGGTTTCTTTTATTTAGTGGATGTTTTTAGCCTCCCTTTGGCGTGGTGTGGGTAGGACTCCACTCTTTTGCTTTCTTGTGTTTATTGTTTATTGTTTGGTTTTGCGTGAGTGTGTACCACCGTGTCTGTCTGCGTGGGGACCCTCCCCCTTGAGTGAATATTGGGGGCGGGTGGCTGGTAGCCTCCGAGTTGGCAATATCGGGTGGCATCGTGTGTGTGTGTCCGTGTGTGTGTCCTTACCAGTAGCATACTCATTAGTACACGCTGTGCACGACGTGGAGGAGTGACAAGTGTGTGCTGTGTGGTGTGGGATTCTGGACACGCTTTCCTTTGCCTGGCGATTGTGTGAGTGGAGGGAGGGGATAGAAACGTGCGGACGTGGCAAAGTCCACCATCACTGTCATTGTGAGCTTTTATTAATTTTTTGTTACAATAAAGCTTGTATTTTTCCTTTTACTTCTTGGTCTGTGTACTGCTTCAGGAAGGGTGGATCAGCCAAAAACCTGGTCTGGGTTGTGGGGGTGAGAATTTCTCATTCCAACCTGTGACTAGCTTGCTGTAGCTAGCTAGCAATGTTATCGTAGTTAAGATCACAATTAAAGAATGACTAACATTACTGTTGTGTTAATACACTATTACAGTTTTTCTCAATTGTTTAGACACATTTTTTTTAAATTAAAACTAATTTCTCAAAACTATAAACACAAAACCCACATGGTCAACACTTTCTGCAAAACTTCATATCTCTTGTCAAAATAAAGCACTATGTTCAAAACCATGCACTCTCATCCCAAAATTACATTTTTCCTCCAAATAATAAACACAAGACAACAAATGAATACAAATTATAAATGCCAATTACACACTGATGTAAAAAATGAAAGGCACTATTCCCATTATATTACTTGGGCATCAGTATTGTTTGAGTGTACTGGCCAACTGAAATATACAACAACAACAAAAAAAACAGTGAGATGGTTTGTTGTTTTTTATTATCCAAATTACAAAAATGTTGGGAGTAGACAAAGTGAAATGAGAAAATGGAGAAAAAAAACTACTGTAAAACCAAAAATAAATTATTCTGCTCTCTGCTTTTCATCAGGCCACATATTCTCACGTACATCACACATATTTTCTTTGGTCAAGCAGTGGGAGAACTGTCTTTTTGAATGACCCAGCCACCCTTGGCATGACTGAGAAATTAAAAAACCATGGTTTAATTGAATCAACTTCAAAACAGCATCATGGTGGAAACTCACATATCAATCAGGTTTATTTATATAGCACACTATTGTACAAATGAATGCAATTCAAAGTGCTTTACAACAATAAACAAGAACAATACAATGGATAAAAGACAGAATGCAGTAAAATAACACAATTAAAAAATAATGTTTATAGAGAAAATAAGGAGATAGAAAGTCAATTTAAAATAAATAAAACAAGATAAAATAAAAATAAGATTCAGTTAATAAGTAAAGTGCGATGGTGGTAGTGCAATAGAGTTAAAAGTACTGGCTGGGGCTTAAATGAAATGACAGTAAAATGCAGGGAATATAGGGAAAAAGTGAAATTTTATAAACTTTTTGGGCTATACCTTTTGAACTGTTTAGCCTATCTTCAAAATTCTTTTTGCCTCAAATTCGTTGGTTTGTGGCAAATAAATTTGCCTTCAGGACCAATGAGGTCCGCCATAATGGATCTTTTGCAAATTAGCATTTTGTGAAAAACCTATAAATTCGAACTCCTCCGAGACCATTTGACATATCAACATGCAATTCACACCCTTTTGTTCAGGGGACGATTCTCTAAAGAATCATGAAGGGATTTTCCTGATTTTCTAAATATCCTGATCGCAGTAAGCCAATAAACACTGTTGTGGGCGTGGCTAGTCACAAAAACGCTAATAACTCTTCAGTTCTTCAATGGATATTAATAAAATTTGGTATCTATACTTGGACTGAACTTCTGAGCCAAAATCTAAAGTATTGGCTCAATAGAATCAAATGGTAGCGCCATAGAGCATAATATATATTTTTTAATTCATAAAAAATCAACATTATTTTTTAGACATTTAAAACCTTCGGTAGTGATCAATTTCCTCATCTGGAACATAAGTATGTCCCATATATGTCGCTGCCATCTTGGATTGGCCGCCATTTTGGAAATGCTATTACCATTTCACTCTGTCCCCGGTATTGGCCTAACCACAAAACTGACAACTATGAAACTTAGCACACATGTAGACACTGCGACAGGACACATGTACAGCAAATTCCAACCCAATTGACCTGATGGTGGCGCTATAGAGACAAAGTGAATTTCTATAATCTTTTTGGACTATAACTTTTGAACCATTTAGCCTATCTTCAAAATTCTCACATACTGTATGTATGTCCCATATATGTCGCTGCCATCTTGGATTGGCCGCCATTTTGGAAATGCTATTACCATTTCCCTTCATGAAAAATCACTGTTGTGTTTTAAACATCATTTTAAACAATGTAACATGATTGCAACAAAATTACAACCTTTTGCTTGGACCCCGTGCAATCGCTGCTTTGCAGCTATATTTTATTTTTAGTTTTACTTTTACATTTTTAGTTTTCTCCGAGTACAGTAGTTTTTAAAAATGTTTTAATTTTCTCCTGTTTTTTCTTATTTTACTTTGTCTACTCCCAACATTTTAATAATTTGGAAAAATAAAAAACAACAAAAACCATCTTTTTTTTTGAGTTGGCCATTACACTCAAACAATACTGATGCCTAAGTAATATAATGGTAATAGTGTCTTTCATTTTTACTCCAGTGTGTAATTGGCATTTATAATTTGTTAACTAGTGTTTATTATTTGAAGGAAAAATGTCATTTTGGGATGTATGGTTTTGAAAATAGTGCTTGATTTTAACAAGGGATATATGAGGTTTTGCAGAAAGAGTTTACCGTGTGGGTTTTGTGTTTATAATTTTGAGAAATGACAAACTAATATTGAAGTGAACAGAAGCTAACCTCTAAATGGTACAAAGTTAAACATGATACATTTCTTCAAATTTTAATGCAAGATTACTTTTTATTTAAATTTTTTACACTTTCAAACTAATAAAAAAAGGAAAACAGCCCTGTGCAAAAGTTTGGGAACCCTGTCAGTTAGTACTTTGTAACTCCTCCTCGGGCAACTATAACAGCTTGAAAACGCTCCCTGTAGCCAGCTAAGAGTCTTTCAATTCTTGCTTTAGGAATTTTTCCCCAGTCTTCCTGGCAGAAAACTTCTAGCTCAGAAATATTCTTTGGCCTTCTTGGCATGTTTCAATAATATTCAAGTCTGGGGACTGTGGTGGCCATTCCAAAACCTTCATCCGTCTTTCTTGGAGGTACTTCATGGTTGATTTCGAGGAATGCTTTGAATGATCATTGTCTTGCTGGAATACCCAACCGCTCTTCAACTTCAATGTCTGGACTGACCTTCAAGAATTTCTTGATATTTGGTGGAATCCATTCTTCCTTCCACCCGCACAATATTTCCTGTGCCCCCCGCTGGCACACAACCCCAAAGCATAATGGATCCACCTCCATGCTTAACAGTTAGCCAGGTGTTCTACTCTATAAATGCTTCACCCTTTTTTCTCCAAACATACCTTCTTTGGTTGAAGCCAAAAAGTTAAATTTTGGCTTTGCCAGTCCAAAGCACATTGTTCCAAAATGTTTCAGGCTTCTCAAGGTTTTCATACTTCAGACGCTTTAAAGCTTCTTTCTGGCAACTCTGCCATGTAGGTCTTGCGTCTGCTACTTTTTTTTGCAGCTCTTTTGCAGTGACGTGTGGGTTCTTCTGAGCATCTCTCACAAGGTCTCGGGCCATTCTCTCTGAAATTGTTCTTGATCATCCAGATCTTGCCTTGACTTCAACTGTTCCATTTATCTTCCATTTTCTGATAATGTTTCTGACAGTGGAAATAGGTGGTTTGAAATGTTGAGAGAGTTTTTTTTTTAGCCTTCTCCTTGTTGGTGGCAGTGAATTATCTTTTGTGGTAAGGGGGCGTGGTTTTAGGCGCTGCCGGCAAGAGAGAGAGTGAACTAGTGTGGTTTGTGGAGCCGGCACAACTGTCGGAAATCACGCAATTGGTAATTAATGATTGTTTATTGATTGTGTAATTAACCAATTGCCTTGATTGTTCGACAGTGAGCCTGGGCACATAAAAGGAGGCTGCTGGGAGTTCGACGGGAGAAGACGAACTTTTGTGTGTGTGTTTGTGTGTGAAACGCCGATTGAAAGGCGGTACGCCTAAATAAATGGAGTAATCTCCAATTGAACTCTTGTCTTCGACTCTTGAACCCGAGGGGTGGCACTCACATCGCCACAGTGGTGGCCCGTATGGGGAAAGAGAATATAAAGTTCAAGAGGCAGCATGGACAACAGCCGGGGCAGGCGTCATCATTGGTAGCGCTGGGAAAGATGCTGGAGGGAATAGCTGCCATGCAGGAGCGTCAGTCGGCTGCTCATGCCGAGCAGATGGAAGCCCTGTGTGCGCAGTCTAACCTCCAGACCCAGGCGCTACTACACCTGTCTGCTTCCGGCGAGTTCAGGGGAAGGCAGAGCGTCGCCTCTCCAAAATTTCACATCCCGAAAATGACCGCGGACGACGATGCTCAAGCCTTCCTAGAGGCATTTGAGGTGGCAGCAGAGGCGTGCAGATGGCCACTCGAGGAGTGGTCAGTATGTCTCCTGCCCCTCTTGTCGGGTGAAGCGCAGAAGGCTGCGCATAGCCTGCCGGCAGCCGCTCGGGCAGACTTCCGAAATCTAAAGAAGGCGGTCCTCGACCGAACGGGATTCAGCCCGGAAGACCACCAACGTCGGTTCCGGGAGACCTCCCTGACGGAAGAGGACCGTCCGTTCGCCTACGCCCAGTGGCTGACGGACATGGCGAGGCGCTGGCTCCGGCCGGAAATAAGATCAGCTGCGGGAATAGTGGAGCAGGTGGTCCTCAAAAGATTCATCGCGGGGTTGCCGGCGGATACAGCCAGCTGGGTCCAGTGCCATCGGCCCACCAACCTGGATAACGCCGTCACCCTAGCGGAGGACCACCTAGCACAACATCCCTTAACCCAGCAGCAGAAACCGGAGCCGGCGCCCCGGAAAACATTTTTTCCCCGGTCTATTCCCCTTCCCGTTTCCCGTCCCCAAAACCCCTCCTTCCCTCTTGTTAATTTCCCTCGTTTTTCTTCCCCTTCTCCCCACTCAGGCTCAGTGGCGGTGCAGTCCGGCCCACAGGGAGCTCCTCAGACACCTGGACCGGGGTGTTGGCAGTGCGGCCGCGATTGTCCGCTCATGGAGGTGGGGCAGGTGGTCCGTGTTGTCGGCCCGCCCACCTCCGCTCCCGATCCAGACGGGGCGTACTGCATTCCGGTAAGGGTGCAAGGGAGTGAACACCGGGCGCTGTTGGATTCAGGGGCTAGGCAGACCATGATCCAACAGAGCCTGGTTCGACCAGAGGCTTTGGTACCGGCACATTAGCTAATGATTAAGTGTGTGCATGGGGATATACACAAGTATCCTATAGTACCAGTGGAAATTCACATCAAAAATAAAACACATATTTTGGAGGCTGCGGTTAGCTCCCGCCTCTCGCACCCTCTGATTTTGGGCACTGATTGGACAGGATTTAAACTGGTAGTGGAGAAATTGATGGGGGTGCGATCACGACCGCTAGGGAAGTGTGAGGTCTGTGCAGTGGACAATGGTGACGCGGGGTCGTCCGACACTGCCGAAGGGGGGGCGACATCGGGAGAGCCTCCGGTGGAGACTCCCCAGGTGCCGGTGTTCCGACCCGTGGAGGATTTCCCACTCGCTCAGTCTCGTGACGATACCCTACGCTTCGCTTTTGACCAGGTGATATCCGTTGATGGTCAGCTAGTGCGCCCGGATGCTGCACGATCTCACCCATATTTTGCAATTATTAGGGACAGATTGTACAGAGTGAGTCGTGACACTCAGATAGGTGAGGAAATAACCCAATTGTTGGTACCTAAAAGCCGCCGGGAAATGATTTTCCAGGCGGCTCACTACAACCCCATGTCTGGTCATTTGGGATATGAAAAAACACTAAACCAGATAATGGCCCGTTTCTACTGGCCTGGTATTTGGGCGGACGTACGTCGGTGGTGTGTGGCCTGTCCAGATTGTCAGCTAGTGAATTCCCCGGCTATTCCAAAAGCGCCGTTGCGCCCTCTACCGTTAATTGAGGTCCCTTTTGATAGAGTGGGCATGGACCTCATCGGGCCATTTGACAGGAGCACCCAGGGTTACCGATTTGTATTAGTTCTGGTGGATTATGCAACCCGGTATCCCGAAGCAGTGCCGTTGCGCAATATCTCGGCCAAGAGTGTTGCGCAGGCATTATTTCAGATAATCTCCCATGTCGGAATCCCGAAAGAGATTCTGACGGATCAAGGCACCTCGTTTATGTCACGCACATTACGCGAACTATATGAATTATTGGGAGTTCAGTCCATTGAAACCAGCGTATACCATCCGCAAACGGATGGGCTCGTTGAGCGTTTTAATAGGACTTTAAAATCTATGATTCGGAAGTTCGTACACGATGATAGCCGAAATTGGGATAAGTGGTTAGTTCCTCTGTTGTTCGCAGTGCGAGAGGTTCCCCAGGCCTCCACGGGATTTTCTCCCTTTGAATTGTTGTTCAGTAGAAAACCACGGGGTGTCTTGGACCTAGTTAAAGAAAGCTGGGAGGAGGGTCCAAGTTCCCAGTAAAAACGAAATTCAATACGTTATGGACCTACGAGCAAAACTCCATACACTGGGTAGATTGTCACGGGAGAATTTGCTCGAGGCTCAGGAATGTCAGCTGAGGCACTACAATAAAGGAATTAAGCCACGGCAATTTTCACCGGGAGATAAAGTCCTAGTATTGCTCCCGACTTCCAGAACAAAATTACTCGCCAAGTGGCAAGGACCCTTTGTGGTCACACGACGAGTGGGGGAAGTCGATTATGAGGTGGAGCGATCTGATAGAGAGGGGGCGAAACAGATTTATCATCTCAATCTATTAAAAGCATGGAAAGAGGTGGTACCGGTCTCCCTGGTTACGGTCGATCAGGAAAGAGATGAGCTGGGGCCAGAGGTACCAAATTCTACCAATCAAACCTCACCCCTTTCAGATAGCCATCTCTTACCGAATCAGAGAGCGGATCTTGCCTTGTTGCAAAAGCGGTTTGCGGATGTGTTTTCCCAGGGCCGACTCTAGGCATTTAGGTGCCCTAGGCGAGATTATGATTTGGTGCCCCCCCCCCCCCCAAAAAGCAGTTTATATGAAACAGGAAACCTAAGCCTGATCGCTAAATCCCCTAAAAGCAAGCAGGTGGTGTAGCCTGCAGAGTAGACCGTTGATCGACCACCATGTAGCTGAAGTTAGCTAGCTAGCAGTTATCAAGTGGGCTAAAACTATCGAAATTAATATCATACAGTAGTAACTAGCAAATGATTTGTTTATGTTGCGAGCAGGGACAAGCTAATATAAAATAAACATAATTATCAGATGTCAACAGAGCTAGCTAGCTATGTCAGGTTTCGGTGGGCAATGGCATGATGCTAGCTAGCTAGTGAATGTTTGCTTAGCTTGATATTAACCAAAATAAGAAACGAAAATGTTAATACATGGACATGACATAGCCTACCTCTGTTTTGTGCACGCTTCTCCTCCTCCTCCTTTCTTCTTTTCCTCCCCTGCGCGCCCGAGGGCTTAGTCCTCTTCATATTTTTATAACGTTAGCTAGATTGTGTAATTGAAATGACTCAAGGAGTGTTCGCCTGGTTCAAAATCAGAGAGAGGGTGCATTACGGGGTTGGGGGCATCACGCTAGAGGCGGAAAGTATGGAAAAAAGTATGGGAAAATTAAAAAACAACAATTGCATGATGGGGGGGGGGGGCTGCATGCAATAGAAACAGTAGGGAATGAAATTAATTTAATAAATAATAAAAAAATTGCGCGTGCCACTGCGCCCCACGGCAATTTGTCGCCCTAGGCGACCGCCTATCTCACCTATGCCTAGAACCGGCCCTGTGTTTTCCCCTCTACCAGGTCGCACTAACCTCATAAACCACCACATTGAGACAACCCCGGGCGTGACGGCGCGTTCACGGCCCTATAGACTGCCGGAACATAAAAAGAAATTGGTTCAGGCAGAAATAAAGGCAATGCTGGAATTGGGGGTAATAGAGGAGTCTAACAGTGCGTGGAATAGTCCCATCGTGCTAGTGGGTAAGCCTGATGGATCTATTCGGTTCTGTGTGGACTATCGTAAGGTGAATGAAGTGTCACGATTTGATGCCTATCCAATGCCTCGGGTCGACGAGCTCTTGGATCGGCTAGGCACGGCTCGGTTTTTTCCGACACTGGATTTAACCAAGGGCTACTGGCAGATTCGCTTGTCTCCTGAGTCCAAGGAAAAAACGGCTTTCTCCGCTCCGGACAGGTTATACCAATTCCGGACACTTCCGTTTGGGTTATTCGGGGCCCCTGCCACGTTTCAACGTCTGATGGACAGGGTGCTGCGTCCGCATGCTGCTTTCGCTGCAGCCTATCTGGATGACATCATCATCCACAGCAGCAGCAGGGCTCAGCATGTGCGGCATGTGGGGGCGGTGCTCGAGTCCCTGAGACAGGCGGGGCTCACGGCTAACCCAAAGAAGTGTGCAATTGGCCGAGCAGAGGTACGGTATTTGGGGTACCACTTGGGAAGTGGACAGGTGCAGCCTCTCGTGGATAAAACCACAGCGATTGCGACCTGTCCCCGACCCAAGACAAAAAAAGAGGTGAGGAGGTTTTTGGGACTGGCCGGCTACTACGGGAGGTTTATTCCTGCTTTCTCAGAGCTGACCAGTCCCTTAACCGACTTGACTCGGAAAGGTGCCTCAGATCCGGTCCAGTGGACGGAGCTGTGCAGGCAGGCGTTTGAGCAGGTAAAGGAAGCTCTTTGTGGGAAACCGCTCTTATTCACCCCTAATTTCTCTCTCCCTTTTATTTTGCAGACGGACGCATTGGACAGAGGGCTGGGGGCCGTTTTGACTCAGCAGGTGGAGGGGGTCGACCGACCAGTGCTGTATATTAGCAGGAAGCTATCGCAGCGGGAAGCGGCCGGATGGCTTCCTGGCCTAAGTCGGGCGGTGGGGGTATGTGGTAGGGGGGCGTGGTTTTAGGCGCTGCCGGCAAGAGAGAGAGTGAACTAGTGTGGTTTGTGGAGCCGGCACAACTGTCGGCAATCACCCAATTGGTAATTAATGATTGTTTATTGATTGTGTAATTAACCAATTGCCTTGATTGTTCGACAGTGAGCCTGGACACATAAAATGAGGCTGCTGGGGGAAGACGGACTTGTGTGTGTTTGTGTGTGAAACGCCGATTGAAAGGCGGTACGCCTAAATAAACAGAGTAATCTCCAATTGAACTCTTGTCTTCGACTCTTGAACCCGAGGGGTGGCACTCACATCGCCACATCTTTATTCTGACATCCTTGGACAACTGTTTAGAGGAACCCATGGTTGTTAACACCAGACAGAACTGCCACCGCAGTCGAATGCTTTAGAAGGCATGGAGTTACTTCAGAACAAATAGTTCAACCCTAGAATTATATTCACCTGACCCATTGAAGCCCTAACGCCTTAGCCTCATCTATTTAAAAAGTAACAAAGAATATGTGATGCTCTCACTCCCGTCCCTTTGTGTCCCGTGTTTTACCTGTTTCCTCTCATATCGTATTGGTTTGTTTCCCCCCGTGCTGCAGGCTGGGCGTGGTTTTCCCTTTCGTGTCACTCTGTTCCATTGCTCTGTGTTCCGCCTATCCCTTTCCTTCTCTCCGCATGCATCTGCACACTCTCTGCTCCGCTAATCACTCACGCATACATTCACACAATGCACTTAATTAAAACTCTAAACACCTTTTTCAATTGCATGAATACAATACACATAAACCTAATATAATTTGTTCACTTAACCAAATCATTTGTTCACAATGACACAACTTACCATCAAAGTATTAGCATTTCAAAATGCAATACACACATTACATATGACGTAACTGTCTTTTCATTTCATTACAATGCATCTAACTATCAATTAATCCAACTGCTCAAAATGATAAGTAACTGTAGCATTACTAATAATGAATAGGTTTATGGAAACTGATTACTGTAGCAACATTCCATGTTTAGATCATGAATGTTTTAGTATAAAGAAATCTATTGACACCAATTACTTTGAAACATGAACCAATTTTACTACATTATCTTTGAAATGTGTCATCATCATCCTTTATCAGATACTGTTCCTATGGTCCCACTGTTCCAGACAATGTTTTCAGATTTGACTATGTATATAGGCCATTTTCTTGGCTTTTTCAATAATAACTTGTTACAGTAATGATGATTGGTTTCACATTGTGGTAAGAGTATAAAAGGGTCTGTACCCATCTGCAACAACATAGCAAAAACATGGAGCAGGCAGATGATCCACGTCAGAATAGAGATCAAGCAGGTGGTAGAGGACAAGGCCACGGACCAAGACAGTGATGGCAACAGCAAAGAGTGTCCAAAGAAATCCGAACAATAGTTGTAGACCTTGTCATAAATCATGGCATGACAATGAAAACAGCTACAATGATTCAGACAAACCTCAGGAGATGGCCTTGATCATCAGAACTTTCCACCATGAGAACCGGTAAGTCTTCACATTGCACTATGCATTACTCTCAATTGTCAAATTACTGTATAATGCATGTCACTGCATACCACACAGTAGGTGTTGTGACTGAATGTATTCTTTGTTTTCCCTGACAGAATTGATGTACGCCTGACCAAAATTCAGCGGCACATCATTGACAATGACGACATGTTCAACAAGGTGGAGGCCATAAGTCTGAAAACTATTGCATGCATTCTGAAAAGGCATCAGGTGTCTCTAAAAGAGATGGTGCCTTTTGAAAGTATTATTTGTCAAAATGTATTTGTTGCTATGATTCAAAGAAACCTATGTTGTAATTGTATTTTTAAAAATAAATCCTGACTTTGTTCAATGATTCCACTCTGTTCTACTGTCTCTACTATTCCCTTTATTTAGAACCACAAAAAGAACCATATTGAAACATGTATCAAGTATTTTTTACTGCAATATTAAAGGATTGTAAAAACAACTAAACAGGGAAGCTATCGGTATCTTGTGTTTGGGTGATCTAAGCTAATGTTTCTTTCATATTTCATGATAAATTAGTTATTTGAACCAATGATTCTGAAGTGCAAGATTACTTCAAAGATATGAATGCACAATGCAAGGTTTTGAACATGGGACAGGCTGTGTTACAAGTGCTGGCCGTTTTGAGTTTTGTGTCTAAGGTTTTGAAAATTGAGCACAAACTTGTGAGATTAGCACCAAAGTGATTGTAAAAAAACTGTAATATGTTTAATATAATATGTGGATGTGATGATGGTGTGAAGCATAAATCTCCTGACTGGCAAAAAACAATACGAATATTGCCATTATATTTATGCAGGGTATAACTTACAGTCTTACAGTATTGTTGTCGCCTCTGTACGACATCCTGCTGTATGTTATGTGGTCTGCAAAACAACATCTTTAATCGTAAATGGAAGGGAAACTGCATTCCTGCAACATCACTACTAAAATAGGCATAAATTATTACCATCAATAAGAAATCCTCAATTTACCTTTGACTCTTCAGCAGAGTTAGTCATGTAATATACAACATTTGAAAATTATTGTCTGAAATGGATGTACATGTAACTGGAGATTAATTCATGAATTTCAACAATGCACATTTCTGTATTCCTGAGTCTTCCTGTATGGTTCATTACAACGTACAGGCCTTGCATTGTCATGGTGATAATTTGCGCATGCACGTCTACGTCAGACAGGTTTCAGGATTTCATGCAGCTGCTCAGGTCATTTGTTGAGTGGCAGCTGGCCTACTGAATAGAATCTGCTTGATTGACACGACGAGGAGGAGTCCCATTAGCATTCTGTGGCATTTTCACTGGGCTCCCACACCGCACAATCTAGACGAGTCATTCGGGCAGGGTGAACATGAAATTTTGACATCATGGAAAAACTGCATTGTAAGAACGCATGTACATAACTAAGTTTGTGTGGCATGCATTTTAATGCAAGTTGACAGCATACTCTCTGGGTCTTTCTAAAAATGGAGGCAGCTGCTCACACAGATGGATAAAATATGATGGTAGTGAGTGACCATAATGGATCAGAGATTTTAAGGTCAGGCAGAGGCCATAAAATATGTATTTAGCCACTATGTGCTTTTACTGTAACAAAAAAATAAAAAATAATTTAGGTGAAGTTGGTTTGAATAAAGGCCAGTATGTTACTGCTCTTAGGCATCTTTTTTTTATAATGTTATGATATAATAATAATAATAATAATAATAATAATAATAATAATAAATATAGCTGCAAGCAGCGATCCCTGATCCCTGTATAGCTGCAAGCAGTGTTTGTTTGTTTTTGCAAACGCTATATAAAAACTTTGGAACTGCAAATGCTGCACAGTGGCCAGCCAAACAAGCATCAGCTTTCAGCGGGCGTCCATGTTTTTTGCTGCTGAGCATTTGAACACCTTTATTGTAACGAACGGGACCACCGTCACAGCAAACATCACGCACGATCCTCTCGAGTTGGCCACTTAAATACACCATTAGGAGTGTGTATACCAAGTTTCGTGCAAATTGGTCAAATGTTGTAGGAGGAGTAGCATTTGAATTGTTTTACAAAAAAAGCTAATTAGTGGAAAATCCAATATGGCAGACCTTATGGGTAGGGCAAATTTGTTTGTCATGAGCAGAGGGACCTGTACACCGAATTTTGTGACTCTAGGTCAAACGGAGCTTCACATGCACCACAGTGCTACAACACTACGCTACACCAAGTGGCCTATCGCCACCAAATTTGGTGAGGGCTTGGGGGATGATACCTTTTAACTCTATGCCAAGTGGTTAAAGAATAACACAGAAAATTAATAGATGAGTAAATTTAAAACAAAATGTTGGCTAAATCAAGATGGCGCTGACCCATGTAGTAGAGATCTATGTTCCTAATGAGGCCTTTTGTCACTGTAGCAAGTTTGAAATCTCTGCAAAGGAACAGTGCTTTTTTGTGAATTTTTAAATATTTTTTTTACATTTAGATCTCTATAGCACCACCACGTGGCTCGGTTGAGTTAAAACTGTAGGGCTGAAGTCTTGATCTGACTTAATAGACCTACCAAGTTTCATAACCTTCTGTCAAACGGTTTTAGAATTATTAGCATTTTTGTGATAAGCCACTCCCACTGAAAATTCATTGGCTCCTCATTCGGCCATCTTTTAACATATCAAAATTCTTTATATAACTGTTATGTTAATGAAGCATGTTAATGAAGCCTGTATACCAAGTTTTGTGCAAATTGGACAATTTTGTAGGAGGAGTAGCATTTAAAATGTTTTATTTAAAAAAAATGCTAATTAGCGGAAAATCCAATGTGGTGGACTTTATGGGCCCTTGCGGCAAATTTGTTCGTCATGAGCAGAGGGACCTATACACGAAATTGACAATTTGACTGTAGATCAAATGGGGTTATTGGTAGTGGGCGTGTCAATGTCAAAATTTTGCAGCGCTACCAGGTGTTCAATTTGCATTATAATTTACAGGATCCAAGAGTTTGGCCCTCCCAACAAGCCTGCCAAGTTTGGTGATTCTACGCCAAACCAGCTCACAGGAATTTTACATGAATAGGGAGAAAAAAAAGAAAAGAAGAAAAAATAAAGAATCATAACAAAATCAATAGGGTACCGGCAGCTTCGCTACCCGGTCCCCTAATAATAATCACGTACAATGCGCATCAGATAGTTCTTTAGTCAATTCACAAGGTACCCCATACAGTGATCAATTACCTAACAACCTTCAAGTAAACAAAATTTTTACAGGCAATCAGTCACAATAGATACTGCCTGTAGGGAGTGATAGTGAATTGTGCATTGTCTCAGTGGGATGCAATATAGTGGAAATGTGGTTGTACTCTGGTTTGCAAAAAAAGTTCCCTTTCCCTAGTTTCTAATAATGCAACTGCTCAGCCACTTCATGTAGTTAGAGAGTGTGATGAAAACAAGATTTTTATAGAGGTTATATTATTATGAATATGCTTGTATCTGCACATAAGGCCCCCAAAGGACTCATTTTCATAGAGATGGCATATGTTTTTATTATTGTTGATATTTAAAACATATTTTAAAGCAGAACTTAGCTGGATTTTCCTCACTCATAGAGTTACATTCATTTTGAAATTAGACCATGTGGAGTCTTATGGACGTACTGATCAAATCTGGAAAAATAATCTTTGAGAACTTTCATTTTGTGGTCAAAATTAATTATTTTAGTAAGCTTACATACATTTATTTTCTTTTGAGTTGTTTTGGATAGTGCATGCGAAGAAAGTGAGGTAAATGATTCTTAAGGGGTAGGAGGTAGCAATTTTCTAAATGTTCCTGTGTGTAAGAATGTGATACCAGAGATATTGGCTTCCTTGCATTTGTGTTAAACAGTGTAGAGAGAACTTTTCCTTTGAGCAAATCATCATCATTACACTGCTGAACTCCATCTGGGGACACAATGCCAAGGACGTACTTCGTCAGCTGGATTCATCCTTAATGAAATGACCCTACAAAAATGCAGGTGAAGCACATTCGCTTGGCCAAACCAAAAAAAATTGTTATTTACCATACATCATGGGCATCTGATGAAGTTGACCGGACCCTCCACACATGAGAAAAGTCCCGGGAGCATTAAAAAGGTACCTGTAGAAGGTAATGTGTGCTGACACACATCACAGTGGGCTCAGAATGGCTGACCCCCAGGAATCAGGGTAAACACTGGCCTGAGAATGTGACCAGGGGTCAGAGGAGTGGCCAGCTTGTAGGTTATTGGCAGAACTGGGGACCGGCTCAGTCTACTGCTGCAGGTTTTGGGATGATGCTGTGCAATACATCCTACAACAGGGAGCTGATTTTGTTAATCATTCTAATTATAAAAAAATATATATATATCTGACCCTTGGTACTACCAGGGGGAACAATCTCTCCCAGAAAATGAAGCATTTGACTTTTTGGCCATAAAAAGTCAGCACCCTTGTTTTCCCAATGGTTCCACTTGATCCCCACTGAGTCAATGAGACTTCTTTTTTTTTAAAGAGCCCATCACATTTTCAATGAACTGATAGTTTTCAACTAGCCTACAGTGACATCCTTTAGGGCGACTGAAAGAGAGGAACTACTTGCTGACCTATGGGAGGAAACCCCCAAGTTATATGATGTCATGTCACTGATTTTCCAATCAGAACAGTTGAATGAATGGCATACAAGAGAAAAACCTGCGATAACTTGTAGGCTGTTTTCATACATTTTATGGCCAACAGTGTTCAATATCAAAGAAATACAATGATGGAATGTTGGGGAATATTGAATATTGATATCCCTTGGGAAATCATACATCGTCAAACTGTATACTGCTCTTAAATATGTCAAACAGGCACTGCTACTTACTTTTGGTTTGTAATGGTAATGGCCAAATTGTTGCCAACATTAGCTTGCTAGCTAGCTAAAAATAGTTGTAACAAAATAAGACTTTAAAAGCTGTGAAGTTGACGGATGTTAGCCTCATAGGTGAAAGATTTATTTGGCAAAAATTTGCTTTCGCTATCAAATCTGCCTATTTAACGTTACCATGATATAACTAGTGATGTGACATATAACTAGATAGGAAAGTTACGTCACATCAAAGGAAATAAAAATAACTTTAGCTATCTAGCTAACGTTATTATGATAGCTGCTTTTAACTAACCTTAGCATCTTCACTTCAACTAGCTAGCTTGCTCGCCATAAGCTAAAATAGTGCTAAAATAATACTGTGGTCTATTAAGTTTTTTTCTGAAATCTAGTGCTGCACCATCCCTCTCTTTAATCTCTCTGATCATTTATTCAAACAGGTGGCCAGGAAATTATGCTGGAAAAAAACATTTAAATCTACAATTTTTGTTTTTATTTGCTACTGGGCTTCACAGTCTTAAAAAAATTTTTAATTGTAGAGCCACCAAATTGAGACCAGTTCAGATGAAAATATGGGCCTCTCAGCCTACAGAGTGTAGAGGAAGAGGAAACAGAGGAAACATAGAGGAAACATAGGTGCACTCTGGGAAAACTGTAGATGACAATGACAATCTCTGTAAAACTGAGGGAGGAGGGGAAAACACATTCATATACAGCATGGACCTGAAGATCTTCAACAAAAAAGGAAATAAATTCTGAAAATACTTGGAATTATGAGGAATGGGCCAGAGAAGGACATGATATTCTGCTCATCCATTTTGCAAACACCACACCCTGCCTTTTACCCCTGCCCTCAAATTCACATCTATCCATGACTGAGGTGCACTTAATAACAGCTTTCACAGCTACAGTCTTTCCTGCTAAAAGCGACAATCCCTATCGCTGAAGCAGGGCCTATGCGGACTGTTTGTATAATATCATAAACAGCCCATGAAATGGCATTGTACACATGACGTTCTGGTAATCCCGCTAATGGGTTCACAAACAGTTGTTACTTACACTGATGTCATCAGCAGCCATTGATAGGCTACTAATTAGGTAATCTTACAGAAGCAGGCCATTAGACTGAGAGACCAGTAGGTGGCATTTAGAACGACGTGCACGTAAACATGTGAAAGCATCCTTCCCTGATTGTGAGAGACAGGGTGTGAATGATTGGAAAAAGAAGTGTGAGTGTGCTGGTGAGGGAGGGGTAAATCTCCTGGTAGCTGTAGAAGATGGGATTCGGTGGGGGTGTGAAACCATAGGACACAGATGGCGAATACGAAAGTAGGAAAATCAACTGTACTGTTGCTTCAGGGTGCCAAAAAAGCTAAACATAAATAAGCACAAACAGAGGAATCACAGCATGTCATGTCCAGACATGTGGTACACTGTCACACTGTCAAATATGCAACATCCAATAAGACATTGGAAAAAACAAACTGTCATCACTGGGTTAATAATAATAATAATAATAATAATAATAATAATAATAATAGCAACAACATCCATGGCAAATTTACATTTACAGCTAGCATTATTTTAAAAAGTATCCATTTGTAAAGTATTATTATTAATACACCTGGATATTCATATCTCATCCTTCCGTCCTTCCCACAGTTCAGATGGAGATATAAAAAAAAAAAAACAGTGACACTATTACAGCTCTGAGCTTACCCCAATATTGAGCAGTTATTAGTCTGAAATAAATCTAATTTATTCTCTTAGAATACTTTTTGCTTGGAGAACATAGCATGTTTGTGATTACTTTAAAAAAAGTTTTTCCATGCGTGGTCAAGATTGAAGCAGACTTTAGCTTAATTTCTGAAAGGTCTATTTAAATAAGGGACTGAACCAGAAGTTACATATCCTTGGATATGCAAGTGCATATCCCTGAAGAGGCACTGCTGGTGTAGCCGTGAGCAAGCTGCTTAACCTGCCTTTTAATGTATCCATAAGTTATAAACTTGTCTGACATGTGAAATGTCAGCTATGTCATTTATTCTGGATAAAAGTCTCAGCAAAGCAAATTGACAGCAATCATGGCACATCTTCATTATGCAAAAAAAAAAAAAACATGACATCTGCAAAAAGAAATTTGCACAACATGAAAGATGAGTCTCTCAATTCAGTTTTTCCCCATTCATTTCAGTTTGAGACAAGTATTCACCAGAGAAATGTTAATGCCTGGTTTAACCAAGGCTAAATAAATTATCAAACCCAAAGAAATCAAATCACAAAAGACGGCAATCAAACACAATACCGTGAGACTCTCCCACAACTGATACATAAACAAATATGCTGTAAATCATACAATACCTGATAAAGATCTTTACACAGCTGTAAAATATCTTTTTTCTTTATTTTGTCATAAGTTGCAAGGATGTCACTTTTTAAAAAATGTTGAAAGCTACGGAATAAAGCAAAAACAAAGCCTCTGCATTTTTATTTTTTTTATATAATTTAAACCTCTTCATTGATATTTTAGTAGGTAACAATATATTATATTTTTGTTTCATTTGTTTTTTAACTTGTGCTTTTTTGTATGAAGATGTTATCTAACAAAACATTTCTTAAAGTAATCAACCAAATAGAATTGCATACAATTTTCAGCTTGTTTTAATATTTTCACAATGCAAGGGAATAAAAAAGGATGTATTCCTGAAAGAAATGAAAAAGTCCAACATGAGATCATTTACATAAAAAGAAATGTCAAAACCAGTGATGTCAAGATTTTTTGTTTTCTTCTTTTTTACATTAATTTCAAAAACAGATGGTTAAGGATACAAATTGTCTCTGGTAGTTCCAAAGTCATGTAAAGTTCATGTAAAAGCTCTTGCCAAAATAATAAAATCTTTTTTATTGGATAGAGATTGAAAAGGCAAGGAGCCTTTTATTTCAGCCAGTATGCAGTCATTCCAGGTCATCTTTTATGTCTGTTAAGAGACTTATGTTCGGTGTGGCAAGATGTTGCTGTCACTGGGAATTTATTCAATGATTTCTTTAAAAAAAGTAATTAATTTATCTATTCATTGATTTTGCACATCCAAGGTTCACTGGAGTCGGGGTGGAGGTAATCAGGGGCAGGACCGACTGAATACAAGGAGACGTTCCATTTTGCCCTTCTCCCTCACCGTCTGTTTGATCACCAAACTCAACTCCACCTGCCATTGCTGTTTATTTCTTCCACTGTCTCCTAGGGGGTACTGTTGCTTTCTTTCCCATAAGCCAATGTGTTTTTCCTGGATGGTAATTTGCCCAAAGCAGGGAAAAGAGAGTGTAGCACTTTGATCTCTGTTAGAGTTTTTTAAAATGTTGTTCATGGCATTGTTCACAGACAGTGTTCGGCACTGTTCTTATTGTTAAGCATCAAATCTGGTAGTAGACACTTGCCTTTAACCAGCAACTGCTGTGGGCAACAAACTTGGTACGAAACAGTCCACTGGTGGCATTAGAAACATGGCCCAGTGTGCTGTGCATTAACTCTGGCTCACAGTTGGTGTTGACCTGAAGGCACTTGGTTCTATGGCAGATAGGTGTTTCCACTCTTCGGCTGGGTTGGTCTCTGCGAGTTCAAATGCAGTATTGGAACAACTTTCATGACTTGCAAGCCACCTTCCAGCAGACCACCACAGCGATCCGGGCATGCCAGGTGCCAAAAGGACAGGCAGCGGTTCGTGCAGAAAGAAAGGGCAGACATTTTGCTATTTATCCTTTCTTGTAGAGTTTAAACGAAATGTCAGTGTGCTCTGTACGAGTGATGATGGGGGAAGGGCAGTGATGCGGCCATGCGCAAGAAAATAAGGGTGAAGGTAAAGCTTGGGTTTTGGAAATAGAAAAGCGAATTTGTTCATAATAATGCCTTTGGGCATATATGTGTGGGAGGCTGCGGTGGGGTCAGTATTGTAATTGCTGCTGCTTCTCAACTACACCCTGTTTTGCAAAGGGTTCCTGTTTCATGTGGTTTTCCCCCCTCATCTTCTTAATGATTATTGAAAAGCCAAATGCCAAAAAATATATAAAAATAAATATAAACGTGAAAATAATATGAACAAAATTAAATACATAAATTTGGAAATTAATATAAAAATTAATAAATGAAATAATATAAAAATATATAACTAAATAAATCTGGAAATTAATACAAAAATATAAATATATGTGCAATTAATTTAAGTCATATTTTTTTCAAAATCTATTTTTAGTTTATTATTTAATTTTAAATAGATTTAGATTTTTTATTTATTAATTTTTATATTCATTTCCAGATTTATTTATAAAAAATCCAAGACAAAAAGTAGAGTACTGTAGTACTGTCTCCTTGTGCTTTAAAAGATTAAAATAACTCCAGTTCCTTTGTTTTGTCTCAATTCAAGAGTCAAACTTGCTGTACCCCATTTGATCCTATCCCCAAAGCAAAACAAAAGTTTAAAATATGCAGCTCTTCACATTTATTTTTTTACATAGATGTTTGGTGTCCTTCTCAGTGTTTTCACGGCAGGAATCTTTGGTAATTACACATTGAAGGTTTGAGGGCGCCCCACCACCTCTTTGCTCCTGGTGCCTGGTTGACCGTTCCATAGCCCCTGCTGACAGGAGGTCACCTCCGCTGGCTGAAGAGGGCGAGAGGCAGGGTGACGCATAGCCGCCATATATGGTCTGCTGTGGGAGGAGCCAATGACCTCAGATCTGGAGATGGGCAGAGATGGAGTGGCAAGGGTCAAGAACAGAAGCTAGAAGATTGTTAGAACATTCACCATAGAGAAAAGTGCTGCCTGCGCACATCAGCTCATCTTTTGCCTATATCTACATGAAAATACATTTTAATAACATAATTTAATATCATCATTGATGTCTACTTACTATTGGGAGGAGGGTCTCTACATTCCCCTTCCTCAAGGGTGACATCATCAATGGCTATATCCCCCTCAATCCCTGGGCCACGAATACCTTCAAACACCATCTGTACAAACAAAACAATAAACATTTTTATAGGTATGATGATAAATATTCACCACTGCAAATTTCATCACCTGTCACCAGATCCTATGTCTGATACTATAACAATTAAAGTGGAATTTCTATTGCACTTTAGTAGCAAAGCCAGGGTGGCGGTAGGCCCAAAGTGGGTTTTGTGCTTTATTCAGCATTGTGCCACTGAGGATTGCTACAAGATCCATGTTTATTTTCACCCTCCTGGCCCTTTATTTGTCTGGCAGTTACTAAATGTCATAGAAAAAAGTGTAAGAATCAAAAAAGTTTGAAAGTGTAAGCTTGTTTTTGAGGTCAAATTGAAGCATAAATTGAGTAAAGACTGTAAAATGATGGACCAAGATTAACTGAATTGCTTGTTCTCTTCATTGAATGAAAAAGAAAAACACTATAAGCTTAGATACTAAAAGGTCAAAGTGTCTGAACATCATTTAATGAGGATAAGTGAACTGATAATGAGGAACTGGACACAGTATTATTTGATTTTTAAGTTCAATAAGGCCCTCTTCACCCCCATACCATTCCACCAGGGAGAAGAAGGTTCAACTATCGCTACACTCAGCAGAAGCTGTATAAAATAGAATCAATATGCTTGATTGAGAATCTTACAAAAGATAGCCACACAGGTCCTCTCAGTCATTGGCCTTAAGAGTTCACAAATATATTTAACCCATAAACTACAGGTACAGCTACAGCCCTGTGGTTTTAGGGGAGAATAAATTGTCGATACTGCATTACTGTTTGTTGGCCTTAAATATACCCAACTAAAAAATTATTATATTTTTCTCACGAAATTATATATATTATATATATATATATATATATTTATTTCATAAAAAAGTATATTTTTAGTATATGAAGTAACTTTTTATGTATGTTAAATATACTTAGATTACACTGATACATACAATTGGGATTGCAGGTATGCCATCCGCCAAGTTACGGCTTGGCGGGGCATGCCCCATACCTATACAGCACAGAGAGTTTGGCACTTTTCAGGGTTTCCTACAGAAGTAACCACAATGAACACAGACTCTCAGCCCTTAAAAACATTAACTTCTGTATGTTTTGACCTCATGTAACCACACAGCATTTAGATACAACTTCACACATCCAACACAATAAAGCCCCAAACTTGGGTTATTTTGCCGGTGTTTCTCCTTCCTCTTCTGCTTCTTCTTCTTCTTCCCATTTTTCCTGCCTCCGTACCCTCAAAGAATAATTCTCCCCATTGGACAATCGCCTTTAATACGCCTATCAGAAGCTCTGTTTAAAATTGCTTTGTCTCATTTACATGCTTCAGAGGCTGGCTACATAAACGAAATGTCAGTGTGAAAAGTAAAATGAACTGTGAAAGTGTCTGTACCTTAGTGGTTACAGTGCTGGTCTAGCATGTAGCAGATTGTTGGTTTGATTCTCACCTGATCCTAGCATTTACTTTCGGCACACAATTTCTGGTACTGAAAGACAAAAGTTTGGCCTAGTGGTCAAGGTCTCGCTTTTCCATGCGTGAGGTCAGTGGTTCGATCCCCCGCCAGGTACCTAATTTCTAATTTCATTTTCAACTAAAGATGTGTGCACATGTATACTTTTTCTCATACAAGAATGTTATTTTCATATTAAAGAACAGTTTTCTTGCAAATGCTAAGAAATTGAACAGCATTAACTGTTCACTATTTCACTTGTACTTAAAAAGAGGTGAATGTCACCGACATGGTTTGGTAGCCGAACATTAGTCTACTCACTACCAACAAAACATTCACCGCAGGTTTGTATTTACGCAGTAGACTACAGGAACACAATATCCCATTTCTCAGGCACAGACAATACAGTTCTAACGCAAAATATAGCGTGGTTAACATCGCGTTGTTGCATTATGTAAAAAAAAAATTCTATAAATAACTGTGCCATTGGCAACATGTTTTAATCTCACACAAATGCAGACAAAAAATGTACGGGACTTTGGCCAAATGTAACAAGATAAACTCTTCAGGGTTAATCAGAAAACAGCTGTAGCTGAATAGATTGGTAAGTACTTGGTTTCCTAAACATATTTACACAAGAGATTTTGGAGAAAAAAAAATTAGGTGTCTTCTAAACTGAAAGTGCATCAGGTACTATATATAGTACAGTAAGCAAGGGGCGTGTATAAAGCCTTAGCATGCATAAACGGTGCATTTTATGAATTTTACAGTCTGTGGCTGTGGCGAGAGGATCGTCATAAGTCAAAATTTACAGGGTTTTCTTAAAGCTGTAGTTCACAATTTTAGACTAACATGAATACTGTAATTGAGACAGATACATCTCAACCACTAGGGGCAAAGTTTATACAGCTCAAATAGGCTATGTACCGTCATGCAGTTAAAATGACTGCAAACACTTTAGTTGTAGTTCATGGTAAGCTAAAGCACAGAATTCAGGCCTATGTCTTTCTTTGAGCTACAATGCATGCATGTGTCTGCATGTATTCTGTATGCATGTCTCTCTTTATGTCATTATCTTCATGCATTATCATCATTAGTTAGCTATCAAACACATTACATTACATTAGTACACAAAAGGAAGTGATATCTCACCAAAAAACAAGTTTTCCACATAAAAAAAAAGCCTCACGCATAACCTACAAAGCACTGTAAGTCCTTAAAGCACAACTGAACTTTGGTAGAACTTTGGGTTGTGTAGTTACCTGGCCATGATATGAGTCCAAATAGTAGCAAAATATGTTCGTTAGTTGCTCTGTGCTCCCCTGGAGTGATAATCCATAATAGGGTATGTGTCACTCTCCATTCATTTCTATGGGGCAGCTGAAACGGTCTCAAAATGACACTTCTAGCATGTATACGACCGCGAAAGAAGTGGATTCTGTCAATGCAAACAATAACCAGTCCTCGTACGTATTTTATTTTTTAATTCAATGGCCCTTTTCTTGCTTTTTCGTATTTTATTTGGAACGTAGATCCGGTAGGTAGGCAATGTTCTTGTGCCAGAAACAGCGTTAATGCGCCGATGCTTCAGAAACCACTCATTGGTCCAAATTTCCACAGAAGCAAACATTCCTAGTACTAGTATATATCTATCGTCCGACCTGCCGACATTTTGGTGGTCTTTTCTGGTAGCTTTCTAACAACATTGAAGAAAATAGTACTTTATAAATCATTTTAATTACGAGAAAAAAATACGTACGAGGACTGGTTATTTTGTTTTATTGACAGAATCCGCTTCTTTCCCGGTCATATACAGTTGAAGTCGGAAGTTTACATACACTTAGGTTGAAGTCATTAAAACTCATTTTTAACCACTCCACAGATTTCATGTTAGCAAACTATAGTGTTGACAAGTCAGTTAGGACATCAACTTTGTGCATGACACAAGTAATTTTTCCAACAATTGTTTACAGACAGATTATTTCGCTTTTAATTCACTATATCACAATTCCAGTGGGTCAGAAGTTTACATACACTAAGTTGACTGTGCCTTTAAACAGCTTGGAAAATTCCAGAAAATTATGTCATGGCTTTAGAAACTTCTGAAAGGCTAATTGACATTATTTGTACCTCTGGATGTATTTTAAGGCCTACCTTCAAACTGAGTGCCTCTTTGCTTGACATACATGTAACAATAGTACACATGTATAAACACCATGGGACCACGCAGCCATCATACTGCTCAGGAAGGAGACGAGTTTTGTCTCCTAGAGATGAACGTGCTTTGGTGCGAAAAGTGCAAATCAATCCCAGAACAACAGCAAAAGACCTTGTGAAGATGCTGGAGGGAACAAGTACAAAAGTATCTATATCCACAGTAAAACGAGTCCTATATCGACATAACCTGAAAGGCTGCTCAGCAAGGAAGAAGCCACTACTCCAAAACCGCAATAAAAAAATCTGTTTACAGTTTGCAGTTGAACATGGGTTACTTTTTGGAGAAATGTCCTCTGGTCTGATGAAACAGAAATTGAACTGTTTGGCCATAATGACCATCGTTATGTTTGGAGGAAAAAGGGTGAGGCTTGCAAGCCGAAGAACACCATCTCAACCGTGAAGCACGGGGGTGGCAGCATCATGTTATGGGGGTGCTTTGCTGCAGGAGGGACTGGTGCACTTCATGAAATCCATGGCATCATGAGGAAGGAAAATTATGTGGATATATTGAAGCAACATCTGAAGACATCAGCCAGGAAGTAAAATCTTGGTCGCAAATTGCTCTTCCAAATGGACAATGACCCAAAGCATACTTCCAAAGTTGTGGCAAAATGGCTTAAGGACAACAAAGTCAAGGTATTGGAGTGGCCATCACAAAGTCCTCACCTCAATCCAATCAAAAATGTATGGGCAGAACTGAAAAAGCGTGTGCGAGCAACTTATTGTGAGAAGCTTGTGGAAGGCTAACTGAAACATTTGACCCAAGTTAAACAATTTAAAGGCAATGCTACCAAATACTAACAGAGTGTATGTAAACTTCTGACCCACTGGGAATGTGATGAAAGAAATAAAAGCTGAAATAAATAATTCTCTCTACTATTATTCGGACATTTCACATTCTAAAAATAAATAGTCGTGACCCTAAGTGACCTAAGACAGGGAATGCTTACTAGGATTAAATGTCAGGAATTGTGAAAAACTGAGTTTAAATGGATTTGGCTAAGGTGTATGTAAACTTTCAACTTCAACTGTACGTGCTAGAAGTGTCATTTTGAGACCGTTTTAGCTGCCCCATAGAAGTGACTCGAGAGCGACAAATACCGTATTCTGGATTATCACCCCAGTGGAGCACAGAGCAACTAACAAACATATTTTGCACTATTTGGACTCAAATCATGGCCAGGTAACTACACAACGCAAAGTTCTACCAAGTTCAGTTGTGCTTTAATTCCAACTTGCAAAAACTAGGCCTATCTTTAAAAGTATTGATATCAAAATATGGCCAAGTAACAACTAACAATATTGCCTATCGTAGCTCACACTAATTAAACTAGCTCTATTCCAAAGCAATGATATTCAAACTTTCCTAAATTATTTAATGGTACTTGGCCCTGTGTTTTTTCATCTTACCATCTCAAGAGAATGTGGTCAATGAAACTATGTGCCACATCAAACTGTGAAAAGACAATAATTTATAGTGGAAATAATCTGAGATTCACATGTGCTGCAATTACTACACTACAGGGTATGTTTGAACAATTGTCTGCATCCGGTGCTTTGGGTCTATGATTATTATTAATAATAATAATAATAATAATGATTATTATTATTATTATTATTATGTATTTATTTATGTGTTTATTTATTTGGAATATTTAGAAATATGTGTGGTCCTACAGAGCCTAGACATTCTTGTGTTCACAAAATTCTGTTTGCAAATAACATAACTATTATTATGTTAACAAATAAGCACTATCACTTATTTGGCATCATCTGATCCACAATGATACAGTAGGCTACATTGACAGGGCGAACATGTCTGGAAAGGTTTGTAAAAATGCTATATGTAGGCTAGTTTCAATGTCAACATATTTCTATTTTTTATCTGCATTTATTTATTCATCCCCTCTTTCTCTATTGTAAAATATCTTTCTTGGTGTAAATGTCTGTTTGTGAATTGTAGAGAAATCTGTAGCAGCAGCGAACATTTTAAAACCTGTACATTTTCTAAAGTAAACTTTAAATTTAAATGATATGTTGTTCCATGAGGCCATTTTTGTTATTTGACATTTAAAGTTTGAATGACCTCTTCACATGCTAAGATGAAAAAACACAGGGCCAAGTTGCTTTAAATAATTTAGGAAAGTTTGGATAGCATTGCTTTGGAATAGAGCTAGTTTAATTAGTGTGAGCTACGATAGGCAATATTGTTAGTTGTAACTTGGCCACATTTCGATATCAATACTTTTAAAGGCAGACCTAGTTTTTGCAAGTTGGAATTAAGGACTTACAGACAGTGCTTTGTAGGTTATGCGTGACTAACTTGGCATTTTTTACGTTGAAAACATATTTTTTGGTGAGATACAATATACTTAGATACATGAATTTTTCATTTTTACTGGTTAGCCTGAATGAATATGCAAAATTTGGCATCCCTACATTATTCCCCAAAATAGTGGTAGGAGGTCATAGATTACTTCGGTACGTGTAATGTGATTTACTAAGCCTGAAAGCAATTTGGAATGCTAATTGCATGTGAATTTTAGTATGAATGGGAAGCAGGTATTAAAAGATCTCGTTAAGATGACGGCTGTCATTGTAGCTAGAAGGAGATGTCATAACAATCAAAGCCCACAGCACAGAGAGCAGTTTTTTTTCCACTCCTGTAAATGTCTTTGGAATATCAGTGGCAAAACATAATATATGCATAGGCTATCGCCTATCTAGCAATGCCATTTTACAGCTTTTGGGCGAAACAGAGAAGGTCACTAGAAGAAGCCAGCTTACGCCAGCTATTGATCTGTCCAACTGTTCAGGTACGTTGTCTCCTGGTGTCACTTTGACACGTCTATTCTTACCATTGGTGAGTCCGGACCATAGATTGTAGAAAAGGTATGGACACACGGGTAGCTAATTCTAGCTATTTCTGGCCCATTCTAGCTATTGCCCAAAATACACAAAAATTTGTGGATATATACATCATGAACATGAAGAATACATACATACATACACAGAAGTATACATTTTTTTTTATCATGAAGCAAATAGTGTTACACAATACAAGAGTAACTAGTATTTCAATGAAACAAGCAATATAATGTCTATTATAATAAACAGTGAATAACAAAACAAAAAAAACTTTACTAGACATCCAGTGAAACAGTAAACCGCCAGCTTGTTTAGTGTAACAGTAGCCTATATACCTAACCATTCCAAACGTGCAAAATTTAAAGGTTGTTTGCGGCTGGAGTCATTTGCATAATGCACCCACAAAGAGTGAAATGATAACACATGCAAATATTTTGTTTGTGCACACAAAATAACAGCCCTTATTTGCGATCTTAAGAAATCGACCCCTAAGTATATTATTTGTGGTTTCAATTTAACACAACTTCAGTACATTACTTCTGAATACTCAAATAGTATACTAAAGCATACAAAGTATACTTACAGAAAATACTTTAAGTATACTTATTTTGACTTGGATAGTATCTCTGGGTGACTGTACCCCCCAAAGTTCTCAGAAACAAAGGCCGCTCTTCATTCAAATACTCTACAGCTACAGATTTGAACAAACTACAAGATCACTTACAACTGGATGCACTCATCTCCATACCTACTTTTAAAGAGTCTGTAACATCCATTTTAACTGAAGCCTGTAAATGTAATTTATAATGATCAATATCTTACTTCTACCCTCCACTTTATCTGCTAAATAAATCTGTACTGAATGTCTCATTAACACTGGCTCGATCACTAGAGTGCATTTTTATTTAACTAATGTTGTCTTTCTAATTTATTTTTTGTTGTTTGTTCAATGTCAGGTCATCATTGTAAATAAAGGTCTAACATGGCATTATTCTTGTGGGTTATAAGTTTGCATTACTGTTTGTGGGCCTTAAATCTTGTGTCTCTGGGCTACTACATTATTATTTGGGGTTATAAGCTTGGAATCATTGGCGACAGTGACACATTTTAAATATGTTCTCAATTTTTTCTACTATTTTTATTTTTCTGCCCAGTTCGGAATTCTCGCTGCACCTGCATGCACTGACTTATTGCTGTAACGTCCTCTGTACTCTGAAAGGGGAGGATGCGCATGTGCACCCTCAAAACAGGCAGTACACTGACCGTTTTTCTGCACACTGCAATCGGATGGATGAGCAACCCCATCAATCTCACAAGAAGACACACAGCTGTCGCTAGGTAGTTCAGAGGCACGGAGAATCGCTATTGATCGATGGGGCAGATGAATACCCTGCTAACTTCAACTCTCCCTCCCTGGGCAATGCAATGCCCATTATAAATTTTCTCATGGAATTCACAGCTACAGTTGGTGCAAGCAGCAGTTAGCTCTGTGTTCTCACTAGATGCACGCTTGATTCCCAGATGGGCACCTGTGTCCTGGAGAATATTGTTCCAATTAATATCCATCTGTAAAAATTAGCAGACAATATGTACTAAAATGTAGCCTGAACATGTTGCCCTGGATGAGTTAAGAGTATCAGGAGATAGTCAAAGTTCAATTGTGTCTGGTCTACATTACTTTTTGTGCAGTTGAGCACGCAAATATGGTGTTACATTAAACATAAATAAACTTAGGCTGTTAAGCAGCTCAATATTTGTTTTATATTTGTTTAGAGTTTATTTTTAATATTGAAGCCAATTGAAGGAGAAGCTATAACATCAGTTTAAGTTTCTTCACCTAGAATGCTATCATCTCTAATATGTGACCCGTAGTTAAATATACGCATGTACGGTGCAGTCCACAAGTATTTGGAAAGTGACACATTTTTGTTGTTCTGGCTTTGTACTCCAGCACATTGGATTTGAAATGGAACAGTGACGATGAGGTTAAAGTGCAGACTTTCAGCTTTAATTTGAAGGTGTTTGCATCCATATCGGGTGAACTGTGTAGCAATTGTAGCCCTTTCTTTTATACACAGTCCCCCCATTTTTGTGGACGAAAGGTAATTGGACAGATGAACTTAAAGTAATCATATTTGATATTTTGTTACATATCCTTTGCATGCCATGGCTGATGTCTGTGACCCAACAACATCAAAAGACTCTGATATCTTATTTTCTGGTGCTCTGCATATCTGGCAGCAGAGTGATGGTTTGAGGCTTGTTTGATGCTTCAGGCCCTTGATGACTTACAGCCATTTTGTCAACCATGTGTTCCATACTGTTCCAGCTTAATTTACAGCTTAATCTAGTCCCCCTCCCAATTCTCATAAAGATCCATTCAAATGCAGAGAAGTTATAGTATTGCTTGTAAGAGTACCTGAAAATAAGATATCAGAGTATTTTAATGTCGTTGGGTCACAGACATCAGCAAGTCATGTCATGCAAAGTATATGCAACCTAATATTAAATATGATGACTTTATTTAAGCTTATGTTAATTTGTCAAATTACTGTTGGCCCCCTAAAATGGGGGTGACTATGTATGAAAAGGACTATAATTGCTACATGGTTTGCCCAATATAGATGTACACACCTTCAAAATAGAGCTGAAAGTCTGCACTTGAACCTCAGTGTCACAGTTCCATTTCACATTTCCAATAAAAAAAGTCTTACTGTCCAAATACGTTTGGACTGCACTGTAAATGCAAATTGATTGAGAAATAGGACCACCACCAGTTTTCAGCCAAGTTCTGTTTCAGCCCAGTTCAGTATCTCAGCAGCCACTGTTGGTGCCTTCAGAGGGAAGAGTACTTCCACTCACCTGGAAGGAGGCCGTCGGGTGGATGCTAACTTTGGCCTGTCGCCAGCGCTCTCCTTGATTACCACTTAGAGACCACACAGGGCTCTCGGATGAGGTCTGGCCTTTCTGTCGTAAAAATGTGTTCAGCGTCCCTGCAAGGGAAGAACAATTTCAGATGTACGACAAGACAACAAAACAGGAATCTCACACAGGGATGATGCAGCTTTATGAACAGAGGTCCATCTTAGTAATTGGCTTTGCTGGCCAACAGGGTGAGTGAGACATGTTTCCACAATGGCAAGCGTGACTTTCACTCTCCATCACCCCAATTTGGACAACTGCTCCCTGCCACACAATTCACTGAAATTTACTTTTGAAAAAAAGGGATAATTTCATTAATGGAATAAAGATGTCTGAAATACTGAAATGCCAACATGTAGCAGACTGATGAATGACTTGAGTGCCACATTATACCAGTAGACAAAGGAGACACACATACACATGCTATTTTTCATAGAGACTTGGACATAATAACAGAGCACTTAGCCTAGGTCTACACAGAGCGTAGTGTACAGAGGATTTTAAAAGAGCTTTGGCAAAACCAGAGGAATAATATTACAACCATTCTTGACCCTCCATTTCCACGTAGATTCAACCACAGATAGTTATACCACAGTTTGGATAAATACATGATTCTGATTGGACAAGAGTAAGCTGATTATTTTCCTATAACTTGTACTGAGAAACAGTAGAATGAAGTAGCTCGAGCATGGCCTTAGCACCATTCCAAATAAATACACAAGCCAGTTAAAAACTCACTTCTATAACATTGTACAAATTGAAACTGAAAATAACTGCAAAAAGTAGTTCAAAAAACATAGTTCAAAAAACTTTTAATGTTATTTGAGTCAAATACCAAGACAGCCAAAGACAGTTGGAACAAGACTACAATCTCATTCTGTAATGGGGCGTGACGTGTGAGGGAGGAGGAGCCAAACGCAGCAAGGGGATTCTTAAAGCCCTTAGGCCACTAAGGCGGGATACCCGCAGATAAGGGAGGAGACAAGACAAGGAACAACGAACACACCACAGACGCTACTAACCGGCTAACTGTCAAACGCTAAGTAGAGCGCAAGGACAGGAATCTGAACAGCCAGACATAATACGCGCCCTGTCTCGGCAACGAGACAAATCAGAATGGGCGAGTAGCGTAAAGGCAACCATAAAACAATAAACAAACACCGCAAAATAATACGATGGTAAGAGAGGAGGCGAAAAGAACAGATCCAACGTTCCCAGGCTACTCTCAAACTCGCGGTCAGTGATGCCGGTAACGCGTTACTTAGTAACGCGTTACTCTAATCTGACCACTTTTTTCAGTAACGAGTAATGTAACGCGTTAATATTTCCAAACCAGTAATCAGATTAAAGTTACTTATCTAAGTCACTGTGCGTTACTATTATTTTTGTCATTTTCGATAGTAAAAATATGTTTTTTGCTTTCTTCTTGCGTCTCGGGGAGTGACGTCACGTATGCGAGAACGAACTCACATGTACCACCAAGCGGCTCCCCAAACGTAAACAACAATGGAGGGAGGAGAGAGATCCACGTTTGCTAGCTGGAAATATAGTCACTATTTTAAGTTTGTGTCAGCTAAAGATGACAATATTAAGGTTCGGTGTACACTCTGTGCTGGCAACAAAGTACTATCTAGCTTCAAAAACACTACGTCAAATTTGAAGAAACATTTGGAATCGCAGCACAGCACAGTCAAGCTTACAGAGCAAGTCCCACTAAGTGGTGCTAAGCAGAGAGCCAAGGCCTCGACTTCTGCAGGAGGCCCCCCACCCACCAAACAACAAAAGCTGGACTTCGGTGCAAAACCAGTAAGTGGGGGAGAGTTGAAGAAGTTGGTCGGGCGGTATGTTGTAGAGGAAATGCTGCCCTTAAACACGGTTGACTCGCCCTCGTTTCGTGCCATAATAAACAAGATCCCTACTACTACCAATGCCGAGCTGCCTCACAGAACATCTTTTTCTTCCTACTTGGAGAAGGAGTATGCAGAGATGGAGAGAAATCTGAAGGCCGCGCTGAACAAGGTCGACTTTGTGTCAACTACCGCGGACATTTGGACTGCTAACAACAGAAGCTATATGGGAGTAACGCTCCACTGGATCAGTAGATCCACATTAGAGCGCAACAAGGCCGCATTGGCATGCAGGAGAATTCGCGGTAGGCATACGTATGATGTTATTGGTGCAGAAATTGAAAACATTCACTCTTCATATGGACTACTCAACAAAGTAGTAGCAACAGTGACAGATAATGGATCGAACTTTGTTAAGGCATTTAAAGTTTATCAGCCTGTCACAGAGTCCGATGATGAGACGGAGGAGGAAGAGTCCACTCCCACGGATGCTGATGTCACTTTTTTAGATCTGTCAGAAATCCTCTCAGCTGAGAATGAAAGTGGTGGCCAGCTGTCTCTTCCCCCGCACCACAGGTGTGCTTCACATACCATCAACATCATTTCCACAAGTGATGTGGAGAAATACTTAACTTCCAATGCAGAGAGCAAGGCTGTGAATAGGAGCAGCACAGCAAAATGCACAGCTCTTTGGACCAAAGCAAGTAGATCTACCCTTGCATCAGAAACAGTGGAGGAAGTCACCAAAAGAAAGCTCCTGGTACCGACATCCACAAGGTGGAATTCCTTTTATGATGCTGTAAAGAGAATCGCAGAAATCCCTATGAATGAGCTGAATACTCTGTGCACCAAGCTGGGAGTTAAGTGCTTCAAAGACAAGGAGTACCAGTTCCTGCATGAGTACTGCACCGCCATGAAGCCTCTGACTGCAGCACTGGACATCTTACAAGGTGACTGTCCTTATGGGACTTTACTACCCACACTTGAAGTTCTGATGCAGAAGACCCTGGCTGTGAAAGATACCCTCTCCAGGACGACTGCAGGCCTTCCAGATGCCATTGTGCAGGTATGTTCCATCTTTAGTTACAATTTCTTGCATCACACTATTCATGAACATGGAACAGAATATTCATTATCACTGCAAAAGAAGATTAAAACAAATAAAAATGTCAGTAAGTAACCTAAAACAAAATTAAATCCATAATATTGATCCCACATTAGGCGTGGTTTGCAAGTAATTCAATGACATAGTAAATAGTAGGCCTGGTAAGCTACAACAAGATAATGATAATAAACATATCAATTATATTTTTCAGGCTATCCAGACTCGTTTTGCGGGTGTGCTGGACAACAAAGATGCCCTTCTGGCAGCTGTCAGTTGTCCAAACTTCAAACTCCGATGGCTGAGAGATGAAGGTAGGAGGGAGCGAGTAAAGGAGCTTCTGACAGCAGAGTGTCGCACAACTGCTCCTGCAGCACAGAGCCCTGCCAGTGTGCCCACCACATCTGCCAGCCAAGGTGAGATGGACTTTTTCGCTTTTGAGGCAGAGCCAGAGGAGACCTACTTGGCAGAAAAGGAAGTCATGGACTACCTGAGGTCAGGCTATGATCTTCAGATTCTGGATCAGTTTTCAAACATCAAGAACATTTTCTTGAAGTATAACACTCCAACCCCATCAAGCGCTCCTGTGGAGCGGCTTTTTAGTCTGGGAGGTTTGGTGCTCACGCCTAGAAGAAATAGACTTTCTGACAAGAGGTTTGAGAAGCTTCTGTTAATGAGATACAACCACTGGTTTACTCGCCCCACTCCACTGTTTCAGTCATAACATTAGGACCATATCTGAATATGTTAAGGGCAGGTAGATTAGGCCAAGTATCAAACATGATATCAGCCTACATGTGGTGTTATACACTGTTTTGTTTTGTAAAACCACTCCTTGCTGCTCTAATGCTGTGAAAATCAGGTTCAGGTTCAACGTTCATAAAACATGTTAAAAATAATTTAATAGTTACATTTATAAACAATGTAATAGTAAGTTTTACCGTTACAGTGTTAACAGTTAAATATGTGAGGTCAAGAAAGACTGGATTTATTTTATTTTTTATAAAAACAAGTATTTGCTAAGTGAAGTCAAGAAAGACTGGCTTTATTTCATGTTTTATAAAAACATTTATTTCAGGAAATAGTATTTAAGTTAAATTTAAAATGTCAGGAGATGCATTGTTTACTTTTGTATTTTCATCTGTATGTGCAGAAGTAGCCTACAGTTGACGTTACTGTTAAAAATGCACTTCCAATAAAGTGAGTATTGGCAAAACCGGTTGTCATTTTTATGTTGAGGTGGCGGGGGCTGCCGAAAGTAACTAATAAAGTAACTAGTAATCTAACTTACTTTTTACTTTTTAAATCAAGTAATCAGTAAAGTAACTAAGTTACTTTTTAAAGGAGTAATCAGTAATCAGTAATCAGATTACTTTTTCAAGGTAACTGTGGCAACACTGCTCGCGGTCAAACACAAACGTGTCCACAGCATCGCCCAAGCTTCCCTATAGGAAGACATGCACCTAAAAAACGAAACAGAACAGCAGTTCCGTACAAAATCGTCAAAACTCCATGCAAGGAGAAAGGCACCGAAAGGAACGAACAGGACAGGCAGTGCCGGACATTTACCGGCTAGACCAACGCGAGATTAATAGAGAATAAGCGCCCTGCCTCTCTATGATGAGGAAATGTAACGAGGCGAACAGGAACAGAGATTTAACGTTCCCATGGCGAGATAAATAGGCTCGCAGTCAAATGTATTAAACCAAGAGGGTAAACACCCGATCTCCCAGGAGAGAGAAACATTTTACAGGTGAGCCGACGGAGCACCGTCGTCCCATAACTTTATTATCCACAGACTAACGCAAGCTTAAATTGGAACAACCGCCCTAGCCTCTCAGTAAAGGAATGAATGAAAACGAGGCGAAATGGAACAGAGATTTAACGTTCCATGGCGATATAAAAAGGCTCGCAGTCCAATGCATAAAACCAAGAGGGTAAACACCCGATCTCCCAGGAGAGAGAAACATTTTACAGGTGAGCCGACGGAGCACCGTCGTCCCATAACTTTACTATGCACAGACTAACGCAAGCTAAAATGGAACAACCGCCCTAGCCTCTCAATAAACGAATAAATGAAACGAGGCGAAATGGAACAGAGAGCTAACGTTCCGATGCTATATTAAGACACGCGCAGTCACACACAAACACGTCCACAACAACGCCCAAGCTCCATATAAAGAGACACACCCGGAGAACGAAACAGAACAACAGTTCCAAACAAAATCGTCCCGCAGGTAAAAAGGACGTACAGGACGGCTGCAACAAAAGACCAACGCAAAATAGCACGACAGCCTCAATATAAATAAAAACCCTGAGTCACAACAAAGGGGAACGTAGTCCACGAGAAGGAGACAACAGGGAATAAACGTACCACGGCTACTTACTGGCTCACAGTAACACGGAATTGAGTATAAGCAAAACGCCAGGTCTCTCAGTAAGAAAACCAAATAACAGGCGAAGGGGAACAAAGAACTACTCTACACTTCCACAAGCTAAGGAGCCCAGCAGAAGCGCAAACGCCCAATCTCACATGACGACATGCACCTAGAGGCGAACTGGACTAAAGTTCCCAACAGAAACGCCCAAATCTCCATACACGGAGAAAAAGCACACTATGGCGAAATAGAGCAGAGATTTACGGTCCCAAACTTCTACGAGAATATTAACTACCAAGCCAGTAAGAAATAAGCCCTGTCTCAACTAAGAGACGTTAAAAATAGGCGAATAGCCAAAACGGTACGAGAATACACAGCCAACAATAACACCACAGTACAAACAATTAACAATCAATGTCGAAGCCCCGAATGAAGGAAACGGTAGGCTTATATAACTCTCAGGGCCACTACACACAGGTGAAAATGCTTAACAAATGCTACGCCAACTCAGCAGGGCGGAGCAAGCATCCATCAAAAGGACAGCGCCCCCGCGTGGCCACAGAGGAAAACGACCGCATGGGGAAACAGGGTTGAAAACCATGACACATTCTTTTTTTAACGGTCCCTTCCATCACGGCCCATATAAGGGGAAGTCTCCATCAAGTCCTGTACTCTCTGCGAGATTTACGTTACATATACATTTATTAATGTAAAGTATTTAGCACACCATCTTATCTAGAGTGACTATCACACTGTACATTCTGTACATACAATTAATTTATGCAGCTGGATATTTGAAGCAATTCAGATTAAGGACCTAAATTTGTACCAAAGCTCAAGGGTGCAGTGGCAGTGCCCTACCTGAGAACTGAACCTGCAAACTCAGTTGCAAGCCCAGTTCCCTAACCATTACGCTTCACTGCCGAGCCTAATTGCACCACATGCAGTATGTGAGCTTTTTGCAGCCATCGGCAAGAACTTTGTAGCAGAAATGAAAGCAGAAGTTGAATATAGTATCGCAGGCCATTGTGAACTGTAAATTGGCAGTTTCGCTGTGTTTAAAAAACATGGGCAAAAGAGTAAATTGTCACTGAAACACCGCAACAACAATCTACACTGTTGAAAAAGCCCTCACACAGATCAATGAAGACTTGCAGCATGACTTCCATTCGAAGGGAGTTGACTCTCTTGTCATTCTATCTGCTTTGGGACAGCGTGCAACTATGAACATTATTTACAAGGAAGGAAGGCTTCGGTTTGTAGTCTCCCTGGTGATAAAATCTCAAACTCATGTGACATCACAGCAAGCAGGCACTACAAGCAGGCTGCTGCTGCATTCCCCTCCATGAGGAACATCACCGTGTATCTTCCTTTTACACAAAGGCAGGTGGTTCGTCCCCTCCTGACCACTGAGTGTGAAAACATTTGCTGTGTAAGTCTCATATTTCTAAAGTACGATAAAAAGCCTAAGGGGTTATGGATCCACAAAGATGTCACTCAAAGTAATAATTATTTGGACTGCACAAACATGTCCAGTATATTTTATGGCCCCAAATCGCCCTCAGACCCCAACAGCTTAGTTCACAGCAAATCCAAACAAAAGCAACACGACAATCATTAACCACCTCTGAAAAACAGAAAACATGCCCCGTTGCCGCACATTAAAGCATATGTGATAAAAAAGGGGGAAAATATTGTTTTTTGCCAAAGGGCTCAATTCTGTCATCAGCTTTGTTCATCCAACTACCCGCACAGTCAGAGGGAACATTTTTAAAGGCTACCTGTTTTGCTACAGGCTGAAAAGCGGTACTCATAAAGGCTTTGCTGGCAAACACAAATGTGCCCAGCAGCAGAAGGTGGGGTGAATTATCCCATCAAAAAAGAAAAAAAAACTCCCTGTTGACAGCAGCCATGCTTAAGGAGTGAAAAGCACACCTGAAGGTTTAATCTTGGCTTAAAGTACAATATTGTTCTACTCTTATCCTCCAACAGTTGTGATGTAGTTGAACCACGCCCATAGAGAAACAGTAAATGGAATATTCCAGAATCAGTTGCAAGCTGTGCAGTGCAGCTGGGATTGGGTGGCCTTTGGGAATGCTTTTGTGTGTGCCATGATCACATGACTGCAATGGGAAGCATGATGAACTCACGCATCCCTCAGCAACATGAAATCATGCTGTGTTACCTTGAAACATGAGGGGGGGGGGGGGGGGGGGGGGGGTTCTTTCTCACAGAGGTGTCTTATTAATTGTGCCTTTTTACACACTTAATATGTGAAAATGACTAATTATATGTGAAAATGACTAATTAGTGCCAAAACTTTAGTTTTAATTAGTGCCAAACTGACTTTTTCAAAACAAAAGCTTTTCATTGATCAAAGTGCACTTGACACAAGACCACCGGCACCTTGAATGTGGAGGAAAGTTTAGTTTGGTTTAGATTGGGCAGCAAGCATGACACTGAGTCATGATTCATGCTTTTTGTGCTATTAGTTCTTCCATAAACAGTAAAACATTTTCTACATTGTGTGGAAATGTACGGTTCTCTGCTATTCACTGAAAACAGTCAGTCCCCACAGGTGTGCATTGGCTTTCAGTCTATTTTATGCATAACAGGGCCATGACATCTCTCCCTTAATTTAGCAAATGCATAAAACACCTGTCTGTGGCACACAATATGACTTTTCAGTTACTAGTTGTGCATTCTCATAGTCAGAGGTTTGCACAGATGCACACATTTTCCCACATAAATCACAGCAGCCATGGAAATAAGCCACAGTTTCTGCAGAAATCTGTGTAAGCGCAGTTGATAAATGAAGCCCCAGGACTGTAAGAGTGGGCTCATAATTCAAGCAAAAATTGACACACAAAAAAAACAGATCAGTGGAATTATTGTGCCAAGGCGTGTCTTCCGTTTGATCTGACTGCTCCCTTTTGGAACGCATTGGTAGTTAGGCTACCTGAAGGATTAGTACGATGCTTAGGTCACTGCCTATATCAAATGGATACACATGACGCTCGTGGTCACAGTCGCCACTGGAAGGTTGGGCCCTGACCGAGGGGTATACATTGCTGTATGAAATACTGTTTACATGCTACCAGTGGTTCATTACCGACAGCGTACAAGCCAGGCTACTGAACCTGACACAAGCTGTTTGGGCTCAGAATATTGTTTGTATATAACAAATAAAAACATAAAAAACAGTGTTTGGGTAGATTCCTTTGACCACTTCATGTGAAGAATGCACACTAGGAAGTGAGTCATGTGTTAGTGCTGGTTGACAAATCCTGCTGCATGCAATTATATGGTTCACTGTCACTGTTTTGCTTTTCAGATACTATAAATTGGATGCACTGTAATCTAAGCTGTTTGGGACATGAGCCAAAATCAATGACATGCAACTACACAGCGTGATAGTTGTAAACCTCAATTTTACAAATTTTCATTTTGAAATAAATTAAGAATGAACAACAGATATAAACATTTTATGCATCGCTGCGTACAACCATTGAGTTTAAGATATGGGGATGCAGCAAGAGTCTAAATGAGGATGTAATAAGTGAATGTAATCAGCTATGAAAGAGCAAAAAGTCCAGTCAAGGTCACTGGCATAGGCGGATGCCCACACAAGGTTAAAGGTCAAAATAACACATTCTCTGAATTCAAAAGAACCTGGGTTTGTAATCAGAGGTTGCAGTTTTTGATATACAGGTGACAACCACTATACCCTTCAACAATGCATCTAACCTGACCTGTTTAATTGCTGCGAATATACAAGTGGGTAAATTAATAATATGTTAAACAATCTAAGGTCCTGTGAAAGCTACGCTGCTGAGTAAAAAATAAAATAAACTTGCTTACTGTGTTAAGAGCAGAAGCGGTTTTCCATGAAAGATTTGAATTATCCTGAACATGAAACTATACACACTATACACAACTTTACACATACCGTGATGCAGAACCTATACTCTATGTACCAGTATACAGTGGTACGCATCTGTGGTTAAACTGTGGTTTAATTCAGTGAGATACAGGGAAAATGGCACAGATAAGAGTTTGACTGGAAGATCTCATCATGAATATTAATTTGCATAATACCATTCAACTTAACAGTAATGGTAGTCACGGAAACCTGGATACAACCAGCAATCACACAGGGAGGTGTTTTTTTCCAATGCTTGCTACGTTGAGTCAATTATATCTGGTCTGCTAGAACAAATCTGATCTGCATTTCCAGATTGTTCTACCAAGGGTCCACTGGGCCCAAAACTAGAGAACTATGTGCTGATTGGGCTGCTGTACCTTCAGTATTTATAGCAGAGTAAATAAATCATGAAAGAATGTTTATTATTCAACACACAAGAAACCTAAACAGAAAGAAAAAACCTAAACAAAATGAAATGTCCTTTAAGGGCACACATTTCTCAATAAAGATCAAAAAGATACTTAAAGCCTCTGTCCATCATGCTGCTTACAGCAAATTATTCAAGACACATGCAAATGAGCATTATAGCTACAGTAGAGCAATTTACAATTCAAGCACACAATTCTGATCATTCGTTTGCACAGAATGTTTTCTGCTACAAGCAGTTCTCATTATATTCATAGCGTATGGGTGCCTTTGGCAGAAACAGCACCTGACAGCATGGCAGAATGCATTGTGTGAGTCCGAGGCGTAATTTTTCAACAAAACTGGACTCAAATTATTTGGAGGGACAAAAGGCAGGATTCAGTCATCATTTGTCAGTAACTTTGACTTATCTTATCTTATCTTATCAAATCAAATGCAAGGGTTAATTTGCTGGAAGCCGTCTCCCTCTGTGAGAGTCCCACCCAGAAGTTCCACCCCCTTTGTGTGTCTATTGGGTGTCTCTGTGGATATGCCATTTCTGGATGGGTTGTTGTGATAGAATGCGGGCATGCCCAGTGTGCACTACGCACTAGGAATCTGATTGACTTAGGCTTGACGGAGCATGTTATTGGCTGATGCTGTGCTTGTCATCCACAGGAAGTTGGGTGAATTTCAAACACGGTAAGACCACAACTAATTACCAAGCAAGTGCATTTCATTTCAGACAGGAAAATTAAAATATCAATGATCTACATGCTGTTTTATGCAGATTTTTTAAGCTTCCCTTCATAAACATTGCCGAGAAAGAACAAAGCTCCAGATAATACTTCAATTTTGCTCATACATAAGCAATAAGCAATCAAATATCAAGTAGAAGACAACCTGCTTCACAGGCACACTCTAACAGTTACAGATACATTCTGGCAGCCTTAAATATATTCTATCAGCAATAGATACATTGTCACAGCCATAGACACATTCTAACAAACATGCACAAATTTTAAATGGCATAGACATATACAACCACAGGATTATATATAGATAAAAAAATAAATCAATAAAAAAATAAAAAATAAAAATAAATAAATAAATATATATATATATATATACAATGAATTATCTATATTGTCTATTTAAAATACAATTTTAGATTGAGCCTAGGTACTAGGTACAGCCATTAACCAATGCGTCTATATATGTTCACAGTTCACAGCATTAGGTGAGACAGGTGCAGTTTTTTTTTTTTTTTTTTTTTCCCAATTGAGTGCTTTGTTGTTTATTTTAAAGATAGGGTTATTGCATGATGGTTGATTAATTGAGTTGGATGTGTTAATTGAGTATTTTTAGCATTTTAAATGGGGCTTCAACTGGGGTGCCAACCAGGCCATTTGTACAAGAATTGCTATACTATAAATGGTTTCGGTTAGCGTCGGTATCAGCAATGAGATCTTTTTCTAGTCAATCCCATTCTTTTGTTGAATTTAATGTGAACCAATCAGTGGCGATTTTAGCATGACATTTCTGGAGGGGCAGTTTTGTATGACGTCACCATAAAGAAAAATTATATCTAGCCAATTAGTCTACGGTAGGCATATGCTATTTCAAAACTGAATACAATGTATCGCTTCAGCACAACACAGAACCCTACACTGAGTTTGCCTATACTGCAACAAAGTAATAGGATGAAACAGACAAGTTTCTTAAATAACTTGCATGCTTTATCAAAATCGTAAATACAAGCATATGACACGTTGTTAACTTGTAGGAAAGTGAAAACAAGTTTGATCAAGTTTATCCAGAACTAATGCAATTATCGTCTAAAA
The DNA here is from genome assembly GCA_029718625.1 of Synaphobranchus kaupii. Taxonomy (NCBI): domain Eukaryota; kingdom Metazoa; phylum Chordata; class Actinopteri; order Anguilliformes; family Synaphobranchidae; genus Synaphobranchus; species Synaphobranchus kaupii. The sequence continues at coordinate 28,433,501 of CM056381.1, forward strand.
TACTAAAAATGCAAAGTATGCCAACGGTATATTATAATAACGAGAATTATCAGATAAATGTCAAATAAATATGCAAACATTTAATACAAATATTGAACTTAAAGAAACTTCAAAAAGGTAAAACATAGGTGTCAACCTCTGGAGAGAGGTCACGCCTGCAAAACTATAAATTCACCAAAAACCGTATAAAACATTATCCATTAAAATCACTAGCCACCAGTTATTTGTCTGATTCAAGTCTATTTAATATATTCATGTATTTAGCTTTTCACATAATAATGAGTGTGTTACAAATTCAACGGTGGGGCAGAGTGCTCCGCTGCCCCACAGCAGAGACATAGGACAGGAAGCGCAGTCCGCAGCGTGAGCACACACATACACACAAAGGAAACTACTCAAAAACAGCACTATAAGGAGTGTGAGTCAAGTTTATTATATTTATACACGCCAATTTCACGATTGAATCACTATTTTGTACTAAATATAAAATACATTTTAGCACAACGTTCAGATGTTACGAGTAGCTATCTTGTACAACAGCGCCACGTCTGGTGGGGCACTGCCCCACCTGCCCCTAATGTAAAAACGCCACTGGAACCAATCATTAGTTTATAGTGTGCCAATTACCAGAAATTTGGGAGATTCAGATCTCATTTATTTTGAGTGCAAGCAAGTGTTTGGTATGAACATTGGGCCTTTACCCCCAGATGAACTTTGTTATAATTTCTTGTAAATAGTCAAACCATTTTTCTTGTTATATATACAGTATTGGGAGAATTCTGATAATGTAATTAACCTTCAGTAGAATCGTAATTTCAACAGTATTGATTCTTCCCTGAATAAAATCCATACATTGGTCCATTTTGTTATATTTGAATTGTGTTTCATTATTTTTATTAGATTTATATCCCTTGTTTTGATTGGGTTGGCTAAGATCTTTAGCCCGAGATTGTAACGTTCTCACTCCCGTCCTATTGTTCTCCGTGTTTTCCCTTTTCCCCCTGTCTCGTGTTTGTCTCTCCATAGTCCGTTTTCCCCCTTGCTGCAGGTTGGGCGTGGTTTCCCGTTTGTGTCACTCTGTTTCACTGCACTTATCTCAGCCTATCCCATTTCCCCGTTTCGCATGCATTCCACACTCTCCGCTCTGTTAATCACTCTCGCATACATTCGCACGCGGCACCTAATTGATACCAATTAAATGTTTGCATTTAGTCACCCGGTGTTCTCTGTCCTAGGCCAGTTCGTTAATGCTCATTGTCTGAAACCTCTGGTCCTGTCTTGAGTCCTAGTCTAGTTTGTATTCTGAAGTCTTGTTCTGTGCCGGCGTTAACTCACCTTGCTATTCAGTCTAATCGAAGTCTGCTCCTGTCTGGAACAGCAGTTCCCGTTGTTCACTATTCCCGTCTCGCTATACTAACTCTGTCTGCTTAAGTCTGCCAGCCTGCAGTTGTCTGTTATCCCTGCCTGTGTTGCGGTTTCCCTGCCTTCCACCTGACGTGTGTGCATGCAGCCTGGGCTCCTGTTCCTCCACTCTGCGGCGGTGCCCGCTTACTGCCAGTTTTGTGGTGCTGCTGGTGTGCTGTCGCTCCTGCCTCTGCTGTCGCTGCTGCCGTCCTGCTGCTGCTGTGCCGCTACTGCCGCTGCCCTGCTGCAATGCCTGCGTCCTGCCCGGACCCCGCTCCACTGTCCTGCTCTACCGCTTCCGCTCCCGCTCATCCCCTGCTTCACCAAACTGGTTGTCCGTCTCCATAACCTTCCCTGGCTTCTCCTACTCCCACTGCTCCCCCGCAGCATCATACCTGGACTGTCTGTCATTCTCCCTATGCTTCAGGAGTTTGGTCGAAGCATAATTTATTAGAGCTACGCGTTCTGTTGTCTGTCTTGCTCACTCCAGTTCCGGCTTGGAACACTAACCACCTTTTGCCTTTCTCCCCATGCTCAGGACTACCCTGATCATAATAAAATATTGAGTTTTGGCATTCCTGTGTTCGAGTCGTGCATTTGGGTCCAGTCCACGTCCGGGGTCGTAACAGAGATATTATATTGCCTTTTCGGTCCATCAAATCTTTGTAACGTAGGCATCTTTGTTAGTACGGACATGGTTTAAGATGTGGTGCAGTTTTAGTAGGTGTGTTTTCAGTCCGAGGCACAAGGTGGGCAGTGACACTGCTGTCCCGAATATACATTGCACCACAGGGGGGCCAGGATAGAGAGGAGACGTGCTTTAGAAGAGAGCCCCATTAGGGAGGGGACAGTCAGCCAATCAGGGGATGCAGAGAGTGGCCTGGCAGGAGTAATAATAAATTGCAGGTAAGAGGGAGCTGTTCCACTTGCTGCACCACACGCCAGGACTAAAGATTTGTACTTTATTTGGGCTACCAGTGGTAGACAGTTGAGGGAGATGAGGAGAGGTGTGACATGCAAGTATTTTGGCTGATTGTAGATGAGATGAGCAGCAGCATTCTGAATGATCTGGAGGGGCCGACAGGGAGAAAGGCAAGAAGTGAGTTTCAGTCCTCCAGTTAGGACAGCACATTGACTTCAGTAGTAAGCTGGGTAGAATATGCAGTAAGGTAAGAATGGACGCAGATGCTGCAGGTCCATGTTACTGCGGCAATATTCTCAGTGGAAGATTGTTTGTAATCCAGAAATACACCAAGCTATTTGGCATTCTGGGATACTGACACCATTAACAAGGGATGGACAAATCTTGGAGGGGGAGAATGTACCTGATCACCTCAGTTTTGGCAAGATTGAGTTTGAGATGCCGACTAATCATCACTGAACTCGAGGAATCATCAAGCTAGGCTTTGATATGTGAGGCACTACAGTGTCATTAGCACAGCAGGAGTAAGAAAAACTTTATGAAGATATTAAAAAACCAAGCAATTTGGTGTATAAGGAAAACAACAGGGATCAAGAATAGATCCCTGAGGGACTCTTACAATGCAGTCGAGCTTTGAGATCGAGCCCTATCAGGTTACCTGATAGGAGTGGTCAGAAAAGTATGAGGATAACCATTTGTGGACAATGCCTGGCATATCCATTTCAGTGAGGCTTGCCAAAAGGCCATGGCCAACTGCATCAAATACAGCAGAGAGATCAAGTAAGATTAAGACAGATGAAAGCGATGCTGCTTTGGCAGATTTCAGTGCTTCTGGTAAAGGAAGGTGGGCGGTCTCCTTTGAGATTAGCTTTGAAGCCAGACTGATTTGGGTGAAGGAGTGTGTTCTGGGTTAGGTTATCTGTAAGCTGAGTAGATACAACCTATTTAATGATTTGAGTAAGAGTGTTTGCGGGGCTGCTTGAATTCACCGGGGACACAACCCGTGTTCAGCAAGTAGTTGACCACAAGTTGTGCAGGAGAGGAGGACTACACTAAGAGTGGGGACGATGCCAAGGGAGCCAGCAGTTAGACAATTCATAGTTGGGAGCAGCAAGGGATCAGCACTGAAGACTGCCGAAAATACTGGGAGGCCAGGGAGATTGGCAGAATGAGCAGTAACTAACCAGCCATGGGAATGTGGTTACATAGTGTTACGGATATCAGTTATTTTGGTTTCAAAGTAGGATGCAAAATAATTGGTTGTAAGAGTGGAGGTAGTAAGTTTTTTCCTCTCAATTCACAATACACATTTATAATTCCATGTCATCACTGCAACACTAGCACCATGATGTACAGAATATTTAACAGTTTTAATTATGACAAAGGCACAGGGTCACATCAATGGAAACAATATGACCAGGGATCAAAATTGCAACCAATAATTTTGGCTGGTTAGTTTTGTTCCTTGTAACTTAATGACTTCACGAAGGGGCTACTCTTACATTCTGCATCAAGAAGAAAGGGTGCAGATGGTAATCCTTGAGCCTTGTAGATCATGTAGATCTTTCAGAAACACGTGCAGGAATAGTTCACAGCTTCCCCATTCTGCGGGGCACTGGACCACCACTGGTTGTACGCTGTATGCCTAGCATTAAACCGGTGTTGTTCCAGTGAGCTGCAGAATGGGGAAGCTGTTAGCCGTTCTGCACCTGTTCACGATTTACGTTTCTGTGCAAGGTATGTTGACGCTGTCTGGACTTCTGGATGGCAGTGAACTCACCGATGTGTTTCCCGTACATGTGATAGTAGAAGCTGAAGCAGTAGGCATGGCCTGCCGGGCCGTATGGATTTTTGGGCGCCACATTGAAAATGGGGCTCAGTAGTCGTGCCTGGTCCCCCTCCACACGGGGCCTGGAAGTCTCGATGTACATGTAGTAGCCTACAATAGGGGGATAACACACCAAATCACATTCTCATACTATGGATAGAAGTGCCACCTCTACCAATGCTGTTCAACTTCACAGACAGAAAAAGTGTGGGATGGACATTAGACAGAGAAAGGGCACGCCTTCCCCTGCTTTGAGAATGCTCAGTCATATGCCCATATTCTGACCTATTCTGAGTACATTCTAATGCCATCTGGCAGATGACAACTGATGACAAGGGTTAAAAGAGAACAAAAATAGCATCAAACTTTAAAACTCACAGTAGCACTTCATGTCATGGCAATAATTTTTAACCATTGTTATTTGGAACAATATTTTATTATTAAACTCTATACTGAGCATGCATTATTGTGACTATTGTGACACTGTATGGCTTGCAATTTTCCAATGTCCTAACCCAATCCACGTTGGCCCCCTAGTGGTAGAGGTATACGCATAGATATAGAACAATAGATGACATGTCATGTGATGTAATAGTAATTTGGTGTTCTGAAATGGAACAATTTGGCAGCCATCTTACCTGAGTAAGTTCCTAGCCAGCTATAATAAGAACCTATGGCAAACTGCCATGTACTGTCTTTCTAACCCATATTTTTAAGGTATCAATTGAGTTTTGTATTGCAGTGTTTGCATGAATACTCTGGCAGTCTAAAATCGTACAAAATGTATTTCAATTTTATAGTTTTTTGATAAAGGTAGCTCCCAAGTGGTCTAATTATGCATTAAAAGCTATGAGGAGTAATCCTAAGTTATGTTATGGTGGTGGGGTTGTACATTATTTGCCTGCTAGTTCTCAACTGTGTTAATGTTATTCTATATCATTTTGATATGTTGGTCTATGGTTGTAGTTGGCTGATCATTAGCTTATAGTGTATACACTTGTAGAATTTAGTTCCCAAGTTATTAAATATCATAACCACATGAAAACAGACTGAAATAAAGTGGCAAAAGAGGCCAACATCTTTTATATTTGTTTCCCATTTTTAAAAAATACTCATAGAAGAAGAGAAGTTCAATAAAACACTAAAATAAATAAATATAGACTCAGTCATGACCAAATACTTTACCCAACGGCTACTGCCCATTAAACAGAATTGTTTTTGTTAGTTTGCACTCTGTAACTGACTGACTGGCTGAATATGAGGATTCTTATTTCAATACCTTTGTGGTTATATACTTGTCCTCAAAGGAGTTGTATATTATTTTCTTGGATGCATGGCTACGAAAAAAGTAAAGCAAGATAGGCTCAGTTAGCGGTGTGGTGGTAACGCTATCTTCTTCAGCTTATAGTAGGCTTGCTAGCTAGCTAATGTTAGCTAACGTTGCGCCGCTGTGCACTTGGATGAAAGAGGCACATTTCGGTATTGATGGCTCTGACATCTGACATGACACATGGGACAGCCACAGAGATGGCCAGTAATGTTATGCATTCACTTTCACTTGGTTGTTGAATGTGTTTGTTTTGTAAGTGTGTTATTTGACTAACCTTAGTTGTTGATGTCACTTAAACTGGTTGGTTGAAAGTTTGGTTAACCTTAAACCTAATGTTATTCTTGTATGGTTCGGTAACGCATTTGTGTTGTTGTTGCTGCTGCTGCTAGTAAGTTAGTAGTTCATAACTTGAACTGTGATTGCCCAGTTGCTTTATAACCCTAGCTTAGTATGAGTAGTGCTAACGTTAACAGTTAGTTGATAACTTGAATTGATAGAATTGATATATATCTAGCTAGCATAACACTAAAGTATACGTTACTGTAACGTTACTGACATATGGAAGGTGATCCCAGCTGCCGTGGTCCAGATCGTCCTCTTGGTGCTGCACAATGTATTACCAGGCATTATAGCTAGCTAAGCTGTACCGGCACTAGACCCAAGCCAGCGTTATTACCATGGTTACTGGCAGCCATCTTACCTGGGTGCGGTCTCAAAAATTGTGCCACTAAACTATGACGTATGTCACATATATGGTTCTATATCTATGCGTATATGTCCCAATTACAGTATTCATGTTTGTCTGAAATTATAAACTACAGCTTTAAATTTTGACGCACAATTGTTTAAAAGGGTAGCTGCTTGCGAAAACCTTAGCCTATCCAGTTGCACTGCAGGGCAATAAAATAGGAGAGTGCTATTAATAGCCCAAAGCATGACCCTCGTCTCGTTACAGACTGTAAAATGCACCGTTTATACACACTAAGAAAATCATGTTCATATATAGAAACAATAATATATTTTTTAAAAACATTGTACAAATAAGCATTCAGTGTTTTCCCTTGCTTACTGTACTATATACAGTACCTGATGCACTTTCGGTTAAGTAGACACCTCATTTTTTTCTCCAAAACCTCTCGTGTAAATACGTATGTTTATGAAAAAAATATATTACCTGTACATGAAGCTACAACAGTTTCTGATTATCCCTGAACAGTTTATCTAGCTACGTTTTGCCAAGGTCCCATACAGTCGACATTTCCACAGTGACCATCTATCACACTTAGGGCTGAAATACGTTTCTGTTGTTATGCAAAAACACATGTGGTTCTGTATTTTTAAAAAAAAACGTATTTAAATACATTAGGCAAATTATTTTATGCGTATTATGTATATTGTGTATGTGACTATTCTGAAATACATTTATTCTGTTGCAAATTTCTTCAATTCTTCAGCCTCTTCTTCAATTCAAACTTTAAGCCATGGATGTGCAGTGAATATCTTTTGAGATATTGACACTTAAATAAGACTATTAGAAACTAGGTGGAAATTGCCTATGGAGGGCCAAAATTCATAGGGTTAAATCTGATACATAAATCATACGTTGATTATTTTTAAGTGAACTTGAACCTCTAAAATGCAAAGCAAATTTCTGAAAAGGCAATATCCAAGGAAATGTCAAATTTGCTTTTTGGATTTTCTCGTTCAGCTTCCAAGCACTGCGGGGTCATCCCTTTGCTGCACGTCTCCAATCCATTCAGGAGTGTGAGTGCTATGACTCATATCTCCTAGTGGAGTCGGTTCATCTTGGCAAGCAACCAGCTAAACCACCACAGCTACTGCACAGGAGGACTGCACAGCTGGAGTGACATCACAGGCTGCTTCCTGGTGCCTGAATGACCTGAGGGCTCGCTACTGATCAAAGAGGCAGGGGTTATCCTGCCAACTGAAACTCTAAGTCTCTTTCCTTCGGCGATGTTCTCAGTTATGCTTCGCCACACAAGGCTCCCAGGCACAGCCGGCACTGGCACAGTCCCCAACTAGTTTTAATGATTTATTCTGGATTTATTTGGCAGGCACTCTTATCCGGAGTGACAAGTCTTGGCTTCTCTCACATCAGTGACTTCCCAGCAGCAGACAAAACTACCTTAGCGTGTGATAAGTTGGAAAGTTAGTACCAGTGATTAGTCCTAAGGAAAAAAAGACAATTCACTGCATTTCTTCTGATGATACCTGTAAACCCGAATAGAGGCCAGACATGAACTAAATTCAGTTAAACAGTCCACCCTGAGAAATATTACTGATGAATAACAAATTAAGCTCCAGGTAAAACAACATTAGAAAATAAAGAAAAGAAACAACTACCTTCTGACAATCCTGGAAAGAGCTTAATACCATGACATTCAATCCCTGCAAAGAATTTGAAAACCAAACCTTATCAAACCCAAGACAAATGGTATTCTATATTGTTGTGGGAATGTATTTACCATAAAGGTCAATGCCAGATAATTGCAAACCAAACAATGAGCAGCAGTGAAGTGCTGAACAACGCCATTTGGGCTTCTGGCCCCATGCATTATTTACAGCATCCGTCAATATTTTGTGCTCTTAAAAAGACACAGTGTAATCACTTTGGCCCTTTAGTCTCCTGGGAGAACCACCAATTAACCTGCTGAATCTTCCAGAAATTTCAATTCAGGGACAAACTCCACAAGATTTGCAGACTGATATCTGACTGCTCTCTCTCTCTCTCTCTCTATCTCTCTCTCTATCCCGCATTCTCTCTCTTATCCCTTTCTCTCCGTCCCTCTTTCCTTCATTTTCACCCTCTCCTTCCCCTTCTCCCTCTTCTCTCTGCACCCTCAGGAAACTATTTGTGCCCTGCAGGAACAGCATCCACATTCAGCCTTTCTTAATGAACAGGAGAAGATGTCCCCGCGGTAATATAAATGTCAGGCCAGTACCTACAGCAGCGAGCTCAATCTTCCAATGATGCCTCTATCCAGTTTTCAAATAATGGCCATTGGTAAAATATGCTTGTAACAGCTCATATAACGAACACCTAAACATCTGTACTGCAAGGCATTTATTTGCAGATCGTACAAACAGTACGATTACAATATGACAGATGCCTGCTCCTAGCCAAAGCCGATTCAGCCAAGTGAACATCATGGCCGCAGAAAATGACGCAGAGGCAACCAGTGACATTCAAGGAGGAGGCGCCAAGGTCAGGTCTGGAGATTTCTGCCTATCCACAGCCTGTGTTCAAGTGCACGGCTGAGCAGGACCAGTCCTCTAACGTCTGTGTAACATCATACCGCCTTACAAAGTGGATCCACGGTGATAGATACCATAGTGTTTCTCTACTGGATCAGATGGTTTCTGAAAGAAAAGAGTTAGAGGCAGGTACAGTGTCTACATCTGTTCCAACTCAGAGAGAGGGAGAGCAATGGAGTGAGGGAGAAAGAAAGAGGAAAAAGAGAAGGGGATAATGGGAGGGAGTGAGCAAGTTTCAGAGAAAGAAATAGAACATGGGAAACAGAAGAGAAAAGAAGAATGGAGGGGAGAGAATGACGTAGAGTGAAGAGTCCGAAAATGAGAGGTTACGGAAAAGACAGACGAGAGCTAGAGAACGAGCGCTAAAGAATGACAATAAAGCGAAGGGAGAGAAAAAGAGATAAAGCATTAAACTGAGCTAGCAGGAAGAGGAAATGGCTAGTGCGATTGATGGGCAGGGAACTCACCCTGCTTTGAGCCGCTCCGGTCGCTGCTGGGCCCCGTGTTGGGGGTGTACTTGGTGTCACGGGTAGCGGCACTGTGTCGGGTCCAGTCAAAGTCATCGGTCTTCTCCTGTGTGAACATGCAGATGGGCTCCTCCTCGAAACTGCAGTGAAACTCTCCTGCAGGCATAGGCACAGGTCAGTGTGCTACACAGGGGACTGGTCCATCGGAGGACTGAAACCCTCTCGACCTGGTAGACAATCCATCACTCCCTTTAAGTAACACCTCATAAGTTTATACAGTATTCAGTATGTATACCACATCCTAGCCTAAGACACATTAGACCTATATGTAAGACACATTTATGAGGCAGATTGCATCACATCCTGGGCTCTCTGGTTTTACATAGGTAAAAAGGTACAAACATTTTTCCAAATAGTATTGTGTCCCATATGTTGTCAAATGTAACAGTTTTCCTACATCTTACAATACCAATTTATCATGTGTAGCATCACAGTCGCATGCGATTAATTCAAGTCATGCTTACTGGTTCCAAGCAATGCTGAAGTTATTATCACCTTGCCACACTGAAATCACTGTACTTAAAATGGCATTACTGTCAGTCACTGGGTTTTCAACTCTTCCTTACAACTTACAGTGTGATTATCATCAATGTGCCATTTTTCCACACAAAAAGCATTGCACCTGGGTGCTATAGTAAGAAACTCATTCACACCTCTGCGACCAGCAGAGGCAGTCTCTGCTGATCTGTGGTGTCAGATACAAAGCCCTGCACAAGGTCTAAATGGTGCAGAATTATGCAGCCTGGCCAAGACCCATTCCAAACTCTGAAGTCACATAAATTTGTTTATGATCTCCGCTGGCTACTAATCAAAGCCAGAATAGTCTACAAAGCACTTCATGGCATTGAACCTTCCTGTCTTCATCTGACCCTCAGCAGCTTGTTTATACCCAGAAGGCACTGGGGTCTCAGTGGCTGGCTATGAGCCAGGGTCACCCAGTTTCTTTTTCTTAAGGATTTTTAAAGGAAACTGATGGTACCTTTCTGTGGACAATAAGCACCTTAAAACGTTTCTCAACACAATGATAGATGCATTTATTAACCACTGTGTTTGGTTTGGGTCAAACTGACCTGTTTTAAACTTATATTAAAAGTGGAACAAGACTTTTGAGAGATGTATTTCATAACCAGTGACTAAACTAGTGTTTGTTGTGTTTCTATTTGTAGTTCATTGTCTGTATTTGCTTTATGTCTTTTTGTCTATAGTTACTATGGTTACTTTGACTATAATAAGATAAAGATGAAAACTAATTGAGAATGTCAATTCAGAACAATAAATATCATTAATCTATTACATGAACTTTGTTTCATTTGAACCTTTCACAGATAAACATGTGTTATGGCCCCCGTGCCGTCATTGTACTGTTTTTTTTTTTTTTTACTAGAAATTAAATTTTTGTCACAAGCTAATGACACTTTCATAGTTAAATGTAGTCTAGCAGAGATAAATGGCAACCATTAAACATATATATTGTTCGGAATTGAGATAAATATAATGTACTGTATATTCAGTATTTTTGCATAAATAAAATTTCTGTATTGCTTTATAGGTGCATCATGCAGGATTTCTACCTTGGAAATATTACAAAATGCATATGTATGATGCACTGGAAATCTTTTGTCTTTGCGCACATTTGCCGAATCCGTGCTGCTACGTTAGGTAACTAGCTGGCCCTAGTTGGGTACCTTGAGTGGGCGGGGTTGAGTACGGAGGAGGATACTTTTTTATTAAAACTTTAAAATCCCAATAATGTCCTGGGTATATTTGCTAAGGTGTTAATAAGTAAACAGAACACACGGGTTAAATAAGTGGTTAGAAGCAATTTACATAGAGCTAGGTAGTCAGCAGCCACCTGCTTGTCTGCAGATTTCTGCTTTCAATGTTCACTCCATGTCCATTATGACATGGCAAAAAACATCCCTGGTTTGCTCTCAGTTCACCCCGTGCCGTGTATCCTTACAGCACTTCTCTTTGTCAATATCTTTCAGTTTTTCAGTAATCAACACATATAGGACACATTCTTTATGACATTAATTGCAAATGTTTGAATTTTTGAGAACAAAAGATATGATGTATTTATTTTTTGCTAGTACTTTTCAGTTTTCAGTAGACAGGTGCAATAAATATTGTGTTGTGTCTTCCTAAAAAGCAACATAAGGGAAAAAGATTTATGTTCCATGGAGATTTGCTTACAGCTTGCATGATTAATGGTGATTCATTTATAACAAGATTTATAGCTACAAATGAGACTTTTACTCTAGCCATACTTTAAAAAAATAACCATACCAATGAATGATTAAAACTAAAATTTGATTTCACTTTCAAAGTTTAGAACATTTTAGTGTTCCAAATTAATCCCCGTTCCTGAAGATTTAGTATCTCTGTGGCTCTGCTTTATATAATATTATACTGTAGTTACAACCTGATTCCTTACTTGTGATGGTCTATAAATGATGATGTTTAAACTGTTCAGTCATACAAAAGTTATTTGATGTGGTAGTTGTAACAGAGGAAAGATCACACCCCTTGCACATAAACATTCTGAATTGTCCAGGATATAACTTGAAAGGAAGCAGAATGGTTTGGCAAGTAAATTAAATTACCTAAAGATACAGCAGTAGAACCAAAGAAGTGTGATCAAACAGTGCTCGATCTATGCCAGAGAGATAATGTTCTAATATAATACCTTACAGTTATATTTGTAAGATATTTGAAGATATTTGAAAAACACAAAAAGCAATAATAAAAACCTCTTAATTTAGTGAGGAAAAAGTAGGGTTGCAGTGAAGAAATGTGCTGAAACATTGCAAAAAGAATTGTCAACAAGGCATAAGATTCAGAAGTGTTCTCACAGTAGTGCAGAAGAGTAGGTAAAAGTAAATTAAATCAGCAAGCAACACACACAAAACAGACTGTATGCGTTTACTGGTTAAAATACATGTCAGGTTAAATACTTCATGCAGCCACACGTGGCCCTTGGCCTCTTCTACAGCAGGCTAGACTATACACACCATCTCTATACTACTGCCAGAGGCAGTTAGAGTCCTCTGCAATCTAAGATAACAGTGTGTTGTCCCTAAGAACATAATAACATGGGATCAGCCAACTAGGCTTGTATATCTATAGACTAGAGAGTTATGTTACAGTTTTTATTACTAATTCCATTAATAATGGTATACACTAATTTATAATGGTAAAGGTGCTAAATTTATTCAAAATTGACAGCTTATATTGAAAAACATATCAATTTATGTAGCTGTATTTATTGAAGGTTAAGTTAAACTTAACCTTTAGGGAGAAAATGGACCCTCGGAATTACGTGCCTGGACCTAACCAATAGGACACTACCCCGTCCCCAATGTAGCGGAACAATACCTGAGCATATCAAAGAAGTATTACAAATGAATGTACTGAAGAGAGATACTTACTCAGATGTGGATTGACTGGCGCTGTAAAAAAAAAAAAAATAAGATGCATTAGAAAATCTAAACCTGTGTTACATTTTTTATTAAAACAGTAAAATGTGATGTTTAAAGCTTTTTAAATGTTTATGGTCACATTCCCATTATAACTGCATTAAATAAATCAATGTGTAAGTTCATCAGGAGCACTTTGTTTGTCCCTGAAGCATACTGTAACAGTCAGTCTAATAAATTGTTTACAGCCTTGGATGTCCTGCAGCGGCACCTCTGTCTCCTTTATCACAGTGAGGATTTATGGGGCAGAGGCAGAGGGGGAAATCCGTACAAAGGCCTTTAATTGAATTCTGAATCTTCCAAATCTGTACCGAGAAGAAAAGCTCAACCAATCAGTCCTTAAAAGGGGCTCTCCCAGGAAAGCGAGCAGGAGACACATACACGCACATACAGGCACACGGACACACGCACGCCATACACACGTGCACACAAAAACGCTCACACAGACACACGCAAACGGACTGAAACGCATCCAGAGACACAATGACACACACACACAGAGGGTTCGAAACATTCTTTAGGCCATGTCTGAAAGGTAATGTATCCACCACGTGGTCATAACAGGGGTCTATTGAATTTAATATAAATTGAAAGCTAGTGTTGATGACACATTAAAATTCCAACAGTACAGTAAGGTTCTGACATCAGTCTTGTAGTAGAGACCCAGAGTGTTGTGGATGACACAACACTTACACAGCTTACACCATGGACAGTGGCAGGTGCACTTGGAATAGAGCGTGAATTAATATTATGGAAAATACCCCATTTAAATATTGACCCCTAGCTTAAGTAGGAAATAACATGCAAATCCCCTTTCAAAGAAACATACCAACATTAATGTTTTCACAAAGCCATGCTCTACAAGCTGACTTTTTTTTTTGAGAGTGCAATAAAAAAAAATGAGTCCATCATCGCATCATCCCATCCCACAAATCGATCCTGACATTTTCTCAACCGCAAAGCCAAGCTGTGGATTTTCTGCACCGTATCTTCAGCATTTCATGGGTTCAAGAGCGTAGAAAAGGCCAATTAATTATTTTATTTTGGCTTAGCCTTCCCTGTATGTGAATAATAAAGCTGTAATTAAATAAGATCTCTTCGTCCAGGTGCACCCCTTTGTCTACCGATTAAAGGCTCATCCCAGCACAACCTAAAAGTACATCACCTCCTCCATTTAGTCCATAATTGAGACTATATTCTGAAGACAAACCTGAACTTTTGTTCATTCAGCATGTGCAGTGAATACACGAAAAAGGGCAGGGGTTTCTACAGAACTGTTCAACAGTTCAACAACATTCTGATTCTATCAGAATAATATTCACTTTCAGTCTTCCAAACCTCTGTGAATAGAGGCCATATTAACTCAAATTTTCCTGTGCTTATTTCCAGACCAGTCCAGCCATTTTGAAAAGAGCAAGCTTAATCCCATTGCCTCTCTCTTTAACGTGTGCCCTAATGAGAGAAAACTCTAAGGATCTCAGAGTAGAAAGGCTCTTCCTGGTTCGTGACAAACAAAAGAGCAAAATGGATTTGCACAGGAAGTCACTGGATTAATGTATTCCTTCCAATATACCAGCAGATAAATTTATTGGCTTATTCGAAGGGAAAAAAATCTTTCAGAACATCCAGTTAATCACGTGCAGGAATCTGATAAATCCCGTTCTTAATAACGTTCATGATTCAAAAATGAATTATTTTACACATCATTGCTCAACCTAGATTAGTTAGAATGCCTTTGCTCTGCAATACCACACTTTGGGGCACTGGGAAAAAATGTTATTTATCATTCTCTTTTGTTAGGCCATAAATTAAACCCACAACATGGTGCATTCCATCAAGGTCGCTCAGTTTTACCTAATTCGTTACTCTTTCTGTTGGTTCTGAAGGTCAAGTTTATTTTTAAAAAGAGGCCTTGTTGAATATTTATGCTGTGTGAAAAACCAGTGTCTTATCCCTTGGCATATTCATGAGTAAAGCCGATTTGAATGGGAGGATGACGTGAGATTTGCCTGGCGCACAGGAAAGGGACAGGCGAGACCCGAGCCGGTGAGCCAGCCCTGATTGCTGTGAGACTGCGAGAAGCAAAAAGCTACAGCATTCCTGAATTATTCAGAGTCAACCACAGCAGCGTTCGGGAACAAACCGACTACCAGGGGGGTGGTCCTGGTCCTGGTGGCGGGGGGACGGTGGATTTTCGAATTCAGTGAATTAAACAAATAGAATAAAATAAATAAATAAATAAAACAAAAAAAATTTTTAAAAGGTACTTGCGTTTCAGCCACGTCCGATCAAATATTCAGAGAGCTTTCCATGTCGCAAAACCTCTTGCTCAGAGAATTCCTAAGTGCTCACTCAGCCCACTGGAGCTTTCCGTGTGCCGGTCCTGTTCATAACGCGGACTCTGTTGGGGGAGGAGACCTTCTCGTACTGACGCGCACACTTTGATTCCTGGCAAATTGATTTAGATGCGACCCAAAGCGAAGTGACACGGAGTCAACGGATGCTCATTTCCACTGCTGTCACATCTGATGCTAAGCAGGCAGGTGAGGTGCCTTAGTTCTGTGGGAATATGAAACCAAAGCCGTGCTTTTGGTTGAAGGCTACGAGCATGTATGCGTCCGCCAGATGGGTTTGTGTATTGCGGACATGCTGTAGTAGCATTGTTACTCCCAATGTAATGCTTCTTTTTTTCAAGCACTTTTTGTCAAGAAATGCTCAAAAATCTATTTTCATATTTCAATTAGAAATCAATGAGAAATCAATTTCAATTAGATATGAAGGTTAAATGGTAGTTCAAAGGTAAATTACCAGCAATTATTTCAGAGAAAATCATTTACGGCCCCATAAAAAAATTATGAAGGAGTTCAGAAGCATAAGTATCACAATTAATATTGATTTCAATAACATTATCAGGATCTGAATCAGATGAAATCGAATGTTTGTCTTTTTCCACAACAGAAATGCAGTCAAACTAAGGACTTGGTAAGGCTAATGCTGTACTTATTTCAGCTACAGCTCTTGTGAGTTCTGTTTCTGTGTACTTCCTAGTGTGAACGTTCCATACCCCGTGCGCTTCTTTCATTGGCTCAGGGATCCAACGAGAATTCAGAATTCCACATGATGAATGCGGTAAAAATGAATCCCATCACTTCCAACAACTACCCTATTACACAGGCCCAGTCAGGCTTTGATGTACATCAGGGTGCGAATTACAGGGGGATCAGGAGGGGCTAAACCCCCCTGGATGTGACGATAGCCCCCCTGGAGATTCACCAGGGGAACTCTTGGGGGGAGGGGGGTCCTTGAGAAATCTGTTTAAATGAAATTTAAAAATTTTAAATGTTCATCTGCGATGTAATATTGTATATAAAATGTGCATTACAAATTTAACCAGCCCCATGGTTTATATATGGATTATACAATTTTTCCCCAGACATACTGCAGTTGTGCGTATGATGTAGTGGATCTCCATGTCACAGAGCCTTCACTGAAAAATAGGAGACCCCCCTCCCCGAATGTCACAGTATAATTCACACCCTGATAATGTACACAACCCTTCAGCCTCAGTGTCAGAGTGATAGTTTCCCAGTGTAAAAGAGGGGCACAGAAAGGCGGAACCCTTACTGCTGTACTTGATCATCCGGACGGCGGCGTCACCCTCCCCAAATCGGGTTATGGGGGTGAGGCGCACCTCATACGCCTCGGGTCTGATGAGCTCAGTCAGATTGTAGTTGATCAGCTCCCCTGTCTGGATTGTTCCCTCCACAGGTATCTCCTGCTCCCACCACCTCTGCTGCCCCATCTGGAGAGGAGGAGAAAATACAACTGAATACAAACAGGGCAGAAACCAGACAGTGGAAGACTTTAACAAAACAAGTGATGAAATAACCATAGCAACAAGTAAAACACCGGTATAGCAGGAGAAATCCCTGCAGTGTGTTTCCTCTCCAGTCAACACAGTTTTATAAATTTACCATTCCACTTAAATATTAATTTACCAGTCCACATAAATATTAATATACCAGTCCACATAAATATTAATTTGCCAGTTCACTTAAATCTCTGTAGGTGAACACAGGTTTCTAGAGGTGAGCACAGAAAAATGAAAGGATTTTTGCCTCTAGAATATTTTTCAGTTTGAAACGTCAACCCCTGTTACATAAGAACAGCAAAGGCTACATGGAAAATGTTTTATGTATGTCCACACTTCTGAAATATTTAATCTTGTTACATTTCCATTTGTGTGAATTTCTGCAAATTTTGATTCCCAGTTTTGTGCAACTTGCCTAATGGAAATGAGCAATGTGCACATGAAATGAAAAAAGTTAGTTTACTCAGTTAAAAACTTGCACACAAAGCCTAATATGGCACCGCAGCTGCATTTGAAAAAATATCTGAATAATTAAGTCCTTGTTTGCATCAAGTGGACCTGGCTAAAATCACCTGACACTTATTTATTTAATCTTTTGGAAATACCTGTCTAGCTGGATCATTTTCACACAAAATTGTTACAAATTTATAACCCAAGGTAAATTTACTGTGACATTCTAACTTAAACATTAAATAAAAAAGGCAAAAATAATAAAAATACATTACAAACTAAATTACAATATAGTTATTTAGAAAATGCTTTTAGACAAGCGACTTCCAAATTGCATTTCACATGGTTAGCAAGCACCCCAAGACCTATAGATTTGCAAATTTACAATCATAAGTGCCAATGTCAAGGTGCATGCCTCAAGACCTACAACTAGATAAAGGGAAGTACGCATCACCCACCAATAACCCAAATGCAGTATTACAGTGGATACAGTGTAAAAATCAAATGCGAAATCATTTACATTTAAATATGCCCCTCCTCTACTGTCTCATCTGAAATTGGGAACAAATAACAGAACTTATCCTTGGAGACTGAAATTACATGCATTTTACAATACCACACTTTGGATTTTTTTTTATCATACAGAATGACAGATATAGCAACCCCTGTGCTAACCAGGGATTCAAATGCACAGAGGGCCTGCCAAAATGTCAAGCTATAATAAAAAAAAAACGTCTCATACGACAATATTTCTTATTTAACTGAATTCATTTAACTCAATACTCTTTCTTTTTCCTGCAGCCTACAACTGAACCTAATCATTTTTAACCCCCCTCCGACCCCCTTCACTGCTTCTGCTGATCTTGAATCAAACGTGGTTCGTCTCCGGAGAAGAGAGTCGGCTTGTTTTCTGGCACGGCGCCGTGTGTTTGTGCCTGAGCAGTGTGACCCTTGGCTCTTTGGATCGGCGGGAGGCTCTCCCGGCAGATGCAAGGCCCGATCGCCTGCCAGTGCGCCTCCCGTTCCAGCTCAGTAGGAAGGAGACGAGAGCGGGGAGCTCCAGACAATATGCAGCACGCCCACGGCGGGACTAATTATCTGCGTGCCGACTGGGAGTGCAATCAACAAATCACAGCCCTGCGCTCAGGTCCTGAGTCGTTTGTGTGTGGCATGCGCAAACAACAACTACTCCTTGTATAATGAGAGGTATTGGCTCCCGTTTTCCCCAGATTAATTCATATAACTATATAATAAAGGAACACTAAAAACCATTCTTTCTCATCATCTGATTGTGTGAAAACGTCAGCTTTGGTCATGTGCTTATTTATACGTCCATATATACTGTACCAGCATCAAAAGTTGTTGATGAGACACCTGGATATTACCGTAGCCTGATCATCTGTTGAGCAGCACAGTGGTGGGTCCATTTCAAAGGCATATTGTATAGACGGGCATTGTGCACAAACAATGCACACTGGACTGCACATTACACCGTGGAATGTTCTCAACACAGTACAGCACAGGGCCAGCATGGGATTAGCTAGTCCCTGTCGGAATATTTTAGTACCCAAAACCATGTTCTGCCCAATGTGTATTGTTCAAAACCAAACCTTTTGCCTTATTTATAAGACATACTGGGCCTGATTTACTAAGACCTATGCATGTGCAAATCCTTTTAGCAGACGCAAAACCAATAACATGACCAAAGATTGGTCGTGGTATTTGTTTTGCACCAATCATTGGCTGTGTTATTCGTTTTTTGTGTGCTAAAAGGTTTTGCACATGCTAAGGGTCTTTGTAAATCAAGCCCATTGTGTTCTATACATGGTGTGTTACAAATATAGTACCTGTTCAAGGTAGGTCCTTCTTGTTTGAGGAATGAATATTAAGTAATTGATGAGAAATACTTTCTTGATAATTTTTTTAATATGTTGTATAATTCTGGGGAAACATAAGGGCCAAAAGTGAATTTGTTGCATAAATAAAGCCTTTTGGAATGCTTACCCTCATTTACAGCAAACAGTGAACCCACTCTCTATTCATTGAAATTCACAATTTTTAATAACCAAAGACAACTCCTTCATCATAAATACCAACACCCCCCCTCCCCCCCAGCTATAAACAAGTTGGCTTTATAACCCTTCCTGCGAGACCTGAATTAATTTTAATTAAACTTTAACTGGCATGATTCAGACCTGTCTGTGTAATACCACTACACAGCATTTGATAGCAGCTGGTCAAGTTCAAAGCCAATCTTTCCTGTGAATGCGTCTCCAACCCACAGACCCCCAGGTGGCTTTCTTTCCATTGCCCCCTCCTCATTAAACACACGCACGCACGCACGGACACACACACACACACACACACACACACACACACACACACACACACACACACACACACACACACACACACACACACACACACACACACACACACACACACACACACACACACACACACACACACACACACACACACACACACACACACACACACACACACACACACACACACACACACACACACACACACACGCCACTCTCAGGGCTCAGAGCATGGTGTTTCCTGCTTGGCATGCTTGTTCACTGGGGTTTCTCTATGATGCACCCACACAGAGCTTCACCTACCTGTACCATACGGCATTCAACATGGACCCATCCGCGCTAATGAAACCTTTCGGGCCATCCGACGCCACATACGCAAAGTCACCCGTAATTAATTAAACCAGAACGTTTGAACGGGTTCATAATCATCTGCCGCGATGCTGACCTTTCCAGTATTTATGCGGTAGCTGCCGTCACTGTCATCGCTCTTCTCGCCTTCCTTTCTACCCATCCACATCTTGATTCTATCATAAGTTTCATCTTTCAGCACTCTCTCCGTCTGGTTATTTTCATTTACAGTTTATTTCATTTCTTCCCCTCCTATTGGGGCGGCCTATGGAGATTCTGCTGCAGATTCATTACAAAAGGAGCCAGGCTAAGGGTGCTTTGATGGATTAATTGCTAGAGCAGTTATTCAAATAAGAAAGAGCACACGGGGATGAGGTGCAAATTAAATCTATTTGTAAGCAGAAAGAAGCTTTGAAATGTTACAGACCACATGCAGTCAGGTGAGTCTGCATCATAAACATTTTATCTGTTGAATTCGCAACCACTCTGCACACATTGTCCTACACCACAAACACAAGGACTAATACCGAGTAGTAATATTCACACTTCAGCTCATCTATTCTTGGGCACAGCCAATTCCTGATTGGTCGCTGCGCTACAACACCCACTTAGGCCATCAAAGATGGCTGTCATTGGACCCCACTGACAGGGACAATATCCTCAATATGACAATGTGATTGTGAGACTGTGCTCATATGCATACTCCTAAATACGGTTTAAACATGAACATACATTACATTACATTACATTACAATCATTTGGCAGACGCTTTTATCCAAAGCGACGTACAATAAGTGCATATTGAAGGTCATTGACGCGACTACAAAGCAAATCCGACAAAGCATAGCCTTCTCACAGCGTAGGAGCTATCGCTAGTAATAAACATGAGAAGTACACAGTCAGCTATACATTCTGAACTATAGAATAACCAAAAAACACAAGTTAAATAGAAAACAGGAAGCGAATACTATAGAATGGCCCTATATAGGTATAATTTAGTCGAGGTGGAGTCTGAAAAAGTGCGTTTTCAGACCACGCCGAAAAACAGACAGTGATTCAGCTGAGCGCAGCAGAGTGGGGAGTTCATTCCACCACTGGGGAGCTAGGGTGGAAAAGCTCCGCAGTCGGGATGAGCGGGAGCCTTTAACACGGAGGGAGGGAAGTGCAAGTCGCCCTGCAGCAGCAGAGCGAAGTGGTCGAGCAGGAGCATAGTGCTGGATTAAGTCCCGTAGGTAGGAGGGGCCTGACCTTTTGGCTGCAGTGTACACCTGGCTGACATACACCTACTCATACTCCTACATGTACAGCTACATATACGACTACACACATACCTACTATTAGTTAATCCAAAACACCAAACAGATGAATATATATATATATATATATAGATTAAACTGATAAGAGCAGACAGAAAAGTTTAATTCCACATCTGTCTTCATGGACACAAACATGTTACCAAGTGACAAACAGCATCGTCACTTTCACAGACCAAACATCATGTTTCTTCTGCATACAAAAATGGCATTCTCACACTACCAGTGCTCCTACACCTACATTTGTACATACATATGCATTCAACCCAAAACCTACACATACACATTCACTGAAACATGCACATGCACACATGAAAAATTCAGGCCAATTCTCTTATACATTTACAGGGTACTCTCCAGCATGGATACTCTGCCATTGAAAACTAATTATATGCCTTGACCTCCCCAAAAGGATTGAATTCCGCCCTTAGCAGGCTGAATTCCGGAGGGGAAAGTAGTTTTGATATATATTATCACATGCCAGAAGGTCTGCATCTTCTTCATCAGTATTCAGCTCTCCGTGTTTGTAATGAGAGGTGGGGGTTGCCAAATGTGTGAGGCTCTATCCTCTTGAGGAAGGTGCATTAGAACCTCTGCCCTTCTCCAAAGCACCAAAAAAGGAAAATGAACCCAATTACTGTAAAAAGAAGAATGGAAATGTATAAAGGAAACACATGGTAGGCTTGTAAACACAGAACTGCAGATGTCACCCTTTCATGTAACAGTATATTTATAAAATAAAATTGACCCCAAGATGTGTGAAAAATTACATCTGACTGCAATAAAGATATAAAAAAATGAAAAGGTATGGTATGGCTAGCCGGTCAAATGCTATTGTGGTAGGGACATTTTGTTTCAGTTTTGAAATAGGAAACCATTTTCAGTAAAAGAAAAACTGAACCACACTCAAAAAACATTTGCGTAAAATGATTGGATTGCTTTCTAGGGTAGTTGCTATTCCTTAAAATAAATGGGAAATCCAAATACATCACAAACCACTTTTGTTTGTTGTATTGAAACATTCTGTTTCTCTCTCTCACACACACACACACACACACACACACACACATACACACACACACACACACACACACACTATTGAGCAAGGCAGAAATTGAGGGTCTTTAACATGAAAGTGCAAACACAAAGCTTGATCAGAATGTTTGTTCACAGGAACTCTGGGGGTACAACATTAACATAAAAATAATTTTCACTGGAGGTATTGATAAAAAAACCTCCAAAAACTGCTGGAGGCTGTCAAAGGAAGCAGATCACCTCTCTGGCACAGCATTTGAGCCCTGAAACCTCACAATTGAGCTGTGATATTTAAAAAAAAACAACAACAAAAAAAACTAGCTGAACAGCTTGAATGGATAGGGAAATCAATCAATTCATCTTCCCTATGTGGCCCTGAGTGAAGATTGAAAGGATTATTTGCAGAGGTGGGGGTAATTAAAGCAAAGCTACAGAGATGCTATGGACTCCGGCAAAGAAGAGAGGTACTTTGGGAAAGCCCAGAGAGTGTTTCTCTTGTGAAAGGCCTCAGATGATACCCATAATAAGAGCCAAACTTCTAGAACCTTCTATTAGATAAGCGAGGGAGGACAAATGGGAGACCCTCTGCATTCACTTGCGATCAGAGGGCTGTGTGATGTACAGTCCATATTGAATTCTGACTGCGACACAACTGAGCCAAGGACTCCAGGGTAATAACTGTCAATACAATAGCACCACCTAGGGATGGGGGGTCTGAGTTTGTATTCCCTTCCTCATGACTAGCGACTCCTCGGTCAATCAAGAGATGGCAATCTGCATACGGTAGCTATACAGTCCTCCTCCACAGTGACTGCACAGTTTAGCAGTGGATTGACTGGCTGCAAGCATGCCAGAGGACAGAGTGCTTGAAGGGTACCATCAGTTAGTTTTAACTTAAGCTAACATTGAACAGGTACTATTTAATCAAACCTTAAATTATTCTTTTTTTGTCACCTAGAACATTATGGAACCTTTAAAGACATATCAGTTGGAGATATTAATCCATGCCTCCTAAATAAAATGTGTGGTATGATCAATGACTTGATCTAGATCTCACTCCTACTGCAGAAAAAAACATTAGTTCATTTCAGAATTTTGCAGGGCCGTATTTGTCAGGGTTACCATGTCAGGGTGCACGTCCTGTGCTTACTGAAAGCCAAAACGGGCTCTGTCCGTCGACGGAACCCATTTTGGTCAACGGCTGCTTTTCTGGTTAATCGCATTAACGCATTGTACTAACGCAATAAGAGCATGCTGCACTACACAGGTGTTGTTATTTGCCTGTGCAGTTGGATTCTGTTGCCAGTACCCACAATGAATGAATCCAGAGCACTGCAGTCGCCACGGCCAGAGCCAGTGCGAAAATTCGAGTAGGAGTAAGGGACAAGGGACTATCTGGGACAAATCAGTGCCGACTGGCTAAATTGCATGCGAGAAAAGAGCCTGCAGATATATCAGCAAGCCTGTCATGTCTGTGCTGTTCACATCAGGATCCAATTCATGGTCCGCAACATTGCCCTGGTTCCATTACTGCTTATTGTTTTCTAGGTCTCTAGTTCCAGTTTCACACTTGGATCCAGTCGAGAGAGATTTATATACAGTGCACTCCACTATAATTGGCACCCCCGGTAAAGATGAGTAAAAAGGGTTATAAAAAAATTCACCGTTTGGTGAATTAGCTTAATCTCACACTGAAAAAATAAGGAAAATCCAACCTTTAATTGAAGTAAATTTATTATGAGAAAAAAAAAATCCCTCATCAAGAAATCATTATTTTTAACAAAACTATGTGTGCCACAATTATTGGCACCCCTGCATTTATATATAGAATAAAGTAATCATTTTTAATATTTGGTCACATATCCTTTGCAGTCTGCACTTCAACCTCATTGTCATTGTATCCTTTCAAACTCAAAGTGCTAGATTACAGAACCAAAATAACAACAAGATAATCAATGTTATTCACTTCACCTGTCAGTGGTTGTAATGTTGTGGCTGATCGGTGTATATATATATATATATATATATATATATATATATATATATACAGTGCATCCGGAAAGTATTCACAGCGCTTCACTTTTTCCACATTTTGTTCTGTTACAGCCTTATTCCAAAATTGATTAAATTAATTTTTTCCCTCAAACTTCTACACACAACACCCCATAATGACAATGTGAAAAAAGTTTTTTTGAGATTTTTGCAAATTTATTAAAAATAAAAAACTAAAATTTCTCATTTACATAAGTATTCATACCCTTTGCTTTAACGTATTTTTAAAGTATCATATTTCATATTTGGTCGCATATCCTTTACATCCTGTTACTTCCTGAAGTCTGTGACCATCAACATCAAAAAACTGTCGATATCTTATTTTCAGGTACTGTTACAAGCGATACTATAACCTCTCTGCATTTGAATGGATCTCTATGGAAATTGGGGGGTGAGACTAGATTCAGCTGTAAATTACACTGGTACAGTATGGAACACATGGCTGGCTAAATGGCTGTAAGTTATCAAGGGTCTGAGCTATCAAACGAGCCCCAAACCATCACTCTGTTGCCAGATATGGAGTAGATGTGGATGGATCACTTTAAGGGTTGTTTCTCCTGACTTTTTTCCCCATAGAGTTCTATAGGAAAATGAGTCCGGAGAAATAACCCTTGCAGTGATCCATCCACATCTACTCCATATCTGGCAACAGAGTGATGGTTTGGGGCTCGTACCTGGAAATAAGATATCGACAGAAATAAGATATCGACAGTCAGACTTCAGGAAGTAACAGCATGTAAAGGATATGCGACCAAATATGAAATATGATACTTTAAAAATACGTTAAAGCAAAGGGTATGAATACTTATGTAAATGAGAAATTTTATTTTTTTATTTTTAATAAATTTGCAAAAATCTCAAAAAAACTTTTTTCACATTGTCATTATGGGGTGTTGTGTGTAGAATTTTGAGGGAAAAAATGAATTTAATCAATTTTGGAATAAGGCTGTAACAGAACAAAATGTGGAAAAAGTGAAGCACTGTGAATACTTTCCGGATGCACTGTATATATATATAAATGTATTTTACCTCATGGTTTGGATTTCAAGAGTTCCGTTCAGAGAATGTGTAAACATTAAACCACTCCTTTATTACATTTTTACGAGCTGAAAATATCAATGTTTCATGGAAGAGGGAATGGCTTTCCCCACTCTCAATATACATGTTATTGAAGTCCAATGTGCATGGGATGTCAGCTTGATGTACAAGGCTTTTTCTCATAAACTTACGCAAAGATAGATTGACAGATAGAAGTGAATACAGACATAAGTGCATTTTTAAGCCATCTATGTGAAATAATAATAAAGATGGGAGAGTGAGTATTCCCAAAACAGAATGGGTAGAGCTGTCATATGCTGTCATGCCACTGACACGTAAATACACTTTGTTCTCCAAACCAACAAGGATTGAATGGTTCAGATAAGAGGCATGCACAATCAGTGCTGGCGCTAGTGTACTTTGGGCCCGGGTACAAGATGGCGGAAATGGGTCCCCACAAGAAAACTATTTCAGTATTACTGACAGTTAACTATGATGTCAATATTCCTTTAAATAAGATTTACAGTATCTCCGCTTTGACGTTATAGCCTATTTACCAGAACGCTTTTGAAACTAGTCTGTATGCAATCATCATAGGCTATTTAGTTGCTACAATATTTCTGTTCAATGTGAATCATTATTGAAGAATTTGATGACACATAAGCAGTGCGAATTAAAACACGAATAGACTCACAATCACAGCTGGGCACGGCAAACTTTGGCTGCATTAAAGTCTCCCGAAGTAATGTTGTCGTTCTCAATTGACGACAGGGACGGCAAATTCGCCGCCGCCGGTGCTGTGAGCCACGATCAATTTAATTTTTTTTGCATTGGTAGCCTATTTTGCTATGTTATTCTGTTTTCTTTTTGTATCTTTGCGCTTTTGATAATGCAATTTCTGCATTGTTGCAAGGAAAATAACTGACAAATGTAGCTGTACGTGTGCAGCCGCAATCAAAAATGTTTGAATAATGACAATTAGATGCTATTGGACAGAGACCCTCTGCTGTTACCTGGCACACGCTCATTATCAACATATTGTTCTCTGATAAGACAAAATGTGTATTAGGCTACTATTCAGAGCTGAGATGTTGCGATGGTTTTGCGCATATAGACTATCCAATGCATTTACCCCTTACCCCACCATTTCAACGGGCCCCTGTCAAGCTAGGGTCCTGGTGCAATTGCAGACATTGCATAACCCCTAGCGCCGGCCCTGTGCACCGTATATGCTAGCCCCACCTTTTATATAGTCCATCAAGCGTCACTTTTACAGCACTCTGAAGTCTTTTTACATTACATTACATTACATTCATTTAGCAGACGCTTTTATCCAAAGCGACGTACAGTAAGTGCATACAGAGACATCATCAAGATCACTACAGAACAGACAAGACAAAGCACATCCTTCCCATAATGTAGCAGCTATCCCTAGTAATGAACGTTGACTGTAGTTCACAGTAAGCTGTGGGTAAATCAGCAATACTACACTTCTATTCTAAATACTATTATAAACTATAATAAACAGACAGGAAAACACAGTTGCTTGTGGAGCAACAGCTGTGCATTCATTCTCTTAGATGAAAGGTTGTATCCTGACACCAAGGACAATCTTCTGTTGGCATGGCAATTTTTAATTAGGAAATGTGTATGTGCTGTATTGACGAAGCGGGTAGGTAAGGAGGGTTCCATCACCTAAAGAAATATATATCAAAGGGTTTGAAAACAGTGAAGTGATACTAATTAGCTAACCAAGTCTTGGAATTATGCCAACAGAAGCATACATACCTTTATTATCCTGCATGAATACCCTTCATCCCTTCATGCTATGCTGTCGAAATTAATGGTCTAACACTAGCTGACGGCATTCAGCCGTGATTGGCGCTGACTGAAAACAGATAACTTTTAAGATACAACCTGGCGCTCACTCTCTTCTGGTGGTTTCCTTGCTCCGAGGATGTCTCACATTTCATTTCCCCCTTCCAAACAGTCTTTATTTGAACACCGTTGTCTGAGGATAGATTCACAGTTACCTCGAGCGGAAGTGGCTGAGAATCCGTTAAAAAAAATAATTAATTCATGAATGGCTTGTCATATTGCTGCTGTTCCATCTCGGGGTGAAAATCATATAACTTCCCTGTTCACGCACTGAAGGAGATCCACTCAGGTGTTTCACAAAAAAAGCCTTTCGTTCTATGGAACTCATTGGAAAACATGTGGAGGAGTGAACTGTGACCCAGGTAATAATCCAATTGATTCCTGTGATTAGTATTCCACCTTTCTGGAAATGAACTTTCTGCTCCACTCTGAGGAATGGAACCGCATGGCATTAAAAATGTCACAGTGACTGGAAATGCACCTGTACGGCTTCGAACCGTCACAAGAATCAAAATTAACTCCAACAAAAACAACAATAAAACTACTACAGCCACAGAAGCTGGAACGATGGATTTTAATTTCCCACCTTTTTTTTCCGTGTTTGAAAGGTCTTGTTTGTTGGCAAGGAAACATGGATCTCAGTGGGAAAGAGAGAGGCGTGCTAATTACTCAATCCACACTTCCTCTGTGATTTAGAGTGAGTCACACCTGCAGTCCTCAGTATAGCCTCTCCTTCGGAAATCACATTTCCACTGAAACACCCCCCCACACACACAACTGTTAGCAGTGAGGTTCCCTAGTAATTGTTGAAATCCCAGTGGTACTATACTCTCCTCTCACCAAGCGTGTTCTGTCCTTCAATGCTCTCAACAACTGGCTATTGACTGTATTCCACACAACAAGCCTTACAGCGGTATGGGAAATCTAGCTGTTGGGAGAAACTAATTCACTAATCTATCCTATGTAAACCAGCTAGCAGGATATAGAGTTTTACAGTGTCAATGAGGGGATGGGAGTGAGTGAGCCCTCAGGAACCCAAATATGAGTGCAACCATAATGGCGATCAATGGTGAAACACGATGCATTGCTACGGAGACCATCTTTTTGATTGATTGTCACAAATCACCAATAGACAGCACATGGTAGCTAAAGTTAAAGAAGCCTCACTTTCCCATCACTAGGCTAATGTCTGAGTGATGGGTCAGCTCTCTCTTCTCGCTGACATAACAAACAGCTAGCAGATAAGCAACAGCAAATTGAACTACAGTAAACACGCACACTCTCTTTCCTTTTTCAGAAAGTGACAGCCTGAAATCCTCTATGTCCAACCTTTTCCTGGGCATTTTCCCTGATTTGATTAGTTGCTGCTTAGACCACAGGACACAATAGAACATACCGAGTGGAGGAATTAACTTCCATTGAGCTTTTTCCCATTTAGTGTCTCTAAAGAAAATTCCACAAATGGGACGCAAAACAAAGGCAAGCAAGCTGGAACTAATGAGGAGAAACACCCTTGCACTTTTCTCCTGCAAAAACAAGCGCATTTTAAACCAATTACCTCATTTAAGTGGATTTCAGAGCAAAGCCATGGCAGAACGCTACAGAAGGCACCGGAAACAGAAAACAATACCCCACAATTTTCAAAGGCTTTGTTACAGGAATACATGTTCATCTTATTTATTTATGCATTCTGTTTGAGATCAAACTCAAATTGAAAATTATAATTATTTTTAATGAAACCAAGGGACCTATAAATTAAATACATTTACCCAAACATATACAGATCCTTTCCAAAAAATTAGAATATCATGTAAAAGTTTTTTTTTTTTCCATAATTCCATTCAAAAAGTGAAACTTTCAAAGATTATAGATTCATTACACACAAAGTTAAATATTTCTAGCCTTTATTTGTTTCATTTTTCATTATTTTGGCTTACAGCTCCAGAAAACCCCCAAAACAGTATTTCAAGAAATTAGAATAGTGTGTCGAAAATCAGCATTTACTTCAGTTATTCCACTAAATATATCCACTAAACTTTCTATTGATATGCTTGGACACTGCACTCTGTGAACAGCCAGCCTCCTTAGCGATGACCTTTTGTGGCTTACCCATCTTCTGGAGGGTGTCAATGATGGTCTTCTGGCCAATTGTCAAGTCTGCAGTCTTCCCCATACTGAACCAAACTGAGATAAACTTTGCAGGTGTTTTGAGTAAATTATATGATAGTGTGACACTCAGTCTAAAACATTCATTCTCTGAAATAACTGAAGTAAATGCTGATTTTCGACACACTGTTCTAATTTCTTGAAATACTGTTTTGGGGGTTTTCTGGAGCTGTAAGCCAAAATAATGAAAAATGAAACAAATAAAGGCTAGAAATATTTCACTTTGTGTGTAATGAATCTATAATCTATGAAAGTTTCACTTTTTGAATGGAATTATGGAAAAAAAACTACTTTTCCATGATGTTCTAATTTTTTGGAAAGGATCTGTATACACCGATCAGCCACAACATTAAAACCACTGACAGGTGAAGTGAATAACATTGACTATCTCGTTGTTATTTTGGTTCTGTACTCTAGCACCTTGAGTTTGAAAGGATACAGTGACAATGAGGTTGAAGTGCAGACTGTCAGCTTTAATTTGAGGGTATATTCATCCATATCGGAGGAGCCGTTTAGAAATTATAGAACCTTTTGTACATAGTCCCCCCCATTTTTGGGCATCAAAAAATATTGGACAGTTTAACATAATATAGAATAAAGTAATCATTTGTAATATTTGGTCGCATATCCTTTGTATGCCATGACTTCCTGATGGCTGTGACCCAACAACATCAAAAGGCTCTTGATATCTTATTTTCTGGTACTCTTACAAGCGATACTATAGTGTCTCTGCATTTGAATTAATCTCTATGGGAATTGGGGGGGTGGGACTAGATTTAGCTGTAAATTACACTGGAACAGTATGGAACACATGGTTGGCTAAATGGCTCTAAGTCATCAAGGGTCTGACGTATCAAACAAGCCTTAAACCATCACTCTGCTACCAGAAATACAGTAGATATGGATGGATAACTTGATGGATTTTTTTTCTCAGAATAAATTTACTTCAATTAAAGGTTGGATTTTTCTAATTTTTTCAGTGTGAGATTAAGCTAATTCACCAAAAGGTGAATTTTTTATAACCCTTTTTACTCATCCTTACCAGGGGTGCCAATAATTGTGGAGGGCACTGTATATATACAGTGGGGACCAAAGGTTTGAGGGTAGTGACACAATTTTAGTTGTTTTGGCACTCTGCTGCGAGATATGCAGCAGATATGGATGATCACTTTAAGGGTTTAAGACTTATTTTTCCATAGAGTTCAATAGGAAAATGGGCTACAATTGCTACACGGTTAACCTGATATGTATGTAAAAACCCTCAAATTAAAGCTGAAAGTCTGCACTTTAACCTCATAGTCACTGTTCCATTTCAAATCCAATGTTCTGGAATACAGAGCCAAAACAACATAAAGGGCTCTATTTTCAAACCGGCGCAAACCAGCGCAAGGGGACGGTATAGTCAAACGCAAGCTTGTTGACAGCATCAACGTCTTAAAACTGGCGCTATGGCGTTTCTCAGCAATACCGCTAGGATCAACAAATTCTCAACATAACATCCTTTCGCTTGCGCTGCAGTGGGATGGGTGGTGCTGTCTGGGGCGTTCTAAAATACTTTCGGCTCAGTGACAATTTGAACCAACGAAAACCCATTGCATTATGATCAGCTGGAACCACCTCTTAGCGGCAACGCAATAGACTCTGGTAATTTGGCAACTTATTAGTCATGTAGTTCTGTGTAGTGTCTATAGGTGATGCCAACATTACACTTCCATTTAATGAACAAATAGCCTATAATTATTATTAAAGGTTGTATCAGCGATTTTGGGTGGAAACATAAATGATCACATTCATCTGATTTTTCCTCACGATCCACTAGCTGCCCGCCCCATAAGCAGGCCGTCAAAAAACCGCGTCTCTGTAGGCAGCCTATGCTCCGAGATCGTACACAAAAACAATGGTACTACCAACTACTCAAAACCAAAATAAACAGCATTCCAACCAATCACAATGATCTGCACAAACGTGACGTCACTTCTGAAGCGAAATCCCAAACAAACATACTTATGAATAATTATGTTATGTTTTAAAAAATAGTGTTCAAGCATCCAGAATTATTCCGTTGATTATTATAACCACGTTAATAACGTTTGTAAGAAACCAAACCGTTTGTAAATCCGTCAAGATTTCGCGAGATAAGAGTATTAGCGTTTGTGCAGATCATTGTGATTGGTTGGAATACTGTTTATTTTGGTTTTGAGTAGTTGGTAGTACCATTGTTTTTGTGTACGATCTCGGAGAATAGGCTGCCTACAGAGACGCGGTTTTTTGACGGCCTGCTTATGGGGCGGGCAGCTAGCGGATCGTGAGGAAAAATCAGATGAATGTGATCATTTATGTTTCCACCCAAAATCGCTGATACAACCTTTAATTAATTAATTTTAATTTAAACTACTAGAATAAAACAGGACAGCTTACAAGAAACTTGCGATCATGTAGGCCAATAGCCTATAATATATAAATTACACATTGGCACAGTTGAATCATAAGCCTACCACTTGAATCATAATTATGCCTACATCACCTAATGTAGGCTAATTAACCAAACGATTCATTTAGTCCTTCAATCAATCATCAGCAGGGTATATAAGTGACTATTTTATGCAGGCAGGTGTTAGTGGCCTAAGGATTCAATCACGTGACACTGACGATGGAGTACGTGATCGGTCGACGTTTGCGGCGACGACGACAATACACAGAAAGGATATACTTTCAGCGGGTGTCCTTCCTCAACTATACGGACAATGAATGCAGTAAAAAGTCAAAACTCGCATTTTTTCTCAAGTGTGGGTTCCCTGGGGTGCTTGGTGCTATCGACTGCACGCACATACAAATCCGCGCACCACCCGAGCATGCAATAGTTTTCGTCAATCGCAAAGGAACACATTCCATCAATGTCCAGGTGACATGCGATGCCGGCTGCAAAGTCACACATGTATTTGCCAATTACCCAGGTTCAGCCCACGACTCCTTCATTTTGGCAAACTCTCAAATTCCTGGAGCCTTCGAAGGGAACGTGGATGGGTGCTTATTGGGAGACAACGGGTACCCTTTGAAGCATTGGCTGATTGACACCATACATCGCACCCAGCACTAGAGCACAACACATTTTTAATCACCGACTAACAAAGGGTCGCGTTGCCATTGAGAGAACATTTGGCCTACTCAAAATGAGATTTAGGTGTTTGGATAGGTCGGGTGGATCACTGCAGTATACCCAGCTGCCTTCATGGTGGCCTGTTGTGTGCTGCATAATATCGCACATCTTCACCAATGTGAAATGCGCCTGCCGGAAGATGTACTTCAGCACCACAGACAGCGACAAAATTAGCTTGCCCCACCTGCACCAGTGGTCGCGGTCCCCATCACAGCCAGAGCAAAGAGAAATCAACTGGCTGAGCGGTTTAATAGGGCTAAATAAATGGTAAGTATCGGATCAGCTTTTAAAATGAACATTTCAATGCATGTTCCCACGTAGAATCATACACACATCCAAGTTGACGGTCCAGTGCGTTTGGGTTGCTCATTATGAAATTGCATGGAGCGATTGTGTTCCAACTGGCTTTTTTTAAAGCAGGAGAACAACAATTTGATTGGCTACCATAGAGACACACCTTGGACATTTAAACCCAGCCTTTTAGCAATACCGCCATCAGATGCGCCAAGATTGCCATCATGAAATTACCAAATTCTCGCCGACACGCCCTCAGAGCGATACCGCCAAGCGCTTACTCTTGTGTTCACCATTGCGTTTGGTTTATTAAAATAGAGCGAAATTGTGTCACTGCCCTCAAACTTTTGGTCCCCACTGTATATCATAGTTGTGGTTATAAAGCTACAGATGAGTTGAAATTTTATTGTTTGGATTTGGGTTCTGCTGTGACAAATGGGCATATTTGTCAACAGCTTCAATGGCCTCCAATAATTGTGGAGGGCACTGTATATATACAGTGGGGACCAAAGTTTGAGTTTGGTAGTGACACAATTTTAGTTGTTTTGGCTTGTTGAGCCTCAAACCATCTGCTGCGAGATATGCAGTAGATATGGATGATCACTTTAAGGGTTTCTTCTCCTGACTTATTTTTCCATAGAGTTCAATAGGAGAATGGGCTTGGCTTTGGGTTTGGGTTCTGCTGTGCCCAATGGGCATATTTGTCAACAGCTTCAATGGCCCCATTTCAAAGAGCTTGGTACTGCACCTATGATTTGTGGAGTACAGACGTTACTGAATCTGGACAGTGTCCTTACACACTTCTCCAAGTCTCCATGACCCCCATGGTAATGTCACAGGCACATTGAGCATAAATCAAGTTTGCAATGAATTAAGTCTCTCTTTCTGGCTGGCCAAAGAATTTCTGGGCTGAGAAAACCGCAGATAAAGATAAAATTTTGGTAGAGGTATACGTAATGACATACACCTCTACCCTTCCTCATTTTTTAAAAACTACAGTGGCGCTAAGTGAGTTACATAGACACATAGGTGGAGCCAGCGAGGGGGAAAACAATTCCATGTCTGTTACTGTTCTGAGTAGGGACACATCGTAGATCAAGCTAGCTATCATTGATATTTTATTATAATGTCAGAAAATGACAGTGCCGTTTCTGGGGGGGGGGGTTCACGGGTGGGATATTGTCGGCGCCTACTTTGCCCCCTCAAATGATCCGCCTGCCCCCCCAAAGCCAAATTCAGAAAAAAATTTAATCCGACAATATGAAGTAGGCGCTCGTAGCGCCGTCAGTAGGCTATTAGAGCTACAGACGATTCGGCCAATCATAAAAATGCCACATCGAAATAATATATTTCTGTAATATCTGATTTCGTTTGGCCATATAAAATATGGAGACGCAGCGAGAGAGAAAATTGGCTAAAATACAAATGAAAATGATGAGCCAATTACAGTAACGCAGTTCTATTTAGTTCTTTAGACCATTAGGGTTGTCAATATGGATAGCCTTCTGGGGCCAGATGCATCGAGACTCTAATACCAGAATTTGTCATGGTACATGACCCCTGCATAGTGACGTAATTCCTCCCATAAAGGGGGGAGCGTCACTGCGGAAGTCCTCTTCAATTTTCTCGCCAATGCATATTGATACGTGTGACTTTGTATCCTGTGTGAATCCCACAGCTTCTTGTGACTTCGGTCGGGGCTACGATTCTTATCATTCAACACGATTCTTATCGTCCTCCAAAGGCGATGATAAGCACTTATGAGCAACATCCGCGGATAGCCTTGCTATCTTGCACGGATATCAGCTCTTGGATACTGCAGCGGTAGGCATGTGTGCTACCGCATTTACTGCGTTCACTCTAGCGAAACAAGTGATGCGGTGAACAGGTTTGTATGCAGTAAAGTACAGGTTTGTATCGAACCTGGGTGTGGAGAGTGTACCCCAGTGAGATATACTACCAAACAATCGGCGAGCTACGGCTCCAGTGATTGATTCTAAGTCTGTACTGGCTGCGCGAGCACACCAGTGAAGCTTCCCAATCGGTTAGCGACGGTGCTACATCGATTGGTTTCCAAGGCAGAGTACGTGTGCTTCGCTACACTATCTGCCTCGACTTTCCCTACTAAAGACCACCGCCACGTTCTATCATCTGTGGCTGCTTTACTTGCATGCTAATGCATGAGATTCCGTTGATCGAACCTGGGCGTGAAGGGTGTACCCCAGTGGGATCTATTACCACACAATCGGTGAGCTACAGCTCCGGTGATTGATTCTAATGGGCAGAGTGTGTGTGCTTCGCTACACTATCTGCCTCGACTTCCCATACTAAAGACCACTGCCACGTTCTATCATCTGCGGTTGCTCTTTATTTTGGTAACGCATGAGATTCCATTGATCGAACCTGGGCGTGAAGGGCGTACCCCAGTCAGATCTGTTACCACACAATCAGTGAGCTACAGCTCTGGTGATTGATTCTAAGTCTGTACTGACTGCTGCGAGCACACCAGTAAGGCTTCCCAATCAGCTAGTGCGGTGCTATATAAATTGGTTTATAAGGCAGAGTGTGCGTGCTTCGCTACACTATCTGCCTCGACTTCCCTTACTAAATCTGCTACAGCTCTGGCCAATCGGTTAGCGTGGGGCTATATCGATTGGTTTGTAAGGCAGAGTATGCGTGCTTCGCTACACTAGCTGCCTCGGTTTTCCCTACTAAAAGACCACCGCCACGTTTTATCATCTGCGATAGTGCTCTTTATTTTTTCTCAGGCATGAGATTCCAGTGATCGAACCTGACGGTGGAAAGTGTACCCCAGTGAGATCTGCCACCATACATTCGGTGAGCTACGGCTCCAGTGATTGAAGTCGGTACTGGCTGTGGCGGCACGCCACAGTGAGGCTTCCCAATCGTTTAGCGCGGTGCTACATCGATTGGTTTATAAGGCAGAAGTATGCGTGATTCGCTATGTTATCTGCCTCGGCTTCCCCTATTAAGGACCACCGCCGTTTTATCGTCTGCAAGTGCTCGTTATTATTCTAAGGCATGAACATCTTGTGCACATGCCTCCCTCGGGCAGAATGCCAGCGGCAGTAGAAGTTGCGCCCAAACGTAAGGGTACTCCTGCCACTGAGGCCCCTGCACGGAAAAAAGGGCAACCTGTCCACGGAAGTTACGCAGCTACGCACGGCAGCGCAACAGCTGACGGTTTTGATGGTTGTGATGGTTTTGTACAGCAGCGTCAAACACCTACTTTAGTCAGAGTTGGTCCGAGACAGCAGACAAATCTGACAGAGGGTCGAGGGGAGGCTCGGATACTCGGCCTCTCTAGAAACCATTCTCCATGCGGCCTTGGCAAGCATGGGTTGCAATATACTGCAAGCTAGCACTTCGGGGACGTATAAGGTTTCACCGACGGTTGGCTATGCCAACATCAAACGGGCTGGACCGAATGCCCTCTGTGGAACCTGCCATAGTGGCATTAGTAGTGTTCCCAGAAGTGGCGGTCCGGGCAGATGCCCGTTGTCCTTGGCCACAATACAAAGTAACAGACAATCTACTCTGTAAGGCTTATAGAGCGGCTGCCAGAGCATGGCAAATTGGTAATTCGCTGTCATGGCTAAGGCTTGCGCAGTCGCAGACGATGCTTGATGCAGAGGTTGATACCTCATTGAGCGATGTGTCGCTGCAATGTTTGCGTTTATGACCCGTGAGTTAGGCCGAGTAATGTCCCTGCTCACAGTGACTCGGCGTCAAGTGTGGTTGGCTCAGTCGCCACTACCAGACGCCACAAAGAAAACAATCAGAGACCAGCCGGTGGTTCCCGCCCAGGTTTTTCACTGAAGCAGCCAGACAGGCACTGGAACATTAAGGCATTGAGGCATTAAGACACAGAGGCAGATGCCCCTCCCTCAACATTCTGGTGTGCGCTGGTCCCAACCAATGGTCAGAAGGGACGCACAACCTGCGTATGGCAGGGGAGCTTTTTCGTCGTCCGTCCGCCCGTGTACCGGCACCGGACTTGCGACATAACCCCGGAGGTCCATCTGGCGGTCAGGCCGCCGACACCAGTTGGTGAATTGGTAGGCTCTCACGAGAGAATGGTACTGGATCTGAGAGATCTAAATATGTATCTAAAAAGATACACTTTCCGGATGATCTGGAACGTTATTCATGCTGTACGAACAAGAGATCGCGGCTGTGGATTTGAAAGATGTATACTTCCACATCTCTATCGGGGTGGAGCATCATCGTTCCTACGATTGGCATTCCGAGGTCAGGCATTTCAATGCCCTCCCGTTCGGTTTGTCTCTAGCCCTACCTATACTTACTCGCTGCATGAGCGTGGTTCTATCACTGCTCAGGCTGAGGGGTCTGAGAATCATACCATACCTAGCTGATATGCGCACAATCGTACGGTATGACGCTTTTACACACTGCCAAGACATTGGAGCGTGTCGCCAAGTTAGGCATCAATGTCAATTACGGCAAGAGCCAGCTGATTCCGATAGTCAATTGAATACATCGATCTGCTGCTCGATTCAAAAAGCATGAAGGCATCATTGACACCCCATCGCATAATCACTGTGCTCGACGCGGTGTCTCAGTTCCGAGTAAATCGGTTCCTCTAAATCAGGACTTTTCAGAGGTTTATGGGCCTAATCTCGGCCGCCTCAGCAGTTGTACCTCTCAGACTCCTGACAGTCAGGCCACTTCAACGGTAGTTGAACACTAAGTCGCTGCACCCCAGGTGGGAATCAGGGTAACGGGTCAATTTTGCCAGCTATTCCGCCCATGGAGACAAGTGACCCGTCTGAAAGAAGGGATCCGGATGGGGGTTATACCTTTACTACGCGTGGTCGTTAAGATGGATGCTTCACTAATCGGTTGGGGGGCTGTCTGCCAGCACCTCCCAGCTCAGGGGTTATGTTCCGGACTGCATCAGTCGGACAATATCAACATGCTCGAACTCCAAGCAGTATTTCTAGCACTGAAACATTTATTTCCCGTACTACGGGGCAAACATATGACAGTGAGGTCGGACAACACCTCAGCAGTATATCACATAAATCATCAGGGTCTAAAGTCCCGCCGATCATTGGAAGTGACCCAGCGCCTGCTAACATGGGCACTTCCCAGACTTACCTCCCTGTGTGACATTCACCTACCAGGTATTTGGAACGGCACAGCAGACTATCTCACCAGGGGATTCATCCCGGCGAATGGCGTCTCCACCCTGAGGTGGAGGAGATATGGTGGCGCTTCGGTCATGCTCAAACAGACCTGTTCACCTCTCAAAAGTCTACTCATTGCCCCCAGTGGTTCTCCCTGAATGAGTATTCGAGTCCCCTGGGGATAGATGCATTAGCACACGAATGGCCGGATGGCCTGCTATACGTGTTTCCTCCCGAGTCGCTGATAAATGCAACTCTGCACAGGCTCAGCACTAGTCACCACCAATTAAACCCTGGTTTCCCATGGTCCTCGGCCTTGTTTGCGATCCACCCTGGAAAATTACAGTTCGGGAGGATTTGTTATCACAACCGAGCGGCACTGTTTGGCACCCTCGGCCAAACATGATGAGTCTCTGGGTATGGCCACTGAGGAGCCTGACCCTTCGATAACAGAGTGCGGCTCCCTGTCCAGCGGACGCTACTCTACTCCGGAGCCCCCTCTACAACGAGGGCCTATGGGTATATGTGGAAGCTATTTAGCACATGGTGCTTAAGGGAAGGTGTGGACCCTGTACACTGTCCGATCCCTGTACTATTGGACTTTTTTACAGTCTTTACTTGATAACGGGAAAGCAGCCAGCACACTGAAAACCTATCTGGCTGCCATATCCAGCAGGCATGTCTTGGTACATACAAGCTTGCAGGGAGCCATTACCTTGTCAGCTGGTTCCTGAAGGGAATGGTGGCTGAGACCTGCGAGGTCACTGGTAGCTCCCTCCTGGGATCTCTCCTTAGTGCTGAAAGCGCTCACAGTTCAGCCCTATGAGCCTCTCGAGACGATCAGCCTTAAGTGGCTTTCTTTTAAAACGGCGTTTCTGCTAGCGATGGCATCAGCAAGACACGTTGGTGAGCTCTGTGCTGTCTCCATCAGCGCAGAGTGTCTAAGGTGGAGACCGGCTGACTCAGGAGTCTCATTGCAGCCTAATCCATCGTTCCTGCCCAAAATCTTTTCGACATTTCGCATCAACCAGCCGATTGAGCTCACAGGGCTTCGCCCCCTGCCAGATGAGGACCTACGGGACACACACCTGATATGTCCAGTGCGTGCGCTGTGACACTATGTCGAAGCTACTGCTTCCTTCAGACATACAGGGCAACTCTTTGTCTGGCTAGCGCTAAACCCTCGCCTATTGATGTCCAGGGCTGATCCACCAGAAGTATGGTTACCTCATGGGCAGCCCTGGAAGGTGTACCTC
Organism: Synaphobranchus kaupii; assembly: GCA_029718625.1. NCBI lineage: Eukaryota > Metazoa > Chordata > Actinopteri > Anguilliformes > Synaphobranchidae > Synaphobranchus > Synaphobranchus kaupii. The sequence continues at coordinate 28,472,620 of CM056381.1, forward strand.
TTAAATAAATTTGTGAAGCGGCGACGTGGGCGTCCCCCTGCACATTTATGAGGTTTTATCACATCAATGTGGCACCAGGCTCAACGGTCAGTGCAACCGTCTTACCTGCGGCCTTGGCATCCACGTAAGGATGATGGTCCCTCCTGACACTTTGGGTATAAGTCATATTGACGACCCTAATGGTCTAAGGAACGAAATAGAACCAACGGTTACGGCTGTAACCCTGTTCTATGAGTTACGGATGACCATTAGGGATCATGGTCACTCTGGACCTTTTAAGGGCGAAAAAATTGTTCCAAGGACTTCTGCAGTGACAGTCCCCCCTTTATGGGAGGAATTACGTCACTACGCGGGGGTCATGTACCATGACAAATTCTGGTACAAGAGTCTCGATGCATCTGGCCCCAGAAGGCCATCCATATTGACGACCCTAATGGTCATCCGGAACTCATAGAACATGGTTACAGCTGTAACTGTTCGTTTTACATGTAAATAGAAAATAGCACAAAGAGACTGAAATGATGAAGAAATATAGCTAAAATTTAATATACTTGTTTCCATATAAGATTAGATAATGATTTGGTATTATTGGGCATAAATAAACTTCCTATAAGATGAGGGGGGATGGAGGTGTGTTTAAAATGTAGTAAAATTATCTTTTCCACTAATACTGATTAGCCTGTGCTTTAGCTTTATATGAAAGCATCTCAAATCTCATCTAGGGCGTTGAAAAAAAAAATTCTTCAAAATGTTCATAAATTAAACATTTTATTTGAGAAAATGCCCTGTGTGAGGTTGTGTAGAAATGCAGAAAAGGCTCAAATGTTTCTGGGGAAGGGCCCCCAGACCCCACACTACTTCGTCCCATCCTTGTGCCCCACTAACATCTCTTCATGCCCCCCCCAATGAAAGCAGTCTAGAAACGGCCCTGGTTGTTTCCAAAAGATATTTTGGCAAAATCAACCAAACAGGACTCGAGTCCTTATGCGGTTACAGAGTGGACAAATGATCCAATTCAGTGGCCTCCGGTATCATTCCCGGACATCTCCTCTGCCTTACTAAGGTAAGGAATCATGTCAACTACATTACAGTCCATGACCATGAAAAGTAGACTAACATTAGTGAGCTGACCATAATCGCACTTTGAACATTCGATTACAGAAGCAATGTTAACGATATAATTTTCTGGGCTAGTGCCGTTAGCAGTTGTTAGCCACGGCTTCTTGGCATTAGAGAAAGGTGCAAATGTGGGTTTTTAAATCTGTTTGCCATGCAGTAGCTAAGCCACACATCAGCTTTTTGGCATTTCGAAAATTGCAATGGTTTTAATATATTACTAGATTTTGTTGTTGGTGGAAGGCTTCTGTTTTTAGCTTCTGTTTTTAGTTAAACATTAATGGTTAACATTAGAGGAGGGGTAGGAGAAATGAGTAAATATTGCAGACTTCTGGCTAGGCTAGCTAATATGTTTTCACAATACCAAAAGTAGATAAATGAAGGGCTGTGTTTTCCTAAATTAATGGGCAGTTTTTCTGGAGACTCCAGCTAATGGTAGTGGTATTTTTTTCAGTAGAACTGTAACGTTAGTGGCTTACTTGCCGCTGCAGGACTAGTAGTAAAATGCCCAGCCCCTCCGCTCCGGTTGTATTCTGTAACTGCTGTTGTCTGACACTGCCCATAAACTGTAAGATGTAGTTCACAGTAAAGCAGGTTCTGGAAATCTTTTTGTCTTATTTCGCAAAGAATTAACAAAACTAAGATTCTAAAGTTTATAAGATTAAAATTCTTGTTAAGATTTGGTTATTGCAGTGTATATCTCTGCTCTCACTACAGGTAGAGAGTTGGGTGAGAGCTCATTTTAATCAGGAGGAGAGCTACTTTTCTACAAATCATTTTTCGGTGGAATTCCCCTTTAAGGGTTCTATTTCTCATTTAAAATGGTTAGTACAGTGGGGAGTGGTTATTTTGTTTATTGAATTGATTGAAAATTGCATAGACGACCACCTAAGATGATATAGTGCAATTTCATTATTCTGGCTGGTAAAAAAATATGTGAGGTTGGCAAGTAAGCCAAAAAGTTAATTTTGGCCCCTGCATTTGACATATTTACCATTTATGTAAGTACATAAGAATACATAATGAGGAGAACAGGGCATTCAGCCCATCAAGATCCTCATTTACATATGCATACACAACTGGGTATTCACTGAAGCAACTTAACAAGCTTAATGAACCTGGTCCAAGGGTACACCAGCCGTAAGTTAAACACCACAAGCTGGATAATTCACAAAACAGTTTACTGTAACAGCTTCCCACACAGACCATCTGTGGGCTATAGGAATGTCAGAATGCATAAACATAACTGTCCAACCAGTGGGATGTAAATATATTTTTTCCAGTCACCTCAGACATTATATTTTCAAATTCATCTTCAGATTATTCCCATACACAAGATTGAAACTGACAATTGGCAATTTTGTCATTCTGTTCTGTGAGGACTATTCTCAATTATGTGCGATAAAAGCACAATGAAGAATAAATAAAGGGACAGAGAGCAGTGTGTCGTTCACACGTCTGAGGATGTGCTTGTACGCTTGTCAGCAGCTTCCACACAAGAACAGGCAACAGTATCAATCCCATGAAGTCACATCAGAACAAATGGAAACTAGTATAAAAGAAAAGCAGAGATAGGCAATTTTTCATAAGCAAAAACTAACATCCATGTGTGTACCGGGGCGAAATGATGATGATGGCACACTGGCTGTGAGACAGAAGACGCACACGAGATTGAATTGTTCAAATTGAAAAGGTGCGTGCGAAAATTATGTTGGTGTACATTTTCTAAATGAAAGATTCTCACACGCGGTATAAAAGGATGAGGTGAGGCTCAGAAGAGGTCTGCAACTGGGGGAGACGTCAGGGCAAGATAATGGCTGGCTTTCCGTAAATCATACTCACAGCAGTAATCATACATCTGTTGAAATAGTACCTACACACAAAGAGAAGGGAACAGGAGGGGAGCCCTGGCCATTCACCTGCCGTATGCCGAGGCGATAAGCCACGATGCGGTCCACCGCACCAGGGTTCATCTGGGTCCACTGCAGTTTGAAGCCGTAGACACGGGGCCGGTTCTGCCACAGCGGACTATAGGTGTCATAGAAGAACTCTGGAGGATAGGCTCTGCCTGCAACACAGAAATGAGTGTCATGTTTTACACAGGGGCTATACCTGTTCTCTATGACCCACCATCATCATTGCCAATAGACATGACTGTAAATTGAATTGCCAAGGCAAGTAAACTACAAACATACTGCAAAAATAATAATGCAAAACAAAATTGACATGAATGGTTACAATTTACAGATCAAATGGTTGGTAGATAATAATCATGCAGTGTTTCCCCATCAATACATTAGGCGGCAGACTTTGCCACCCCACCAAAAAATATTGAATGGCAATGTCATTGTTTGAAAAGTAATTTACTCTCTCCTCCGTTCGTAAGAAATTCAGAGTATGAAAGTACAGTGTTTTGATTCACATTAATCTCACTACCATTGGCTGCATGGCTACGCGCAGAAAATAAGATTTGTGTAGTTTATGTTACCTCAGGAACTAACCTAGCGAAATTATAATGTCATCTTAAGCTAATAAAAGGAGATCTCATCTTTCTTCCATGTAAATGTGGTTTAACAACACTATTTTAGCCAGCTTTTTTAACATAAAGTTAAATGTTACACTGAAACACTATATGGGCAAAAGTATCTGGACACCTTTTGGTCTGGGGCTGTTTTGCATGGTTCAGGCTAGGCTCCTTAGTTCCAGTGAAGGTAAATCTTAATACTACACCATATTCAGAATGTCAATGCCCCTTGCACAAATAGAGGTCCATACAGAAATGGTTTGTCATGATTGCTATGGAGGAAACCCCATCAAGCACCGTTGGGATCAATTGGAAAGTTGACTGCGAGCCAGGCCTAATAGACCCAACTCAGTGCCTGACCTCAATAATGCTCTTCTGACTGAATGGAAACAAATCCACACAGCAATGTTCCAACATCTAGTGGAAAGCCTTACCAGGAGAGTGGAGGCTGTTATAGCAGCAAATGGGGACCAACTCCATATTAATGCCCATGATTTTGGAATGAGATGTTGGATGAGCAAGTGTCCATATACTTTTGGCCATGTAGTGTATTTTATCCTCTCTTCTCGCATCCTTTTTCATTATTTTCCGGTCTCTTGTCTCTTTGTATTTTGAAGCACTGGTATTGATGAAGTCAAATGACATTTATGTAATTTTCAATTTACATAATATAAATCTGACTGTTGTAGGGGTGTTCTGCCACTTGTGTAGGCAATATAAGCAGAGGCAGGGCAGAAAGGAGTACACACATGGTGGAAAAGTGAAATGGAGGTAAAACGCTGAAGCGAAGGAAGAAAATACGTTGAACTTATCATGGTCCACTATGCAAAGATATGCAAATTACAGGAAAGTGATGTGGTAAACTGAAATGACATCTAGTTAGTAACATTGTTATGACAGTTGGTGTGTTAAACTGGCAGACTGCGCAGTTTTAGAATGCAAGGCGTAGAGATGCTACAAAGCCATTTTTAGTATTTTTTTGAAATTTTTTTGGTGGAAAACCAAGTGTCAGCTTTATGGCTTTCACTCCAGCAGTGGTGGTGAGTAGCCCGGATGTTGTAGTCGTTTTAGTTGTTTTTTTGAAAACGTGTTTGTTGTTTATTTGTTGGACATAATTTTACCAATTTTATAAATTATTTAAAAATAATTTTAGTGACAACCCCTCTCTTGGGTGTTTTGAACTTCTAGCTGCCTGAATATAGAAAAAAAACATTTTCAGTCCATTGACTCCCATTATATTTTTTCCGAAAAGTGGCACCAGACGTTCGTCATCAAAGTGGGCGGGACTATGGAGCTCTACACTGGGCACTGTGGGCAGTCAACAGTGCTACCTCTCCCATTGCTATTATTTAATTGAATTAAAATTACAGTGAAAAAATTAGGGTGTGCTATTTAAGGTTTTAACTCCAGGTGTGAGCATCACAGAAACTTGTAAATGGCTTAAATGAAACAAGACAGTTGTACCATTTACAATGCTAACTTAGATTAGTTTATTTTCATAATTTAGGTCAAAATAAAGTGCCATAAATGCAAAGAAACTGAAAAATTTTTTTTAGTTTTTCTTTCATTCGCAATGAAATACTGAGAGCTAAATATGTGAAACAGGTAAAACTATAAATTTCATGGCTCACAGATTCCATGTCCACAAGTGCGCACAATCTGAAGGAACTACTAAATCTGAAGAACTACTAAAGATCTATGTTGAAAAATGTAGGTAGTGCACCCTGTTGTCCCTTAGTGTCTCCAAATGTATCCAAAATGGCTAAATTGTGCACTGCTGTAAATCATAAAATAATCATATATTTAACTACCAATCAACATTTTTGGCTCAACTTTTGCTCAAACTCAATCATTTTCAAGTGGGAATGACTATCTTTTAATCAGTATAGGGGGATAGATATCTATGGGTCCAAAAACCTATCCAAAGCCTACTTAAAATGAATCAAATATTTTTTGTCCATTATAAAGCATATACTGTACACATTCATACTCACTCCAAGGAAAATTTAACATTCATCGAGCACATACGCACAGTAAATTTGAATGCGTATTGTCCATGCCCTAAGTGACAAGTATTGCCCAGGGACATACTAATATGCCATAGTGTATATTATGTATGATAAGATTATAATAAAATAATATTCCACCATCAGGAAAATGCTGGCAAATGTTCTAGCTTCAGGGGAAATCAAACATAAAGCATGAATGAGCCACCTATGAATGCTTACACACTACAGTATGTGAAATGCACTCAAAATGCGAAAATAACAATATCAAACAATTTCAAAAACTAACATACATATTTGAAATATCACAAGCAGTAATACTTACATATCGAGGAGGAAAATACCCTCATGCATTTCCCTTAGGCACATTTTCCTACAAAATCAATACTATGGTATCTATGGTATCGTGGTAACTGTGGTATCTTCTTCTGACCCACTCCCAACATCCATGTAAGCAGGTGAGGATTTTCTCTTGCCATGCTGACGAGTTAGCAAATTAGAAAAAACAACTACTATGCCTCGGCGAGCAAATGTACATTCTAAGTTGTTTGCGTAAAACTGAACTAAAAAAGTGGTATAAGTGGTACAATTACACAATAATTTCAATGTTTATTTTGCATTTGATTGAGCAGGGCTTTTCACGGCTTTTTTGGATTACGATCGGGCTATTGTTGGGTTTATCTTGTTTCTATGACGGAATACAAATTTTTGGTGGTGAAAAAATATTTTTATGAACTGATTGAACTCACACATAGATGCTATTGTCCGCTGTGTCACGCATGGGTAGGTATAGTTGCAGGCTACGCGACAATAGTGACACTTAGAAACTCGAGAGTTGTCACAAACCGTGTACTAATAAAGCTAAGACGCATAGTTTTTTTGTTGTGTTTCCACTCATTGTTTGGTTGCAGGAGAAATTAATATCTGAGTTGAGCAAAGTCTTGGCGCTGGTGCCATGGGCACTAGGGGGTCTGTCTGTGCGACGGGGATAACATTTTATTGTCCAATCTTTTGTAAAATTACTTAATACATCTTGTGGAAGTGGACTAAACCATTTTAAGTACACATTTCACCACATATAATTAATAATAATAACAATAATAATTAACTCAAGCAAACTAGGTATTAGCCAAATAATACACTTTTTAAAAAATCCTTTGCCTGGTCTTGTTAAAGAAACCGATTCATCTGACAGCATCAAAGAAAGCACATTAAAATATATACCCTTCCTACGCAGTAGACTAATGCCTAAAGCCATAGGGACACGCTTATGTTCTGTGACAAGGCTGTCATATACTGTCACGGACATGGGGAATGTTGGGACAGGGCTTATCTCACTGCTCGCAGTTGTGTAGGGAGCAGATCCCTGCAAGCACAGAGCTCGGGAGACATGATTAATTAACAGAAGACCCGTGATCTTGCGTCAATGGCTCAAAGAGTGGAACCAGCAGGGGGGGAAGAAAAAAAGAGGCATATTGCGTGGAGGAGACATCACAGAGAGGGCCTGACCGGCCTGTCTGTTCCCCCATGTAAAACACAAACCCACCCGTTGGGGTGTGGGGGGCTTGCCAGACAGCACAGCATAAGAACCCAATACCTAATGATGAGCTTTGGATCTGAAGTGCTTTGCAATCACCTCTTCCATGCAAACCCGTTTGTCTAAAGATCTGGAACGGCTGCTCCACTGGTTCCAGAAAACATAACATAAAAGACACAGCATGTTCTATGAACCTCAAAACTGTCCGACATGCCAATGAAAATGTACTCTGGCATGTCACCCTTCAGGAACAGTAACATTACAATCCACATGCCATTTTACATTTCTTTAAAAAAAAACCTTTCTGCTATGGCCCCGCCCACTTGGCACAGCAAGCCAATTCTACACCTCATTTAAAAATGATCAGCAGGAAAGTGCTTATCAGTGGCCAGACACTCACGGAAATTAAGAACTACTTTCTACATTTATTATATTTTCACATTGACTTCATCATTTACTTACATGCCTTCACACAGCTGGATTTACAATAACTTCTTGAGGATATAAGCTTTGCTATGAGTCCAAACAAATAGATCCTCACAGGCAGCAACTTTTATTTCAATTTCATTGAACCTACATACATTAATAAAATATGTTGTGCCCACAACATTTGTAAGTTGTGTACGTTAAGCTTCAATCTTTATGTAATGCCAGAAGTAAGATAAGCATGTTTGGCTTGAAAAAATATAATATCTTAGCTCCTCACTCACTTTTAATTACTTTGACATTGGGCATAAAAGCCAACTGCACTGTAACAGCTGAGACAGTTTAAACTCAATGAGAACACTGAAACAGAATGTGTTCAGTTTTTTGATGCCACAGTGATTCTATCCAAATGCAAACCGGAGCCATGAGTATGGCTGCCAGGTGTTCAGCGCAGAACAATGGAACAAAATGAGCTAAGTTTTTGCTTTTTTTTCTTCAGCATGTAATTTGAGTAGTGCGACAAAATTTTTGTCAAATAAAGTGACTCCTGTTGAGCTTAGTTAAAAGACCCCAGATATAACACCATCCTGGTATTAAAGATAATCCCTGATACCATAAATCCAAAGCCATAAAAGTGTTAAGCTACAATATCTCTCTCTCTCGCTAGAAGCATCACTCCCCCTCCCCCTTCTCCTCCCCTTCTCTGTCTCTCTCTCTCTCTCTCTCTCTCTCTCATTGAAACTGGCATTATGGCAGCCAATTCCTGTCTTTTGTTTGCAAAATTTAACTTCCAACCTAAAATATATTCAACATCCATTAAACATGCAGTTACATAGTAGCAAATTGTCTTAAACAGCCCTAAATACATAGTTTACTTCGCCCATACAGCAGGAGCACTTTGTATCAGCTACAAGTGAAAACAAGGTGCGTAGAGAATTGATTACCTTGATAGTAATCCAGCGGCTGTTCTAAAGTATTTTGCATGATTAACAAAAGTTTAATAAGGATCATGGACAGATCATATTTTTATTGATCACATCTATTTTAGGATCTGCATCGATGTTCACTTCACACAGAACAATTTGAACAGCCATATTAGAGCACATCAAAAATCTGCTCTAATGAAAATGATTACCCATGGATTGTACAAAATAATTATATCCCTTCCTCTACTGTTGGGTGGCCCTTACAAAAACCGATAAGCTTATCAATAGTTGTATTCCAAAGATGCTAAACACTGGTCCGTAGACCCAAGAAACCAAATGAGGGGAGCTGTGCAATTAACTACTTTAATTGATCAATTACGTGCTGAGTAACAAAGAAAGACTTGCGGCCCTCCATGATCACAGATGAGGATCTCTGTTCTAGACCATTACCACCTTCATGGTAGGTTATCTGCCCTTTCTGTTTGTAATGCACAGCCCAGTACATCAGAGAAGAGCACTTAGCTTTTCCATTAATGGATATCCTTATTATTATACAGTATGTACACCACATATGAAGCATCCTGTTGTCTGCAAATGGCGCCCAATAATATCAAAATAAAAACAGAAGGCTAATTTATACCTCTCGGTTCGGCTGCATTGTATGTATAGCTATGAGTTCCTGGAAGACAAGCCTGAAACTTGCATTATTTTATATTAGCACTGCTAATATGAAATTATTATTTGATATCAGCACCAACTAGAGCGCGTGGAAATTTACCGTAGTATGAAAGGTTTGGCACAGCAGTCATTCGAACTCAGATTACTTCCAAAATGCTATTTATACAATCCGCGTGCACGGCTCCTCGTATCAGCAGAGGACAGTATTATGGATTTCATCTTAGAAATCCAAGAGGAAGAATGAGGCAAAAAAAAAACAACTAAAGACCCGTTCATTACTCTGGAAAGAATATGCTCATTTTCAGAGATTTATTGTTGCCAGGAGTGCGTTTTGCCTCGTTCGCGATGTCTGTGAAGTGAAGAGGGGGGCAAGAAAATCTCCACACCTTTGGCAGTGACTGTGTACAGATGGTTGGAATATGAACCATTTGGTGGCAGGACTGGAAGGGCTAAAATGCTATCTGGTGCTTGCGCGGCAGTTGGGGTGGTCGACAATGCAGATTGACTGACGAGTTTGATGTGTATCTGAGGACTGGAGGGTGGGGTGGTGAGTGGGGGGTTATTGCTGCTACCCCCACCTCAGGTGGCGACAAGTACTCAATGGGCCATCTGTGAGTGAGATTTATGAATACTGAAAAGGTAGAGGGGGGGAAAAAACACATTTCATCCTCTCTGGAGAGAGACTGAGATGGCACTGGATCAAAGGGATAAACCAGCGGTTCTGCCCATTGCTCTAAACTGCTCTAAGTGGCGTGTCGGAGACCCTAATTCCTGCCAACATCTGGGACATTTTGATGATCCATAAACCACCTCCTGGCCTATTAGGGAGATGAAGATAAAAGGAAGTTGGATTGCTCTTTTGTAACGCTGTCAAAATGAAGCGCGCTCTTGCTTCGAGTGACACATTCTATGCTTTAGGGCACTTAGAATCTCTAAAATAATAATCCAGAAAAAGGTAATGAAATAGAGCCATCAATCTGCATCCTCTTTTCAAGGTATTTCTTAAAAAATATTTAGTTTGAATAACTTACATGATTAAATAACACCCACATTGATATACAACAAACATGCTATAGTGTATGCAAGGCTGATAATATAGCATGGCAAACCCACAAAAAAGCCAGACAGGGACAAAAGATTAAACAGTTAAAAGGAAAAGGACGTTACCTGTGACCAGGAAGGTGCAGCGTCCGGCCCCCGCCTCGTTGATGATGTCACAAGTGTACTCCCCGTAACCCTCCCGGCTCAGGCTCCGTACACTGTACTCGGTCTCGTCCTGCAGGTCAAACTGTCCAGCATTCAGTAGCCTTGAACCCAACCTCCACTCATACCTGAGGACCCGGGAAGGATGGGCCCGCAGCACCCGGCAGGTCATCATGAAGGAGCGCATCAGCCCTTGACGGATTTCGGTGAACACTGGCTCCACCGTGGGCGGATCTATACGGGATGGGAGAGAGAACACCTCAACAAAGCTTTCCCTGCATTTTATCTGTCTGTCTCCAACAGGGTAAGACATCAATAGTTGTTACAAGGCTGATTTATTTACAATACAATACAATACAATACCAGGTAGCTTTATTTATCCCCTTAGGGCTTTGACCAAAAGGGGAGATTTTGGTTTGGTTTTATCACTTGACGGAAAGAAATTCCAAATGAAGGTGGTATCTGCTGTAATAAATGTCCATGGAAACTACTGTGCTTAAATCAAAGGCAAGGGTGTTCTTCAATAAACTGTGCCTTAGATCCACATGCAAAGAAAGGTCATTCATTTATTTTCCGTGTGGGAGCTATAAAAAAGATATTTTGCTTCACACCATCATGTCCCGGCAAGCTTGAGAATCTTTGGGATAATATGCTTAAAAGGATAATCCACGCAAAAAATCTATATTTCAAGATATTCTATGTGCATTGAGTGTTAGTGAGCACCATAATTCATTGGACAGTGACACATTTTTTTGTTATTTTGGTTCTGTACTCTAACATTTTGAGTTTGAAAGGATACAATGACAAAGTGCGGTTGAAGTGCAGACTGTCAGCTTTAATTTGAGGGTATTTTCACCCATATCGGATGAAACGTTTAGAAATTATAGAACCCTTTGTACATAGCCCCGCATTTTCAGGTATCAAAAAATATTGGACAGTTTAACATAATGTAGAATAAAGTAATAATTTTAAATATTTGGTCGCATATCCATTGCATGCCATGACTTCCTGATGTCTGTGAACCAACAATATCAAAAGACTCTTGATATCATATTTTCTGGTACTCTTGATATCTTATTTTCTGGTACTCTTGATATCTTATTTTCTGGTTCTATAACCTCTCTGCATTTGAATGGATCTCTATGGGAATTGGGGGGTGGGACTAGATTTACCTGTAAATGACACTGGAACAGTATGGCACACATGGTTGGCTAAATGGCTCTAAGTCATCAAGGGTCTGACGTATCAAACAAACAGCTTTTTCTTCATGAGGGATTTTTCTTTCTCAGAATAAATGTACTTCAATTAAAGGTTGGATTTTTCTCATTTTTTCAGTGTGAGATTAAGTGAATTCACCAAATGGTGAATTTTTTATAACCCTTTTTACTCGTCTTTACCAGGGGGTGCCAATAATTGTGGAGGGCACTGTATATATATGGTCCATCAATCTGCTGCCAGATATGCAGTAGATATGGATGGATCACTTTAAGGGTTGTTTCTCCTGCCAAATTTTCCTATTGAACTCTATGGAAAAATAAGTCAGGGGAAGAAATTCTTCAAGTTATCCATCCATATCTCCTGTATTTCTAGCAGCAGAGTGATGGGTTAAAGCTTGTTTTATACGTCAGACGCCTGATGACTATTTAGCCAACCATGTGTTCCATACTGTTCCAGTGTAATTTACAGATAAATCTAGTCCCACCCCCCAATTCCCATAGAGATCCATTCAAATGCAGAGATGTTATAGCATCGCTTATAAGAGTACCAGAAAATAAGATATCAAGAGTCTTTTGATATTGTTGGGTCACAGACATCAAGAAGTCATGGCATGCAAAGGATATGCGACCAAATATTAAAAATGATTACTTTATTCTATATATAAATGCAGGGGTGCCAATAATTGTGGCACACGTGGTTTCGTTCAAAATATTTCTTGATGAGGGATTTTTTTTCTCATAATGAATTTACTTCAATTAAAGGTTGGATTTTTCAAATTTTTTCAGTGTGAGATTCAGCTAATTCACCAAACGGTCAATTTTTTTATATCTCTTTTCACTCATCTTTACCAGGAGTGCCAATAATAGTGGAGGGCACTGTATAATGAATTTGTACTTGATTGGATTAACTGCCAATTTTATCTCATTTCAAAGCTATTAATACAATATATATAAAAATAATCCAGTTCCCTAATAAATGTTTATCTACCAAGACTTCTTTCAATTTAATTGTTGAAAAGTAACACCCTATACACAATTCATCCTCCTTTTTACCGTTTCATGGTCTTTGCCAATAGATCGTCTATGTAATCATCTATTATAAAGTGATCACTGCTTAGGCTACTGTTTTGAGCAGTGATATTGAGAAGGTATTCGGAAAATGAGATTAGTGGAAAAAATTGCTGTGAAGAATAAAACACACATTATAATGCATTTTACGACACAAAAGCAGATAGGCCTGAAACTGTAGTTTGTCTGCACATAAATATCACCTATGCTTCTATACCTTAATAAACTCACACCTCTGTTACCTAAACCTGTACAGAAAAAGTATTTTTATTTAATGACGTATAAAAACTGCAATTGAGGGAACACAACAAAGCTCTGCACTTTTTATGGAGACTTTTATTGTGATGGGGCGAGGTAAGGTTCAGAGAACTAAACGCAACAGATAAGGAATCTTTAAGAGTACCTAGAGAGATATGCCACAAAGCAGCTAAACCGCAAAGGGAAAAGGAGAACTAAGGAATGGGAGAAAAAACTTCCCGACCTAAGTCAAAACAAATCTACCTCAAAAGGAGGTGAACTCGATGAAGCGAGTAAAACAAACAAAAGGTACCTCACGCTCTAAGACAAAGAGCATAGTAGAGAGGTAGAGAAAAAAATGAAAGAATAATCCCGAGATACACTGGTGTAAACTTAAACAGAAGGACAGTCTGTTACCTAAGCTCTGTAGTCTAAGAGCTCAAAACAAAAAGGTAACAGAACGAGAGAAAGAAGGACAAAGAAAAGAGATAGGAGCTTAAAAGAAAATAACCAATCCTATCCTAACTTCTTTCTAACCGGACTTTCTGCGTTTCTTATTTGTACAACCAGAAAGGCAGTGACCGTGTTCCTATACCTTACCGACTTCGACGTCAATTAGCAATGACAATATTGAAGTGCAGGAAAGCGGAAATGCTGTGCTATTTATAGCCAACAGGAAACCGAACACAGGTGTGGACAATAATGACTGGCGAGATCCAAAAACCGGAACGGAAGCGGAAAAAATCTGATGGAGTGTCAGATGACGCCAAATCCCAGGACAAACCGCAGAAACAACAAAGGCTGCCAATAACCATGACATTTATGAGTTGGAGATGTGTTACAGGACACATTTTATGGGAACCTACCATTAATCTACCATTGTCCAGTCAATACATGTGATCCGGGTTAAAAATTAATATTACATTTTCTGGAGAAAGCCAACAAGCACTTGAAAACTTGTACCTCTGGAACATGTTTAATTCCAACTTTTAAGCACACACTTACCAACATGCCTCACAGGGCTTTTGAGTTTTTATTGTTTGAGCCAAGGTAAGAGCTTTTTAATATTCTCAGTACAGAACACAGAACAAAATAATAAAGAAAGAAAACCACTGTCAATAGCTATTGTGGCACTGTGCTTGCCTGCACATAAACTTAAGCCATAGCTTTACACATGGCGTCAGGAGAGGACTGAGTGGTACAGAACGCACGCTGCCGTCTTAAACAACCTTTCATGATAATTCACCAAAATTACCATAGAACAGACAACAGAAAATGCACATGAACTGCAGTCTCAACAGAGGTTCGAGGGTTTATTTTAGGCATTACTCATGCAAATAAATTATTCTGTCAGTGCTTGCTGCAGGCTTTTGTTTACAGAGGCTACATTTGTTGACCTTTGCAAAGCATTCAGCACTGTTGTTCAATTCAAATGTTGTACTGGAAAACCAGTTATTAAAATCTATGTCCACGTTTACTGCAGCAGCTGAAAAAAAGATTAATTGTGCCACGTTGGGGTAACGGCATGACACATGCTTTTGTGCTCCAGGGCTTCACCCCAACACAGTTTCGTTGACACATAAAGGACAAACTGATTTTAAAACAATAAGAGCAGAATTACGTCCTTTGAAGAATAGCTATTTGTACTGTTCGCTGTTGCCATTTTTTCGTGAATTGGTTTTAATTAGCATTTCTGCCAAATAGAGCAAGTGAAAGGCACAAAAAAGCTTTATCAAAGACAGTTGAAATTGATTTGATCAAATTTAGAAATGTTGCAGCTGAGCCAATGACCTGGTACAGTCCAAAAAGCCAGTGACAACCCAGACTGTGCACAATCGCATTTTTAAGGTTTTAGCAATACCACTGAAGCTTTACAGTCATGCTTTAAATTGTGTATACAAAGGAGAACTTTCCTGACTAGACTTCTACAGTTAAAGGCTACAGAGGCAGGTGCTTACACATCAAAGCTACAGGGAAAAATTACTTGACTGTGTGTACAATTTTTATTTATTTACTTATATTTCACTTTGAATGCTCTTTGCTTAGAGAAATGGAACTTTACCCTTTATGGAATAACTTAATGTGCTTTCACACATTTCTCCAAAAGTAAAGACTCTGAAAAGACTCTGAAACTACTCAAAGAAAGCATCTCAGAGGATTTGGAGGAATGAAAGAGTGAAAAAGCTGAGAGAAAAGCCCTGTGCTACAGGGTTTACTGTACTGTAGCAACATCGAAATCTGGTGCAGAAGACCCCTTTGAATGGTTTATTGTGATACATCATCAGCGATACATCAGTGTTCGGATGCGGAGGTGGCTTGTGACTATCCTGCTTAAATTGCTTCTAGATTCTGTAAATTAATAAATGCATCTGTCAATGCGTGGAGAAATGCATTAAAAAGTGTCTATTTTAGCATATTGTTGTTTGTGTTTCATTATGCTGCCGCCTTGGAAACGTCCTTGGGGAGCTTTTAGATGGACACAACATGGAGAGGCATACAGCATTTCTAGTTTTTATTTTATCAATCAAACGTTTTCATTCAATAATGCTCACTTTTCTGAAATTTTTATTATTATCCCTGGTTCTTATCCTGTTCGGCGATGTAGTTAGCTCATTGGGAAGATGTCGCAGCTAGGTTGCTTAACAACAAATACGATCTGTGCCAAAACTATCAAAGAAAACATCATACTTTTGACACAGGTGTGTGTCAAAATTACGAAGCAAAACATTTCTGATTGAGAGCAAAGAAATAAATAGTTGATTTCAAAAGGACTTCGTTTGGAACAAAATTTTCTATGCCTGTGCAAACTATGTGTTTTGTTTGATACTTCATACAATGTTTTGTTTGTTACTTTCGACACAAATCTGATTCTATAGCAAAGCAGGGATAAGCAACATAGCCGTGACATCATCGCAAAAAATTCAAACTACCTCCATGCGACGTAGCGACTATCTCCCACAGACGGAAAGTGACAGAGCACCTACGTTGGCCATATGTAGCTGTTCTCAGTGTGCCAGCTGGGTAGGCAAATCTCAAAATTTGTAATGAAATACTGAAATTAAGTAAGCATGCATAATTGAACTTGAAAATGGTTTACTTGGATTACGATGTTAAAGAACAATACATCAGAACTAGACCTAAGGGGTCTATGTTTCATTGTGCGCATTGTGCGCCATTGAGCGGATTTCAAAGAGATTTAAAGGTGTAGGCACCAGTTCTGTGGTAGGCACTGCAAAAGTGGAGAATGGAAAAGTATTCATATTTGATGTGAGAAATGTTTTCAATTCCTGGAACATCTGTGATTGTAGTGATTACAACATAGTACATATAGTACATATACAAAATACAATTAATTAAAACCACTTTAAAAAAAAAAAGATAAATTCGTTTGCAAAATCTTGTGGTAAATAAACTTTCGTTTCCTGGTCTTATGTCCTAAAATTTACATTCATAACTCTTAATTCAATAACTAATGTAAATGTTGTAATTACAAGAAATATTTGCCTCTCTATTGGCATTCAAATAGCATATGAAACTGATAATAAGGTCATATTTGGTCAAAAGACATATATCCACACATTAATTGCTATAGTTAATACGAGTGACTTTTGATTATTAAATTATCAGTATACATCAATTACCAGGTACCCGGTTAATACCACTTGCATGCACTGCAATGATGACATGATGATTTGGGAAATTATTTGCAATTCCAAGTCATTGTTCGTCAATCAACACAATAAATAATCAAAGCTTTGTGAGGGGAAGTGTAAGGTTCGGAGAATCAAACGCGACCAATAAGGATTTCTAAAAACGTATCTAGAGAAAGATACGCCACAAAACGCGGAATAATCCGCACCAGGACTGGGTTAACACAGGATAGGGAGCAAAACTTCCCTAGCACAAAGCAAAACAAAACAACCTCCAAAAACTGAGGCGATCTCGATAAACAGCGAGAATAACTAACATAAGAACCTCACGCACTAAAATAATTAGGCGTAACAAGAGGTAATGAAACTCAAAACAAAAACGAGTGAAGGAAAGGAATAGAAAAGAAAACCTGTTAGCCAAAGCTCTTGTGGAAAAAGAGCTGAACACAACTGGCAACAGGTAAAAAGAATAAATAATAAAGATTGGAAAGGAACGACAAAACCAATCTAATCTTAAATCTTTATAACCGGACTTGCTGCGTTTCCTATTAGTACAACCAGAAATGCAGCGACCGAAATTTCTATACCTTTACCGACTTCGTATGTCTACATAGCAAAGACAATCTTGAAAGGCGGAAATGCGGAAGTCCTGAGGTATTTATAGCCCGCAGGAAACGCGAAACAGGTGAAGGGAATAATTGTCGGGCAAGACGCGAAAACCGGAATGGAGGCGGAAAAAATCCGATAGATTCTTGACGTCGCCAAACGGGAAACTAAAAACGTCGAAAAGCAAAGGCTGCAAATAACCATGACAAGCTGAGGTAAAAACAATGGTAAGTTAAATTATTGGTAAGTTTCTTTTTCTTAACAGACAAATCTTCCTTCAAAAAATTACACGAGTACATTTTGAGGTTAGTGTAACGCAAATGCATGAAACACACAGCCACTCATTTAAATTAATAATGGGATGAAATCTAAATTAAAGATTTATTGTTTGAGCATCAAGTTTTAAAATAACAATTTAGTGGAAGAAAAGTTCTGAATGTAACCAAGGACAGCAATTTTGGAACCCGGACACACTATATATAATGTATTTATTATTTGTTTGCAATGCAACAAAATACATTTTTTATGTGAATACTTTGTGTAAGAGTAGCCTACTAGCCAGTTGCAGATGCGTGAAAAACGTGGGTGAACTCGGCTATAAAGAGTTGTGAACTTTGATTATTTTTCTCTATGAATATCCTTTAGTGTTTTGGCAAAGCTGGTCAGCAGCAGATTTACGAAGTATGCAACTTTAGTATCCTCTAGGTGGCGTTTAAAGCACACTGCAATCGGGATTAGCATGGGACTATACTCACGAGTTTGATCGGGACTAAGGCAATATACTCACGCTGCAATCGGGACTAAGGCAATTTGATCATATTCTTGATCAACATCCAGGAAATATAGAAAGTCTCAGGCACGCTGCAATTGACCCATATAGTCTAGTTTTCAGTATTAAATGTTTCCAAATAGCCATATATTTGTACTTCATTTTCAAAGGAAAACCAGAGGAGGCTTTCTTCTGAACATATTACTCCCGCTTCCTGAAAATGAAACAGTGACATAAATCCACCAGCAATCTGCACGCTCACAGCATGTGATCCGGAAAGAAAGATTACAGATAAATTATAATTAAAGCCGCTTTGTCGTTAGCAAGCCCATTAGAATGCATAATAAGGTGAGGGAGATAAATAATGTGGGAAGCTACAAACTGAGCTACCCTGTTGAGTGCTTTGAAGCTCAGAGAGTCCCTGAAATGCTTTTGCTTCTCCATGCTTGTAGCATCTCCCTCAGAAAAAAACAAACATGAAAACAGCACATGAAGGGGACGTCAAGAATTTGGGGGATGCAAGAAAACAAACAAATAATATTTTGAGTCTTTGAGCATAAGACTAATACTATGCTTTTTATAAGTAGCCTATGTATCTGATTTCACTCTCACTTGTGGTCTTTCTGTGCAACCTCTGTAACATTGAGAGGTATGGGACACAATTATTATCTTGTGCCCTGCTGCAGACTAATCACTTTTATATATTAGTTTGTCCTGGAATAGGTGTGACCCCCCACGTATATAAATATGTCATGGAATACTTTCAAATCCCTAAGGCCTTTTTTTTTTTGTAAAATCCTGTGACATTACAGAGTAGCCTGCTAATTTGCTACAGAACAGATAAGAACCTGGCTAACTCATGTCTGTATGCGCCACTGAACCAGGAATACTGGTGGTGATGTAGCAGTTGGGGAATAGAACTACTTTCAACTTTTCTGTGAGGAATTATAAGAATGCTTTAATTGTTCTGGGAGAATTTGCCCATGCTGTTTGTGTAGAATGTGATATATTGGAGATATTCCAGATATTCTTCAAGCAGTCTGTTATCCAAAGAGGAAGAGTAAAGCATTCAGTATAGATGCACCAATACCAAGGAGGTGGCTGATTTTGCTCCGGAAAACAAAACCAAACAGCAGCGAACCCACGGCAAGTGGCACCCCGGTCATTGTGTTTTCATCCAAACACCCTGGCACGTGCCATTGTCTGTCGAAGGATGCTGGCTCATAAATTGGTAATTAGCTCCTCGTTGATCTGAGCCCTGGCTGCACCACTTCTAATTCCCTCTGATCTGTGGAGACCAGCGCCTCAGCCTGCTGAAGATGAAGGAATAAACGCTGCGAGAGATGACATTGTGTTTGACTGATGCTTTGAGTCAGGGTGCTCTAGGGTGGAGATAAAATCTCTTGATTATTTTTATTTTTTTGCTCTCATTCTATCTGGTATTGAGGGGGCAGCTGAAATTAAACTTCCTGCCAAGGCTGAGAGAACTACTGCTCATAAAAAAAGCCTGTGGCTATGTTTGTAAAAGGTTTTTTTCCCCTGGTTTTAACTACAGAGGATTCTGGGTAACACATCCAGCGGGATATTTCAGTTATTCCAGTGACCCTTGTGAGTCACTGGCTGAGGTTAGGGCGGTTCATTGAACTGGAACGTGAATGGAACATTTCTAAATTCAGCGGGATGGAGGGTCGTTTTGCCGACAGGGGACTCGCCATTTTGGATCCAGTGCTACTCAGATTCAGCCCAGATTCACTGATCATTTGTATCGTTTGGATGGCTCAGCCTCTTCACTGAGCCCACTACATTAGAAAAATCTTATTAGATCCTTATATCTGCACTAAGTAGCTCTTCAGTTTACAGCCCTGATACCACTTAATTTCAGCATAATTGTTACTTTGCTCTTTGTTTCTGTGAAATGAGCCACACACTCCAGGGAAGTGTGGGTAATTGAAACCTAACACTGCAATGCTACCACACTTTAAACAGCATTATTGCCCCCTTTATTTGAACTATAACTGAAAAGTGGAACCGACATCTTGTTGTTGTTAACTAGTGCTAACTAATTGTAACACAGTCCCAAGGGTTCACTTCTTGTATCTAGACACATATGGAATTACTGCATACAAGCAATTTGTTACTAATCTGTTACTTTGTTATAAAGTCTCTGTAAAATAAAGAGCTACTAATCTCAATCCTGCTGCACCTGAGATTAATATACTCAAAAGATCAATTAAATGGCTGCAATTTATTTTATTTTATTTTTAAAGTTATTTTAAGCCACGTTTTATCCCAGATTTTTCAGTTCTTCTCACCATTTGGAATATGCAGTTGTATTTAAGGTCTACTCCATCGCTGCAACTTCATCAATCAATTTAAGAGAGCACAGACTACTACACGCACCCTCTGACATATATACAGCCGGCTGGTGCTTCTTTTAACTCGGCAGTTCACCAGCTGAGCTACACAGTTGTGCCAGATGACTGTTCATTTTACACAGCCAGCGCAGACGGACTGCTGACAGACTGTGGGTGCCAAATTGATTGCTCTTGCACGAAGAGGCAGGGACAACCCCGCTGACTAGAACCTTCGCTGGGTGATGCTACAGCCAATTATGTGCCACCCTGCAGGGGTATTGGCCCCAGTCATCACAGTCAATACTCAAGGCGAGACCGTCGGGTAAGCATTTACAGTGAGCGAATGCTAGCTCGATAAAAATGCATTTGAAACACTCACTCACAGTCATTGAAAATACATTAAAACACAGCGGATGTCAATGTTGTTCTTTTGTTGTGAATGATTGGAAAATTCTATACAAACCGTTTTAAAAAAAAACACTCCAAGTGAAATTGACCATTTACATATAGAGTATTCTGGGGGCAATTGTAACAGGGGGCAATTGAAACACCATAAAATTGCACCAATCTGAAACAAGCTAGAGCTGAGATTCTATCCAGCAAGCTAGCTAGTTTCATGTGTTCAGGGTTGGGGGAAATAGTAACAAAAAATAGTGTTACAATTGACCCCTGTTACAATTGCCCCCAGAATACTATACACTGCCTGGCCAAAAAAAAAGTTTCTGTTGCACCCGTCATGCATAGTGCCCACTGTACAAGCCTCTGGAGGCAGTGTTATGATCTGGGGTGGCTTCAATTGGCCAGGTCTAGGCTCAGAAACATTATGCAGCAAAAAAATTAAGTCAGCTGAGTACCTGGATGTACTGAATGACCAGGTTATCCCATCAATGGGCATATTCCAGGACGACAATGCCAAGATTCATCAGGCTCAAATTGTGAAAGAGTCTTTGGGATGTGCTGGAGAAGACTTGTTTCGACTCTCCCGTCATCAATACAAGATCTCTGAAAAGAATGAATGCAACTCTGGACGGAAATAAATGTTGTGACGTTGTATAAGTTTGTCGAAACAATGTCACGACGAATGCGCGCCGTAATCAAAGCTAAAGGCGGTCAAACGAAATATTAGAGTGTGCACCTTTTTTTTTGGCCAGGCAGTGTAGCAGGTTCAGGCAGTGATTAGTTTACTATTAAAACCACACATCCCAAATGATAAACTACAGTACAAGGCCTAACCTAGGCAGAGGGTTTCTCCAGCCATCTATCATAATTAACACAAGTGAAACATGGTAGAGGAAGAGTTGCTCTGAATGATTTCTCAAAGCGCATTATAACTTCATTAATCTCAATGCTTGCAGAGCAAATGAACATTTCTGACTTGAAACAGACATCCTGTCTATGCCAAAGCCAGCAAGGGGGAAACAAACCATCTGTATTATAGAATTTTGATGCCACTATCTGCATGGCTAAAATGTGTTTATATAACAATATTATATGGAAGACAGTACATTTAAGTACACAGAAATATGCGACACCCCCACAGTTTGTGATTACACATTTACCAATGGTCTTTGCAGGATAAACCTGCTGTAAAAACCTAACAATCTTTGTTTAAAACAACATGTCTGTGTGCAAAAATTATTTATCCATCCAGAGTAAGCCACCCAGCCAAAATGTGTACGCACGCATACGCACACATAAATGCATATCAGTTTTAAACAGATTTAGGTGATACAATTTCAGACAATCCTCTTACGCTATTGTGGTAAACAAACAAAACAAAAAACACCAATTACAATATATATGTATTAAAATAATAATAGTAACATTTTTTTGTATTTTATTATTTTATAAACATGAATGCAACTACAGTACCCTCCACTATTATTGGCACCCCTGGTAGAGATGAGTAAAAAGGGTTATAAAAAATTCAATATGGGAATTTGGGGGTTGGGACTAGATTTAGCTGTAAATTACACTAGAACAGTATGGAACACATGGTTGGCTAAATGGCTCTAAGTCATCAAGGGTGTGATGTATCAAACAAGCTTTAATCCATCACTCTGCAGCCAGAAATACAGTAGATATGGATGGATAACTTGAAGGGTTTCTTCTCCTGACTTATTTTTCCATAGAGTTCAATAGGAAAATTTGTCAGGGGAAACAACCCTTAAATTCATCCATCCATATCTACTGCATGTCTGGCAGCAGAGTGATTGTTTAAGGCTTGTTTGATACGTCAGACCCTTGATGACTTACAGCCATTTAGCCAACCATGTGTTCCATACTGTTCCAGTGTAATTTGCAGCTAAATCTAGTTCCACCCCCCAATTCCCATAGAGATCCATTCAAATGAAGAGACGTTATAGTACCGCTTGTAAGAGTACCAGAAAATAAGATATCAAGAATCTTTTCATGTTGTTCGGTAAAAATGATTACTTTATTCTATATATAAATGCAGGGGTGCCAATAATTGTGGCACACGTGGTTTTGTTAAAAATAATTATTTCTTCATAAGGGATTTTTTTTTCTCATACTAAATTTACTTCAATTAAGGGTTGGATTTTTCTCATTTTTTTCAGTGTGACATTAAGCTAATTCACCAAACGGTGAATTTTTTATAACCCTTTTTACTCATCTTTACCAGGGGTGCCAATAATAGTGGAGGGCACTGTATATGAGTTTATTGCAAGCTATATTTATCTTGGAACAATTTCCAGGCGAATTAAATATGTTTTCAAATTATTGAGTATTATTGCCCTATTAATATGCTTCAATTTGAGTTTACAATCCCAGGAGGGATACATTTCACCTGGCTTTAAGGACAAGTTAGTTGGGCCACTCTTGAGACAACATTGATAAACAAAAAAACAAAAAAAGGACAGATAGAGAGGGGGCATGATGCTGAAAAGAGGCGATGTGAAGTATTACCTCACAATAAAATAGCAATACGATCACAGCATTAGGAGAGCTTTGATGCATTTCTGCATGCAAACTGCTTGATCCTGTGAGTCTTCTTTGGATCCCAGCCTTAATTAACCATGCTCGCTATTGGAGTCTACAGAAATGAGTGAGAATTGAATCTACAGTGCCCACCAGAAATATTGGCAACCCTGGAAAATATGCAAAAAGGCTATGAAAAATGTTCATCAGCATGGTCTTACATGAGAAGCATCTAATCTTTAATTTAGGTAAAATTATTCAAAGAAAATAAAAATTATTCATAAAAAAATATTTTCTCAAAAAAGTGTCACAGAGCTTAGTTTGCTAGCTTGCCTAATTTCCATCCCGCTGGCGTGGTGCTTTGTGCTCAAAATTTAAAGGGCCAGCTACAAACTGGGCACCATCTTTTTATTGACTGGGCCCAACCTGAATCAAGCCTGATATAAAATGACAGAAATAGGGCCCGAAATGACCCGAACCCTCTGGTTTTTTTGGGCTCGGGTAAAGATTACAAGCTCTAACTCAAAGGTTGTGGACTTGATTCACAGCTGGGGTGCTGGTGTTTTAGCTTTGAACAAGGTACTTAACCTGAACTGAAGTGGGTTGTATGCAAAAATATAATCTGTGTAGATTTCTCTGGATAAGAGCATCTGCTAAATGTTGAAATGTAATGTAATGGTCTTAAATCACAATGAGGCACAGTCTGTCCTTAGATAACCATTGTTCGATCCCCCCACCCCCCTACCCCCATGTTTATCCCCATCCGCACCTCGGTTTAACCAACCAGCATCAGTTGTGTTCCGGCCCCACAGGAGTCACAAGTGTTCCGAATTTGTATGCGACTTTACCAAATCAAGCGTGTATCAAGCAAATGTTCTTACTGATTTCTTTTTGTGCTCCCCGGTGTGCATTACTAAATTAAAACCATGTCAGCCCCAAGTTCTTCTAGTGGTAAAAGGAAGCGAATAGTGCTCTCTATTTCAGATAAATTAAAGATAATTGAACGTTTGGAGGCAGGCGCCTCTGTCTCATCACTTCCTTCGGAATATGGTTTGGGGGTAACGACAGTGAAAGACTTTCAAAGAAACAAAGAGAAAATTAAGAAATTTGCATGAATATTTGAAGTTGGGGCTAAAGCTTTGAAAAATGAAAGGAAAACTTTTAGGTCGATCACTTGACTCCTTGTGTATACAACTAGTGTCTGTGTGTGAGAGTGAGTGTTAACATATGAATCTATGAATTCAAACATACAATACACAGTATGTACACACAGATGTTGACATTGATAGATGCACACGTGAATACATGTTATGTACTGGTCAATCACCTTCTTTGCGGCCCAATAGCTGATTTAACATTTTGTCTCTCTTTGATTTTCATTAGCAAACACGCCTTGGAAACGACTATTGCTAATTACCTGAGCCCTCTTAATCTCCAATCTAACCCCAGAAAGCCTAACCAAGTCCAATTTCCTCAGCTGGGTTAAGAGCATCTGGATAGAACTGTCGCTCCAGGAAGTGACATTGGTAGGGCGTCCACGAGCCTGCTCTTGTCATTCGCGCCCTGGCGCACCGTTGTGAGCAGGTGGAAGTGACAGGAATGGCACTTGACCTTTTAAAAAGTGCCGTTAACTCTCCCACAGGCCGCCACATCTAATTAGCCCACTGTACTCTGACAAATCCACAGATGCGCTTCAGGTTCCTCGCTGCAGCTAAAGAGACGGTCCATCGATTCCGCTGAGTCACTCTCCCTGTAATTGAATGTTTTACCATGTCACTGAAGCCTACGAGCCTATAAATGCAATTAACCCACATGCCCCATACTCAAGACACCAGAGGAGTGGACGGGTCACTAAGACTACGCGCAAGCAGTTCTTACGCTAAGCGTGCAGTTCAGGTATACTGGTGCATATATATCTTCCTTCTGTTCAGTTATTAGCCTTTTAAAACAACATCTATTGTGATGTTCCCTATATTTTACTTCACTTTGACCTTATTTTAATGTGGACATTACAAGCAATGCTGTCTTAGTGAGAACATGATTTTTTGTGATAAGCCCCTGTGCGTTTATTAGTGTATAATAAACAGGTGACCCTTCAATTGGGTACTCCAATAGAATTAATGTGTCTTGCTTTGGCTGATGAAACATAAATTTCCTGAATTTAGCATCCTCTGATGGTAAGATCACAAATACCTGAAATGTATGCAGAATTGTAAAACTGACATTGGCCTGACCTAGCCTTTTTGATTGTATAATTTGCATATAGTGCCCACCAGAATTATTGGCAACCCTGGAACATTGAAGTAAAAAAAGGTTATAAAAATGTATTTGTTCATCAGTGTGGATCAGCATGGCCTTACACTCTAAATATGAGAAAAAGCTAATCTGTAATTTAGGCTAAATTATTCAAAGAAAAAAAAAATTATAAAAACAAATGTGTCACAATTATTGACAGCACTAAAATAATTACAAACAAAACCTAATTGAAGTATATTTCCATTTCTACTTTACTTTTTTAAGCACACCTGAGTCTTTAGGAAATATTATGTGGTAATTTTTAACTTCCTGTTTCACTGGGGTATAAATATGAGGTGACACACAGACCAAAACCCCTTACTCGTCCATCAACATGGGGAAGATCAGAGAACACACACATGAAATGGGACAAAAGGTTGTTGGACACTAGTGTACTTTACCCCTAGGCACAGTGAGGAGAATGGTTTGAGTTGGTGGTCACCAAATCTCCAAAAGTACAATTCAAAAAACAGAATTTAGATTGGAACCAGGTGCTATGGTCAGACGAGACAAAATTTGAGCTTTTTGGCAATAAATACCAAAGGTGGGTTTGGTGTAATAAGAAACATAGTTATGCAGAAAACAGCCTTATCCCCACTGTGAAGTATGGTGGTGGATCTGTGATCTGTGAGGCTGTTTTTCCTCCAAATGCCCTGGGAACATTGTTAGGATACATAGCATCATGGAATCCATCAAATACCAGGAGATTTTAAACCAAAATCTGGCTGCCTCTTCCAAAATGCTAAAAGTGACTTAGAAAGACCTTTCTTCCTGTACGTTTGTTCTTCTCAACGAACAATAAATCAGTGTTTTGTCAAAAATTAACAATACATTGTTGTTAATGTACTGTAAAAATATCAGTGTTTTATTCTAATGTTTTTTAGTTTTTTTTCATAAAAAATGTAATGCACAGTCTGTACTTGGGAAGAAAAGGCACATTTCTCTCACACACTACAGATAATGATATTTTTGCAGACTTGACCAAAAAGATAATAACATAAAAGTGTGAATGGTTCCGCTTGGTCAATGAGACCAATATGACTAGTTATGATTAGTTAGGTTTGAGAGGATTCACACACCCCTGAGCCACAAAAACACATGTATATGAATGCAGTCTACAAATGCAGCTGGAACACAAAGTCAGAGTGACTCCTCTCGCCATTCAGGCACCTGCAGCTGGCACAATGAGTATGCAGCTCAGCTGGTGGACTGCGGAGTATAAAAAATGACAGCTGTCTACACGTGTTTTGTATGTGGAGCCAGCCCCCGGTAGATATGCTAGTCTGCCGTACCCTAGAATCAACAGAGGATGTTGCAGGCAAATACTAACGGGTATTACAAATTTGAAGAAAAAAAAGAAAAAAGAGAGTGCAAGAAGATGCCACTTATAATTTTAACAGAAGCTCACCAAAGTGCTCATTGGTGAGTCAGCTCTGAGATAAATTTCATTTTAAAACATCAAGTGCTGAACCTCAATGGATGACACCTAGTAAATAGGTTGAATTCAGAAGACATCCAGGAGGCACATTAAAAGTGTGATGCATTGAAAAAACATGCCTAAAAGCCAACATTCCTACTTATTCTTTTAAAATGCATTTAAACTTCACTCTTCAATACAGTTCTCCTTACAATGTAAAAGGAAAATATTTAGTTGTAATATACAGTATATTCATAACAAGAAATACAGGCATGCAGCACATCCAAAATGTATCTCTTTCTTTCTCTTACTCTCTCTCTCCCTCTCTCACACACACACACGCACACACACAGCCATGTGTACTCACACTGCACTATGAGCTCCACCACGGCCTCACGGGGCTTGACATTGAAGCCGTTGTACTGGCTGGTCTGGCAGCGGTACGACCCGGTCATCTCCCGGGAGACGTTGACGATGCGCAGGATTCCGTCGTAGCTCTCCGTCTGCATGTTCCCGTCTGTCATGGGCGCCTCCCTGTCGGCCCGGGACCACAGGATGATGGGCTTGGGCTTCCCTGAAACAAGGCACTGAAGCTCCACCGTATCGCCCTCCTGGGTCACCAGAGGGGACTTCCCTCGTGGGACCGTCAGGTTTGGGGGAACTAAGAAAGAGAAAAACAGAGGAGGGACTGATATGGGGCTCTAGCAAGTCAAACAGCGGAGTAACTGAGATGGCTTGCCCCTCACCCCTCCCCCCACCCCAGCAACTGAGAACAGATAGCAGTCTGCAGCATGGAGTGATAGGACATTTCTACATGTCTTTAGCTACATGCCCTGGTTTTGGATAATAGGGCATATTTTTCTTCACTGTGCTCTATGCCTGTTTAATCTGTAAAAAAATGTTCTGCATTTTACCATGCCCCACAATGAAGCATATACATTCCTAGCTTTTAGCTTCAGAAATCAATAAAATGCAAATGCAGATGTAGTAAATGACAAAATGCATGTATAGCGTATATGACAACTAAATCAACAACAACAAAAAAATTGCGAGGCTAAAATGGAATGGCTAATACAGTACATTTTCACACATAGCTGTCAAAATGAATGCTATTGATTTACTTCAGGACTTCATTATTTACAAAATGTGAAGTATGTGTAGATCGGAGTGTATCTTTCAACAAGTGTATCGAGTGTCACCATGGTGTCCATGGTCACCATGTCCATCCGGAGCTTGTGGTGTGAGGAAACGTGTTCACCATCACACAAGAGCAAATCTAAAGGAATTACTGAAAAATAAAAACATTGAATCTTTACAATCTGAAACACTCTATAGACAGTACAAATCACCATCTGTAACCTTATCAGTAATCCCTACCTCGATTATTTCATCGTTGCGTATTGGCAAGAATAACTGCATACTTTATTTCTTAGTTATTCTCCATTTGTCCTTCCAGATTCACTGTGACAATTTGTGTTGACACTATGGTGTTACTGAAATAGCAAATTACAGCATTCTGTTAATAGTTAGGATTACAATAATCTAACATCCCTCCAGTCACCATGGTAACATGGTAAGGATTGACTGCCTTAATTTGGTGCATCTGCTTGGAATCAAATGCAGTTCCTGGATGTTTGTTGATACAGCACAGTACAGTACATGTACATTTCCATCCCCCACCTCTGCTCATATTTAGTTAGTTAATCAGCCCTATAATTAAAGCAGGTTTCATACTTTTTGATAAAATGGTACATGGCAGCCTTGCTGTCTACGGACATTTTACTGCAGTGGGTTTTGGAGAAAATGCATCAGTGCACATTCATACATCTAAAGAACTTACCAGGCCAGATGTCTTCAGCCTAATTGCTGGCCTATATATATAGTGTATAGTGTGAATATTATATATACAGTGAGCACTAGTGACACATTTTTTAGAGTACCAGGAAATAAGATATCAAGAGTCTTTTGATGTTGTTGGGTCACAGACATCAGGAAGTCCTAGCATGCAAAGGATATGCGACCAAATATTAAAAATGATTACTTTATTGTATATATAAATGCAGGGGTGCCAATAATTGTGGCACACATGGTTTTGTTAAAAATAATTATTTCTTGATGAGGGATTTTCTTTTCTCATAATAAATTTACTTCAATTAAAGGTAGGATTTTTCTCATTTTTTCAGTGTGAGATTAAGCTAATTCGCCAAATTTAATAACCCTTTTTACTCATCTTTACCAGGGGTGCTAATAATAGTGGAGGGCACTGTATATATATATATATATACAGTTAGCACCATAATTCATTGGACAGTGACACATTTATTGTTATTCTGGTCATGGCATGCAAATGATATGCGACCAAATATAAAAAATTATTACTTTTTTCTACATTATGTTAAACTGTCCAATATTTTTTGTTGCCCGAAAATGGGGGGGACTATGTACAAAAGGTTCTATAATTTCTAAATGGTTAATTCGATATGGATGAAAATACCCTCAAATGAAAAGATGACAGTCTGCACTTCAACCTCATTGTCATTGTATCCTTTCAAACTCAAAGTGCTAGAGTAATAAAAGAAACCAACCAAAATAACAAAAAATGTGTCACTGTCCAATGAATTATGGTGCTCACTGTATATATATATATATATATATATATATATATATACTATATTCCTTGATTTCAGACACTAACTACAACCCTTTGAAGTACTCCTGGTTGAAAACCTGTGAATAACACTAATTGAATATGGTTAACAAACACCTCCACCAAAGATCTCTGTAACAGCGCTGACACAATCTGGAAAGCAACTCCCCCCTTTAATAGCTCCAAACGCACCATAGGGGCACACGAGCCACCCCTCTGAAGAGATTGTGAGAGACGAATATGGGGTGAGGCCCTTCCGGTCCAGGGTGGTTGGAAAGGGCACGGCCAGTTTTCGCTTTCTCCATTTAAAGAAGAGGCGGAGTACTGACCCGACAATTCACATGCAGAGAGACCATAACCCTTATGGAAATGTAATATACGGCAGTATATTTTAAATATATTGTGAAGATAATTTTGATATATTTACAATATACTGCAGTGTATTCTTTTTCCATAGGGGAAACGGTGTACAATAAATACATAAATATTTAGAGGAAACACAGGCTGTACATCTATTGCAGAGCAAGTGGTGATGGTGGCTAAGTGAAGCACTGTGACACTATCTTGCGAAGTGATACACCACAATTTGCCGCCAAAACACGGCGACCGATTCAACAGGACAGGGACTGCCCCACAAACTGCTCCTGCTAAATGGTTAGAAGCTAGATGGAACACCGATGTGATTTGCTTGTGTGATTTGGTGACTCTAGGGCAACTAGGTGCCTTTCCCGCCACAAGACAAGATATGCAGTGCCAGGATGATGCAAGACCATAACCTGACCTGAGGTCATCTCCCTTTCGTGTTTGGGAGGAGTTTGAATTAACCTGGAGGCATCGATTCTCACCAAAGGGGAAACAAATAGACCGGGTGCGTCAGTTACCCCAGCCAATCAGGAGCCGTTTCTCTACTCCTCCCTCGCGTGCTCGCTGGCAGTGTTCGGCCACCTTGCCCATCGCAGCAGGGTCGTCGGCTGCACGATGTGGCCGTGTGACGTCTGCGGGTGGCACGTTTTCACCTTTGTCAAGGTAGCATAGTGCACGGCTGTTCTGGCAGCTGTGCCCCCTCCCTCCCTCCCTCCCTCCCTCCCGGATGCTTCTGTGCTCTTCAGATCTCCTTTCCCACTGCGTCAGAAGAAATGTATTTACCGGGGCATCACTGTATCCTCATGAGAGGGGAGATTGTGAGGGGCCGATCACAGGGCCGCCGGCAGACAGGAGATGAAGGCGGGACTGACAGAAGGCTAGGACCCGCCTGGAAGAGGCTGGTGCAGGAGAAATCCAAACAGACGGCGAGCAAAAAAAAAATCATTGAAACCCCCCCCACCCCCAGCACACACAAACACACACGCGCACACACAGCAACATAACTGGAGGCCCACATTTTAGTTTCTTACCCCTCACCATCAGCTCTCCAGATATGGTTTTGACACTCAACAGTATATTATCTGTTGATAATATAAGAGAGAGAGAGAGAGAGAGAGAGAGAAAGACAGAGAAAGAGAGGGTAGGAGGAGAAGGAGAAAAAGGAGGAAAAAAGGGGCAGAGGGTGCCTCTAATATATAGCCGGTCACCATAATGAAATGGCAAAGTGATTATTTGGATTATGACACTGAGAGGCTGAGGATACAGTATAACACAATATGGAAAGGAATGAAAAGTGGCAGGGGCATGACAAGATAATGAGTACTCTGCCGTAGCTGCTAGCTATTCTGATTTAATTAGCATTGTAGCACAGGAATTATGATTACTGCACAGGCACACTATGCAGATTATACATTCAGATTTAGATGTGTCTAATGTACTATTTCACATCAGCAAGTTTGAAAATCCAGCGGTTCATAGGAAGAAAGAGTTAAATTAACATAGTTGCAGCTTCAAGTAGGCAGCTGTGGCATAAACACTTTATAAACGGAGGAGGAGTGAGGCGACGAGTGGGAAGTCTGACGCAGTTCGGTGCTCCGTGTTGACAGTGGACAGAGACCACAACACTGCATGTATGGAGGAAAGTCGTGGAGGTGGAGTTTGTGTGTTGGACTGCTTGATAACACTGGACATTTAATTAGTTTGATTAATGCAATGATTCTATTGAATGTCTTTATTTGATATGTTTGTTTGTGTGTTGTGGGTCTGCCCCACTATCTATGTCTTTTTTGTTGTTGCTGGTGGCTACAACTGAAGTTCCCTAAAGGGAAAATAAATATTCTAACATGTTTTAATGTGGACTTTATATAACAGAGTCATGGTTGCACAACTAGGATGTGTTACGTAGGTACACTGTTATTCTGATGGCATATTTTAATGTGAGTATTCCATTCAGCATTTCCTTTTCATTAGATGTCAAGGTCAAGGACCTTACTAACATCAGGAAAGGAATAAAATCACCCAAGGCATTCTGATACTGATA
Source organism: Synaphobranchus kaupii (assembly GCA_029718625.1). Lineage (NCBI taxonomy): Eukaryota > Metazoa > Chordata > Actinopteri > Anguilliformes > Synaphobranchidae > Synaphobranchus > Synaphobranchus kaupii. The sequence goes on from CM056381.1 coordinate 28,504,640, forward strand.
AAGACGTTCTACATGTAAAATTTTTTGATCATAATTTAAACACAGTGGCTTTAGAATAGCTAGGAAATTACTTTGCAAGCCAGCAGATCCCATCCCATAACTTCATGAAAAATGAACAATAAAATCTCTTTCCTTTAGAAAACTGCAATCCACACATTCTTCTTTTGATAAATTGCATCTTCTAAGAAATTCAGTTCTATATGTCACAGAGTCTCTATCTCTGACAGCCTTAGCTGTGTGTAATCAGCAGTTTTGGTCCTATTGCTTTCTATTGTCACATTTAACACTGGCTAATATGAAGATGAATTGTGTGCTATGATAGACCATGGAAACAGTGCCACTCTGAATTCTGGTTTGACTCTGCTTTTTAATCTTGTTGGCAATGCAGAGCAAGCCTTGGCTTGCATTTGTCTATTTGCAATGAATAAAACATTAACTGTGACCAAAAAAAACTGTTGGTAAATGACTCAATTCTTACAATAAAAAATACTTGCAATCTGTGCTTAGAAATGTGGGAATGTATGTAAGCAGTTTTGTTGGGAATAAATCACCTTATTAGTTGGTTGTCCCTACCCGTTTGCATTTCATGTTTGTTGCAAAATCTAAACAAGCAAAAGCTGAGGCATAGACCAAAAAACTGATTAGGCATTCACTATGTGTCCACCCTCATAGTCCCTTTTTTAGCTCTTTAAGTGCTATAACTGAACACAGCTATGAAAAGATAACATAGGCACTTAAAATGTGAACATAGACATATTGTATGATGGCTGTTCTGTTGTGTTCAAAGATATTCTGGACCTTGTAGCTCAGCTGTTGCTTCCCCTTCCCCACCCCACCCACTTCCTGTACAGACTCCTCCCCCATAACAGGGGCAGGCAAGGTGGAAATAGGTGCTCACCAGTAGTGGAGGAGATGTTGACATCAATGCTGATCTCTGGGATGCCTCCGCCCTTCAGGGATGCGATGCAGGTGTAGGTGCCAAAATCAGTGAACTTGAGGTCGATGATATCCAAGTTGGTGGTGCCAGCAGACACATCAGGGTCAGTCTGGGTGATGACCATTCGCTCAGAGCTGCGGAGTGGGCGTCCATTCTTCAGCCAGTTGAACACCAGCTCCTCTGGGGGCATGGCCTCCACCTGGCAGGAGATCTTTACCTCCCGGCCAATTTGGATGTTGTCGTCATTGTGGTACGGGTCTGGGGTGATCCAGAACCGTCCTTTCTTCAGAGCTGCCAGGGGCAAAAATAGAGGATTACAATTACAATTAATTACAATCCTTTTCATAAAACTAAATCAGCATCACTTTGCCATAGATTGTACAACCAATTCAATGCCTAATACTCTAATTCTTTCCAAGACCAAAACTCATCTCAACATACATGAAGCTGAGAGCGACATACCATTTTTGTTCACATATTCAAACATTTTAAGTAAATAAATGTCTTCCCAAAAGAATGCATTCACCATGCCCCCATCTCTATTACTGAGGGCTACACATTACAAAATAATGAGACAGTAAAATTTTCATAATGTTGTGTTAAATGAAAGCTCAAAGGTGAAATTGAAAATATTCAGAGGAAAGTGACATAATTATCATTTCCGACAGCATATACAGTCAACTGAAGAATTATTGGCATCATTCATGAACATCATTCATGACTAAAAATGATTGTACGAAATAAACAATACGCATAATGATTAAAATTTTTCGCTCAAACATTTGGGGAAACTACTTACCTTTACTCTAATAAACATTAGTCTTGTTTTTACAGTGATAGTATATTTTTCTGAAAAACATAGAAGCCAAAACTACTGGCACCCCTAACAAATATATATATTTTTTAAACAAAGTGGCTGTGATCAAATTATACATTTTGTAATTGATCTCAATCTCCAGAAACTGTATTGCTGCCTTTCACCATTTCCTGTTTCACTGGGTATAAATATGAGGTTGCATGCACACATGTAAAAATACTTTCCATCCATCACCGTAGGGAAAAAGCAAAGGGCATTCAACTCAGAAAAGACAGATGGTTGTTTATCTACACAAAACATGTAATGGATATATAAAAAACATAAACAGCAGAAAATACCACAAAGCACAGTCAGGGCAATCATCAAAAAGTTTCTGGAACAGTTGCAAATTTGCCAGGAAGAGGGCGCATGCGCATATTGCCCCCACGCACAGCGAGGAAGACGGTGAGGGGGGCAAAGTTTAGTTTAGAATCTTGGTTATCAAGTTTCAAAATCAACTGTTATATGCCATCTCTAACAACAAAAAACTCAAAAGAAGCCCTTACTGAGGGCTACCCATAAATTTAAGCGCCTAAACTTTGCCAATTAAACATCATTGGAACTACAATTGGAATCGTGTGTTGTGGTCAGATGAGACCAAAATGTAACCTTTTGGCCATGCACCATCGTAATGTTTGGCAACAAAAGACGACTGCATACAAGCAAAAGCACCTGATACCCTCAGTAAAATATGGTGGTGGATCATTGATGCTTTAGGGCTCTGTTGCTGCTAGTGGTCCAGGGGCTCTTGTTAACCCTCATGTTTTGTTGATATCGCCTATACTTCCTCCTCGTTGCTGTACGTGTAGAAATTATAATAACGATTTAGAACTTTACCATTTTTCCCCTCAAATATATATAATTTTTTGACCTTATTAAAACCCAGTAGACATAAAATTACTGAAGTCTTAATCCTCTCCTTTGCCACAAACTGGGCCTGCACATTTCAGAAAGGTGATAAAACAGGTAAATGATCATAAAGTATTATTATTCCACCAATTATGGAAATATTTCATGCTCCAAATGTTATATGGGCTGTACATGAACAATTTTGCTAAACAATTTTGTGGTTTGCTAAAACCAAACAACAATCAGGGATGCAAAGCATATGATTGCATTGCATTTCATCATATTTTATAGCTGGTGTCTCTGGGAACCGAAACACAGCTTATTTGTAATGTTGTGTAAATGACTTCTGAAACATGTCATCAAGTCAAAACCATGTTAAATTTTCATGAAAATAGGATAAGCCATGAAGTATAAAGCTGATAAAACAATGATAAGTATGTTTTTTGAGCACCAGGACCCCAAACAGAAAATAAGGGTTAATCTTGATGGCAGACTGAATTCCACTAAGAACCAGGTTATTTTAGCCCAAAACCTGGTTGCCTCTGCCGGGAGGTTGAGACTTGGCCATAGATTGATCTTTCAAGACAATGACCCCAAGCATACATCAAAATCAACACAGAAATGGTTGCGGGAACAGAAAATCAATGTTTTGCAATGGCCATCTCGATCTCCGGGCGTGAATCCTATTGAAAACCTGTGGTCTGAATTGAAACGGGCAGTCCACAAGCACAAACCTAAGAACATCAAGGGTTTTGAAATTTTTTGCTTGGAGGAGTGGTCCAAGATCCCTCCAGAAGTGTTCTCCAAACTTGTCAGACATTACAGGAAGAGGCTCAAGTCTGTATATCCTCTACAGGGGAGGCTTCACCAAATATTAATTGCAGGGTGCCAATAATTTTTAAAGCAATGTTTTGTGCATTTTGTGTATATACCATATATTTGAGCCCAAACTATGTCTCATTGTACGTGTTGTTGTTTTTTACAGTCATTTTTGCTCATTTTCATGAAGGGTGGCAATCATTTTTCAGTTGACTCTATTACCCGAGTGTCTGTATTATGAGTGAAAATGTGTGAACAACTTTGCTCATACATTTTAGCTTTGCGTCTTATATATTTTCTTTAAAATGTGAGTTGAGTCTGTCACATTAAAATGCTGATTTATCAGTTAAACACCATCTGAGAATGAAAACCATTCTGAACTGCTGAAGTGCACTGAGAGGCCTACCATCCCAAGGACCTACATCATTGTACCTTTACAGCAGTATTCGCTTTGGATTTTGCAGTGCCACACTTTTAACATGACAGCTACAAAACAAAATGAGCTGTGTGCACAAGTTTTTCTGAAATAGTCAAACATTGTAGTATTAAAGTGTAACCATGGTAATAGAAAGATCAATATGTGGCCTAATAATTAATATCTATAACATACAATTGAAGTCGGATGTTTACATACACTTATGGAACAGTATGGAAAACATGATTGGTAAAATGGATGTAAGACATCAAGTGTCTGACGTATCAAACGAGCCTCAAACCATCACTCTGCTGCCAGATATGCAGTAGATATGGATGGATCACTTTAAGGGTTGTTTCTCCTGACAAATTTTCCTATTGAACTCTATGGAAAAATAAGTCAGGAGAAGAAACCCTTCAAGTTATCCATCCATATCTACTGTATTTCTGGCAGCAGAGTGATGAGTTAAGGCTTGTTTGATACGTCAGACCCTTGATGACTTACAGCCATTTAGCCAACCATGTGTTCCATACTGCTCCAGTGTAATTTACAGCTAAATCTAGTCCAACCCCCCAATTCCCATAGAGATCCATTCAAATGCAGAGACATTATAGTATCGCTTGTAAGAGCACCAGAAAATAAGATATCAAGAGTCTTTTGATGTTGTTGGGTCACAGACATCAGGAAGTCATGGCATGCAAAGCCAAAGGATATGCAACCAAATATTAAAAATTTAAAGGCACAGTCAACTTAGTGTATGTTAACTTCTGGCCCACTGGAATTGTGATATAGTGAATTAAAAGTGAAATAATCTGTCTGTAAACAATTGTTGGAAAGATTACTTGTGTCATGCACAAAGTAGATGTCCTAACTGACTTGCCAACATTATAGTTTGCGAACATGAAATCTGTGGAGTGGTTAAAAATTAGTTTTAATGACTTCAACCTAAGTGTATGTAAACATCCGACTTCAACTGTATGTATAATTGGAAAATAAGCAATGGAAAATTAAACACAGGAAAAGTGATTATTTGCCAACTAAATCCTACACTAAGTAGTGCAAAGTCCAATTCCAAAGAAGTTGGGGCAGTATGTAAAATGCACATAAAAGCAGAAAGAAGTGATTTGTAAATTCTCTTTTACGTATATGTAATTGAAAACAGTACAAAGAAAAGATTATTCAATGTTTTACCTTATCAACTTTATAGATTTTTGTAAATATATGCTAATTCCAAATTTTATGCCTGAAACAAGTAGTTGGTACAGGGGAGAAAAAAAAGACTGGGAAGTAAAAAAAAAACCTGTTTGGAACATTCCACAGGTAAACAGGTGATGCTATCATGACTGGGAATAAAAGAATATCAGAGGACTCTTGATATCTTATTTTCAGGTACTCTTACAAGCAATACTAAAACCTCCCTGCATTTGAATGGATTAAGCTGTAAATTACACCGGAATAATATGTTTTCTTTGTACTGATTTCAATTAAATATATGTAAAAGATCATTTACAAATCACTACTTTCTGCTTTTATGCATTTTAAATACCCAACTTTTGTAGAATTGGGGTTTGTAGATGGCTGTAGTGACTCAGATCCAGAACTGCTCACTATGCCCAAGCAATCACTTTCCATGAATTTCCGTTGGTGCTCCCTAAGGCACACTGCCTATAGCAGAGGTTCTCAAAATGCTTTACCTCAAAGCCTCTTAAAAGGACAAAAAAAGCCCAGTGGCCCAGCAGTACACTTCTCTAAGGCAAAACATATCATATGCTCCTTGAGATACCTTGGTATTGAGGTAGTCAAGTGTCCTTGCAGAGACAGGGACATCAATTGCATGCTTTTAAAAAGAGAACTGAAGATACTATAGCCCCTAGGGGCTTAAATGAGGATTTTGATAAGGCCTCTTTCATAAGGAAATCCATATACTACTTGCCAACCAGTGTGATATAATGACCAGGTGTGAAACATTTTACCTTTTTAATGTAATGATGATATTTTTAATTAAGGTTTTGCAGACTCCTATTAGAAAAACAAAAAAGTAAGCAACCACTAAGACTACAAAGAGGTGCCTCTATATGTTGGCAGCGACGATTAATACAACAGTTGAAATCCATGTGCATATCAGAGAATGATCGCCGCACAAATAAACAATAACTCTAACTTTGTTTGTTAAGCTATTATTTTTGGAAACACAGTCACAAAGATAATAGGCTCTGAACAGGCCACTAGGCTGGTTTGAATGTTTGGGAGGTTGGAGAAAAGGAAGAAAATTAAGCCATTTTTTAATTTTGTTCTAACCGGTTCAGGAACGCTATCTTGCAGGAGGGACAAAAGAACAGAAACATTAAAATTCAGATTCTGCACGGAAAAACTATTTTGTTTTCAAGCCCTGGTGGGTGCTCAAAATGTTTTGCTGGTGCTCCTAACTTTTTGAGTTTGTAAGTAAAAAAAGTTCAATTTGAGCACTGTATGCGGCTTTCACATGCAATACATGGGCGCCCAATCAACCGTGGGGGGGGGGGGGTCACTGAAGAGCGATGATGCGGACCCCTAAATAAATTAACCCTCTCATGCCCTGGGCGACACAATCAGCAATTGTTCATCACCCAATGGAGCTACGTGTCAGAAAGGGCACGGTCTGAATTTGATCCGAGGCCGTGCAGCTCATCATTGCCTCACTAAACACCACAAAGACCCCCTTGTATTCCTTCCCTTCAAGGACCACCATCGGGGCCCCGGGCCCCATTTTCGAGACTCCTGCCGCACAGTATAGGGGACTTTTAAAAAAGTTTTACTTGATATAGATGGACAAGGATGATGTTTTTGTCAGGGAACCGTCCTGAGCCTCTGCGCCCTTCTGTGAAAACCTAGCACCTGACGAGTGAAGCTGTCGCAAGGGCTTGCAGAAGCCAAGAGACACAGGTAGGCTGGCCAGTATCCCCAATTTATGTATACTCAGGAAGCACAACCCTCTAAAGTTAACACTGCTGTTACCATGTGCCAAATCATCTTCATTTATATTTCAGTGAGCCCAATTTTTACATCAATGCACCACTCGGAATAAAGCAATAACAGGCCACTCTGCACTTCAATTAATACAATGATGAGGATGGCTTTGAATTGTGTCATGTTCCATGTGGCACTCAATGGTCACAGTGCGAAATGCAATAAGCACATCAATTACATTCACAAGGGTTTATTTGTGGCACAAAAAACGCACATTGATGTTGAAAAACAATGACAGGCCACTCTGCAGTCCAATAAATACAATAACAATGATTGCTTAACATTTTGTCACGTTCAGAGCAACACCCTATACTCACATAGCGGAATGCAGTGGCCATGTGGATTGCATTGTGAGGTCAGTATTACATTTAATTGTTGCAAGAAAACTGCGCACTGGCGTTGAAAAACAATACACCCCATTGTATTTCAGCATGAGTGTTGTTGACAGAACACGCAATGGAATACAATGCAATACCCCAGATAGCAATGTAGTGATGACCCAATGCTGGCCCAAACTTACCACTTTCATTGGCCCACTGCCATGGACGGTGATGGCAGGTCTAACTTTTTGAGTTAGACCTAAGGTATGATATGCGCCAGAATTGTATTTGGGCCAGAATCGAAATGGCGTGAAAAATCTTACACGCGGTTGGTTACTGTTGGGGCACTTTTGGCCCACAATACACTTGTCATTGCAATCGCCGACCCTTAACTGCCTAAACTCAACCATATTTGGCCCAGAATCGTCTGCTTTGTTTTTTAATTTATTTTTAATTATGGCGTGAAATGTGCATCATTATGTAAAAGCAAATGCAGATATGTATTACATTTCACAACGTGTCAATAGCGATACCATTTAATAAAGTACATTTAATAAATGAAGATCCATAGAGAAATTAATATACTCAAGTTGATGCTTTGTCTGTTTTGTTTGTCTTCAATGTTCAAATTACTGGCTGTGATTTGCTTGGAAGAACGAAGAACTGCACACCATTAGCTGGGAAATTTTGCACTTAGGCTGGGACATCTGCTCTGGTGATGTACCGCAATTGAGCCCAAAAGTTTAAACTGACACAAAACTATTGCAAAAGAAAATATTTTACACTTTCTGTTTCACCTTTTGTGTGTCTCCCGATTGACTAGCTTTCATCACAAATATAAAATATCTGTGATGAAACATCTAATTTTAGAGCCTGAGATAAGTGAAAGTTTGTGAAGTTTAAAACCTGTATGGGAAAGTGCCACCAGACTCACCCACAAAAAAACTGAGATAAAAAAGTTATATATTTTCTTACATTTTATACAGCTACCCAACAAATTATCCCACACAAAACCTTTGTATACAAAGTTGGTATAGGTATAGACTTTTGAAAGCATAACATGTTTATTGCATGTTTTTTTATTTAATCCCAACAAATTAGGAAGTCATATAGTGTCAAGATAAAAATATATATGTATAAAAATATTACAAACCCCAATTCCAAAAAAGTTGGGACGGTATGTAAAATTCACATAAAAACAGAAAGTAATGATTTGAAAATTCCTTTTTACATATATTTAACTGAAAACAGTACAAAGAAAATATATTTAATGTTTTACCATATTAACTTTATTGATTTTTGCAAACATACGCTAATTCCGAATTTGATGCCTGCAACACGTTCCAACAAAGTTGAAGGGTTGTTTCTCCTACTTATTTTTCCATAGAAGTTGTTTCTCATGACCAGAGGGACCTGCACACCAAATATTCTGACTCTAGGTCAAATGGGGCGTCGGCAGTGAGTGTGTCAATGTCAAGATGTTGTCACATGCACTACAGTGCCACCAGGTGTTCAATCTGCATCATAATTTAAAGGATCCAAGAGTTCAGCCATCCCAACAACCATACCAAGTTTTGCGATTCAAGGCCAAACCCACTCACAGGAACTTTCGGTTAAAGGGGAGAGAAAAAAAAATAGGATAGGTCCCCTAATAACAATGATAATCCAAAGATGGTAAATTCATATTATGGAATGTCTTTGTTAGACCATATTTAGATTACTGCATTCTGGTCATCACTATGAGAATGATATAGTTTATCAACTTTTAAGTAACAGAAGGCTTCATACGTTGAATTCGGCATGCCTTCAACTCTTCATGCTGAGCAAAACGAAACTAAGGGGGCAGTTCATTTACATTTTTAAACATGCAAATAGAGATTTTGAAAAATGGACTGCAGAGAATATTTCAGGCTGAGTTCTGTTAACAGAATACATGGGCATAGCTAGAAATTAGCAAAGGTATATTTTCCACAGGTATCCAAAAGTATTTTTCTACACATGCAGTTGTCAATATATGGAATATCTTCCAAGGTCAAGTTCAAGACCAGACTTGGCACAGTTTTACAGTAGATACTCTCTGAACAGTGGACAATAATAACATCCTAGGGAAACTCGAAAATTAAAGTGGTGGGGGTAGAAGAGAGATACGCCTGCACACTCAACATGAGTTATAGTACATAACACTTTCCTTTCTAAAACTCTGCATGTTTTTGACATTCACCCTTTTCCCGATAATTGGAACCACATCTGTAGGACTCACGAGGGTGCAAACTAGAATGCGTGTTGCCTGAAATACTCACAGCCATTTATTTTTCCTAATCTGCAATCTGAGCCACCGTTACTGCGCCAGATAACTGCACTAGAAGAAGATCAGTAGCACCCCATCAAACACAGCAGTCTTTATTGCCAGGTGAATTGATAGTTATCTGCAAACTATGTATCACCCTGCAGAACTCCAGGCCACAGGATTCCCAGATTTTTTCAAGTTTTTTTATTTCCACTTCCCTAAGGTTAGAGACATCAGTTTATCTTGGGCAGTTTTCCCATCTGCTATTCAGTCATCCCACAGCAAGAGGTCGATAGAGCCATCTTGTTAGTCAGTTATCATATTGCTCCTCCCCAGTAATCTACATCAATTGCCACTAATTAAAGGGAAATTCCACCGCAAAACTACATTAACCTCATGTAACAGATCAAGGCATAACTCTCCATTCACTTCTATGGGGCAGCTAAAACGGTCTCAAAATGCCACTTCTAGCACGTATACGACCGGGAAAGAAGCAGATTCTGTGAATACAAAAAATAATCAGTCCTCGTACGTATTTTTTTCGTGTAATTAAAATGATTTATAAAGTACTATTTTCTTCAATGTTGTTAGCAAGTTATCAGAAAAGACCAAAATGTCGGCAGGTCGGACCATAGATACAGTCAAGCCGGAAAGTCTCCCCACCCCTTTCACCTTCTCCACATTTTATTACGTTACAGACATATTCTACAATAGATTTAGTTAGTCTTTTGTCTCAAAATTCTACACAAAATAGCCCATAATGACAAAGTGAAAACAGGTTTTTAGACATTTGTGCTAATTTATAAAAAATCTAAATGTAAAATATCATATGTACACAAGTGTGCACACCCTTTGATATGACACCCAAAAGTGAGCTGAGGTGCATTTTGTTTCCACTGATACTGCTTGAGATGTTTCTACAACTTAATTGGAGTCCACCCGTGATAATCCACTGTAGCCTAGGCTATTTGAAAAACAATAAATGCAATATTCACTGGACAAGGTTTTGAACTTTTTTCAGTCACAAACCATTCTATTTACTTACAGGCTGTATTCATAGATAAACAGAGCTGTATTGTAATGACATCTGAAGCGCATTTTCAGAACTTAAATTTCCGTCTATTGCCGTGCGCAAGTTTTCCATTGAATGACAATTCACGCATTAGGTGTAAATGACAATTCGCGCATTAGGCTTGATATAGGTGTTATCAGCTGCTTTTTAATGGAAAGCCATTGTCCCGTACCATCGCACATCGCCTGGATGTTGATGGAGTGGGCTGAAAGCAATTTAATGTGCATGGCATTCCCCTTCGCTGAGGGAAAGGTAGGCTATGGACCCTTTTATTATTATGTATTTTTTGATATAGGCTACACAATAATAGCCTACTATTTCACATTGTAATCTTGATATTTTAATCATGCTTGTGCGCGCCCCTGTGTGTAACAGACAGGAGGGTACGCGCTTTGTGCACACGCCTTTGTAGACGCACTTATATGCGCCGTTAAAATAACATGTATACAACTGCGACATGACTTTAGACCAGGTTAGTGGTGGTTCTAGCGCAAGCGCTTTCTGCTGGCTCAAGATAGCAATACGCCAAAAAGAATCCTGGCCACTCCTCATCTTAAGACCAACACGCCCAAACAGCGCAAGAGTACATGCTAGTTAAACGGCGTGAGCGTTAGGCGTTATAATGAACCTACCGCTGGGTGTAAGATAGCAAAGACACTTGCGTTTGGGTTAGCGCCGCTTTGCGCCGGGTGTAAGATAGGGCCCCAGGTGTGAGCATCACATAAACTTGGTAAATGGCTTAAATGAAACAAGACAGGTGTACCATTTACAATACAAACTTAGATTTGTTTATTTTCATAATTTAAGTCAAAATAAAGTGCCACAAATGCAAAGAAACTTGTTTTTAAAAATTGTTTTTTTTAAATTTTGCTACATAAGTGAAATTGGTAATATATATACATTTCCTGTATCATAAACTCCATGTCCACAAGTTTTGCTAAATCTGAGGATGATATGCAGAACTACTAAAGGTCTATGATGCAAAATATAGCAGTGTACCCTGTTGTCCATTAGTGTCTCAAAATCTATCCAAATGGCTAAATTGTTTACTGCTCTAAATAAAAAAGAATTATGATATACAAATCAACAGTTTTGGCTCATAAAACTCACTTTTGCATAATTTTCAAGTGGGAATTACTATATTTTCATCAGTATAGGGGGTAGATATCTATGGGTCCAAAACCCCTATGCAAAACATGTCATAAAATGAATAAATTAGTTTTGTCCATTACAAAGCATATACATTTGCTCCTTCTGGTGGCTTAAAATAAAAAAACATTGATATCACAGTGTTACATACACCTAAATATGTTGCCTAATCATTCACTCTCGTACCTCAATAAAACATCACTTGTCCCTGTACTCTACAGTATGTATACTTTTGTCCTGGGATTGCATTTTTCTGTATTTGTAAAAAAAAATTAATTTTCCTATTCATAATGACTCCAAGTAAATTTTTTCCTTAATCTACCACATATCAACGCACAGTAAATTGGAATGAGCATTTGTCATGCCCTAAGAGACAAGTATCGCCATAGCCTATATTAGGCCATGTAAAAAAAAAAAGTTGTTGATCGTCCCCGCCCGACATCCGGAAAAGGCCCAGACGACTTTTATTTTTAATCTTTTCGTGACGATGGCCAGAAGTTGCAGAAAACACAGGGAAATCCTATTTCTAAGCCATTTGGATAGCAAATCGTACTCACACCGCACTAGGAGATCCTATCCGATCCACTAGGCCTAGCCCTCTATCGACCACCACGCAAAATTGTTAGAGCGCATGTGCAGCATGAATTTCAAAACAAAGCCTATCCATGACATATATTATTATAATTATATTGACCTATTAAATGTTTTATGATTGCTTGAACCTTGGTCTATACAGTATTTTATTGTTGTAAAAAAGGTTTTGTAGCCAGATCTGGTCTATGGTGTAGTACAAGCATAAAACCAATAACATACAATCAATCAAGGAACATTTATTGACCAAAAATACATGAAACATTACAATCAATATGAGCAAAACTGATGTTGACAGGCTACAATTAAACAGAAGCAATTTGGTCGAGAGATGCAATGTTCTATATATTCTGTCCTCTTTATTTCTCTCTACGGTCCGCTGTACCTCGTGCTTAAATAAAAAAAAATAAAAATAAAAAAACCTCCCTCCCTACGACTTTAAAAAAAAAAAAAAGGACGATCAACAACTTATTTTTTTTACATGGCCTTACATACGATAACATGAACATAAAATAGTATTCCACCATCTGCAAAATGCTGCCAAATGTTCTATCTTCAATGAACATCGGTAGCCTACATCAAAAATACATTTAACAATTGCACTACAGTATGTGAAATGCACTCAAAATGCGAAAATAACAATAGGGCTATCAAACATATTGGAAAGACAGTGCTCGAGTGGAAACACGAACGTACATATGTAGCCAGCAAGACCAACGGTATTTTAAACGCAAAAATACTTACATATCGGAAAAGGGAAACTCCCCTCCGTAATGCGTTTTCTATAGAGCTTGCGTAATACCAGACCGTTAAAACGAAAACTGCCGTTACGCTGGGCTGTAGTAAATTGTAAAAAGCACCGAAAAAGACATGGCATATACCGTAGCTAAGGTTATAATGTACTCTATTGGATAAAAAAGCAGACAATTAAACCAGAATGAGCTGTAATGAATGAGACAGTCTTACAGGGCATGGGGGTATTATGCGTAGACGTTTCAGAATGTGTAATAGCGGTATAAAGTGTTGTATATTTCTCAAACCGATTGTACCAGACAATAAATGACCACTGAATTTTGAAAGGAACATCTCGATGTGTAAAACCGATGGTAGGATTGTCTATTTATTTCATATTTAGTAGCATATATTGCTAGTAGAATACATGGTAGAATGGGACAGTACTTTCACAGTTTATTTTGCATTTGAGTGAGTAGGGCTTTTCACGGCTTTTCTGGCATACGATCAGGGCTATTGTTGGGTTTATCTCGTTGCTATGACGTTATTCTAATTTTATATGATGAATACATATATTTTTTGAACTCAAACATAGACGCTATTGTCCACTATGTCACGCATGGGTAGGTATAGACTAGGTGGGGAGTTGCTTGTTAAATGGACTTGCTACGGGGAAATAGTGACACTTAGAAACTCGGTATTCAGCAGAAATCGTCACAAACCGTCTACCAATAAAGTTAAAACACAGAGTTTGTGATTTTCACTAATAGTTTGACTGCAGTAGCAACGAATGTCTCAGTTGAGCAAAAAGGTTCCGCCGGCGTCACCTTCTACGCAAAGGAGTTAAACAAGTTAAAGGCAATGCTACCAAATACTAACAGTGTGTATGTAAACTTCTGACCCACTGGGAATGTGAAATAAATCATTCTCTCTACTATTATTCTGACACTTCACATTCTTAAAATAAAGTTGTGATCCTAACTGACCTAAGACAGGGAATGTTTACTAATATCAGGAATTGTGTTTACTAATGTCAGGATTAAATGTCAGGAATTGTGAAAAACTGAGTTTAAATGGATTTGGCTAAGGTGTATGTAAACTTTCGACTTCAACTGTATATATATATATATATATATATATATATATATATAACAATTACTCATATTCAAGGAAAAAGTACAGCATGCGGTAGACTGACCACCATGCCACCCCTTACACTTTTGGCTCAGGTGTGTCTTGGAATTGTGTCACAAAATTTGGGAGAGCTAACCAGCTCTTTTCATCCATAAAATGATGGTGATTGCACCTGGGACGTGCCAAGCGCATGTTGTTGTCCTTGAAGGAAGGCTGAGCTCAGAGCCATCCCAGGCCAGGTGAAGCCTTGCCAGGAAAACAGCCATCTGCTCAGAGAAGACCTGAAAAACAGACCAGTGCCCTGGACAAAACTCCCATGGGCAGGGGTTTACACGCATGCAATAGCGCCAACTCTCTGAACTGCAGGATGCCTGAGATATCATTCAATCAGAGAATATGATACTACTCTGATTTTGTATAATTCAACAGATACAGAAATGCAAAACAGCCCAAGATATTCTTAAACCTCCACGCGCATAATGAGTTTGTCATAAAATGGTGGATTCAGTTTAGTCAGTTTAAGGGCATATGCAATTCAATAAAACCAGGCCTGGAACTATGGGGGTGCATTGCATTGCACCCCCTGGTGGACGTCAGTGCACACCTAGTTGTCTCCGTAAATCTACATAGTATTTTAGTTTTTTTTTTTTGTTTCTTTTTGTTTTGCATGAAATAAATGTGTGTGTGGGTGTGTGTAAGTGTGTGTGTAAAATAATATTGGAGATCTTGTAGACTAGTTTTGAGAAGGACTCTAATATCCAATGACATTTGAGTATTGACTTTTAAAAATATTGCCCGCAGGGCGCACTGACTGACCCGTGTAGCGTACAATTCTTCCCAGCGTATAATCTGTCCCACTTCCGAGTCCGTTGCTTGACTGTACATCTCGCTAGCTACTAGCACCTAGCACTGAACTGTGTCAATTATACGATCTATACTAGCCAGCCATCTACAAGTGGTTTGATAATTTAATGCTATGTAGGGTAGCAGGAATGCTATCTACGGACTATGGATAGGTTCAAAAAGATTTGCGCCAAAGTTCTAGCTAGTTAGTAATACATTCGGGGCATCTACGGCAATGTGCAAGAACTCATTCTCGACACTGACCAATGTATTCAGCCAACACAGAAGAAGCATGTTGCATACACGGAAAGCCCAGCTGATTCAGCTGGCATTCGAGAAATTTTGTGATGAATGGAAGGAGAGGCTGCTTCGGAGATTCATTCCAACATCAAGGCGATTGCAGTTCTACTGAGTCAAGGTAAACTGACGTTAAGCTGCCCGTGATGCTGTTATCTACATGTGTAACATTATTTCTGTTGAAAAGTTGGATGACTTGTCTATTATTAATTAGCTGGTTTAGTAGAAAATAATCAGGGTCCTGTATAACCTATTATTGACACCATTCTATCTGTATCTAACTGGTATCTATATGGTAAAGTGATTGTTTAAGTGTGTCCGCTTTTCTGAGCTCTGTGTTAGTTGTTGTTTGTTGTGGTGTAGTAGCGCACTCATGTGGCACAGTGAATTATCAATTAACATTGGATTTGAAATGGAACAGTGACTATGAGGTTAAAGTGCAGACTTTCAGCTTTAATTTGAGGGTTTTTATATACATATTGGGTGAACCATGTAGCAATTGTAGCCCTTTTAATACATAGTCCCCCCATTTTAGGGGACGAAAAGTAATTGAACAAATTAACATAAACTTAAATAAAGTCCACATATTTAATATTTGGTTACATATCCTTTGCATGCCATGACTTCCTGATGTCTGTGACCCAACAATATCAAAAGACTCTTGACATCTTATTTTCTGATACGCTTACAATAGTTACTATAACCTCTCAGCATTTGAATGGAGAGTGCATCTTGCTGCGTCGTGGATCGTCTAGGCTACACTCGGATTCAGATAAGCGTATCTTTTTTCATTGGTTTCAGCTATTATTAGTTAATTGAACAGATTGGAGTCACTCAGTAGCTTAGTTTATTTAGAATTGTTTGCAGTCAGCCGGTAGCTTGCTCGCTGTAAATGGGCTAACTACCTGTCTTTTGTGTTGCTAATTAGACCTAGTTGGAACCAGATTCACCTGTGTGTATTAGCCCTGCAAGCAGTCCTACCTGCTCGACCCTCATCAGTCCAGCTTCAGAACCGGGCACTCTACTGAAACTGCGCTCCTGGCTGTGACGGAGGCACTCGCTACTGCTAGAGCCTCCTCCCTCTCCTCCGTCCTGATTCTCCTTGACCTGTCTGCAGCGTTCGACAGTCAAGCACAAACCCCTGATCTCCACACTGGCTGAGATGGGCATCTCTGGAACTGCTCTCTTAGTTTACATCCTATCTCACAGATAGATCCTACCAAGTCTCCTGGAAGGGCTCTGTCTCTGCACCTCATCCACTTTTTACAGGGGTCCCACAGGGATCTGTACTGGGTCCACTGCGGTTCTCCATTTACACTAAGTCTCTTGGTTTGGTTATTAATTCACATGGCTTCTCTTACCATAGTTATGCTGATGACAATCAACTCTTCCTCTCTTTCCCTCCCTCTACCCCACAGGTTAAGGAGAGGATATCTGCTTGCCTGGCTGACATCTGTGTGGATGTCTAAGCCATCACCTGAAGCTCAACCTCGACAAGACTGAGCTGCTCTTCATGTCATAAAAGACCTGTCCATCACCGTCGACGGAACCATGGTGACCGCCTCCCGCTCTGCAAGGAACCTGGGGGTGGTCCTGGACAACCAGCTGAACAATCAGGGAAACGGCATGGTCCTGCAGGTTCCTCCTGTACAACATCAGGAGGATTCGGCCATACCTGACCACATACTCCACCCAGCTTCTTGTCCAGACCATGGTCACCTCACGTCTGGATTACTGCAACTCCCTTCTCCCAAGCCTACCAGCCTGCCCCATTCTGCCACTACAACTGGTCCAGAACGCAGCTGCTCAGCTTGTGTTCAACCTCCCGAAGTTCTCACACGTCAGCCCCCTGCTGAGGTCACTCCACTGGCTGCCCGTCGCGGCCAGGATCAGGTTCAAAGTTCTGACCCTGGCCTACATTGTAGCCAAAAGGTCAGGCCCCTCCTACCTACAGGACTTAATCCAGCACTACGCTCCTGCTCGACCACTTCGCTCTGCTGCTGCACTTCCCTCCCTCCATATTAACGGCTTTTGCTCATCCCGACTGCGGAGCTTTTCCACCCTAGCTCCCCAGTGGTGGAACGAACTCCCTGCTCTCAGCTCAAACACTGTCTGTTTTCTGTCGTGGTCTGAAAACACACTTTATCAGACTTCACCTCGACTAAACTACCTATCTAGGGCCAATTCTATAGTACTTGCTTCCTGTTTTTTTTTTGCTTGTTTTCTATTTCATTTGTGTTTTCTGCTATTTTATAGTTCAGAATGTATAGCTGACTGTGTACTATACTCTATGTTCATTACTAGGGATAGCTCCTACGTTGTGAGAAAGTTGTGCTTTGTCAGATCTTCTTTGTAGTCACATCAATGACCTTCAATATGCATTTATTGTACGTCGCTTTGGATAAAAGCATCTGACAAATAATTGTAATATAATCTCTATGGTCTAGATTAAGCTGTAAATTACACTGGAACAGTATGGAACACATGGTTGTCTTCAAGGCTCTGAGGTATCAAACCATCACTCAGCTGCCAGATATGCAGTAGATATGGATGGATCACTTTAAGGGTTGTTTTTCCTGAATCATTTTCTTATTGAACTCTTATTTTTCTATGGAAAAATAACTCAGGAGAAGAAACCCTTAAAGTGATCATCCATATCTACTGCATATCTCACAGCAGAGTGATGGTTTGAGGTTCGTTTCATACCTGACTCTTGATGACTTACAGCCATTTAGCCAACCATGTAATCCATACTGTTCCAGCGTAATTGACAACTTAATCTAGACCCCCCCCCCCCATTCCCATAGAGATCCATTCAAATGCAGAGCGGTTATAGTAACTCTTGTAAGCGTATCAGAAAATAAGATATCAAGAATCTTTTGATGTTGTTGGGTCACAGACATCAGGAAGTCATGGCATGCAAAGGATTATGTAACCAAATATTAAACTTAAATAAAGTCCTCATATTTATGTTAATTTGTCCAATTACGTTCCGCCCCCTAAAATGGGGGGGGACTATGTATAAAAAGGGCTACAATTTCTACACGGTTCACCCGATATGTATATAAAAACCCTCAAATTAAAGCTGAAAGTCTGCACTTTAAGCTCATAGTCACTGTTCCATTTCAAATCCAATGTTCTGGAATACAGAGCCAAAACAACAAAAATTGTGTCACTGCCCTCAGACTTTTCGTCCTCACTGTATCACACGCTTTTTGTGCCCCCCCTGGATTCCAATTACACCCCTCGGTATTTTCATCTAGCGCCGGGCCTGAATAAAACACTCCTGATTAATCCACTATTAACCTTATCTCAATAGCAGCTACTTTCAACACAGTCAATATAAGGCTTTGAAGTCAATGAAAATTAGTTTTCATGGAATAATCGACAACCATGCCTCCAACTGATTGGTCAAACCACTGTTCAAAATACCAGCCTTATATGCTAAAAGCTCTGGGTCACTCATTTTCAAGCATGCTAAATTCAGTTCACTGTTTTCGGTTAACACAGGGGGCCCTATCTTGGCGATCTTGGCGCTTAGTCTAAGCGCATGGCGCTAAGTCCATTTAGGGCGTGTCCAAGTCCACTTTTGCTATTTTAACGGCGTGTTTTTTTGGCGCTAAGCACGGCGCATGGTGCAACTGGGCTGAACCTAGTCGCTTCATTAATTATAGGTGTGTCTTGGGCGTGACATTCAATAAACCAATCAAAATGTCATATCCCATTCCCTTTAAAAGCCTGCTTTTCCACCTTGGCGGATTGCTTATGATGGCAAAACAGACATGCTCGTGCGTGTTTAGTGTGATCAAGGAATAGGCTAAATGGAGTATGATCAATGTTATTCGGACTAACCATTAGCCTATGAGTTCCCGGTAATTCCAGACAGGGCTGTTATTTTACAAAATATGTGCGGTTAAATTTCGTTAAAAGGACCTGCAACAGCTGAGAATAAGCTATCAATGGCTTCAGTCTCACCTTAGAAAACGCCAAATTAGCCTGCTTGTTCAGCGAATTTCGTTTGATTATGCAATGAAAGTGTCAAACATCAATTCCAAGAGGCTGTTCTCGAAGTTCAAGCTTCATCCAAAGTTCATTAGGCTACCTGCATAGTAGGCTAATATTGATTAATAACATACATACCGTTATTTTGCCTTAATGATGACACTAAATAGCCATACAATAAAGCTGTCAGGTTCGCAACCCATAAGTTCACGCATATTTCCCCTTGTTTAATAATGTCCTGTTTATGGAAATGTGACCAACCTGTTTTACTCGTAGCGTAATCCTTTAAAACAATCCGTTAAACGTGCAGAGAATGGCATTAAAATTAATTGTGAATTAATTGTGTAACGTGCTGCAAATTTGTTTTAGTTTCTAATTAGACGCTTAGTTCTCTTTAAAATCGTTTTGTTCAGTTAAGGAATAACGGGTGAAATCAGCTGGGTTTTAAACGGTGAGAGTATGGAAACCTGGTCACTGTCATTTAAAAAAATATGAAGGACGAAGAATAGCTAAGGTTACAATTTAGTTAACATGGTGACATCTCCGTTTTTTAACCATAGGCTATCGAAAAAAACCTTATGCACAGCGAATTCGCTGTAGCCTAGGCTATTTGAAAAACAATAAATGCAATATTCACTGGACAAGGTTTTAAACTTTTTTCAGTCACAAACCATTCTATTTACTTACAGGCTGTATTCATAGATAAACAGAGCTGTATTGTAATGACATCTGACGCGCATTTTCAGAACTTAAATGTCCGTCTATTGCCGTGCGCGAGTTTTCCATTGAATGACAATTCACGCATTAGGTGCAAAGACAATTCGCGCATTAGGCTTGATAGCTATAGGTGTTATCAGCTCCTTTTTAATGGATAGCCATTGTCCCGTACCATCGCACATCGCCTGGATGTTGATGGAGTGGGCTGAGAGCAATGTAATGTGGCATTGTTTCCCTTCGCTGAGGGAAAGGTATGTGGACCTATGGAACCTTTTATTATTATGCATTTTTGATATAGCCTACACAATAATAATATTTCACATTGCGATCTAGATATTTTAGTCATGCCTGTGCACGCCCCTGTGTGTAACAGACAGGAGGGTATGCGCGTTGTGCACACGCCTATGTAGACGCACTTATATGCGCCGTTAAAATAGCATGTAAACAACTGCGACATGACTTTAGACCAGGTTTTTGGTGGTTCTAGCGCAAGCGTTTTCTGCTGGCTCAAGATAGCAATACGCCAAAAAAAATCCTGGCCACTCCTCATCTTAAGACCAACACGCCCAGTTCACTAATGATGGCGCAAGAGTTACGCCGTCAAACATGCTAGTTTGACGGTGTAAGCGTTAGGCGTTATTATGGACCTAGCGCCGGGTGTAAGATAGCAAAGACACTTGCGTTTGCGTTAGCGCCGCTTTGCGCCGGGTGTAAGATAGGGCCCAGGGAGTCAAAAAATCTAACCGTGGGAAAAGAGAGACTGTTGCTACCTCACGATGCCTTTCTACCATTCTCTTAAATAAAAAAAGCAGAGTTGCTTCATTGGTTTCATTTGATTACATGAAAAAATCACTAGAACAAGGTTAACGCCACATGTGTACATTACAAATATAGCCGTCATCTTAATCTACACATTTTAAAGACACGGGGGCCTCATTGACTACCTGCAAGCTATTTTGTTCATGACAGACATGTACAGTTGAGGACAAAAATATTGGCCCCCCCTGTAAAGATGAGCAAAAAGGGTTATAAAAAATTCACCGTTTGGTGAATTAGCTTAATCTCACACTGAAAAAACAATAAGAATCCAACCTTTAATTGACGTTAATTTATTATGAGAAAAAAAAAATCCCTCATCAAGAAATAATTATTTTTAACAAAACCACATTGGCCACAATTATTAGCCCCCCTGCATTTATATATAGAATAAAGTAATAATTTTTAATATTTGGTCACATATCCTTTGCATGCCATGACTTCCTGATGTCTGTGACCCAACAACATCAAAAGACTCTTGATATCTTATTTTCTGGTACTCTTACAAGCAATACTATAACATCTCTGCATTTGAATGGATCTCTATGGGAATTGGGGGGTGGGACTAGATTTAGCTGTAAATTATGCTGGAACAGTATGGAACACATGGTTGACTAAATGGCTGTAAGTCATCAAGGGTCTGACGTATCAAACAAGCTTTAAACCATCACTCTGTTGCCAGATATGCAGTAGATATGGATGAATAACTTGAAGGGTTTCTTCTCCTGACTTATTTTTCCATAGAGTTCAATAGGAAAATTTGTCAGGAGAAACAACCCTTAAAGTGATCCATCCATATCTACTGCATATCTGGCAATATTACTTTTCCTCACCACACATTGTTAGTTTGTTTTTTTATGTTGAAGAACATCAAAATAAAAAAATACCTACCAAATGGTCAAACGTAGAGCAAGCTTACTTTTTTTCCCCACAAAAACAAGGCTGGTACTAAGACGATGTAAAAGGATACACTAAGCTAAGAGGGTAAGCCTTTTCAAGGAGAATTCACCGTTTTGAGTGCCTTTGAATTTAACAAGCTCTCATGGGACTAGAGAACCCCTGTTTATTGTGAACTACCACTCTCCATGATGATCCGATTCAAGAGTCAATCAATTACTTTAAAGTGGCAGCATGTCATTAAAGCACCTCCTGGGTTTTTTTTTTACAAAAGCTTCAGAGATGGTAAACAAGTTTAGCATAGAAAGATTTGAGAGCAAAGAGCTCATTTGGAACTGGTAAGGGACCTTCCTTCCAAAGTACTTTGTCCCCAAATTTCAACTGAAGAGGTTTATGTCATAATTACTGAACCTCCATTTCACAGAAAACCACTGGTCTGCAACATAATTTTCCAACGGGCACAAATTCATTCCAAGTCAGAGGCAGATATGAAAAACACGTAACTGGGCTACCAATTCTGTGTGAATGCACACACATACACAGCAAAGCTAATAATGTTAGCTGCTGCACACCAGTTCACTTGATTAATTATGATGGACTTTTGTTACATATTGCAAGCTGTTCGGCAGTAAATTAAATTAACATGAAAATAGTACACATTTAGGCTACAGTGCTAATCTAGGTATGATAATAGTAGGATGGTGCAAATCAACTCCCACACATAACTTGTGACATTCTTTTTCAGTTAAAAAAGGTCTAAGAAAGTGTTTAGTCTGTACAATGAATCCATAAATTGTGATTTAAAAAAGAAAACTTGCGCAGAATTGTAACAATGTGAGTTCACAATCAAAACAGATGTAAACATATGTCGAGAGGTGCACTCACATTAAAAGTGCAAATAGAAATCTCTAAAATAAAAACTACAAAAGGAAAATCCATTTCTAGCAGCCAACATTGTCTATTGACAACAGAAGACATGTTTTTAATTGAATGTTTGATTGCAAGCATTTAAAGCACACCAATCAGCTGTAAGCGGAATTTTTGGACAGCGTCCTGCAGGGGGACCATGATTTTGTGGGGGAACCGAACTTGATTAAACATTTCGTTGGACAGTGGAGGATCGATAGACATTTGTATTCCAAATGCACTGTTTTGTGTTCCCTCCTCTGAGAACATGTGTTTGGTAGTGTCTTCAGACTAATCAAGGGGCAAGTCGAGGCTTGCCACCATTTTCAAAGTAGTCATGCTCCCATTGACCTAGAAAATAATGTTTATTCATACCAGTTCTCTTTTCAGCTGGTGGAGCAACGGTACCTCAGGTGCTTCCTCCAAGCAATTTAAGCAGCTGTGTCATTTAAAATGATCTACTCTTCCGGTTCCTCTAAATCATATTTCTTTTTTAGCAGCCACCAGCCCATACTTCTATTGTTCCAACAGCCTATCAATCACATTATTAACATGTGTACAGCCCTCTGTGAGAAACTCAAACAGAGGTTTGCATTCATGATTTACATGATTAGTAATTTCAGTGGTGGAGCGCCAATGTATATAAATAAAGTTCATTAAATGTTTTATAGGTGTGTGGCCATCCTACCAGGTACAAGTTAAGATCAAGACAAGAACACAGTTACAATGAGAATAGATGCTTATGAGACACGAGCACGGTCATATTCTGGGCTATATTATGGTCTAAAGCACAAGCAAGTGCATTTAGGTTGTGTCCAAATCCACTTGTGCTAGTGAAACTGGATAATTTGAGCATAAAGTAAGGTGCAAGGTTCAAATGGGTTGAACTTAGTCTTCATTAAATATAGGTGTGTCTTGGGCATAACATGCAATAAACCAATCAGTGTCATCTCCCATTCCATTTAAAAGCCACCTGCATTTGCACTTTGGCGGATTGCTAATAGCTATAATGGCAGATTTAAAAAGACTTTGAAAGACTTGACTTTGAGAGAAGATTGTAGGAATTAAGTGGCCAATATAAAGTAGTCATCCAGGCGACATCCAGCAATATTGCACGGACGAGCAAATTAAGACAGAATGGGTTAGTCATTCTTGGCTCTCCTGTTAACGTCCAGTGGAGATACACATTAGATGGTGTAGCCTATCTGCATACCGATCTTGACCGAAACAACATAGCTGAATTGTTAAATGTCAAATGATTTCTTCTAACTCAACCTTAAATCACAATTCAGAGTGATTTAAACAACATCCTGATGCGATGACATAAACTTTTATTCTACTTGGGGGATGTCCCACAGACAGCACGGCCAATGTCACCAAGAACGGATGTGATTTTGCTCAGTGGGTTAGCTGATGGACCCGTTTTCATTTTTGTGTATTTTTTGTAATACACAATATAATGATATTTCACATTGTAATCTTGATGTGTGCGCCCCTGTATGTGCACACGCCAATGTAAACACACATTAATAAATGAATATTGCACCCTAAAATGACAATGAACCAACTGCAACATGACTCAAGAAAATGTTTGTGTTGGTTTTTGTGAAAACGCTTTCAGCTGCATCAAAATATCAAAACGCTAACAATGCGCCTTACCACACTTCATCTTAAGACCAACCCACCAGATGGAAGCAAGTTAATTTTCTATTTAAACAAGGAAAATGACAACTGCATCGGTCTGAAATTAGCAAAGACCCTTTTTGTTTGTGTTACTGCCATTTCGAGCCTTGTGTAAGATAGAGACCCCTTTTGCAGCCACGTTAGTCAGTTTGTGTGGGCACAAAAATGACCACGGGCACATCTTTGCAGACCACTGCTTTAGACAAATTGTTTTATTCAATAAATATTCAAAAACTTGGGTTCTTACACATTTGTAATGGTTCAGTGCAAAATTATCATATAGTTAATGCGTATTATTAACACAAACACAAGCGCAGAGGAATGAAGCGTGCTTGAAAGGCCACTATGAAGCTCAAAAGAGTGAGAACACACGCCTTCCCTGTATGCAGCAAAGGGTGCACATTTTTCACTGATAATACAAGCACCAAGTTTTCTTTCCCTCAAGCAATAACTCATAAGATCAATGGCAGTATAAAACAGCTTTACCTGCCACTCAGGTACTCATAAGCACTGTTGCAGGGAGAGAAAACTGGGCTTGTGTAAGCAACAACAAATGTGGAGCAATAGCAAAGGTAGCAATCCTGACTGTTTTGAATGATATTTTTCACTGCACATAGCTTTTGCCATAGCAACCCAACTGACTGGCCTGGTCTGTCTGAACAGAGCCTCTCTCCAACTTTCAAACGTTTTTAAATGATTAAGAAAGATTAGGTTAAACCTTGGAACATAATACATGTCTTTGTCCACTGGAGGCACCGGGCTACGCTACCTCTGACAATGACGGTGGCTGACTTCTTGGCAGGGTTGCCAACGTTGTTGTTGGCAACGCAGCTGTAGACGCCTCCATCCTCTGAGACAACAGCCGGCAGGGTGAGGGTGCCCCCATTGAGGATGGCCTTCTCTGGCAGGGTCTCGGCACTGGACACCCAGGTTAGCGTCGGCGTTGGCTCTCCACCAACTGTGACGCACACCAGGGTCACTGTCTGCCCAGGATTCACCACGATGGGGTCTTCCACCTGGAGCTTAATGGTGGGCGACGCTGGAATGAAAAAATTTAAAAACACGAAGCCAACATTTACTTCAAAGCAGAATGGCAAGCAGTAGAGGCCGGAGGACATTAATCTAATGTTCCGTGCATCATATACTCTGGGATTCTGCTGTCACAGTTCAAACGCACCTTCAAGCACATTCAGTTGCTTTGGAGTCGAGTTTTACCCAGCAGGAAAAGTATAAAAGTTCATTTGAGGTACCTTGTTCAACACTAGAGAAAAATGTTCCACACAAAAATTTTAATTATTTTTTCAGAATTTCTCACGTTAAATATGCAGGGTTTGATTTGAATAACATATCCAAGCTGTAATGACGCTTTTTAAAATGAATGAAGCGAAGCAGTTGGTTCAATATTGTAATCAAAAATTTAGGAATGCCTCCTAACAGTCCCCCCTCCCCACCCGCCTCTTAAATGCACACCTATGTTACCGGTTACCTGTTCTGTTGGTGAGTCTGAAGAGGATATTCTTGTCTGGGATTCCACATACGTTCCGGACTGAGGCAATGCAGCTGTAGTTGGCATAGTCCTGAGGTCGAAGGTTCTTCAGCTTTAAGATCTTAGTCTCCCCCTGCACCTCAGACCAACAACGAGAGCACACTGCAATATTTCTGCCTGCAGCATTCAATTTAACAAACCCACTTTTGTTCTGTGGGTCCATATAAATTCACCGCCACGTATGTGTCTCTTCACAACTGTATGTGCCTCCCTGGCCTGGATTGATTCAACATTCATCTTAAAGTTTGACTAACCGATCAAGTTTCTTTCATCACAAACAGTTTTGAATACTCAATAATCACCAAAATGAACTGTTAAAGGATTATGTGACATACCCATCTTTAAAGTATGAACCCCTGGTATAAATCATTGTCAGAGATAATCAAAATGCCAACAATGATTGTGACAATGGCAATGACTACAGCGCTGATGAAGACAGTATTAATGATCATAACCATAGAGGCTTTTGCAGTTACAAGAAAAAAATATGTGGAAACACCTATCTAACAGTGTAGTGTAGGTGTGCAGACACCCATGAATAATATCTGCAAGTGATACTAGTAGGCAGACTTCAAGCAGGACAGTAAAAGAGACAGAGTTTAAAGAAATAACAATACTAGGGTCATGTTAGGAAAGTCAGGTATAATTTGCTGTAAAAATGTATACTGAGAAAAGTGTAATTAACAACATGTTAATGTACTTTCAATGTGTGATATACGTGCTATACTGTGTGATGTGGACAAATGCTGCTCCTGATATACAGTGTGTGACTGTAATCAGGTGATACTTCACATTCCTTCAGTTTAAACAACATGCAAGTGTAATGGTACAGAACTGGTCAATACAGTACGTCGGTCATAAATTCACAAACAAATGTCTGCCATTGTACTTACTAAACTGCTACAAAACACATTAGGATCACATGCCGTTGGTGGGAAAGCATACATGCCTCAAAATAATATTAACTATTCATAACCATTAATGGGAAGATGTGTCAGAATTTGTCAGTGTACTGTTACATTGAAGCAGCTTAATGCTTAGTAACATGAGTAACTGAGTAACATACTGGCCAATCACCACTGGCGGAAATGACAACAAGTCTGCCTTTTTGTAACGTTCCACTCCCGTCCTATTGTTTCTCCGTGTTTTCCCTTTCCCCCTGTCTCGTGTTTGTCTCTCCATTGTCCGTTTTCCCCCTTGCTGCAGGTTGGGCGTGGTTTCCCGTTTGTGTCACTCTGTTTCACTGCACTTATCTCAGCCTATCCCATTTCCCCGTTTCGCATGCATTCCACACTCTCCGCTCTGTTAATCACTCTCGCATACATTCGCACGCGGCACCTAATTGATTCCAATTAAATGTTTGCATTTAGTCACCCGGTGTTTTCTGTCCTGTGCCAGTTCGTTAATGCTCTTTGTCTGAAACCTCTGGTCCTGTCTGGTTCCCTGTCTAGTTGCTGCTTTAAAGTCTTGTTCTGTGCCGGCGTTTACTCGCCCTGCAATTCTGCTTAGTCTAAGTCTGCTCAGTCTGGAACAGCACTACCCGCTGTTCATTGTTTCGTCTTGCTATATTAACTCTGTCTGCTTCAGTCTGCCAGCCTGCAGTCGTCTGTAATCCCTGCCTGTGTTGCGGTTTCCCTGCCTCCCACCTGACGTGTGTGCATGCAGCTTGGGCTCCTGCTCTTCCACTCTGCGGCAGTGCCCGCTTACTGCCAGTGTTGCGGTGCTGCTGATGTGCTGTCGCTCCTGCCTCAGCTGTCGCTGCTGCCGCCCTGCTGTTGCCGTGCTGCTACTGCCGCTGCCCTGCTGCCACGCCTGCGTCCTGCCTGGACTCCGCTCCACTGTCCTGCTCTACCGCTCCCGCTCCCACGCATCCCCTGCTCCACCAATCCGGTTGTCCGTCTCCATAACCTTGCCCGGCTTCTCCTGCTCCCACTGCTCCCGCATCATCATACCTGGACTGTCTGTCATAAATGTTCTCCCTATGCTTCAGGAGTATTGGACGAAGCGTAATTTATTAGAGCTACGCGCTCTGTTGTCTGTCTGCTCATCCAGTTCCGGCTTGGAACACTAACCACCTTTTGCCTTTCTCCCCATGCTCAGGACTACCCTGATCATTAATAAATATTGAGTTTTGGCATTCCTGCCTACGAGTCGTGCATTTGGGTCCAGTCCACTTCCGGGGTCGTAACAGAACAATCTGGCCAAGAATGGACCCAGCCGACTTGGAGCAGATCCGTCACGCCTTCGCCTGCCAGACCGCTGTCAGCGATCAACTGAGCCACCGCATGGATGACGTCTTGGAGACTCTGAAGAATCTTTCGGATCAAATGAGTCAGATGTCGCCCCACCAACCTCTTCCGAGGATCCAAGCGGTTCCGGCTCCATCCCCACCTGAGCTGCAGCCTGAGGCGTCAGCGCCCTCCTCTGGCAGAGAACCCCGTGTTCAACACCCTGAGATCTACCGAGGGGATCTGGGGAAGTGTCGCAAATTCCTCCTTCAATGCGACATCGTGCTCCGCATTCAGCCCACCTCCTTCGCCACAGACACCTGCAAGATCGCGTTCGTCATGAGCAGTTTGGGAGGGAGTGCCCGGGAGCAGGCCACGACGCTGTGGAAGAGCCAGTCGCCCGCCTGCTTCCACTTCCCCTCCTTCACCACTGAGATGCGCCGCGTCTTTGACCATCCCGTCTGTGGGCGAGATGCTACCCAACGCCTCCTCCAGATGCGTCAGGGCAGCCGCAGTGTGGCCGAGATGGCGGTCCAATTCCGCACCCTGGCGGCCGAAGCAGGATGGAACGACACCGCCCTCCAAGGGGCCTTCTTGCAAGCCCTTAATGAGGAGTTAAAGGACCAGTTGGCAACCCGCGATGAATCCAGTTCACTCAACAGTCTCATCACCCTCGCCATCTCGGTCGACAATCGCCTCCGGGCCAGGGCCCGGGAAAGGAAGAAGGGCCAGCCACGCGTTCCATTCTCCACACTCCACGCCAGTTTCCTCTCTTCTCCCGGTAAGGCTCCCGCCTCGACACCTACTCCCACAGACGAAGAACCCATGCAGTTGGGCAAAGTCTCCATCGATGCTGAAGAACGTCGCCGGAGAATCCGCACCAATTCATGCATGTACTGTGGCAATCCCGACCATCATCTGGCTGCTTGTCCGACTCGCCCAAAAGGCGTGGCTCGCCAGTAAGACTGGGCGTACTGGCAAGCCCTATCTCCACTGTCCATTCAGCCCAGAACTCAGTCGAACTCAAAGCAACTCTCCTCTGGAAGAGCCAAGCCGCTTCTTCATTCGCCCTCGTCGAATCCGGAGCCGACGCTAGATTCATTGACGCTACTTTTGTTAAAGAGTCCGGAATTCCTGTGGAATCCCTGTCCTCGCCTATCACTGAACTCGCTTTGGACGGAAGAAGCCTGGGGCTAGTCACTCAGTCCACCGTTCCCCTCCAGCTAGTGCTGTCCGGCAACCACCACGAAACCATCCAGTTTTACCTAATCCATTCCAAGCAATCTCCATTGGTCCTCGGTCAAACCTGGTTACGCCTCCATAATCCCCACATCAACTGGTGTTTCAGTCAAGTCCAGGACTGGAGCGCCCACTGTCTAGCTAACTGTCTGCGGTCAGCCCTGCCCCCTCCGGGGGTTAAGAGGGCCACTCCTAACCTTTCCGAACCTGACCTAACCTGTGTTCCTAACCACTATCATGATCTGTCTCAGGTTTTTAGCAAATCACGTGCTGTATCTTTGCCCTCTCACAGACGCTACGACTGCTGTATGTTGCCAAACTACCCTCCGGCCGCCTCTACAGTCTGTCAGGGCCTGAAAAGGCTGCAATGGAAACCTACATCCACGACTCATTGGCTTCAGGTATCATTCGACCTTCCTCATCCCCGGTGGGGGCGGGGTTCTTCTTCGTGGCAAAGAAGGACGGGTCGCTCCGACCCTGTATCGATTACCAAGGCTTAAATGAAGTTACAGTACGCAATAAATATCCACTCCCGTTAATCAATTCTGCTTTTGAACCCTTACATGACTCCACCATCTTCACCAAGCTCGACCTCCGCAACGCGTACCACCTGGTCCGGATCCGCAAGGGGGACGAGTGGAAGACGGCATTCAACACCCCTCTCGGCCACTTCGAGTACCTGCTGGTCCCGTTCGGGTTAACTAACGCCCCAGCCGTTTTCCAGTCAAAGGTTAACGATGTCCTGCGAGATCTTCTGGGACGGTCTGTATTCGTTTACATTGACGACATTTTAATCTTTTCAAAAACCCCACAGGAACACATCATCCATGTCCGCCAGGTTCTCCAAAGGCTTTTGGAGAACCAGCTGTTCGTAAAAGCCGAAAAATGCTCCTTCCATACCTCATCTGTACCCTTCCTGGGTTTCATCATAGAGGAGGGGAGAATCCGGGCAGATCCGGCGAAGATCCAAGCGGTGACAGAATGGCCCCAACCGGCCACACGTAAGCACCTCCAACAGTTTCTTGGCTTCGCTAATTTCTATCGCAGGTTCATTGGGAACTACAGTGTGGCAGCTACCCCCCTCACCAAACTGACCTCCTCTTCTATCCCCTTCCGTTGGAATTCCGAGGCCCAACAGGCATTCGATCTCCTAAAAGCCCGGTTCGGGGATCGGGAGCTTCTTGCTATAAAGCTCGCCTTGGAGGAATGGCGTCATTGGCTGGAGGGGGCAGGTAAACCCTTTGTTGTCCTGACTGACCACCACAACCTCCTTTATATTAAGTCTGCTAAGAGACTTAACTCCCGTCAGGCCCGGTGGTCACTATTTTTCAATAGATTCAATTTCTCTGTAACCTTCTGCCCCGGTTCCCGCAACATTAAACCAGATGCTCTTTCACAAGTTTTCTCCCCCCTTGCCAGACCTGCTGATCCCGAGCCTATACTACCGGCTTCCTGCGTTGTGGCTGCGGTCTCCTGGAAGATCGAGGAGGTTGTGAAGGCCGGGGATGTCCCCCTTTGAGTGCTCCTTGGGGTACCAACCCCCCCTGCTGCCGGTCCAGGAGGAGGAGGTCGCTGTGCCTTCAGTGAAGTCCCACCTCCTCAGATGCAAGCGTGTATGGAGGCTGACACACACCGCTCTCCTCCGCATCAACTCCCGTACCCAGTGCCTGGCAGACCTTCACAGGACCGCAGCCCCGCAGTACAAGCCCGGTCAGCAGGTCTGGTTATCCACCTCCACCATCCCTCTGCAGTCTACCTCCAAAAAACTGCAGCCCCGATTCATCGGTCCCTTCCCCATCCTCAGCATCATTAACCCGGTAACTATTAAACTATCACTCCCCGCTTCACTTAAAATTCACCCCTCCTTTCACGTCAGTCAGGTCAAGCCTGTCGCCTCCAGCCCCCTCAGTGCTCCCGCGAAGAACGGTCCTGGCTTCATAAGGGCCTCATCTTAGATCACTCCCTCATCACTAACTTCCAACAGCATCCCCTGAAACCCAAGCCTCTGTGAACACCAGGAGGCGTTCGTTAGGGGGGGGTACTGTAACGTTCCACTCCCGTCCTATTGTTTCTCCGTGTTTTCCCTTTCCCCCTGTCTCGTGTTTGTCTCTCCATTGTCCGTTTTCCCCCTTGCTGCAGGTTGGGCGTGTTTTCCCGTTTGCATCACTCTGTTTCACTGCACTTATCTCAGCCTATCCCATTCCCCCGTTTCGCATGCATTCCACACTCTCCGCTCTGTTAATCACTCTCGCATACATTCGCACGCGGCACCTAATTGATTCCAATTAAATGTTTGCATTTAGTCACCCGGTGTTTTCTGTCCTGTGCCAGTTCGTTAATGCTCTTTGTCTGAAACCTCTGGTCCTGTCTGGTTCCCTGTCTAGTTGCTGCTTTAAAGTCTTGTTCTGTGCCGGCGTTTACTCGCCCTGCAATTCTGCTTAGTCTAAGTCTGCTCAGTCTGGAACAGCACTACCCGCTGTTCATTGTTTCGTCTCGCTATACTAACTCTGTCTGCTTCAGTCTGCCAGCCTGCAGTCGTCTGTAATCCCTGCCTGTGTTGCGGTTTCCCTGCCTCCCACCTGACGTGTGTGCATGCAGCTTGGGCTCCTGCTCTTCCACTCTGCGGCGGTGCCGGTTACTGCCAGTGTTGCGGTGCTGCTGATGTGCTGTCGCTCCTGCCTCTGCTGCCGCCCTGCTGTTGCCGTGCTGCTACTGCCACTGCCCTGCTGCCATGCCTGCGTCCTGCCTGGACTCCACTCCACTGTCCTGCTGTACCACTCCCGCTCCCACTCATCCCCTGCTCCACCAATCCGGTTGTCCATCTCCATAACCTTCCCCGGCTTCTCCTGCTCCCACTGCTCCCGCATCATCATACCTGGATTGTCTGTCATAAATGTTCTCCCTATGCTTCAGGAGTCTTGGTCGAAGCGTAATTTATTAGAGCTACGCGCTCTGTTGTCTGTCTGCTCATCCAGTTCCGGCTTGGAACACTAACCACCTTTTGCCTTTCTCCCCATGCTCAGGGATCATTACCCTGATCATTAATAAATATTGAGTTTTGGCATTCCTGTCTACGAGTCGTGCATTTGGGTCCAGTCCACTTTCGGGGTCGTAACACTTTTGTTCTTAAGGCCTTGATCAGCCAAGCATAACTGTTTCCTCAGGGAATTCTATGGGCAGTAAATCACAGCTCTCAGGTCTATTGCACTGATCCTGCCTTGTGCATTCAAGATGCCACCTCTGATAGGTTGAGGGACCAGTCATTCAGCGCTCCTCTAGGGCATTTCCAGGAAATACCTGAGATGTATATAATAACATATTTTCTACAGCTGGATTATCACTATTTGGGTGAAAGTATATATGGTGTGCATTTATATATATATATAGTTATAAGTTTTGCTTTTTCAACAATTCTTGAAATATGTACACAGCTTATGCAACAGTACCATTAAACCATTTTTATTTTTTTTGTATTGTTCTTTTTTTCTTTCATAAATTTGGCGCCCAATGCGTGGCTGAGAATCCCCACCCCAAATCGTCTGCAACCACAGCCGCATACACTCCACTACTGATACAGGAGAGTGTAGACATCCATGGTTATCCTCCGAAACACACGGTGTCACCAGGTGCTTCTTTTCACACCGCAGACCACAGCTAAGCTTGCATAAAGCATAGTCAGAGGAGGGACCTTTCATATGCAGCTTTTACTGTAATGTACGTGCGCCTGATGAACCAGCAGTGGTCGCTAGATAATGCATGGAACCCTATCCGACTGAACCCTCCCATTCCCTGTGCAATGCAATCACCAAGTCGCCCTATGGAGCTACCAGCCACAGTCGGCACTGGCACAGTCCAGACTCGATCCAAGGTTGTGAAGATTAACCGACCATTAAACCCCAAGGCCCCCAAATTGTTACCAAAAATATTTGTGCTGGGTCATGCGTGAAGGCGTGACCCTGGGCCCTACCTGGGTGAAGAAGGGCTCGTATATCTCCACACCTTTGTCGGAGCCCTGGGACAGGACGTCCCGCCCCCGTCGCCAGCTGTACCGGACTGGGGGGTTGGAGTTAGCCATGCAACGCAGGAACACTGTCCTCTCATAATAGAACTGCTCCTTCGCTTCACCGATGCTCTGGTGCACCGTCACGATAGGGTCGTCCAAGTCTGTGGACAAATCAGAGGAGGGAATAGCTAGAGGTTAATAAGAACGCAAACAAGGAATGCAGTCATCAGCCAAAGAGGACACAGTTCTTCATCAACGGGAACACTACTGTCCGCCAACCTGGTCTCAACCCGTTTCGATAAGGATACAAACTATAATCAATAAGGACACAATCCATAATAAATAAAGATGCAACTGCCAGCTAACAGAGATATAATCCATAGCTATTAAGCCCCTCAGTAAGGATTTATGTTAATACTCCGTCCTCCCTTCAGTGTTTATCTATCTGCTTCTTAGCGCAAAGGTATTTATGCAGCTGGTTGACTCAGTGACGAAGTAATGGCTGAATTGGCACTGGTAAGCATGGCAAAAAAAGAAAACCCAGAAGCGGAACTAAAACAGCCAATCTGGTTCCAGTTCCAGAAAAGGGGTATAATGAGCAAGCTTGGTTCAGACTCAACCAATTACACCACAAAAAAATCAAGGGATCTCGCTGTGTGTTTCTAAAGCGTTGCCTCGGCAACAGATGTTGGCATAATTAGAATAGCATAATTACTATGAATAAAGGGGACAGGCACTACACTGCACTAATCAACCCGGGTTCCCTCATAATCAAAATAGCAGCAAAAACATATAAACAATGCAATAGCAGAATCATTTAATCATAGAAACTCCTCATGAATGAAGAACTGTAATTCTTATCCATGCAATCTTATCTATGCCTGCTCTTATGTTTTTAATGAAATATGTCTCCGGGAATGTATTTGCACAGCCTAGGGGAGGGGTCAAAGGTCACAGGTCACAGCCTGTAAATGTCTCTGAAGAAGACATTATTAACAATGAGGAGTAAGGGGAAGGACAGGGCATTGCCTACAAGATTATCATCCAGGTCACAGCACAAATGTCTCTGCTCATGAAGGTTAATTTGAGGTTCTGAACAGTTTGCACCATACTAAGGCACAGACTAGCAGCATTGCTGCAATTCCAGCCAGTGCACTAAGAATGCACAGCCTTCACATAAAACTGAAATGATAAAGGATGATGTTTTGCAATTGGCCAACAGTGTAAACAAATCCCTAATCGTTATATTTTAAAACTACTACTGTTATATTATTATTATCAACAACAACAACAATTATTAATATTATTAATTTTTAAATTATTATTATGAAGGCTAATTACATAGCTGTTTTTAGCCCGGTAGAGGATCATAAAGCACTTTGAGTTGGGTGTGTGAATGATTTATTTCAACCATCAACAATTTATAATGCACTCCTGGGTAATGCACGACAGCCAATTGTTCCAAATCACCCATCATAGATCAGCTGAGATCAAGAGTATTCAAAACTTGGTGGATGGTTTTGGGGCAGTAATGCAGTTTTAAAAGAATAATTCTGGTTTGGTAATTTTCGTCTTAATAGAAACCCTGCCCTGTCTTTGGCATCTGCTGTTTGAGCAATCACTAGTAGATAATTAAAAGGATATCATGCTGATCACCTTATTAAGAAAATGCATTTAGTACAGTCCCTGGAAGATCAAAAGTAAAGCTTGTGCAAATGGTGTTCATCACAACTCTTTCTGATGTTCTTTAACTTGCCGAATGAGAATGTCAATTTTGTGGACTAGCTACGATTACAATTTCATGCAAGTAAACGCTGATTTAAATAAAACCATGTCCAGACAGGCAAATAATTGAGTCAAATAACTTATTGTTCCCTTAAATCTAACACAATCCCAAGTTCACTGTAAGACTACTTTAATGACCCAACTGGATCTACGGATCTGGCTCAGTCATGAGCTACTAAATGAGAAAATACTACATGAAAAAAACTGCAATGACATCTTAGTGGTTTGGCAATTACTGTTGTGTAGTCATGTATTAACCCTGCTTTTCAGCTTGATGCCTTCACTATGTCACAACCTGTTCTGTTTCCTGCAGTAAGGAGTTTCTCTGCAAAATAAAAGACCCATAATGAAAACATATGCAAAGATCGCAGCATGAGCAAACAGGCCGTACAAATGCAGTCTCCCGCTATTTACATTTATGCTACATTTACACAAATCCGCAAATAAACAAAACATAGTACAGCTGCCCTTCCTGTTGTTCAGGGGCCTGTATCACGAAGCAGGCTTATTGAGTTAGCTGGATAACTGCACTGAGTATAACCCTCACAAATCTGCAACATAGACTGAAGTAAGAAGTGCTGTTCCGGATTTTACTCAGTGCAGTTATCCAGCTAACTCAATAATCCTGCTTGATGATACGGGCCCCAGGTCAGCTACAATAACTCAGTAAATAGTGATCGCACACAAGGGACCAGTAATGAGAAAAGATACAATTGAAATCTGCATGGACCATTTTTTGGTGGGTTTTGGAAAACATATACTTCAGGAGGTGCTGATGAATATGGAATCTTGGTCAAGCATTTTCAATCCCCTTACATTTCATCATACTACATAAGAGCTGTGACAAGAACAGAGTAGATCACAAACAGCAAAGCCCTCTGTAGGTCTACATCTGAAAATCAATATATAGCATGAATAGTTTTCCAAATTAGTAAAACTGAACCACTAAAGATGTGTATTCTGTACATACTGCAGGGCACTGAAGCTTTTTGATTGGTCATGCTTTTAAATGTATGTTCAATACATTTTTATGGCACAGGCTATTTATACTTTACATGTACAGTACACAGAAAGGGCAATGTATGCTATAGGGCTCAGATAAATATAAGGAAAAAAACAGATTGGATTTGAATTGGATTAAAATAACAGGGAATTGAGTCAGCTCAGATCCACCCTTAATATACCAGAACGGATGTTTCTTCTCCAGTGCCATGCCTCATAATGCAACACTGCAAATTACCGTGAGCACACTGTGTGTCAGTTGATTCTTGTGCATGAATGACGTCAAGTTAGATGGACTATGGTTGAATTCCTCATCCTTGCAATGAATTAAGAGCAGGGAACCGTCAGTACTGTGGAGCATTGCTGAGAAAGTTCAATATGCAGCAAGGATAGCATTTATGATATGGCATATTTGTAACAACAAATAATACATCTAGATTTTACAATGAGTAATAACAGTGGAGCTTTTCAAAGTTGTAATGAGCAGGGTTTTTCTTGCATAGAGAAATATTTGGCCAAAGCAAATTTTGTGAGCGCCAAAGTGGAAAAAAGGGGAAAACGAACAATGAAATCTACAGTTAGAATATTATTTATTTGGCGGCACAATGCAGCCCTCTGATAATCGGAGAAAAGCGGTGAGAGAGAGAGAGAGAAACATGACAGCAAGACAACACACGGCTCTGGGCGGGGTTATCACGTGCAGGGACGATTGACTTGTTGCCGTTGCCACCCGCTAATCAGGAACTGCGAAGGAATGTATGTGCCGGGAGAAAAAACGAAGGCAGGTGAAATCCCGTAATGTGTTATTCAATGAATGATGCCAGTATTTATAATATTTTAATTCTCATCATTAGGAAACGTGTTCTATCGGTTTGAGAGTCAGAGGTCACAATGTCTTGTTTGCACAGAAACATAATTTTTGTCAAATCAAACACGGACAGTTGAACTGTGGAGCCTTTTTTTCTCTCAAAAACAGTTTGGTGACAGTTATTATTTAAATGAGCATGTCTCACTGAAAGTAGAAAGTATTTCTATTTGAGATATATATTTCTATATATGTATTTCTAGATATGTATTTCTATATGAGATATATAATCTCAGTTTTCTTGTTAATATTATCTTTCTACTTTCTACTTTCAGTAGATATTATCTTTCTACTTTCTACTTTCACATCTCACTGAAAGTAGAAAGTAGAAAGATAATATTAACAAGAAAACTGAGATTATCCTCTTCACAGTCATATATAAAACCTGATATGTCTTTCTGGGCCAAAATGACTTAAAATGATAGAGCAGGTCATGCCGCACTTTATCCAAAACGTTAGCTGGATGACAGCAGAGACTGATATTAGACCAAACATGTTTCATCTATACACTGTAAAGGGTTTCATCAATTTATCTTATA
Organism: Synaphobranchus kaupii; assembly: GCA_029718625.1. NCBI lineage: Eukaryota > Metazoa > Chordata > Actinopteri > Anguilliformes > Synaphobranchidae > Synaphobranchus > Synaphobranchus kaupii. The sequence goes on from CM056381.1 coordinate 28,542,175, forward strand.
GCTGCTTTTTGCACAACTTTTATGCTCACAGATTAATATGGAAAGAGGGAGATCACAAAACTTAGCAGCCTTCTCTCTATTTTCTTGGTTTTGTATTTTTCAGTTCTCTAGTTGTCAAATAAATTGCAATTTTACCAAGCATTTTAGACCATGGCTGTTATTAGGGGCCAATTTAGGATAGTCCAATACTAACAATGTGGAAGCAAGAACTAGCCCAATGATGATTACCACCAAAAACCCTTTTCATGCCAGGAAAAACCCTCAATAAATCATTTGTGATGAAGATTTTTAATGCATAACAGGTTTTTGCTGAATTTAGGGTTTGTAATGAGTAATCGGGTTAAGTTTTGTAGATGGCTTTGGATTAGCAATGAGTTTACGATTTACAGTATATTTTGGAATAGCAATGAGTGATTATGATGCATTAGATTTGTAATCAACTTATCAATATGCAACAGCTGAATCCTAGATTCACAGGAAATAAACAGATAGGCGGATTGAACTGCCTTGTCTGAAATGGAAAATTGGCTGCTTAATACATTAACTCAGTCACTAATTAATTTAGGTCGTCAACAGCCCTCAATAATTAAAGTCTGGGCTGTAGCAATATGAACCCGAGTAAGACCTGCTGTAATTGTCATGCATTTCAGTGTTGTTCTCCAGCCTTCACTGCAGTACCAATGGCTGCATTAGCTAATTCTGTCCCCACACCAGTCAGAGGGGCCTCTTGCTCTTGACTGGTGTTCCATCTCTTTTTACCATCAAAAAGCAAGAAAGTAAAACCGCAAAAAAATGCATGGTTGGCCATACCACTTACAATGGCTATTGATACTCTTGTCCTTAGCAAGTTGACTTAAGTACTTTACCAGTTGTTTATTTTGGAATACCAAACTTTTTTTCAGAAAATTCCAGTAGATGAGAGCTGGGTTCTACTGAACCATTCAACAGAGATGTTAGGCTGTAGAAGACAAGGGCAACATGCTGCTGGTGCAGTCACCCGCTTTTCCAAACTGGGACCATCCCAGGGCAATTACTGCCAACTGGCTCATATGCATGTGCGCCCACCTTTATTTGCCCTCCGCACTGCCCTGAATGCATACATTAAAAAACTGTTCACGCTGTCTGCACTCAATGACAAAGAAACAGACAGGGAAATCTCGTGACTCATCTGGATATTTAAATGACGAAAACACACACGCACAGTAAATAAATTGTTGACTATGCGTGGTGGAGCAGCCCTAGAGACAGTCGTGAAGTGGAAGATTGCCTGCTCATTTCTTTTCACAAGATATATAACTGTGGATGTTGAACGGTGAGCTGTCCACACGCAAACATTACTCAATCAAAGGAGATTCACATTCTCACATGTAGCTTGTCTTTTTAATATTGTTTTTGCTCATTAAAAAAAAAACGTAGTCCCAATATGCAAAATGTCTAAAGCATGGTTAAAATTCAACATTAAAGACATTGGGCCCTATCTTGGCGCTTGGTCTAAGCGCATGGCGTAAAGTCCATTTAGGGCGTGTCCAAGTCCACTTTTGCTATTTTAACGGTGTATTTTTTGGGCGCTAAGCACGGCGCAGCGTGCAAGTGGGCTGAACCTAGTCTCTTCATTAATTATAGGTGTGTCTTGGGCGTGACATGCAATAAACCAATCAAAATGTCATATCCCATTCCCTTTAACAGCCTGCTTTTCCACCTTGGCGGATTGCTTATATGATGGCGAAACAGCTCGTGCGTGTTTAGTGCGATCAAGGAATAGGCTAAATGGAGTATGATCAATATTATTCAGACTAACCATTAGCCTATGAGTTCCCGGTAATTCCAGACAGGGCTGTTATTTTACAAAATATATGCGGTTAAATTTCGTTAAAAGGACCTGCAACAGCTGAGAATAAGCTATCAATGGCTTCAGTCTCACCTTAGAAAACGCCAAATTAGCCTGCTTGTTCAGCGAATTTCGTTTGATTATGCATTGAAAGTGTCAAACATCAATTCCATGAGGCTGTTCTCATGGAGTTCTCGAAGTTCAAGCTTCATCGAAGTTCATTAGGCTACCTGCATAGTAATATTGATTGATAACATAAATACCGTTATTTTGCCTTAATGATGACACTAAAAACAATAAAGCTGTCCGGTTGGCAACCCATATGTTCACGCATATTTCCCCTTATTTAATAATGTCCTGTTTATGGAAATGTGACCAACCTGTTTTACTCGTAGCGTAATGCTTTAAAACAATCCACTTTCCCAGGAAGACCGTGAAACGTGCGACTTACAGCAGGGGAAACAGAGAACATGCAGCGCACATGTAGAGAATGGCATTAAAATTAATTGTGAATGAATTGTGTAACGTGCTGCAAACGACGTGCTTAGTTCTCTTTAAAATAGTTTTGTTCAGTTATGGAATAACAGGTGAAATCAGCTGGGTTTTAATAAGCTGAGAGTATGGAAACCTGGTCACTGTAATTTAAAAAATACGAAGAATAGCTAAGGTTACAATTTAGTTAACATGGTGACATTTATCTCTTTTTTAACCACAGGCTATTGAAAAAAACCTTATGCACAGCGAATCCGCTGTAGCCTAGGTTATTTGAAAAACAATAAATGCAATATTCATTTTAACTTTTTTCAGTCACAAACCATTTTATTTACTTACAGGCTGTATTCCTAGATAAACAGAGCTGTATTGCAATGACATCTGAAGCGCATTTTCAGAACTCAAATGTCCGTCTATTGCAGTGCGCGAGTTTTCCATTGAATGACAATTCACGCATTAGGTGCAAATGACAATTCGCGCATTAGGTTTGATATAGGTGTTAGCAGCTCTTTTTTAATGGATAGCCATTGTCCCGTACCATCGCACATCGCCTGGATGTTGATGGAGTGGGCTGAGAGCAATGTAATGTGGCATCGTTTCCCTTCGCTGAGGGAAAGGTATGTGGACCTATGGAACCTTTTATTATTATGCATTTTTGATATAGCCTACACAATAATAATATTTCACATTGTGATCTAGATATTTTAGTCATGCTTGTGCGCGCCCCTGTGTGTAACAGGCAGGAGGGTACGCTCGTTGTGCACACGCCTATGTAGAGGCACTTATATGCGCCGTTAAAATAACATGTAAACAACTGCGACATGACTTTAGACCAGGTTTGTGGTGGTTCTAGCGCAAGCGCTTTCTGCTGGCTCAAGATAGCAATACGCCAAAAATAATCCTGGCCACTCCTCATCTTAAGACCAACACGCCCAGTTCACTTGCAACAGGCGCAAGAATACATGGTAGTTAAATGACGTAAGCGTTAGGCGTTATCATGAACCTAGCGCCGGGTGTAAGATAGCAAAGACACTTGCGTTTGGGTTAGCGCCGCATTGCGCCGGGTGTAAGATAGGGCCCATTGTCTTGTATATGTGGGTTTTTGTATGAATGAGATAAATATGTTGAGTTTCAAAACTTTTTTAAATGTTCCATTTACATGACATTATGTATTGATATAAATCTACCGATATAAATCTACTGAGCAATGGCACCAGGGATCAATACCAGTTTGGATCTGCCAATCTTATTTTGTACCACAACATGCCACGTAGCCACACGTAGTGCTGACACACATTGAGGACCGTTTTATCACCTGCAATTCAGTCATCACTCAGCAAGGGGTCGATAGTGCATTTTAATCAATTATAACATTACCCCTCCCCAGTAATCTACATCAATTGCCACTAATTTAGCATAGACCATGATTGACAGCAATATTCCCACCAGTGGCGTCGCCAGACCTATTTTAGGGGGCTGTAGCCCCCCTAAAATTTGCTGTAGCCCCCCTAAATATTTTTTAAGCCACTAGTTTTAATCATTAAATTTTTTTCAGATTGATTTCACAAAATGTGCCATTGACACTCGAGTCCAGAATCATAACGCACACGGAAAAGTCTGGCGCTAGGACCCTGGGGAGGCTTAATCGAGTGCAGCCATTGGTTAGAATGCAGTGTGGTAGAGCCGCGTGACCGCTCAATTCAAATGACCGCTACAGACTGAGAGTGGGTTGTAGTATGAACGTTCCAATGCTGCTGTAACGAATCACTAGTCTAGTAGCCTACTTGAGCTCAATAAGTTCGGTAACAACATAAACCACTTTAAATTTTAGAATTTAAAATGAACAGTTAACGTTAGCTACAAAATCTTTTGCTCCATAGGTCTGTTCTCAAGTGCTACTGCTAGGCTGGATCCATACCATGTCGAAAAAAATAACTAAGTTCAAACTACTTATGAATTGTAGCCTACATTTTCCACTATGTTGAGCAGCCAGAGTCTACGATGTGTAAAAAAAATCTTGACTATAACGTTGTTTGTATTAAGTAAAGTCATGTATTATGGGTATACCTGAGTTGAAAATATGACTGTTAATCCCTTAGTTTGGTAGAAAAAGGCAGGAGTGTCTTCATTATAGCCTATGGGAAACATTAATGTTAGTTGCTGAAACTCCTGGCTCCTATCGCCTTTCCAGTTCCTATAGCCTAACAGTTACTGGTTCACATTTTAGGTTTATATGAGATGGCTACAGTTGTTCAACTAAAAGGCCTAAACGGAATTTGTGAAGCTTGCCTGTTACTAATAGCCTATAGCTGCTAAATAAATTTTAAAACGGAACTCACTTTCTGCATCTGCAACGTGGAGTAGCTAGCCTCTCTGGTTTTATGTCCTCGGTTAGCTACTGCGATAGCCTGGATAAGACATATAATAGTTTACAGTTAGATAGCTACGTAGGTAACTTATTTGACTCATAAAGTTAGGATGCTTTGATAAAGCTACAAAAGTTCAAAGTTTTTTTTCTAATGATAGGGAGACGTTTACGGGAGAGTATAATTTTGAGGGAATCCCCCCCACCCCCAACATGATTCCCTGCTCATGAAGGGTGATCACAAGTGTGTACATGAACATTTAGATGTATGCTATGTAACCTGGTTTTTAATTGCAATAAAAAACAAATCACTGGTTAAATTTAATCTACAGGCCAGGCCTAAATTAATTCTGCTGCCATTGAGGCAATTTGTATAAGCTGTCAAACTAGAATAGGCTACACATCGGCTTTGACATCACAATGTGTCAACTGTTGCCGATGCCGATAAATTTTAGTTGATAGACGATGGTATCGTACATCAGCCCAACCCTATTGCTACATATGTAAGCAATTTATAGAAATATTCTTTGCAACAACTAAATTATTTATTGATTTTAGGCTTATTGCTGCTCCTAAATTCATGGGGAACAACCATTTTGTGGCTGCCTTTTTGAAAAAAGTTCTCATGGGGGTGCATGCCCCCAGACCCCCCTAGTACAGGCTTAGCCCCCCTAAACATATATCTCTGGCGACGCCCCTGATTCCCACACTCGCATGCTGTTTTCAGTCCATAGAACTGCAGAAGTGCTCCATAAATTTTTATCTTTATCTTTGCTCCTGTGTCACTCATTTGGTTGAAAGAGCTGTGGTTTTTCTTAAAGTGAATGTTATCAGTTCGTTAGAAACTTTTTGAATGTTTTATGCAATTGATATCTATTAATTTCCCTGCAATTAGGTTTTTTTGTGACAGTGTTTGGTATTAATCTTTCAGTTTTGACCTTATTGTATATTTATTGTATTCTGATCTTTCTACTCTCAGACAAGTGGATCATATCAAACATGTTTGCCATCCACTCCGCGAGCCACTTGAGCGGTTCCCCTAAACCATTGTTGTGCAAAAGCTCCAGTAGTTGTGCCAGTACAGCAGCATTCGGTGTGATGTCCATTTCCAGGTCCACAAATCTGGACTAGAAAAGGATGTACTGGGAATGGTACAATGCAACAGAATACCAACTGCCCTATCCCATTTTGTGAGGTTTTATGTTAAATCATACAGCAAAACTTTCTACTTGGACAATGCTTGAAAATCTTTGTCAACTTTAGGGAATTTTCTAGCCCGAATGCCATTCATCGATGCCATGATGTCATCCCAGAAAGTTAAACGAAATGCATTCGAAATCAAGTCTTTGAGGATTTCATTGTATGCCTTCAACGTGTATCTTGCGCTATCCGAGGCAAATGCTATTACATTGATGTAATCAACCTCAAAGTTCAATAAGCACTGTTTGATGCTATTCGTGACTGAGCTGTAATTTATGGCATCAAGGTGCACAGTGTCAGCAAGAATACCCTTTAAATCGGATGTAATTGATTTTCATTGCAGAACAAATAAAATGTGCAAGACATAATTGTCTGTGCCATCTGTTGACTCCGCTGTGACTACAGGCATGCTGTCAGCTGACTTGACCAGCTCCACCATTTTTTGCATGCGTATTTAACCTTACTTAGGAGTTGTCAACTTTTCAAATGCATTCAAAAATGCATCCATCAAAACTGTCAGTAGTTCAATCCTATTTTCCCGTCGTTGTTTACTTCAGACTGTGATTGATGTTTCTCTATCTGTAAATGCCGGTCTATTTTTTGTGTGCCTGCATGGATTCATTGAGATATGCGAAAAATACATAGACCCCGTCGATGGTAAGTGCACAAGGATATTGTTGCTGCGGCAAATGGTCGCTCAGAGTTTTATGCATTTAAAATCCATGTCATATTCCTTCTCCTACCCAGTGTATTACATCTACTAACAGTACATGAAATTGCTTTTATGGGGGGTTACAATTGATCACTAATTGTATAATAATTAGTTAGGTGATTGCAACAATCCAATGGCTACAGTGCCCCATGGGGATTTTGATGGTGCAAATTGAAAATTGAAATTATTTGGAGTCACATGACCTAGTCATTACAACAGCGAAAGGGCCGGCTGAAGTCTCTAATCATTCCTTTCCAATGCATCAAGAACTGTACTCCCAATGGGTTCGTACAGTTGGGAGAATGTAATTGCAAAATATTCCTCTACATTCCTATCTAAGCATTTCTCCTCAGGCTGCCTTGGAGACAGCAAAAGATTTTGCAGAGAAATTAACTCAAGTCACAGAAGATAGCTTGGTTTAGAAAAGCAATCGGAGAGCTGAAGCTTGGGACTGTACTCAATATATTTTCCTCTACTATCCAGAGGATCCACCATCCTCTGTGCCCTGCAAGTGGAAGATGAGAACTAATATTAACTTGCTACAATTTTATGATTTTTATTGTATGTAGCAAACACTATTTTTTATCAGTACTGTTAACTAGTCCTGAGAACTGTCACACTATTGTGATTTAAGTATAATCAAAAAAATTCATTTTTACATGTCAGTAATGATCCAGCCTGAACAGTGCAAATTGACATGGTGTTATTTATGTACTGTTGTGGTGTGTCTTACATACAGCGTTCTCTATGAAAACACATTGACACACTGTACTATAGAGCTACCATAAGCCACAAATCTACGATTTAGGCTGTATCAGGATACATTTCAAGCCTTGGAATGGTATCAATGGACCTACACAGTGCTCTCAGACCAGTGCTGCAGTCACTATAGATAAGCACGCCAATGGGACACAAAACCATCTTTTTCTAACAGATTATGTGAAGGGAATGATTTTTCCCAAGCTGCAGCATTTTTTTTACTTACTCTTTCTAGTCATTCATTGCCTGTTGAAATCCCAAAATCACAATTTTGCTCTGCAAGTAGACTACTGTTTCAATATGACTGTGGCCGGATCTAGTGCAACGGTAAGGTTTGGGCTGAGGTATAGATGGTCCCAAATGGCACCTGTGCCATTTCTCTTGATTGTAAAGCTCTTAACCTTGTTCTTATGATAAGTGCCGAAATCATTTCCTCGGGAAATCTGCAGCTGAGCGCTTTAACAGCTTGCAATACAGCTTCCCAGCATGAGTCCCACTATTCTGCACGGATATTCAATCTGGCAATTCAGTCAAAGGAACATAAACATTATTTTAAACTATTTTTAGCATTGGAAGTTGTCACCATAGTACAAGTAGTCCTCAGAGCGGTGGCAGTTGTGGTGGTGATGGGCTGGTGATGTCAGTACAGTAAAAGCTGAATTAGAAATAGAACCGTTACTCTCTGCAGCTGCAGCTGTGTTAGAGACTATAATATACATAGATGGAAATTTTATTCAATGTGAAGGACATCACATCTTTTTCTTGGAGTCCATTAATACAATTCTGTTTCAACAGGGTGATATGGGGAAAGGACTTATTGCGGGCAGATGTAGAGACAATGATACAATTTCTCATCCTCTTATAGCCTGTACAGCAACAGTACAGTGGAAGTCCCCTATCTCCTATATGGTGTTCGACTGCTCACCCCCCTCCCTTCGGCTTAAGTCTAGAGCCCTGCCTACTTTGTTACTCTGCACAGCTGCCTCGGTCTAACAGTCCAGCTCAAACCTGGATTGCTTTCTCTCATTTTCTGCTTGCACATCTCTTTGCCATCAAGGCAGCATGTCAGTTCTTTCTGTTTCTCGATCACGTTGTCACAAGCAGCGTGAGGTGATCAATGGCAGCCACTATCCTCCACGGTCTTCCTCGGCGAAGCATCGAACGAGGGAATAACGAGGCCTCAGTCCTGAAGTCGGCAGTAATGACTCTCTCTCTCTCTCTCTCTCCGGTCGTCTCCCAGGAACAATGTTGTCTGCCAGAGTCCATATCCCATCCTATTTATCTCAGCGATAAACAAACCCATGGAAGCACTCCCTCGTAAGCATCTCGGAGTGAAAAAGCAACACTTTTATTTCACAGCGTCTGGCAGGCCTGCAGAATGTCTAATGAAACTGAAGCCCCGCCCCCACCCCAGCAGCTTTCTTATTTTCTGCCTTCCTTTCTCATTCTGCTTTATCCTTCTAGCATTTGTATTACCCCTCTTTCATGCATTCCTTTTCCTCATTCCTTTCCATTCTTTTTTCCTCATTTCATAGCCTCTAATTCGAGTTGTTTTCCTTGTCCTTTCCTTGTTTCTCATTCACTTTCTTTTTACTTACTGTCTCTTTTTTCGTCCATAATTCTCACTGTCCTCATTTATTTTTCTAATTTTCTCTCTCCTTCACTCTCAATTGTGTTCTTATTGCCATGTCTTCCTCAATATGTCTTTCACATTTTCTGTTTGTATTGTTTCCTCGTTTTTATTTTTGCTTTGTTCTGTCTATTTTCTCCTTTCTCACTGTTCCTTTTTTTCTCATTCTCCTACTGGCATCCTCTGCTCATTCTCTTTATCGCTCTTTCTCTCTCATTCTTTCCTTTGTTTTGTTTTCTTTCTCTCTCTCATGAAGTATGTATTTTAGATGCCATATCCTCAGATTTCTCATTGCATCATTTTGAGAATCCCATCATGGCTTCAGATATATATTTATAAGGTTATTCCTCTGATAGTATATTCCTCTGAGCCCAAACTGTAGCTACAGAGAGGCTCCTCACTGAATTTGAGTTCCAATGTGAACAACTCAGTTCAAAGTTTCTTTGTGCAAAGAATCAAACGGGCATGCATAATTCTTACCTGAAGGCACTAAATGCAATGTTTATATACAAAACACTACATTGCAATGACTTGGCGGATGCTCTTATCCAGAGCGACGAACACTTAGTGGAGGACATCAGTGTTACTTTCAGGAATACAAAAATGTGGTATGACCAAGAAGGCACAGAGGCCTATTTATAATCACTAAGTGTAATATTAACCTAGCAAACAACAATTTGTATTGTAACGAAAAGAAGGTATGACTAGAGAGATCTCGCGCAACATTAGCTAAAACATTACCCAGAATAAAATCATGGGAAAGAGAAAAAAGAAAGGATATTGAAAAAGGATCAGCGGAACCATAGTCAAATGCAAAACTCGTGATCACTTGTCAGATTCTTTGAATACAGAACAATGCTCATAGGCTTTTCATTATACATGCATATACCTAATTCACTTCAATATATATTTAGTCATGTCTCATCCATAGCAATTATCTTTCTCAAGTGAGAATGAAATGCTCCACAACTGATAGTATATGACCCTGCTACCACTACAGAAAATGCAGTTTGATACCTATACTATATGCTAGATTGTAACACTGGTTGGGTTTGAGGTCTGTTGCTTGTGGTTATGCTAATGTAACATAATCAAGTAACATAGTGTTAGATGTACTTACTACTGATGTACTGATCTCATCTGACACAGTTACTACCAATTTTGCATTCTGTATGGGATTATGTATAAGCCCAAAATGAATATATCAAGATGTGCCTTGCAGAGCATAGTTGAAGCAATGAAATGAATGTATTGTAGTGAAAATAAAATCCAGGATAGTGAACGGCAGATACTATGTAACTTATTATGAGTGATTGATTCTGTTACTGTAGCATAGCCACAAGTGTGGCGTGCATGACAACCACAGTCTTTGAGATGTTCTTGCCACCCTAATTACCATTTCTCAGCACAAGAGAGCAATTGCAGTATTTTCAACCTGGATGCGGTGAGTCCATGATACTCAACCAAATGATCAAGCCACCTTAATGCTATCCATGGCTGAGACTTGCAATATTGCTGCAACAAAACTGTGACTTTTCACAAAAAATTATTTTAAAAAGGTTATTTCCATGGTGTCCTACTGATGTACTGTATATTAACGCATGCTTTGAGGTACATGAAAATTGACCATATTCAGAACAAGGAATGTACATTTTTGTAATGAAGAACAATCACTGAATGTGTGCTGCATCTCATTTATACACATTTTTCTATTTTGTGTACTTTACAGTTTTGCTGGTTCTTTGTTTCATGGATCCTGAGTGACTGCATAAAGTTCATGTGTACTGTATAAATCAAACTAGGTATGATAAATATTGAAAAACATTACAAAATGCTTACTGTACATAATTTCAAATACGTACTACAATGCAGTTTACAATTCTTTTGCTAATTGCAATTTGGATAAACTAGATATGAGCAAATGTAACTTTCATAATTTTGATTAAAATGATTTTGTGCATGGTAGCATTATCTGTTAATGATACATGACACTTTATTTCAAAATGCAGCAATGATTACATTTTAAATATCTAATGTTCCGGTCCTATTTTGCATGATGTAGCTGCCTCATTTGACACATTTATTAAAATGTTGCTTTAAGTATGGGATTCTTAGTAGTGCAGAATTTTGCGCGAAGTTTTGCTAATTGAAAAATAATGTTGTTTTCAATTATAGTTTTAATGATTGAAAAATAAGCAGTAAGCATTAAAGCATTAAAACTATAATTGGAAACAACAAACCTGAACATCCTGTATGATAAGGGGATTCTTAAAGCAATGATTAAAAGCTTCACACTCTAAAATTTAATTGAATATGTACAGTATTATACATTTACAACCTGCTCCCTACCTGTTAACTGCATTGTTTAAAAAGTCATATTTAATCAGCTGTCGACTTTAATCTTGCTTTATCTATTTTGTTTTTGAACAGTATAAACAGGCCCTGAAAATAAAAGGTTATCAGAAAATAAACTCTTGGTCTAATGTAAAGAATTCCCAGAAACATCTACAGCAGCACAAATCTTGGTCCTCTATCTGACATATTAATTGGATACCAAAGTGCTGCAGAGTTCAGAAGTGTGGGTTAGCATATGCAAATCCTCTTTAGAAAGGGACATGACCACCTGGGAGCCTGCATTAGAGTGCACTCTGTTCCCTTTGGTTTGTGGCTCAGCAAGCTAAATGCATCTCTTGTGGTGTCACGTAGACAGAGATAGAGTCAGTGTAAACACAATACAAATAGCTTTGCTGGTTTAGCATTTTACCCAGTAATGGTGACATGCACATATCAAGAATTTAACAGGTAGACATACCTGATTAGAATCTAAGCACTCAGATCTGAAGCGGCACCTAATTAGCCCGATAAACTGGACATGAAGAGGCCATGAAATGCCAAATATTTACATAACAAAGTGTAACGTTATCAAGAATTCACTGAATTCTCTGATTCACTGGATTCCAGTTAAAACTGGCCAGAGCAGGGGCTATTTGAGTAGAATCAACAATTAGTGAGGTGAGCTCCTTGAACGGTCACTCAAAAATTCTCTGAATTTCCCATTGTCAGTGTGCTTGCACTGTTTTGATTCTGTGTATTCAAAATGAAGGTTAACGAGAAATTATTTTCTTTTCAAGCCCATGACCAACAGTGCAGAGAAAACGTACAGCAGCTTCAGCCAGTGTGCTCCTACATGGACTATACCAGTGCAAGGAGCATCACCAGTCCAGTGGTCACGTGATACTTGGATCGCATGGATTTTTTGGATCATATATGTTCATATGATTCAAATTGTGAATCACTTTTACAAATGCCTAGTATTACTGGTTTGTACATGCATAATTATAGTAAAAGTTAGGCTCAGCTAAAATACTTTGTTTTTAATTGCAATATGTATACACTGTGAGCAGAAGGCAATCCAGATGTTTGCTCTCTATGAATTGTAAAGGCAACTGGGAAGGGCAGACAAACTGGCCCAGCTGAGACAATAATTACATAAATGAGGCTCAGGTGGTTACGCACATACGGACACGCAGATACACATACACAATCACTTAATTACATGAAAACACACACAGTGGTGCACACAAGTGCACACACATGCTCACAAATACACATGCACATGAATACACAAGTACACAGAAATACACACACGCACATGATTGCCATCTGGAAAAGCAATATACTAACAGTAGAGACTCCATCACGGATCATGGGTATAAAAAATATTTGCTTGCTTACTTCCTGTGCTTTTCATAAAACGCATGCAGACGTGCAAAGGCCAAGTCAACATCAGTGGGTTTGGATGTGAAAAAAGACGGAAAAGACGTCCGCGGTTTCCACGGTGCTTTCAAACGATTTAAAATATGCAATTGTATCCTCACCCCCGCAGAGTGCAGGAGTGAGAAGTTATTACAATTAATTACAGTGGGCTGCCTGCGTCTGTGCCCACTTCTGAGAATCGTCTGTGCAATTAAAGGTTTGAAATCCACCTGTGCTGCACATCCTGGGAATTGGCTTCTTCCTGCCTCTGCCAGCTACTTCCATTCATTAATCACACTTCCACTCCAACCCCTTCTTCCATGAGCTCTATATCGAGAATACAGTGGGGGGCTAACTATAAAGCTATAGCATCATCATAAATTCTGAACCTTTTTTACCTAACCTGACAATTCATAGTGAAATATATCCTTATTACACTTACCAATTTACACTTTCTGGATGGAACTTTCAGTACTTAACCTCAATTATTCTGGACATTTACTGGATTATGGAAATATCCAGTAAAATGGTCATGTAAAAATGGCTGTTTTGCATGTTGCCCAGGAAACAGTTGTCAGATACGTTAATAAATAAGGGACATTTAATGTAATGGGAGCCAAACCAAAGGGAAATGTCTGAGAACCGAAATAAAAAAAAGACATTCATAAGCTTGCATTGGAAATGCCACGCTTTCTGGTCACACGCAATAAAGTGCCGCGGAATTACGGCTTGAATTTGAATTTAAATGCAAGATGCCTCTTTCCTCGGGGCCATGGCATATTGCTCTTCTGTCTTTTTTTGTGTCGCGTAGGTGAAGACTCAGAGGTAATGAACATCAGGTCTAATTCAAAGGTTTTCCACCAGCCACCTACAAAGTGCGCCTCCTCGACGCTCACGGTCTCATCAATAAAGCATGCGGCAGGCAATCTTCGGTGTCTGCGTCACTTTAGGCCCGCTGTGATCAGCTTTGAGCCTCCCCCTTCTGCCAGGAGTCCGGCCCTGCCACAGCTGCAGAGCTTCAGTCACAGTGATCTCTGCCCATCCTGGATCCTCACTCTCTTCAGTCTACCCATCCTGGATTCTCCCTCTCTTCAGTCTACCCATCCCGGATTCTCCCTCTCTTCAGTCTACCCATCCTGGATCCTCACTCTCTTCAGTCTACCCATCCTGGATTCTCCCTCTCTTCAGTCTACCCATCCCGGATTCTCCCTCTCTTCTTCTCTCCTCCGGTTTGTCTGCTCCTATCTACGGCCGAAGGGTTAGAGCAATCTTTATTAGCATGACTGTAGTCATTTGGTGTCGTGCAGAACCCACTGCTTCCCCTCGCTCTCTCTCCTTGTTCCTCTCACCTTCTCGTTGCTTATCGCTCTACCCCTTTTTTCAACTATCGCTCTCCTTGTCTCTCTCCCCCCTCTTTTTTATTTTTCTCCCTCTATCTGCCGTCCTCCTGTCCCTCTCCCACTCGCTTTCTTTCCTCTCTTGCTATTTCTTGAAAATAGCATTTTTTTTTCCGTCAGGGGATTTGATGCTCACGCCCGACGACGTCAGTGTCCTGTAACATGCAGGCTGCCTAGATTGGCTATTGTTTTTTGAAGAGTAAAAAAAAGATGCCGCAGTTCTTCCAACATGCTGCAGTTATTCATGTGGCTGCTTTAGGAGTGTTGCAGGCCCATGCTTAAGAAAGCAGCAATTTCAATGATAATTAAGAGTCAAGGCTGCAACCCTCTAAAAATAGTTGGAGCAGTAAGAGGAAAATCAATTATAGTTGCCCTCGGGGAGATGATAACTTTTCTTGGGGGAAAAGGCATAAATATACCCAGTGTAACACAAAAGAGCCACTGCAGGCTGTGCCATGTTAAATACAAACGGACAACAAAAACAAAGGGATGACCATGCCATTTTGTCGCAGCCTCAGGGTCAAGTCGTACACGCACTGGCGGTGAAGAAGAATATCCTACTGACGAATATAATATCCTATGGATAGCACAACATATCATTTGCTTATCTGGAGTTAAGTTTTAATTAAACCCTTAAGTTTTAATGATGACTCCAGCCCTCATTAGGATGTTTTTTTTTATAAGATGTGGAGCCGGTCCAGGGGCAGCACTTCCTCCGCTCAGTTCACAGCGCTGCAGAGCTCTCCGCTTCCCCAGACCCTCTTTACAATTAGAGTGCACAGCCTGTGACTCAGTGTGATTCAAATCAAGTGACTGTGACTCCACGCGATTTCAGTCACGTCACCGTGGCTCGCATGATTTAAAACACGTGACTGTGACAACCGAATCATGACCTCAGTTCCCTCCTCCTCAAGCCACACCATCAGACTGTAGCCACCGTGACAGATGTCTCCCAGAATGCTCTACTGCATAAATCATTTTAGGCCAGCACCGCACAGCAAAGGTGATGCATGAATATCTATTAATATAATGAATATATGAAGTAATTCTTCATGACTGCCAGTATGTAGTCTCAATTCCTGCACATATTTCTATCAAAGATTTATAAAGATATTATCCTCTGGTAATGAATTCACTATACATGTTTTATGAAGGCTTTATAAATATACACTGTATAGTGTATAAATATGCTTAAACTTGCAGTTTACACATTGTATGGGATGTTAAGCCATATTCCTTTCAGTCCAGATTACATATTTCATCATATATTGACATTCATTACTTATTATTTCCAAAAGTAGCATTGTAGTTGTCATGTTTTACCAATACTTCAGACTTCAATAACCTTTCACTGCCTAAAACAAGTCAAGTTAATATGACCGAAACAATTCCCCTCCTCCCTCCCCTCCTGTCTTAATGTGCCCTGACACAATTTCGGCCAGCGCATAATGATTTTCCAAATGTCACAGCCCTGATCCTCTTCTTGTTTGAAGGCGGCTGCATATTGCGCGCAGGCATTTTGCTGTCGCGCCTCGTCTATTGTTGGCAGAGGTCCTGAAACAGACTGAGCTTACAGATCAAGAGGTTTTATTTTACTTTTATCTTACCTTTATATAACCTGGTAGGTTAACGGAGAAATCCATTCTCATTTGCAGTGATGATATAGAGGATCGAAGTGGATAAGGGATTGTGTAGCCGATCAGATATATGGGCTAAAAAGGTGGCCAGATATAGAGAGTCATTTAGGGAGAATTTGATCAGAACACCAGTTTAACATCGCTATTGTTCTGAAAGATGTCCTGGGATCTTTAATGGTCACAAGGAGTCAAGAACTTGGTTTAATGTCTCTTCCAAAAAACAGTCTTACGGTGTCCCTGTTACTTCACTGGGGCATGGTTTTCCTTCTGGATCGAAAAAAGACTCTCCCTTAATGGCACACTAACACTTCTTCACCAGAAGGTCCCTGACTCCAGTAAATAAGCCCAGGCCTGCTTAGGTTCAGAAATTTGACATGAGATGGTTACAAGGTGGCATGCCTGTTGGCAGGTGGAGGGGTTTGGGTTGCGGGGGTGCTAACGACACTACTGGTGAAACCCTGCTTGGCTTTGGAGCGATGGGAGAGTGATGCTTTTCTGCGACCCCCACGGAGCTACTGTATGCCGTCAATCACTGAGTAGTATGAACCAATAAAAATACTCTGATGACAGACTGACAGCCTGAATTGCCATGCTGAGCTATGGCGATTGAAAGGTTCTTAGGGTGCTTTTATTGCCTGACTGAAAATGCTAGGATGGATGTACAGCAATGGGAATCTCTAAATGGACCTTTTAAAGGCTATTAATTTGGCATGTGCTCCTCAAATATTTCCCTGGAGTTCATTTTCAAAAGCTCAAGGACATTTTTCCAAGGAAAATGCCAAATCAACTTCAAACTGCAATTAGACATATTAATGCTTAATGCAAGGTAAATTATTTATGATGTTTTGAGAGAACAGCCCCAGGTGCCCCTTAAATTAAAACACCGTTTCTCTATGTAAAAAATCAGCTGGAGCACCTTGGGAAGCAGTATCTTGAAGTGGGAATATAGCACTGTACCGGGATGTCTCCAGAATGCAAGATGTGAAATATAAGCACAGAATTGCAAATGTCCACAGATGATAAACAAATCTACAATGCCAATGGCAATGTAAGTGGAAGCCCTGCTCTTCAAGCCTATTGCTAGCTATTGTGGCGTGAGCATATCATCAGAAGTATGGCCATAAAATCAAAATAAAATTTTATAGGCGTACTCACGCCAATAAAAAAAGAAATGGAGGACTCACAGTAGACATCCACACGTATTGATTTGATGGCAGGCGAGCCCAGACCATTCTCTGCCTTGCAGTAGTACCGTCCCCCCTGGTGGCGCTGGATCGTAGTGATGCGCAGGGTCTCGTTGAACACGGTGGAGTCCTGGAAACGGTCTGATGCACTACCTGCCGTCTTAGTCCATCGTATCTGGGCAAGCAACAGAGAGAGAAAGAGAGTAAGAGAAAGAGAGTGGGGATGGAGGAGGGGTAGATGGGAGAGAGTGAGAGAGAGAGTCAGGAAGATAAGAGCAGTACTTTAAGTAATGCTGGATGCACTCTGTACCCGAGCGTAACATCGCAAAGCAGTAGGGAGCAGAGTACCTATTTTGAACCTAAGAGTGGTGAATTATTGGGGTGGCAGTATAGTAGGCCTACAATGGTTAGGGAACAGGACTTTGGTTTGATTCCAACGCGGAGGACTGCCAGCTTTACCCTGGAGAAAAGTACTTTGCATAAATGACTTCAGTACAAAGCCAGCTGTATAAATGAATTGTACGTATGTAAAATGTAAACTGTGTGGTCGGCTAAATGCCAAGATAGAACAGTGCTTCCCCTTCAAAAATGACATAATTGGAAAACTAATTTACTATCATTTAAAAATCAATAGAAAATTTGTTTGCATAAGCACACCATTTTGTGACCCGTCTTTGGAAATTATAAACGATTCAATGTAATTGCAGAGTGCATGAAATGACAGTGTTCTGATTGACGGTAATCTCACTACGATTTGGTGCATGGCTACGCGCAGACAAATTTGTTTAGGTAATGTTACCTCAGGAAAGCGAATAACTTACCTAGCTAAATGATAATGTCATCTTCAGCTAATAAGAGGAGTTTGCCACCCAAAATTGTCTGGTAAATATATCATCTTTCTTCCATGTAAATGTGAGAGAATGGGGACAATGGGAGCCTTTCTGATAACACATGAACGATAAAGCTGCAGGCTGTCAAACACCGGGAGACTGTATGGAACCTTGAGGGACCATCGCTACAAACCATGGCTTTATGAATCAAGCATAGGAGAGTAAAGTAACTCATAACTAAAGTTTGAGAATTATACTCCTAAATATCCCAATCATATTTTTTTTTATTTTAGCCAGCTTTTTTAACATAGCCTAACGTTAAACTCTTTTTTATACTCTCTTCTCGCATCCTTTCTCACTATTTTCCGGGTCTCTTACTTTCTTTGTCTCTGATATTTTGAACGACTCGTAGCCTATTGATGAAGCCACATTAAATTTATAACCCCATTTTCAATCTACATAATAAAATTCTGATTGTTGTAGTGAACCCCACCCGGATGTCTTTGTAGACGGGGTGGTGAGATGGTGTGACCCCAGAACCCAACCCCCCCCACGGTCATGGGTCACACCATCTCACCACCCCGTCTACAAAGACATCCGGTGGGGTGAAACACTGTATAATGTAATGTATGAATTCCTAATGTTATTAACGGGGATAGGAAATGTATGAGTGTATGAATAGTCATGACACTGTCCCTCATCGAGTGGTTTAGCTCACATCCCGTCTATTTTTTGTACATGTATAAAGGTCTGCATGTTTAAACTGTATGAACATGATAGTACTGATTCTAGTACCCTTATAAACAAATAGAGCAATCTGTTATTAAGATAAGCGTACACATTTCACGTTAGATAAATGTTAGATGTTAGATAAATTAAAACTTGCTTGAAATGAACTTTTTCTAGATCCGTTTTCTTCAAAGGGACACCATCACAAACTCTCAAAAAACTACAACGCCACATTCACAATAACAACTGCTCAATTCTTTACGGTGCAGATGAAACGTTCCATATGTCATCTCCATTTAATCTCTGATTGTATTATCGATTTTATCGATGCACACATTAAAGGAGAAAACGAGGAACGACAGCAATTTGTATGCGCGTATGAGACTTTTATGAGACTTCATCAACCAGGATCCTCCACCACTCGCACCTGCATTTCATTCCAGTTCAGTTCAGCAAGGCATTGCAGCAGGGCTTGAAACGGGCCCTGGGGGGACTGGGGAGAATGTCTCGAGGAATGTCATTAATTAAGCCTGTGCGCCGACAAGGTGAGAAAGCGAAAAGAAAAGACAGTTATAACAAATCATCTACGTACGCACGGATGCCAGCTTAACGACGAACTGAACGCTCCGTTCCATGGCCGGACTGGCCTCTTTTGCCCTCTGTTGGGGTGAGCGAGTGCATGACTGAGATTGAGTGAGCAAGCAAGTGAGCCACCATGCTCTTACTTACTTGACCTATGGACAGTACTTTCCGACACATATCGCTTTTGTGATCAGACAAAATGTTCCCTCTCAAACAGGCTACCCATACGGCATACTTGTTCTTTTTTTAAAAATCTGAGCAAAAGCCTGGAAGCAACCCAAACTGACTGCAAAAAATTATATTGGCCTCATGCTCAAAATGACAGCACTTAACGAATGGCGTTGATGGCAGCATTTGTTTAGCTGATGTACAAAAGCACGCTACCCCGCCTTGATACTTTCCCAGCCTGGGCAGCAGTGTGATCAGTCAGGTCACGCTCTCGCTGCTGGTGCCCAGCAACCCCCCCCCCGGATTTGTAGTCTGTGGAGTCGCTGCCTCTGCCACCCCCTTGATCTGTCCCGCCAGCCTCTGAGTGAAGCCAGTCTCCTGTTTGGCCAAGACAAGCCCCAACGGCACCCCTTAAACGCGCCATGTGGATGACCCGAATACCATAGAGACTCACCTCACAACCATTCCTTTCATTGCGATTACAACCTTTAGAAAAGAAGATCCTCCAGTCAGCAGTACGCTCTGTACTGAGAGGACCAGAGACCACGCCCACTCCGCCTTCAACACCAACTGCCCTGTGCCTGCTCATCAGCTGATGCGTTTGTCCTTCTTTTTGAAGAGATACGCAAGACCCCACCCCACTGTAATTTGTGACTTTGTCACCTCCTCAGCTTTGGCAACACCTCAAAATATCAGGCCAATAAAGCACTTTCAAATTGAAATTAAGAATGAGTCAGAGAGCATGCGCACAAGGGAAAGAGTGAGAAAAACAGAGAAAGAGAGAGCAGGGGAAACTAAGACAGAGAGAAAGAATGGACAGAGGGAAATGCGGATGGGAAAGAGAGTGCAAGACAGACAGAGAGCGAGAGATGGGGGAAGAGAGAGAGAGAGAATCCCCAAAGTCCCAGTTCTATGAAAAAGCCCGTGTTGCCTTTGGTGGTTTAACTTATGATATGAAAAACTGCAGCACAGGATTATGGAGAAACACCTCCTGACTCCAAACAGGTACAATGCTCCAAATCTGCAGCCAGCTCCACAGCCCGTTTCCACTCCATCTCAATATAAGAGCATAAGACCGTAATCTGCCCTGATGTGCGTGGTGTCCCATCAATCAGCCCCATCGGGAACGCAGAGGAGAATTGTGCACAGACTGAAGAGCACAGTGCACTCCACAGCACACCGCCAGTTATTAGCACACTTATGTGAGAGTAAGAATGGAACAAAAGGATGAGACGAACCCCAGAGATCTGCATACAAATCCACAGATGGCCCTCGCCATCACAAGGACACCCCCACAAATAATAATAGGTATATGTACAGCCTTATATCGCTTACGGTTAAATTTTTTGTATTGATTCCATTTTTCATTTTTGAAGCAGCACATGACAATTATTATTAATTATTTACTTATATAGCTTCGATAAAAAAAGACTGCCTCTCCAAACGGTGTCCTCATCAATAACCACAGACTATAACCTCCAACCCTGGCCTTGATTAAGACTTGGGGACTGCTAAGAATCCACCATCGCAGCCCTCCATCTGAAACATACCGGCCTGGAGACAGTATGGCACAATGTTAATGAAACCAGAAGGTTGCATTTTCAAATGCTGAGTACAGCATGGCCGTTGTACTGTTGGGCAGGGTGAATCACTTTAGAAAAAAGCATGTGCTGTTTCAGTGGAGTTGTCCAACCTTGGTTTTTAAAATCCTCGATAAGCAGCATCAGATAAATCATCAGAGGATGGCGTGAGATTCAAGGGCTCAGTTATGCGACCAAACAGCTGGAGGATGACTTGCGACAGGAACATCACACAAACAAGAGTATGCTGAGGACAAGTGACGTGGATGCCCCTCCAGACAGTGCTATCAATAGATTGGCATTGCAGCACAGATCCTTTGGCTTTGCTAGTTTTCTGTGACGGACCCTGCTCAGAGTGATGCCAGTTCAGAACAACAGACAAGAGCTTGCAGTGTCCATACAGGCTAGGCCATTCAAAACCATGGGTAGCAGCATATACTGGCTTTACAGTTACAATTTCAGGACCATGGACAGTAGCATATAGGCCAGCCAACCAGTCCAGGACCATGGACACCACACTACAGTAGCCCATCCAGAAAGGTAAAACCTCTTGACAATTATTAACCATATACTGGAGGGACCTCATTTACAAAGTAAAACATTCCAATGCTGTGAACATTATAACAGTTAAAAATTCCTATATATCAACGTACATCACAAAATGTGAATGGATTCATGCTTCAGATACATTTTTCAAAATTAGTTATCACTTTATTAGATTGAGGAAATATTTCTGGAGACCGTTTGAATATTGTGATTTTGCAAAACATAATTTTGAAAAAACTGGCTTGAAAGATTTTTCTGTGAATTATTTTCTCTTCGTAAAATACACCCTCAAACCAGGAACTATTGTATAAAATTGTTATATTTGTGTAGTCCATTACCCAGCGCTTGCTATGATTTTGAACAAGTTTGATTATAATAGCGTTTAAACCATAAATTCATATGGTTTAACCTCTGATTTTGCTTTAAACCCTTTTTCATTTTTCATTCTTCCACTTCCCTAATTATTTTGGTATGACTCCCCCATTATCATGTAACTTCAAAACATTCATAACTGCTCTCCCTATTGAAATATAGCAATAATACTTCACGGAGTGTCCATACAATCAACAAGTAATTACTACTTGCCATGTAGCTATGCCACAATACCTTGCACATGAATACTTGGAGGAAAAATGGCTGCTGGCTCGCTGTTTTGTCTGCCCCCAAACTAATTTGCATCTGAATCTTGGAGGACTAATGGCAGATTAAATGTGGAATGTGTCCATACCCTCCCCCTATCTATCATGTGACTGTTTAACAATGAAATGATGGAAGTTGGTAATTGAATGCAAACTAATGAGTACAGAGTTTAAATTCTGAATAAGTTGAGGAAAATAGAGCTTAATTTACAAACATTATGGTTAAACCATCCTAAGGCATTGTGAGAAGTCATATCAGTGCCATAGTAGAATACAAATCAGTGCAGTGACTTTGAAAAGTCACTGATTAAAGCAGGTGCACAAAGAAAGATGTGACAAAATGATTATTATTAGCCTTCCGATCAGCATTGTGGAATTAGTTCTTAAAAACCAAGTCGAAAAAAAAAAACTAAGTGATTAAAAGTGATTCGTTAAAAGGGCGTTTTACAAATAGCTTAGCTGTTCTGAGAAAATTGGAAATCAAGAGACCTGTGTTATAAAGAAATTTATAACAAGCCAAATTTCACAAAATGAGTTGAGAATTAAGCTAGTTATCGTAGATATTATCATGTTATGCCTGCATTTGTTTGTTTATACGTGGATCTTAAACTCCCTGGTGGATGTGCAGACGTATCTGAACAATAGATTGTACAAAAATAGATCTGAACGGCGCAAATGAGAGGCATCTAGGTCTTTATATCTATTGGTTCTCCCATTCTTAGATTTTAATCTAAGCAATAACCAATATTATGCAACAGAGAATCCCGGGAGTCTCATGGATTGTGAAATGTTACGATTGATGTTATGACCCTCGGTTATGAATGTTTCAACTTTGTTTAGGAGAAATCATGTTTTTTTGTTAGTTTGGTATTTCAAATACTACAGTATGTTACATCATTTTCACTCCATAGAAGAAGAAAAAAGCTCATTTTGGACAACAGAAGAAGAAAATAACTTCATTTTCTGTCATTAAAAATGAATACTTTATAACACTAGAGCATCAGTATTATGTTATATTGCAACTTGTCATCACAGAGACCAATAAAGTATGATATCTATCTTTAAGACCACGTCAATGATGGATGTTTCAACACAAAGGTTTTGTTTGGGACTCGAAAATTTACGGTGAGTAAAAGTTAGTTCTTATGTGTGGAGGTCTAACTAGCCCCTATATTTAAAATAAATTCACACATTTACACAACCAGTTGAATTTTGAAATTTATGTGAATGGTAGATTTGATATTCTGGAATATGATTATGGTATTAACTCAATTTTGACCAGATGATCTTTTTTGCTTCTCTTGTGAAATGGTCACACTTCGTGCCGGGTCACAACTACTGTTAACAGTAGCATTAATTCTTAACAGAATTTGGCACTGCTGCAAATGCTTAATGAATTCCATTACACTTTCTTAAAATATACATTTTAATGCAGCATTATACATGTTAATAATACATATGGCATTTACAAGGCGGCCAGGCCTTCCAGAAATTTCAGGCACAATCTGTAATTTTTCTGTACTCTAATGTTACACAGTAAAATGTCCAGTGTTAATTCAACTCTAACAGTGTACATATGAGCCTAATCTGGCCAGAGCAGGCTCATATGTACGCTGCTAGAGATGAATCAACACTGCCAGAGTTGAATTAACACTGGACATTTTGCTGTGAATTTACTGTGTAATTCCATCTCAGAAGTGTATATTACTTTTTCTTACAGTGATACTTATATTCTTTTTGTTACAGTGATACTCAGGATAGGACCCAAATGCAGGACTCAGAGATAGAAGGCTAGTTGAACTCCACACAGGAGATATTTATTACGAAAAACCCACACAGGGCAGCAGGCAGGAGAAAAGGGAAAAACGGGCAGGCAGGAAACAGGGCTGGGCAAAAATAACAGGGCTGGAGTCAGGGCAGGACTGGAATCGGGCAGGAGGGGAACAGGCCGGGCGAGCTGACAAAAAAAGAATACAAACAGGTAACAAACACAGCAAACAGGATTTAGTAAGGGAAAAAAAGGCCGGTGTTAATCTCAACAGAAAATGAGAAAACGATCTGGCAAAGGTAGGTGCATGGGCAGAAACTAAATAGTTCCCTACACCTGGTTTTTGCACTAAGTGATTACTAAAAGGAGTGAGGAATATAGGTGAGCTGTTGTGGTGGTTGGCTGGTGACGAGAAGGGAGAGACTGGGGCTAATCAGGGGGAGGAACCGGGAACTACCAGGAAGCCACGCCCAGCCTGCAACCTAAACAACAGAAAGTAAAGACGCACAGGGTAAACATAAAAACATGATACGAAACACAAGGAATGGGAGCACAAAGGAAACGTAAGGAAGGTGAACTGGAGGGAACAGCGGAATTGCACTTTTGTAATAAACACTTATTAAGAGATTTATTCATCTTGTTTTAACTGTAAGAGAAGAGACATTGAGAGGAAGAAATGTTCCACAGGAAAAAAAGGAAAATCTCACCACAAGGCAAAAGTCCTGTCATGGTGCAAGAACCGTGCGTCCAGCTGGTTTGTGTTTGTTTTGAGTCCACAGGAACACGGACTGAGCCAGCAGAGCTGAAGCTCTCAATCTGTGCTGCACTTTTTAAGATGCAATGACACAAACTTCCATCCCTGTCCCAGAATTCAAAGTACCGCTTCGCTTCTGTGATGACCAATGCTGACCAGTGCTTGGCTTTTTGCTGCCCCCACTCCCACCCATACCCGTGTTGCTACAATGGGGCATTCCTGTCAACCCAACAGCCTTTATATCACATCAAGCTGCTGATTTGGATGATGTGGTAGCACCATAGACTGTATAAAAATATGGACGAAGCCACTGTGACGTCACCCATTGGCTTTCCACGGCCTCATAAAAACTGAATTGAGGCTCCGGATGTCTTTTTCGCCACCCGTTTGTACAAACTGCGTCTGCTCCGTGGAGCCAAAGAGGACTCAACCTGCCCTCTGATCGGTCCTGAACAAATGTTAATACCCTGTCCAAACGACACAATACTTTTAAAAAATCAGCACATGCAGAGGCATTAGATGAAGGAAAGGCACATATTGCAATTACATTTTTTTGTGGGAAAAATTTATTGACTGAGTATTTTGACCACATTGCTGCCATTGACTTACATGGTGAAAGACCTATACTGGAGCCAATCGCAGTGGCGCTAGTGAACAACGGCACAATTGCTGCTCCCAGCCCAACCAGGAAGTGAGCTTCAAAACGAAAGCCCAGTCTTGGCCCCTTGGGTAGCACCCATCCCCAGACATCCCCCGACGCAACCCCTTACCCACTGACACAAACAGGACTGTTATTTAGGACATCTTGTTATCTTAAAACGCTGATCTACGGTCTTGCCCGCTTGTTACAGCCCTTATAATCAGTCCTCAGGCATCCACCCACCTCTAAAAGTCCCAACGCCTCCCCTAGCCCATTGACCCAAACCAGACACCAGTTTTTTTCAGTGGACTCATCATTGTGAAGTGCCTGCTTCAAATGCCTGCTCAACAAAAATAAATAAAATAAATAATAATTAAAGCAGCACATGGTACAGCTAAAGAGAACACAGAGTTCTTGCTCTGGAGAACAAAAGCGTCTTTTGAGTCAAATGTACCGTACAAATGTCTAACATTTCCAGAAATAATGCACCAGAGCACAGGGCACATCTCATTAGCCTCAAAGCTCGCTTGCTTGGCTGGTTCCCTCATCCTTACGATGCTGAAGAAAGGACCTTGACCGTGTTCTGGATACAAAATCATGTGAGTTTGCTGCGCCAAACTCGGTCCCATCTCGAAAGCAGCGGAGAATGTGCAGCATGCACAGTGTGGTATACTCCATAATACTCCAATCATAAGAATACTCATTGTGTCAGCAGCAATGTGAACAAAAAGGAAGAGATTAACCCCAGGGATCTGCATAGGAAACCACAGCAGTCTCTTATCGCTAATCCCATTAAAGGGACACTCACAAATAACCACAGTTTCATATAAGCCATCCCTTAGGGTGTACATTTCCCAATACATCTCTGTCGGGTTCATTCTCAATTGAAAGGCCGGCTTGCCAAATTGTCTATTTGTCCATAATCACTGATGTTTGTCAGTCGAAAATGTGAAATTCACTCTCGGCATAATTACAACAAAATGTATTTAGTGTATGTTACAAAAGATAATATTTGCTCAATGGTGACAGGGTTTGCTGGCAGGGTGGCAGATAACACACTGGGGTTGGGGAGGGGGTTGTGGTATCACATGATAAAAGGCATGACGATAAGATCGTGAGATGGGATGTCCTAACACCCTTCCAGGCTGTCCCTTTGGGCCAGCTTAAACGACGTAAAGCTTATCTCAACAAAAGACGTTTTCAATGTAAAAAAAAAAAAAAGCCAAGTTACTCATGCATAGCCTACAAAGCACTGTCTATAAGTCCTTAATTCCAACTTGCAAAACCTAGGCCTGCCTTTAAAACTATTGATATCAAAATGTGGCCAAGTTACAATGAACAATATTGCCTATTGTAGCTCCCACTAATTAAACTAGCGCTATTCCAAAGCAATGCTTTGGGACACACTCATTGGTCATTTTGTACAAGCTCCTCATATTCCATGATCCGGGTCAGGCCCTGGGGCACAGGCCAGATGATCTCCGACATATTTATTGCCCGCACTGAAATTAATGTGTGCGGCCACAAGTGAAAGGTCAATTTATCAAGAAAATGGCCTGATTGGTTTATGCTCATGTGGGTGCAAACCTGTCAATGTCTTCTCAAAAGATAACAATTTCTACTGATATTAGGTAAAATGGGCCTTATTATTAAATCCACATTAAAACTGACCTAGGTGATCATGTGACCTCCATAGGTACTGATCTTTGACCTGCCTTTTGAGAAACTCAAGATTTAATTAAAACTTGCCCCAGCTCCCCAATGAGGAGTTGACCTCCAGAGACATAACAGGGATCAAAGGTGTCTTAG
This sequence comes from Synaphobranchus kaupii, assembly GCA_029718625.1. Lineage (NCBI taxonomy): Eukaryota > Metazoa > Chordata > Actinopteri > Anguilliformes > Synaphobranchidae > Synaphobranchus > Synaphobranchus kaupii. Next base: position 28,569,179 of record CM056381.1, read on the forward strand.
ACCTGGAATCATGTAAAGGCCTTTATTTGCATGGTAGGAATACACAAAAGTAACTGTTTCCTGTGTTATCTGTGTTTGTCTTGGGCTTCTTGTTAGTCACCAAACCGCAATCTGGCAGGGTCATTTGTAAGCCTTTAAGAAGCATTCAATCATTTGTGGGAAAGAAACAGTCCATTATTAAGTATTTCATAAGCAGCAGTCATAAATGTGCAAGCACATGCCGGGCCCTATAGTTACAAGTACAAGCATGCGCTACGCTATGTCACTTCCCGGCTACAACATGGACTCCATAGTGATGGGACAGAATTTTCCTCACCCTGCCAGGGATTGGATGATTTCAGTTCTGACACTTACTTGGGTTACTGCTGCATTAGCCCCTCCTAAAACGTATGCCAGGCAACCACAGGTTGTGTGCTGCGACCAGTTAGCTCTTTCCTGTCATATTATGTGGCCTATAGGGTGCACTAGTCACTGTCTCAATAGTGTGCATCGGGATGTGCACACACTTCATCAGCAGTGCTCCTGGCATGAGGGTGCATGGGTGGCAAAGAGGCACAATTTTAAAACCACATTAGAATTAAGGCAAAACAATTATGTTGCATCACCGATACTTCATATTGATGTATGATATGTATTGATATGTGCATGAACTGTTTATGTTTCATGTGCTGCTAAATGTTCCACTAGCAACTTAAATGACAGTCTGGATCTCAACTTTTTTATTCAAAGGAAATATTGTATTTCCTTCCAATGAAACACATTTATGGGGTTTTCATAAGAAGGCAAACAAAACATATACAATCTCCCTGCTTGCTGTGCACAAAAATTTAAGTATCTGAAGCTTACACTCAATTGAGTTCATTGCATCCATAATCTTCACAAAAAGATAAACAGGAATGGTAACTGATTTATAAATGTAGGGCTGTGTCATGGTTTTCTGCCTGTTCAGGTTCTGTTTTCAGGCGTTGCCTCTCGGGGCCGCGAGAGGGTGCTCCCGTCTTTAGTTCTCGTTCTCCGGGACAAATTAATTATTTCCTTCAGGTGCACTCTGCCCTACTTAAGCTCCGTTCACTCATTGTTCGGGGCTTTTGTGTCATTCTTACCACACTAAGCCAGGTAACACGGTATAGGATTTCAGGCGACCACTTGTCCTTTTGATTTTCAAAAGAACACGCGGGACTTGCCTGTAGAGTGTTAGAAAATTAAGTTTTTAGGTTTCTGTTCTCCTTCACACTTTATTTCCTGCCTTGGTTTTCTTTTCCCTGTCTCGCTACTAGACAGTAACCTCGGTTTTGCCTCGTTTCCGTTTGCCTTTTTTTTTTGCCTTTGATAGTTATTGAGCTAGAGGCATTTCTTTTCTTTTCTATTCTCTGCTAGAATCTATGAGCTTCGCCCTGTTTTTTGGGTTGTTATTTGTTTGGCCTATGCCGGGATTCTTTTCCGGTATTGTTTATTTTCTCTGCTCAAAATCTACGAGTTCTCCCCACTTATCTGGGTTGCTATACTTTGGCTGTACGCCGGGAGTTATTTTTCCTTTCTGTTTATTTCTCTCTGCTCCATTCATGGACTCCCTTCGCGGTTGTTTGTTACGCTTCGTGGGACAACTTTCAGATCCCCTTTCAGTCGCGACTGGTCCTCCGAACCCGACCCCTTACAGGCTGGGTGGTATCCAGATTTTGACACCATCATACCATCCTTGTAAAACACTAGGGTATGTGGTACACTGTAAATAAATTAATTTTCAGTGGCCGGGAGGTGTGAACACTTGTTATAAAGTACCATCCTTATGTTACCACAGGGTGACTTTGCACTTAGAATGACCCACATTGCTTCTGGGCTATGAGATTATATCAACTACACTTCTCTGTATTAGGCACATGTTATTTCAATAATCAGCTTGTTATTATATCTAAAATGAATATGATACAGAACATAATTAGGGCAAAGCTGCTTTTAAGAACCCCTAGGCTATTGTGTTGGCATCAATAAGGTGACCAGATTCAAACAGCCCAAATGCGGGACAGCAGGATAATTGCAGGATATTTCAGAACAAAGTGGAAGTGAATAGGAAAATCAATTTTTTTTTGCAGCCTACAATACTGCACTACGCCAAAGGATAATAGAAATATGATAGTCTTTCCTGCATTTGTTAAACTCTTTGTATCCCTCCTACAGTATTATCCACTAGTTACCACACTATCACCATTTACGAAAAGAGAGCTATAAAAAGACAGCTATAATGAAATTCTGCTGCAACATTTAATATAGAAACACATCATGTCTTGTAAAATTGATAGTAATGTGATCCCACAACATTGCTTGTGCTGTGCCTATTATGCCACTTTTGAAAACAGCGGCAGTGCTGGGAGAAGAACTGCAGTTTGAAATGTATTAAGTATATGCACTCTAAAAATACTGCACTAACAGTTTGGTTGGTATTGAAAAAACAATACTGGTACTTTTCTATATTGTGGTATGTGGTATGACCGTATATACCTATGCTATATTAATCAACCAATGTGTTAATTAATCGGAAAAGAAAGTAAACGTCGTGGAACAGAAAGTCGTGGGGCAGAAAGTACAAAGGTTGGAGCAACAACAGAAGAAAAGGAAACGGACAAAAGGGTAGGAAGGAAAACAGCATTCCTTTACACCCACAAGAGGAACTTGTATCGTAAATGATGCTTGAACAGTCTTCTGAATTGTTCTGAATTAGAGGTCTGGGAAAGTCCCTATACCTGGAAATGCAGAAACACGGTCACCTTATTGGGTACTGAAATTACATGGCTTCTTTTGGTGGAGGCACCCAAATCATTTTTTAACCTGTCACAAATTCCACATCTTGTTTTATATTCTACAATTTGTTGGTCAGTTGCACAAAATTAATTCCCGCATGGCCCATAAACTAACTTTTCTTGGGTGAGGTAGATGTTCTAATTTATTACACTTATAATGCACCAGACTTGAGATAAATATCTTGTGTGTTGAAATGTCTTCTTTTTTTGCCTTATAAAGTGAAATCAATGTATACCATAAATTACATTCTGTGGGAGTCATGTATGTACTGACAGGCAGTATATTGATCAAAAGTGCATGACATATTAATTATAAATAAATTAATGAATTTATGAAGTCAATTCCCAAGATGTTATCAGTCTAGCTTAATTCATTTTATTGAGCAAGTTCAGTAAAATCATCAGTTTAAAGTACTGACTGTGTGACACTGAATGCAAAAAGGCTACAGTTATTAAGTAAACATTTGGCACTAGATTTAAAGTAAAATCTGCCTCATTTTCTTTTTCCAGTCTCCAAAACACACTGACTGGAGTCAAGAAATAAAATGTGTTACTGAACTGCCAAATACTGTATGACCTGGGCTTCACATGATCCCAATATACAGTATCTGATGCATGGCAATCTCATATCATCCAGAGAAAATCAGTCTGCGGTTCTATGTCAATGGTGGTGGCATCACTAGCCAACAGGGAGAGCGGGAAGAAATTCTCTCACCCTACACGCAGCACATTTGGTGGCTGGGAGTTAGGAGTTTTCGACCGCAAGCTCCCACAGATTCCCAAACCATTCAGATGTATTACAGAGCTCCTTCTATCTGGCTCTAGAGTAGAGTCTCGTTCCGTACCGTTCAGTTTGAAGAGTAGGAGTCGCAAGTTTTTGGTACTTCGGGTTAATACAGTCCCGTTGGTTTGTTTGATTCTTTCGAGCTACCCGAGCCGCATTTCTTTCTCCCAGTGGCACGAGCTGGAATTTTAAGCTGTTTCAGACAGCAGAGTCTAGCTGGCAGCAAATCAAGTTAGTAAACTAGCTTTGATATTTTATTCAGACCCAGGCTCATTTTTAATAGCCTATGCTCAATGTTTTCTGTTCACTCTCCCTTAGGCTACTTTTCAAGCTAGTTTGCAATCACATCCAGTTTACATTTATTTACGACTTTCCCATCTCCAATATTCTAGCAGAAGTGTAACGTTAGGCCTATAGCCAAAAATAACGCTGTTGGTCATTGATTGTAACGTTAGATAATACGTGGCCTAAGAATAGACATTGAATGGTTATATTTGCATATAGCTATTTTCTTAGTCTATGCAAATACAAATCTTATTTTTTCTCAGATCCTAGAATCCAGTAGCCTACTGAAAATGTGGTGGATGGATAGCTGTATGGGAGAGATAGCCAGCCAAATCCAAGAAACAAGCCAGATCTTGATGCGTGTGTGTGTGTACAGGAGCTTTTTTCGTTTATTAGTTTTAAATAGTATTTGGTAAAGATTTATTTGGACACCATAAAATATGTTTATTTGAACCATTAGGCTATTTATTTCTTCTATTATACAAAATTGTATTTATCCGTTCACTGTTGTTGTTGGTCAAGAGTTCTAAAATAAAATGTCACCACTTTAAATAAAATGTAGGCTAGCCTATTTGCTGTCATTAGCTGAACACAATCGCATATTAATTATGTTTTATAATCGGTTGCAAAGACCCACATGTAATAATTTCGTAATAGAATGTAGACTATTAAAGTGTTGGCGTCTCGGAAAATCATTTGCTCTGAGTCGAGTTGATTTCGTGCTGATGAGAGTTGGTATAGGCGACTGTAGGTAGGCTACATCTTTTAACCGTTAGCAGTAGTAGTAATAATCACTTTGGAATGAGCTGGGGCGATTATCTAATTCAGAAAAATGTGTGCAATATTGTTAGATCGGAGCAGCTCATTAAAAAAAAAAAACTAAGAAATGAACGTGAACTAGTTCATTTTTTGGGACTGTGAAATTCAAAATTGTGAACTATGAACGTGAACTAGTTAATTTTAATCTGTGTGAACTGAACTTTGAGCTAGCTCTTGTGAAGTGTGATCTTTCACAACACAGAACATTGGCATATTAACAGTCCTTCAGATGATCAGGTCTGTAGATTAACAACTTTGTATCTATAGTTTAGTAGGGCAATACATTAGCCGCTTCTCCACTGTCGGGTGAGTGCGTACCAGTGCTACCTAGTGGCCAGACAGGGCCTTTAGCCTTGAGCCTAAAGCCCTGAGCTAGAAATCTCTTTGCTTCCCCACCACTGGGTCTATAGCACCATGGCATTCCCGCCCATAATGTGGCACATAATGAGAGCAATATAAGTCTCGTTAGCTAGACAACGCATTCCATAACGTGAACAACAACTTAATTCCATCACACTAACTAGCTTGCACGAACATCATATTGTAACGTTACTTTAGCTAACTAGATAGCTCATAGCTACATCGCAAACCAAGTCACCTTGTTCTGTCTCCTGTGGCAAGACTGTCGTGTGCCGGACGTTCTCTCCACTTTCAGCGGGGTGATGTCCGAGCACACTGTCCATGAGCTCGAACCATGGGAAATTATTCTTGCGATGTGCACCACTTTGCCCATTATGGATTTTCATTTAGATTTTGCTTCAACTTCTTCAGTTAACCTGTGTGGTAGTGCACTGAATACCCAGTTTGGATAATTCAGCGACTATATAGCTACTTGATCACATCCTCGTTTCTACAAACTCCGTCAAACTGACGCTGAACATTTTCCAGCCCAGATGTTAAGAAGAGCTTTTGTTTCTTCCTCAGACCAGTACTGGTGATTGTTTTCCATTTCCTCCAAATGCAACAAAGTAACATTAAGTTAGCTTTCAATATTATTTGGGATACACAGGAATAAACATGACTGCAGGGGGTCGTCTGATATAAAAGCAAGGCCAGTTAAGCCTGTGATCACCCCGCCCTTGACCATGGCTGTGCCCCTAGCCCCAGCTGGCCCTACAAGGACCAAGGTAATCGGGCGGCTAAAACTCCTGGCCTTCAGCCCTGACGAAGCCCCAACGAGGCCCCGGAACTGCCAGTGGAAAGCCACTTAGCCCTGGCACGCACTGTCTCGCCCGACAGTGGAAAAATCTCCTGCAGTTGCTTGGACCTTGGACTGCATGGTATTTGTGCATAAAACATTATCTGAATTAAGTTATAACCAGACATGATGTCCAGAGCCAGTAAGCCAGGCTGAGGCACAGCCAGAAAGCAGCAAACTCACCGCATTAGGAAAGCTATTTAGACTATAGACCTTGCTGAATGAAGAGTAAACTGTGGGTCAGATCAATCTGCAGGTTGCTGATGAAAACAGACTAATGGCCAGGATTCAGCTGCAAGCTTGGCTTGAGGACTGAGGGTTCAATGCACCACGGAGCGCAGTTACATGGTTAAGTGCCTAGAGCCGCAGGGCCGGCAGCTGTCTCTCATCAGTGACCTTACCTGGGGCCGTGGGTGGCCTGTGACCAGGCAGGTGAGCTCCAGAGTCTCTGCCTCCCGGATAGTGTAGACTCGCTCGGTGTAGCGCTCCTCTTCCACATTGCAGGCGTGGCCCGAGTGCACGATGCGAACAGTCGGGGGCGCTGTTGAGAGAGAAGACCCAAATTCAGTACAAAAGGCCTTCCAGGGAACAGACAGGAGGCAAAGTCTCAGTAAAACTTTGAGGAATGTTTCTGTACCAACTGAGGAAGTGCACTTTGTTGACACATGCACAAACATACACACAGACAGACAGACAGACAGTAGTGATGGGCAGTTCGGCTCTTTCCGTACCGTTCGGTTTGAAGAGTCGGATCGGAGTAGGAGTCGCAGGTTTTTGGTACTTCCGGTTATAACTAGTGACACCGGCTCCCGGCTGTAGTAGAAAGCAGGCAGAGTCAAGAGCCAGAGCTAAGAGCCAGAGCCGTGGGTAAGCACGATTCCCTCGAACTGTCGAGTCGACTCAGACGAATCAGCATAAAGAGTCGTTCAAAAATACCAATTCGTTTGCGAACTGCACATCACTAACAGACAGACACACACACACACACACACACACACACACACACACACACACACACACACACACACACACACACACACGCGCGCACACACACACACACGGAATATGTCTTTTCATCTCTTCCCAATTCACTTTGTTACAATGACTTCCATTAGTATAGTAGTTTCAGCAATGCTGCCCTGACTGCAATTACAGCTATACTGCCATTACTGAACATACTGCCAAAGTTACTGCCATCACTGCAGTTCCATCAATACCATCTATACTGCAATTATTGAAATACTGGAGTTACAGAAAAACTGTAATTACTGCAAAACACGGAGCTGACATCTCTGTGACATAGCATGAGGCTATAATCATATTGAAGATGTGTCAGAGCTGGTTCGCTTGGAAACATTGACAGGCCCAGTCTAATAGCAGAGTCATTATCCACAAAGGCAAATTCCTATCCATTGAAATATGTCTGCATTCCTTTCCCATCAATAAGTACCTCTTGAATAATCCTGTTATTGCAGACATATACAAGCAACACAGGAACAAGTCATTTTATTCATTACAAATAAACTGACCATTAAAAAATGAACAGGACCTGTTTCTTTAAGTAGATTGTCATGATAAAGTGCTGTATACATCACTATAGACTCCTTTCCATCCACTGGCTACTAGTCTCTCAAAAATCCCCCCACTCCCTGATTCAAGCCCTCCTTTAAGCTCTAAATCGCTAAAATGAACTCATGAAACTCATGAAGCTGAAATTCACAGTAGGTGCTCGATCAGAATAATGATTTTCTGGGGGTCTTACTTTGCCCTGAACTTTTCTATTTATTTCTATGGCTTCTGACCTTGTAATGCATCAATATTCCATTAAACAATCAAGGCTTCTCTTTGCGGCTCAGTCAGTAAAAGCCTGGCTCTATAGTTGCAAGTTCAAGCCTGAGTTATGTCAACAGCAGACTCTGACTGGGAGTCCAGACTGGTGCACAGTCTTGTCCCACCAGGGTAGGTTGGCTTTAGGTCACCGGGTGTACCTTGGGTCACTACTGCCTGAAGTCCACCCAACAGGATGCCAGGTAACAACAGGCTTCCATTTGTTGTCAATGAGAAATGTGTGTATACTCCAATTTGCACTAGCTCTCTTGTAGCACTGTATGGCCTATAGGGAGTAACATAGTCACTGGCTTGCAGGCAAGTGCATGGGAATGTTTGATCAGCAGTGCTCCTTGTGCGTAAGCACAGGTGCCACAGCAGTGACTTGAGAGGCACTCTCTTGTGGTAAAAATAGAAAATAAATATATAAATTGGGCCATGAGCTGGCACCTGAATCCCAACCCAGGCCGTTTCTTGCAATACACAGACTATGTGGTTGTGTAGGGCCCCCACGAATGCTAGGGGCCACCATTGAGCTGCTTAAAATGATTATTCTTTATAACTCTATTTCCACACAAATACACAATGGGAGGAACACAAGTGAAACTAACATTAAGCGTAAATAAAACTTGTAATTGAACAGGATTATAAAACAACATTTCTTATAACAACTATTTACAATATTTGATGCCGCTAAAGCCCATATGTAATGAATGACCCGAATGTGACGTTATTGATCGCTGAACTCAATGAAAGCTACGATTTAACTTGATCAGTCAAGCAGTGCAATTGGACTGTGGCTATAAAACATTTTAGCCGCAACTAAGCTAATGTTATCTCACTTGCTAACTTGAGAAGCAAAACAAAATAAAATATATAGGCTACTAGTTTATGTATATTGTAGCATCTCGTGGAAGATAATACAGACGTTATTCAAGGGCGATATCAGCACAATGTAACGCAACCTGTTGTGTTCAGGACAGGGTTTCCCCCATTTCCCTTCAGTGCAGTCTCTCAGTTTTTAACCATCTCTGGCATTGCCCCACTCATTTGGCTTCCATGTCATATAACAGGATCTACCTTTTTAAAGTACTTTGTTTACTAAGAAAAGACAAGACGGAGAGGAAGAATCAAGGTCGCAAACATTTAATAGCCAGATTAATCAGATTCCGATTCTTGTCAATAAACAAGTATTTATTGAACTCATTTTTTGATTTTTTATTGTAGGCTAGTATTTAAGTTCAGTACCACAGGGATGCAGGTTTGGGGCAGAACGGGTAAACATGCATTATGGTAGGTAGTATTGTATTTATTTTACGTTCCATTCCATTTATTTTATGTTCCAATAACAAAAAATTGTGGATCTAGTCTTAAAATTTTAATCTCGAACAGCACTAAATTGATACATTTAGCTGTTGAAATTAACAAAAATTTCTTCCGGGGGAGCATGCCCCCGGACTGCCCTAGACAGTTCAGGGTCCACCCACCACAGTTTCAGAAAATCCTGTGGGTATCACGTGCTATTGTAACACGTGCAGAATGTGGCTTTGCATTGTCTTGGTGAAATAAGCAGGGACGTCCCTGAAAAAGATGCTGTCTAGATGACAGTATATGTTGCTCCAAAATGCACATGTACCCTTCAGCGTTAATGGTGCCTTCACAGACGTGCAAGTTGCCCATGCCATGTAGTAGAGTCTTAACTTAATTTGTAGATGCAGCGACGAACTGTCTTTACTAACAATGGTTTTCCAAAGTATTCCCTTTTAATAATATTATGGTTATAGATGAGGAAATCCCTAAATTCCTTGCAATCGTGCATTGAGAAACGTTGTTCTTAAACTGTTGGACTATTCACACGCAGTTTTTCGCAAAGTGGCGAACCTCAAACCATCCTTGCTTGTAAACACCCGCGCCTTCGTGGATGCTCTTTTTATACCCAGTCATGATGGCATCACGTTACCTATTCACCTGTTCATTCCACAACCTTTCCAGTCTTATGTTGTCCCTGTCGCAACATTTCTGGAACATTGTTGCAGGCATCAAATTCGTAATTTGCGTTTATTTACAAAAATCAATAAAGTTGATAAGCTAAAACATGAAATATCTTTTCTTTGTACTGTTTTCAATTAAATATATGTCAAATATAATTTACAAATCACTGCTTTCTGCTTTTATTTGCATTTTACATACTGTCCCAACTTTTTTGCCATTTGTATAGAGGTTTGTATAACATTTCAAATGTTTACTGTGTAAAACTATGCAAGTCATCCTACACAGACACCCAAACCTAACAACATTATTATATTATATATCAGAAAAGGGTAAAGCCACACTCTATTCACACATGAAGTACAACCTTCAATGATTTAAATAGAGTGTGCGACAGGTAAGCAGACTGTAGATTACACAGTATAACATCCAGATAAAACATCAAATTTCCCTGCGAGAATGCCTGCTGATTACTCTTAGCCACATGACTCAACATTGCATGTACAGCCATGATTGCATTTACATTTCTGAAACCACGGGACCGTGCAATCGGAAAGGGTTCCATCTAATCCGGCCTCTACAAGCTTGCCTTCCTCTTACCCAGCCCTCGTGCTGGGAGGCTCCAATCAGCAATAATGTCCTGTTACAGTGCGATTTCCAACCCTAATCCCCTCTAATCAGCTATCTGCAGGGGGAGGATAATCGTTCTGATTGGCTATAGCCGCTGATCATCGGTTCAGGAAACATGGGTAAAAGGGCCATGCACAAGAGTTCCTGCTGGCAGCCAAGGCTCACACCACCACACACCCCTCTCTTCGAGCTCAGATTAACACATTATTAGCCTGCTGAACAGGCAGACGAGGGAAATCACTAGCTGCAGCTTTGATCCTTAAAAAACCAAGGTCTTGAAATTGTGGGAACATTTGGTGAATGCAATTCAAAAACACTATTTACAAAACAGCACAGCATTCCCCAAAGCCCAAAGGCAAAGCAACACAGAGGCCTGGATACAATCAACATCTGTCTTTGGAAAGCTTTTTTCAAAAACACAGTATGGTGAGGAAATTCTGTTGATTGTTTAAATTGCTAGACTGTATTTGGATAATTAAGGACATACTGAATGATTCATACCCTTGATAAAGATGAATAAAAAAATATTACAATTATTAAAAAATATTAAAATTATATTCTTTTATACTTTCCAAAAAGATAGTCACAGTTATTTACTTACTCAATTATTTAAAATGAACTCCAACAAAACATTTCTGCACTAAAAATATACAATATTTTGTAAGGTCATCTCAAACTAAGAGAACTGCATTTTAGCTTCCCATGGCTTTGTGTTTCACTAGGTTACATAAATGAAGGAACACACATGTAAAATCCATGGCCGAATCAGCGCACTTAACTACTATTGAGTATGCTAGTTGAGTATACTTTTTTTAAAAAGCTGTTAAGTACACAACATTTCTGAAAATTGCATATACTTAAAAATACCAGGATGAAATACTTATTTCTGCCTTTCTGCAAGGATGTGAACATTGTTAACTAGGCGAAATGTTCTCTAAATGTAGTGTACTTAAAATTGCTGAATGATATACTTATTTCTGGGTTTTTACTGATAATAGTATAGAGGATATTTTTTACATACTGCATGTAATTATACAGTATGCAGTAAGCAGTATACTAGTACACAGAACACAGAACGCAGTAGATTGGGCTCTGATTTGGGCACAGCCCTAGTATGTTCAGGAGCATGCTATTCAGAAAGTAAATGAACACTTTGGTCCCTTAAATCTGACACGCAGCTTGTTGATGTATTCCATGACCAAACAAACACAGACAGCTGCAGGAAATTTAAATACAAGTGACGCTGGGAATGCGTTTAAATGTATGTGGTCTGTTTACTTTTATGGTATCGGAGTGTAAACTACACTGGTGCGGATTTATGACACTCCCATAGTACGGTTTGAATAGAATGGTGGTATGTTTCGCATACTACCCATCACATACTAAAAAGTATGCACTATACAGTATGCAGTATGCTTGGTAGACAGTATATACTTTCAGGACACAGAACTTAGGAGGCTGATTTGGCACCCTTCCATACTATTGAGTAAGCTTGTTGAGTACACTGGATGAGAAAGCTGTTAAGTCTGCAAAATTTTCTCTAAATGTAGTGTACTTAAAATCCCTGGCTGATATACGTATTTCCGGGGTTTCGCTGAGTATATTCGGGAGCATTCTTTTCAGACAGTAAACAAACATTTTGGTTCCATAAATATGATGGGCAGCTTCCCTTTAAAAATGAGGCACAGCTTCGCTAACGTTTTCCTTCAACAACAACAGCATGTGACTGGCAGGACGTCTTATAACATTTCCACAGTATGGTTGGAAAATAGTATGGAGGATGTTGCATGTCGCATACTAAACCGTACACAGTAAACAGTAGATAGGGCTCTGATTTGGACACAGCCCATGTGTCATCCATTACCATGGAGAAAACCAAATAAGAGATAAAAAAAGGGCCAGGAGATGGTTACAAACAAATAAATAAAAAACTAAAGATACCATTTAAGTTTAAAACAACACCTCAACCCTCATCTTATCCTCTGGGTAATGTCCTTCTTAACAGACAGACCTCAGTGGGTTAGATATAAAGGCCACTGCGGCACCACCAAGACCACCATCTCTACTGGCTCACCACAAGGCTCGGTAGTTTCTCCAGTGTTATTCACACTCTACACTCTACACGGGTGACTGTCAAAGCAACTGTACTGAGATCACATTCATCAAGTACTCAGATGATACAGTAATTGTGGACTCATCCAACGTCATCTCATCCAACTGTCAGCGTCTTTGTGACAGCTCTCTGTAAAAAGCGCTATACAAATAAAATTGAATTGAATCCAACTCTGATGACAAGCTTCAATCTGCTGTCAGTCAGTTCCAACAGTGGTGTGAAGTCAATTTCTTGGACTTGAACGTGGAGAAGACTAAAGAAATCGCCATTGACTTCCGGCGTGAGCCGTCCCCACTGAGGCCTCTTACCAACGGGGCCAAAACAGTTGAAAGAGTGGAGGAGTACAGATATTTGGGTACCATCATTGATAATAAACTGACCTTAGAGGCAAACTGTCATTGAGTGCATGCAAAGTGTTAGTCAAGGCTGTATTTCCTCCAGAAACTCATGAATTTGGACGTGAGCCAGTCAGTACTGCAAGCATTTCACACCTGCTTCCTTGAGTCAGTGCTGACCTTTAGCCTAACAGCTTGGTTTGGCTCATTAAGTGAAATCAGGCAACTGAAGCTGGAGAGGGTAACAGTACAGGCTACTAAAATCATAGGGAACCAACAAAAACCACTGAAACATCTGTATAAGGAGCGAACAATTAAAAAAGGAAAGAGGATTATGGCCCTTCCATCACACCCCCTGAACTCTTTGAGACTCTTCCACCAGGTCAAAGATTAAGGTCCTTGCCCCTTAAAGCAAAAAGAGCCCGAAACAGCTTTGTCCCTACAACTGTTATACTGCTTAATGACATTGGACATCTCAAGACAGTAAAGGCAGATGAGGAACTGTTATTACTTTTGAAGTTCAATTTTCCATCAGAATTAATATTTAATGAATTTAATATAATACAATTTTGATCATAATACTAATAATAGTAATTTTAATCATAATCATAATCACACATACCTTCACTATAATGTGAAACATCTGATTCAATTGAATGTCTTTATTTAACATGTTTTTTTGTGTTTGTGGATCTGCCCCACTGTCTGTCTTTTTTACTGCTGGAAACTACAACTACAGTTCCCTAACAGGAAAATAAAAGTTACTCTATTCTATTCTAAGTAGACACAAGTGCACCTTGCCCCCACAAACAGCGAGGTAGATGGTTTGAAAGGAATAGAAAATTGAAGTGCTACATTTGGAGATCTACAAAACTTGGGTTGCATCTTAAGTACACAGTCTCCTCCATGACATGCTTTTTGTAAGGGTTTCCCGAAATAATCCTCTATTCAGGGCAATCAACAAAAAACTGAATTTGGAGTTTGCTAAAAAAACCACTGCAACTTTGTTTGGAGCTGGGTGTTCTGGTCAGATGCTGCCAAATTAACTTTTTTGCCACTGAAAAGAATGTCATAGGACACCAATGGTGAAATATGGTGATGACCATTTGATTATATTTGGTTTGGTAATGCGATTCTTGTTGAATGTAGCTCCATATTTGCGTTATTAATTTTATGCTGTCTTTTTAGTTCTTCTTTAGCAAGCATGTGAATAAACATTTTTTGGAAGACACTGCACTTGTAATCCAGGTCAGAGAATTACCTGAGTGTGGCAGATGGTGCGACTTTAAAAAGGGCATAAGCCCGGCAAATCTCCAGTACTAAAAGGACTTCATAGATCCCCAATTCATGAAGCAGAACAAACTATTCCAATGACATTTAGCACAGCCTTTCAGAACAACAGGGTATGTATGCCGGTTTCTGAGTGCCGATATTTTAAAAAGCTTTCAAAATGTGCCTACCCAACATTCATTATGATTGTTATAGCAACTGTAGCGGGCCTCCCGCAATAGGGTACAGCTAATGACGTCTTTGGGTAATAATGTCTTTGGTCCAAAGTGGTAGGCCATTCAGGAAATGTTTTGTTGACTGATCGTATTCCTTCCAATGCTCCCGTTCTCTTCTTGTAAATCACAGAAGCGGTTTTCCAAACTAGTCAAAAATAAATAGCTCACTCATTACATCAAAATGCAATGTTCAATCACGGAACATCTCGGCAAAAGCGAAAATGTTTCAATCCTTTTTTACTCCCTCCTGCTGTTGTGACTCGTATTTGATGCTGTTTCCCTGTAGGGAATAATAGAACCATGGAAAAAATAAAACCCGCTCGCAACCACTGCCCCCCACCCCCGATAAGTTTGTTTGTCCTCCGCTTTATACCCCTTTTATTACATAATGAAACTCACGCTGTGGCCATCAGCAGTTTCAGGGTCCCGGCAATGAAACGGAGTCATGCAGGCACATTAAAGCCTTAGAGACACAATCAAAGTGTCCAATGGAGCTCTGTCTGGCTGCAAATTTTAGTGAGTTTACCTTTCATTTCTCAGATTTGGAGCCAGGTAACGAGGGGGGTGGGAGAACATAGTAACTGAACATAGGATTTTGTCGATAAGAAAATGTTTTTCACTGGAGTCAAATTTAGGGCATCTTGATGTTTTCTTCATTTTGTTTGGTTGTTGAGTTGTAAACCTTAAGAAGCACAAGACATGTTGTTCTATTTAGATATCATGACACAGCTGCTGGGTACCACAAGAACACATAACACATTACTTAGGCACAATCTAAGTAATGTTTTTTGTGTCATGCCTAAGAACTGTGAGATAACAGATTTTGGTCCAGAGCTTTGTTCCAGAAATGAACCCTTTAACTGTCACACCAAGAGAAAACCCATATGAAAATGATACCACCCAGCTAATCACAATTTTTTTAATTCTATCACCACAAACTTGTAAGCCAACTGCAAATGGCACAACAAGACACATTCTTGTTTTCTGCATGTTTGAAGATTTTAACTTTTTTCTTTCACCTTACTGTACTCTCATTTGGAATCACATTCAAACCTTCACAGCAGAACCTAACTATTAACAAGACAACCACAACAATGTGTTGGAATCATGTGGCTGTCATGCTGTGTAGCGGGGTAGTGCTGGGCAACACTGTTTTCTTCTGAAGATTTTGGACATCCCTGAGCTGAAAAAGATAACACACCCATGCAAATTTAAGGAGAAAATCTTCATCTAATCAGACCTCTGAGTATACAGTATGTGCATACATTCAGGCAAACTAGAACAGGAGACTTATAAAAATAAAAGGAAATAAAAAATATCGCAGGGTACACTGACCTCAGATATTCTCTCCTGGATCAGACCAAGTCAAATGAAGAGAGCACCTGTTGTGACAGGACTCCTAAGAAGTGAGCTGCCAGAATTTGTTGAGGAAAAGTAGCCTACCTCTTGTGAATAGCTAGTCCTGCCTTCATTGTGAAATTGATCAACTGTGGCATTGATGATAGAGCTTTTTTCTCTTTTTCTTTGGTAAAATCTACTGTGTCACAGTGTATCAAAGTTTCTGATGAATACCCTTTTGAAGACCTACACCTGTGCACATATTAGGCTGCTTAGGGGATGGTGCGTCTCACAGAAATGTTTTGAGCACATCTTTGGCACGATTCACGTGGGATTTCAAAGACGTTACGGTGTTTTACGGTGTGTTATGGTCACCATAAAGCGTTTAAGTGTTTAAGAAAAGACAGCGTTTAAGCAGTTAACATGATTTGTTGATCAGTCTACATCACCTCTTCCCTAACTCATGGCTGGGGTTTCTGCTCGGTTCACTAGATATCAGGCCCACAAAATCCTTTTATCCATTAAAGGTTACTGAAAACATGCTTTTAAACACTTCCAAGACCTTGCCTTTAAAGCTTGTCTTTAAATGGCTGGTTAACAATTTGCTTTGCCTCTGAAGCCAAAATCACTGTTCTGTTTCAGTTACCAGGTGCACATGCTTTCGGCACTAAGTAAGCATCTACAGTATAAATCTGCCAATCATCCAAACAATTAATCAATCAAGCAAGGAAGGAAATATTACCTCTTTATATTGTGTAATTTAGTTAAAAGTCTAAATAGATATTGCATTAGCAGAGGTGTATTAGTGCCAGCAAATGTTGGGTCTGAGTCATCTAGGCCATCTTTTATGAGGATTGGAGTCAGAGTCTAAAGGCCAGTTTATAGTCCAGCGACAGAGTGTCGCTGCGACCGACAACGTGCCATGGATTTGGTTTATACTTAGGGCGACTGTCGTCCTGTGGTCGCTGCGACGGTCGCTAAAGATGTCGCTGAGACATAAAATAAATTCAACTTTTTTACGGTGCCCTCGAAATGGACATTTATAAACTTTATTTCAGAGGCCTCCGACAAAAAAAGGGGTAAAGCAGAAGACATAATGAGATGTAGGCTAGCCTATAAAAGCTGCTTCTTCCTCCATTGTCCCCTGAGTGTAAACTGTCGCTGGAATGTCGCTGGAGTGCGTTTATACTTTTTGCGAACGACAACAACCACAGTGTATGTAGCGCGACAATAGAATGTTTATGAAAGTTATGCGATTTCAGTCGAGCGACACTCTGTCGCTGGACTATAAACTGGCCTTAAGTCTTGAAAATTGGAACTTGAGTCTGACGGAAGTACAAGTATGTGATTCGAGTCATCTAACACGGTGCATCAGTATTCCTTTAATGGCAGCGACTGCTATTTCAGACAGGAGTGTGGCCTTAGGGCCTTAGACCACTAAATTATTCATTCTCATTAGGCATCAATTAACATCCCTTTACGCTCGGCGAACTGCAATTACTGGTGGAGCAAAAAACCATGAGTGGCCCGGAGACACATTGGAGCCCTGACCTCTCTCAGGGCATGTCTGACCAGTCCTTATCATGGGAAACAATGAAGGACACCCCTATGTTAACCATAGCATTAGCAATCTAGCAATGACAAAAGAGCCTGGAAATGGTCCTTTGAATTTTTGTTTGTTGCATAGTGAAGGGGTTGGGCTTTAAATTGACTGGATTAACCCCTTTCATGTTGAATAAATCAAAACACAACTATCGTTACTATATTCTAACTATATTCTAACTATGTTCTCATAACTCTTTGTTCTCATAACTCTTTAAAACACATTTCGTCAAGATATTTTGTCTTTCTCAAAATGACAAAAAAGTATAGGAAAAAAATGTGAACCTTGTATGAATGGTTTTTAACAGTGAGCATTAATCAAAAGTAACGTTTTTGCATTTTACTCCAATATACCTGAGATTATAATGGGAAAAAAATAGAAAAAATTATTATTTGGATAATTCCCTTTTATTTGATAAGAACATCACCTGTGTTATAGAACATACCCGGAGGTGTTGATCCAGTTCTTCATTTGTACAGTACAGCCATCTGCTTGCCTCTGTAACTGGCACAATTACCGCACCAATGCATTGTGGGCCGTCTAAGAAAAGCGATGGAGGGAGAGAGGAGACAGCAGCTGGGGACTGCTTTTCTTTTTAAGGATCATCGCCTTTTTGAAATAGAATTCAACAACTGTGACTCAGTTCCAGCTTCTGTCTGATCTGCTTAAACAGAGACCATTGTATGTCTACCCAGTATCACAAGTGCTGTACATAGGTTATGCAACTGTGGTACTAAGGCCAAATATAACTTGACATAAAGTAGGGATGCCAAAAGTAAGCATGCTGCAGTAATGCCAAGAAAAAACAAACATAACACGTTCTTTTTTTCCAGTTGGCAGTTTCTCTTCCAAATTAGCTATTAAATATTTAGTTTTAAGTTCTTAATTCCACAGATGCAACTGTTTAATATGATTCTATCAGATAGAATCACGTTAAACCGTTACTTTTACCATTATGAGAAGAAAACCTGGATGATGTGTTAACAGAGAGACATAAGTAAAGGTACTTTATCTACCCATTTCTGTTAATTTCCGCTTCTTTAACAAATCAGTAATACAAACTGGTATTCGATTTAACTGAGTAATGTTAATTAGTTCTCCCATTAGCAGTTTTTATAGCCTTGAACACCTAATTAAACAACTAATTAGACCTCATTAAAATAGCAGCCTGAGATTTATGCCTATTTACCCTGCAGTTAACTCCGTTGTTGACCTGCACCTCTCACCAGTGACCCAACGACGACTCAAACTGTTTTAATTCAAGTATGCAAATGTAAGTATATTTCAAGTTGTACTGTAGTCCACTGCAAAAAAGTATACTAAATCAGAAAGACGTGGACTTGTTATTTTGTGTCCTTTAATATAGGCCTACTGATAAAACATGCGCTTTATTTTAATTCTGGTAAGCTATAATAATAGCACACTTATTGAAAATATACTTTAACATATTGTTTTATAAGTGTACTTTTTAAAATGTTTTAAATGATTTATAAGTACATATTATATTTTTATTATTTTTGGGGTATGAATTATCAAATAAGCCTATTCATACAGCCAGCTAACACACACCTATAACAAAAAATGATATCTACTACGTATAAGCTATATACGTATTTAATTAAAGTAGGCGTACCACCGTTGAATAATATTGGTGAGAGGTTAGCGCGCAGCAATAAGCATGGAGAGATCGGGGTTAGAACCTTTGTTTATTTCTGTAGCAAAAGTTTAGTCTACATTTTTTAAGTAGGCCTATATAAACACTTTTCTGTTTAAGTATGTGGCCAGAAAATGTATGAAGGCTCAATAAGAGTGAAATACACATGGATGACAGTGAGTGAGTTTCAATTCGGCAGTGAAGTGTTTTTGTTACTGAACAGCAAATGTGCTTGTAGCACACCACGTCTTCAAATATACAGCTTGCTTCAAACCCAATACCCAAATCCAACATCAAAACCAAACCAGTGACGTGTTTGTCTGACGAAACGAAGCATCGGACGTCATTGACCACATGCTTCTGGTCATATGAAACAAGCATCGGCACAGTGCTTTGGATTAAACTGCTTCACATTTTCGACGCATGCTCCGAAGCTTTGGTATCAAGCATAACATCACTACTTGTCTTTATACTTTTAATAATGCAATGCCTGTAAGTACATTAGTTTTTAACCTTTATATCTTTATATATTGAGCATTATTTGGATATTGTGAGAGAATTGACATACTCTGATTTGAGGGGTGTTATTTACCTTGTTGTAATCAGAGTCACTCTGGTACTCAGGACCTACCTTTGTGTTTGGAAAAGACACCCTATCACGTTAGGTACAGATATTCCGTATTGATCTCATCATTATGAATGGATTTAATTGTACTATTTTTAAACGTTTTAAGTCTCACGCTTCATTTCTGTTTTCACAGATGCGGTGAAAGACAAATTCCCTGGCCCAAGGTCAGTGAGATATGGAACCTTCTACGCTGCAAATTTAACAACAAAGGCTGCTCTCGGAATGTTGCAGGAAGCCAAAACTAGCACCCCTGTTTGTGTGTAACTATAGTTTTTGTAAGATTTTATTATCATTATTATTATACTTCTCCATTTGATGCTACTAAAATGCCAGAAATGCAGTTCTTGGATGATTGAGTAGTATTTGGTCCTAATAAAGTTGTTTTTTTCCTCTTACTTAAAGTGTATTTGTCATGCAGCAGAATAGCACATTTCGAGTCTACAGAATAGTATCAGAAAATGGTTGAAGTTGTACTACAAGTGTATTTCAAATACCCAGAAATCATACTACTTATTAGTGTAAATACACTAAAAATAGTCCCAATTTAACATCCAGACTGCACTTGAAGTACACTTAAGTATGATTTAAGTTTCACTTTTGAACAACTTTAGTGCACTTAGTATACTTAAAGCGCTGCCAATTTAGCAAAAAGTACATAATTAGTACATAAGTGCTAAAAGTACACTTTTAAAAAGTGTACTTCAAGTATAGTCTCAAACACACCGTAATACCTTTAAAGTTAATTTCAAACACACTGGTGACATAATGAAATTGTACTTCAAGTGTATTTAAGATACCAACAAATTGGGATGGCAGGTATGCCAAGTTACGGCTTGGCGGGGCATGCCCCATACCTATACAACACAGAGAGTTTGGCACTTTTCAGGGTTTCCTACAGAAGTAACCACAATGACCACGGACACACAGCCCTTAAAAACATGAACTTCGGTATGTTCTGACCTCATGTAACCACACAGCATTCAGATACAACTTCACACATCCACACAAAAAAGCCCCAAACTTGGGTTATTTTGCCGTTTTTTCTCCTTCCTCTTCCGCTTCTTCTTATTCTTCTTCCCATTTTCCTGCCAAACTGCCTGCCTCTGTCGCAATGTTATCCAATGGGGAGAATTATTATTTGAGCGTATGGTCCCTATACCTGCTCATCAAACTTATAGTCCAATAAAAACGCTTCATACTAATGTTTTTTAATGTTAATATAGCTAATGGCTTCATGCTTTCCAAGAAGCTATTGTGGCTTAGTGGTTAAAACTGCAGTTTATCACACAGTGGATAGTGGGTTCGAGCCCAGCAGGGTACATGTGTATTTTCCACAAAAACAATGTGCAACTGTTAAGTTAATTTCATGTCTTAGACTGTTATTATTTTCACATTGACACATTAACATATTTTTTTTGCAAAGGCAAAACAGGTTTACAATATTAAGTGTTCAATGTTTCACTTGTATTATATCACACCCTCCCCAAACCAGACGCTCGCTTTTGTCTGGTTTGGGGAGGGTGTTACGCTCTGCTCTTGCGGTCATGACTGACTGACTGTGGAAACCGAACCTCAACGTACCCTTGCCTGGGCCAACATTTCTTTATTCATCAATTTCTTCACTTCAGCTCTATTCACTTTATCCTTTTCACACATAACACAAGGTCACCATAAAATTAACTACTAGGAAAATTAAGAATTTACGATAACAGCCTACATTAAGAATTGAGAATAGCCTCTTTTAAGCTGTAAACCTTTAAGCGATCGGATTTATAAACCGCCAATTCCCCAAACATATCTGATTCATGGTTAGTCACTTATAAATAAATAGATAGCCTTCGAATGTGGCTCTAGTCTATGCTACTCTGCTGATAATGTAGCTTACTGCAAACACTTTTAATTATTATAATAATAATAAGAAGAAGAAGGATAATCTCTGGTATGTACTTTCTTAGTAATATCTACTGTTTTCTTTCTGGCTAAGATTCCTGGCAAATATGCGTTGTCAACTTAAGCTTGTTCACCAACGTTACTTCCTGCTTCTTGTCTATGACCAGGTCATAGCTTCTCGTCAGGAAGCAGAAACAAGCTAGGCTACTACGAAGCGAATCAACATGCATTAGAGCCTACATTCATTGCACTACAGAAAACGAAATTAAACCTAGCTGTCCGGTACCAAAACATTTCCCGCAGGTAACGTTCTACACTACCGGAAAAAAAAACTCTGTGCAGAAACTCACTAGCTCGCTCGCTAGCTCGTAGCCCACACATGGAAGGTTGGAGATATGCATCAGGTAATCCAGTGTTGAATAGCCTAACTGCTGTGCTTATGAACTCAGCTCGCTCGCTAGCTCGTAGCCCACACATGGAAGGTTGGAGTTACGCATCCGGCAATCCAGTGTTGAATAGCCTAACGTTAAATGTATTTCATTTTCTATAGAATACCAATAGCCCTATTTTAAAACTGTATTTCCATATTTTACTGATGCAAACTATTTAGGCTGTATGTCTTTCATCTTGAATGTGTTTGCGTAGCCCATTGTGCATATATGTCTCCATGTAGACTTGGTTCATTAATTTACATGCTTCTTCATGATCCATAGCTCAGGTGGTGCTGTTCATTGTATTTCATTACACATTAAATACTGCTCATATACAAACTCTTTTAATGTAAGGCCATGTAAAAAAAATTGTTGTTGATCGTCCCCGCCCGACATCCGAAAAAGGCCCCGATGACTTTTTTATTTTATTTTTTTATTTTTTCGTGACGATGGCCAGAAGTTGCAGAAAACACGGGGAAATCCTATTTCTAAGCCATTTGGATAGAAAATCGTACTCACACCGCACTAGGAGATCCTATCCGATCCACTAGGCCTAGCCCTCTATCGACCACCACGCAAAATTGTTAGAGCGCATGCAGCATACGGGTTGCTAATGAACAATGCACGCCATCTTTGAGTTCACACATGCGATTGTCTATGGTAGCCTATATTATAAAATTCTGACCACGCATTATGATTGGTTGAGAGGCGTTCAAAGCTGTGTCTATATTCGCGATATAGTACCCCTATGATGCAATAATACACCTGTTTACCTGGACGTTTAAATTAATATCACTCCGCACGTCTGCAGCAAAAACTTTCTGATGCTGGGCTGGAGGCTAGAGAAATCATGTCCGTGAGTGGACATAAAATCGAAAGCTACTGTAAACCAAATCCACTGGAAAGGAAATTAACGGTGGAGTGACATTCTCACTGGAGAGCCACAGATTTGTCTCTTTTATGCTAGTAACGATAGCAACAGTTTAGGCTTACAGCTGACTCATGAAACCGGTTAAAACATTAAATCTGCAGATAAAAAAAGTTTGTATTTGGCACGTTACAGCAACTTTAATCTAGCAAACCATTTTTGTGGTTAGCGGTGCAGTATTTATTCAGTTTGGAAATACGAATTTAGTAGGAATTTAGCTAGCCAGCTAGGCTTAGTAATGAGCTAGCTGTAAGTCAACGTGAGAAACATAGCCTGGTTGTGTGAAAGCAAGTTAACATTAGTTCACATCTGTATAGGCTATATATAGATAACTGTTTTAGCTAACGCTTTAACTATTACATTATATTAGTATTATTATGTTATGTTATTAGCACATAATGCTAGCTATTAGTCCATTTGCTAGCTGGCATTCCATTCCTAGCTTTGTTTCTGTGTTGCATGGCAACAGCTACACTGGGGACTATTTTCTCTGCTGCTGAAATTAAATTCATAACGTTAATTAAAAATTGTTTTATTGAAAGTGTATCTTGTCCTTATATATTATTTACAGTATAGCTGGCAACCGTTTTATAAAAGCAATAAGGTAACTCGACGCTGTACAATATCGTCAATATAGTCACAGTTAAAGGGTTGCCGGCCCGACGCGAACAACACCCTTTAACTGTGACTATATTGATGATATAGTACTGCGTCTCGTACCTTATTGCTTAATTAACAAAACGTTCTACAACAATGCCTTTTATTGTGCTAACAATAGTCCGTTCTGGGTGCAGTAGTAGGCTACACCGATTAAAGATTGGTTTGGGTGTTCGGTGGAGGTCGACATGACCAAAAATACATGAAACATTACAATCAATATGAGCAAAACTGATGTTGACAGGCTACAATTAAACAGAAGCAATTTGGTCGAGAGATGCAATGTTCTATATATTCTGTCCTCTTTATTTCTCTCTACGGTCCGCTGTACCTGGTGCTTAAATTAAAAAATAAAAACCGCCCTCCCTATGACTTTTTTTTTTTAAAAAGGACGATCAACAACTTATTTTTTTTACATGGCCTAATTGTGTGCTGTCTGTAATAGGATAACTGTTCTCATTCTTGTCAATAGAGGGAGTTATGGTTAAGCGAATGTCTGCATACATTTCTTTGGAATGCATGTCTCTCTCCGTGTTTATCTTCATGCATTATTCATCATTAGTTAGCAATAAAAAAATAAGTGATATCAGATCAAAAACGTCTACGACGTAAAAAAAGCCAAGTTACTCACGCATAGCCTACATAGCGCTGTCCATAAGTTCTTAATTCCAACTTGCAAAAACTAGGCCTGCCTTTAAAAGTCTTGATATCAAAATGTGGCCAAGTTACAACTAACAATATTGCCTATCGTAGCTCACACTAAATAAACTAGCTCTATTCCAAAGCAATGCTATCCAAACTTTCCTAAATGATTTAATGCAACTTGGCCCTGTGTTTCTTCATCTTACCATCTCAAGAGAATGTGGTCAATTAAACTGCATGTGCCACATCAAACTACAAAATGAAAATAATTTATAGTGGAAATACTCTGATTCAGATGTGTTACACTTAGAAATTAAACAGAAAAATTACTACACTATAGGGCATGTTTGAACAATTGTCTGCATCCACTGCTTTGGGTCTATGAAAAGCACAGAATGAATCAAATGTATTATTATTATTATAATTATTATTATGTATTTATTGATTGATTTATTTGAATTTCTATCAAAACCTGTGTGGTCCTACAGAGCATAGATATCCTTGTGTTCACAAAATTCTGTTTGCAAATATCATCATCATTTTTATCTGCATTAATTTGTTCATCACCCCTTTCTCTATTGTACATGATGTTTCTTCATATAAATGTCTGTTTGTGAATTGTAAAGAATGCTGTAGCAGCAGTTAACATTTTAAAACCTGTACATTTTCTAAAGTAAACTTGCCAACAAAGTACAACCATATCCTTTCTGTAGTGTAATTATTCAGCAACTGTTAAAAACATTAATTCAAATCATATGTTGTTCCATGAGGCACAATCTCTTCACATGCAAAGATGAAGAAACACGTTTTTGATCTGATCATAGTCTACAAGGCTACCCTTCATGCTTTTTAAACAATTAGGCAATTGCGCCGAACGCTATAGTCTACAACTTTGCAAAGTTAACATCCTGAGTGGGGGAGGATGCACTGTCTGGGACAGTGGACACAGTATGGGCGGCACCCTAGTATAATGGGTAGGGAACTGGGCTTGTAACCCAAAGGTTGCAGGTTCAATTCCCAGGTAGGACAATGCCGTTGTACCCTTGAGCAAGGCACTTCACCTGCATTGCCTCTGTATATATCCAGCCGTATAAAAAAAAAAGTTGTGTAAGTCGCTCTGGATAATCATTATTCATAGGGGGATTAGTTTTGAGTGTGTTGCTTTGTGAAGTCTTTTATAGGCTTGAGTAGGCTATAGGCTACTTGTGATATGTTACAACATAGCATAGGCTATGCATAAACAAGATACGGGGTAAAAAGTGCTGTCCCAGTTTTGAGGCTAACATACAGGATGTTCCAGCTGTTGAAAGGTTGGCAACCCTAAGTGAGGCCCAGACATACTATATCTAGCCATATAATGCAGTATAAACTTATCAAGGAAGTTGTATTTCTTGAAAAACTGTAATTTTCTGTAGGTTAAAAGGTACATACAATGTGCTGGATCACATTTGCACCACGTTAAGTCTGTACTTACACTAATGATTAATGATATGTGGTTATATGATGATATATGGCAGCATTTCTACTTTAAATTAAAAGCATGAGCAATTCATTTATTTATTTATTCATTAATCATTTATTTTTTCCCACAGAAACAGTTCTAACAATTTGGCAAGCTCATTTTCTGATTGCTTGACCTGGCCTAACCACTAACAATTGCACCTGGCCAAACTGCATTGTGAGTAAAAGTCAAGGATTCATTTTGATTGTATTCAGGTTAAAATTATACAGGTGGACAGTACTTAACTTGTGTTCTGACTACTGAGCATTACTCAATATCAAGGCCTTAGCCTTATTTTCATGACTAGGGAAATAGGCCTTGAATGCTACCGTGGGTACACATTTAAATAAAATTGAGAGACTAAGCAAGCATGAGAACAATGGCTTAAAATGTAATTAAAAAACAGAAACGTTAGAAATTTTTTTTTTTAAACGCACACCACTGAAGCTAATTTTTTATCTGGATTTTTTTCTCTTTCTCCATCCTCTGATGACACTGACATATGAAACACAAAGTCTTGTGCTGGTTTCTCAAATAACCTCAAGCAGAGAGAGAGATAATCCGATGTATTTCCATTCAGCAAGCAGGGGATTGAAACGGATGCAAGGTTCGTTTTTGTTAGTATGGGCTGAGTGTCACCAGGCAACACCAATATTCTGTAAACCTGGCCTCTTGCAAATCTGTTACCAGGTCTTGACATGTCAGGACAGTCACATTATCAAACCATTACAGATTTGTGAACTTGACACAAACCATAGCCACTACAAAGCCTTGAGCTTCTACAGTATTATGGTGGATGATGGTGCTACAGATTGAATTGAATTGAATTCAGCGAATCATATGAAGGCAGGGTTTCTCCTGCATTAAAATGTCTTAAGCGGGTGTTTTTTCAAGCCGCCTAGGAGAAATCATACAAAAAACACCTTTAAAAACAATTATGGTTTCATTTCCCTGGACACTTGATAAATCTCATCTTATAACTTTAAAGTCCCAGTTTATTGGTTAATGGTTTAAACAGATTCTGAAGATTGACATTTTCATTATTGTTAACAATGACAAACATGCTGCAAGTTTAGGTTGCAAATAACAATGCTGAATACTTCTGATGTAATTTACATAGCTGACCAACAGCATGCTCAGATCACTGTGTCTCATTGACAGTGGCTAAGCAAAATCGATGGCGATTCTGAAAGTAACTTTTAAATATTTAATTCCATCTTCTACTGGGACTGCCATTTATTGAGGGTGTGACAGAAATTTTGGGTGCTGCTGACCATAATCAAACAGTTTCAATTTGAATGTTTAAAGTTTGAAGTAACGTTAAAATCAATTTTATGGGTTAGTGCTATAGGCATGTGATAGCTCCATCATGCCTTGCAATCAATAAAGGCTAACAACACACTAGCACTTATTTTTTGTAAATTTGATCACTACTGCAGTCAACAAACTACGTTTGCTGTGAGAAACGTATTGTCGAGCTCACATGCACACACTGCTCTCACACTCCATTTTGCCCTCCCACACTATAATAACGCCACACACTACAGCCAGATGTATAGAAGGTTATAATTGCCTCCCCTTTATTATTTTAATGAGCATCATAGCGTATGTGCATTGCCGTTGATTTTTATTATTTTTACGTGAGTCAATACACCAGAAAACAACCAATATCAATTGTGTCTCACATAATTTCAATGTACAATAAGAGGATGAATGCAGACACAGCCTTCTAGAATTGAATCTCAGCATCTGTTGAGCTTGGACACGGCCATCTGACAAAACAGAAGTGACATACTTGGGCAAAAAAAAAAGACAATTAAAACCTATTACATGTGGCTGACCCTGTTACAACAAAAGGTAAATTTTGAATTGGTATAAAATTATATAAAATATAAAATATAATATAATATAAAAAATATATAAAATTGAAATGCTTAAAGGCCATGATACATAGGCAATGTTTTTATGCAATGTAGATTGGCAATATTGCCTGCAAAAAGGATGGAGATAAGCAAATAAGACAAAAATCACTGAGGGAAACATGGTGGGCTCTAAGAAAATAAAGTATGGTGAAAAAATCCTGTTTTCCTCTCGTCTCCCTCACGCATCTGCACCAAATTATAAGTGTTACGGAGGTTGAGCTTCGTAAACACCGACGCCCCCTGGAGGCGCTCAAATGCGGAATTCATGAGTGGCAGTGGATACCGGTTTTTAACAGTGATGTATTTTAATGCTTTATAATCAATGCAAGGCCTTAGACTCCCGTCTTTTTTCTCCACAAAAAAGAAACCTGCACCAGCAGGTGAGGTGGAGGGCCTGATGAAGCCGTTGATATATTCTCTCATGGCTGCGCTTTCCGGGACCGATAAGGAGTATAGAGAACCCAGAGGAGGTACAGTGCCCGGATATAAATTAATGGTAGGGTCGGGTCGATGCGGTGGCAAGGTAGTGGCTCGCTGTTTGCTAAATGCCTCAGCGAAGTCCCTATACTCGGTAGGCACGTTAGCTGGCAGGGGGAAATCAAGGGCTCCCATAATTCTAATGCTCTCCGAATCAGAGGGTGAATCGGGCAAGGGTTCCCACTAGGGTTGCAAATTCTAAGGAATTTCCTTGATCGATAGTCGTCAACGTTAATGAACAATCAATCGATCAATCGATAACAAAACAGCTAAAAATAGCTTATGACATAGAAAATACAAAATGCATGTTTTTTTCCTCAATCAAAGCTTTATTGAAACATTTGATAAATGCGCCTGTTTCATAGCATAACACAAATATAATTATGAACGCTGTTTTGTTTAAGTACGATATTTTAATAAGGCATGGGAAATTGCGCTCACTCTTCCGAGGCGAATCAGTGACTAACACGTACGTCTATGACATATACAAAAATAAGATGAGCCTTAATTAAAAACTTAAATTTGCAAAATGATTATGAAATAGATAAATAAAGATAAATAACGTTTTTGAAAACAGCGCTATAATAGGTTCCCTCTTGAAATGAGAAAGCTACGACAAACTACGACAGCTCAGGCCTCAGTTTAAAATTTAAACTGCATAAGTGCAGTAAATGCCTAGGCCTGCTGATTTTTATTTAAGAATATAAGCATGTTTACGTTATCAGGGGTGAGTCGTGTGCGCAGTAGGTTTACAGCGAGACCAGCTGCTGAAAATACGCGTTCCGATGGGTCCGATGTCCCAGGCACGCATAAGTAGCGTGCTTCATGGTCGAGTGAGTCTTCTTCTGTGTAAAGTTAATAACATGTTTCCTAATTGCAGTGCGTGCGCCCCCTTGTGTTTAACTTAATGATTGCATTTCACCAACAGCTCCCGCAAATAGTTCAATTTGATTGAAATGGTCGATCGATCAAATTATTAACGGCAATTAATCGATCAACGATTAATCGTTAACACCCCTAGTCCCCACATGATCTCGAAATCAGAAAACTCTTCAAGGGAGCACTCGTCCCAAAGAGAGTTACCGTCGGCCAGAGAATCCCAGGCCAAACTCTCCTCTCCATCCACAGAGAGATGAGCAGAGCTACCCCGATCAGGAAGAGAATCAGCCTCCTCCAGATCACTGTCAGAACTAAGCATTCTAAATGAATGCATTCTAAATGATCCTTGTGAGAAGCATGAATATTCAAAGGACGTGTGGTTTCTTTAATGGTCCCCGTACCCAACGGGCGGCCGTCGAGGGCCGTAACCAACCGGGGCTGAACGAGGCATTGTACGAGAATCTTTAATTCCCTGGCCCATTTAGCATCAATAAAGCATTCCACTGCTCCAGAATTGATTAAAGCGTTGACTTTAACCAAACACTTATTCCAGAACAACTGGACCGATAGTAACGTCCGAGGGACAGTGCCATCGTGTCTTGCTAGGGTCCCCAGTTCCCCTAGCGAGACCCCCCATTTCCCTCCAATTTAGTACACTTTCAAGTGTCCTCTGCATCTGCAGTAATGACAGCACTCCTCTCATGGCTTAGATTGCCTAGGCTCACAGAGAGGAGCACCATCCACCTGCATAGGCTCCTCCCTGTTAAGGAGTGGAAAAGGAGGCTGGAAACGTTACCGGAGGGGAAGAGAGATAGTGAGTCGAACGCTCTCTCCTGTTACCTCTCTCTCTCTCTCACGCTCTCGTTCCCTGACACGGTTATCGATACGGATAGCTGTGGTCACCAGGGCATCGAATGTAGCAGGTGGTTCAAGCACTGCCAGGCCTTTTTTTATAGGGTCCGACAACGCGTTAGTAAAAAGCGAAATCAGGGGACCCTCAGACCACCCTGTTTGTCCTGCCAGTGCTCGAAACGCGATGGAGAAAGCTGCTCCGGTATCATTGCCCTGGCAGAGACGGGTTAGTCGCATGGCAGCCTCCTGACCAGAGATGTCATGATCAAAGACTAACACCATCTCCTCCATCAGCTTATCCGCATTTCTCATTACAGGGACATTAGCCTGAATAAGGGGACTAGCCAAGGCTAGAGCAGTCCCGGTAAGTAGCGACAGGATAAAAGCTACCCGGGAATCCTGTGATGAGAACCATGAGGGCTGGGATTTTTAAAAAAAATCAAACATTGTGCCAGGAAGCCCCACGGCCTCACGGTGAGTGGGACGGGCAAGGTATGTAGGCCCTCTGGGACGGGTGCTTGTGACACTGAGGTTTTGACTGTGACAGTCAGTTGGCGAACACTCTCTGCAAACTCACGGAACCAACCCTCCTGGATGCGCAGCTGATCAACTAACTGGCCCTGTTGTAATGAGAAGGTCTGTTGTTGTGCCTGGAGATCCCGAATGCCCTCCTCATGGGCGGTCAGTGCTGTCATCTGATCCTCTCCTGACGGAGTCGCTAGTCCCTCCATTTTGGCTTTTGTGTACTGTAAAGGGTCGGGTCCGGAGGACCAGATGTGACTGAAAGGGGATCTGAAAGTTGTCCCACGAAGCGTGAGAAACAACCACTAAAAAAGGGCGAAGGGAGTCTGTGAACGGAGCAGAGAGAAATAAACAGAAACTCCCGGCGTACAGCCAAAATACAGCAACCCAGATAAATGGGCAAGCACTCGTAGATTTTGAGCAGAGAAAATAAACAATAAGGGAAAAGAATCCTGGCATAAGCCAAACAAATAACAACCCAAAAAACAGGGAGAAGCTAGTAGACTTGAGCAGAGAGTAGAAAAGAAAAGAAATGCCTCTAACTCAATAACTATCAAAGAGCTAAAATAAAAGGCAAACGGAAATGAGGCGAAACCGAGGTTATTGTCTAGTAGCGAGACAGGGAAAAGAAAACCAAGGCAGCAAATAAAGTGTGAAGGAGAACAGAAATCTAAAAATGGAATTCTCTAACACTCCATAGGCAAGTCCCGCGTGTTCTTTTGAAAATCAAAAGGACAAGTGGTCGCCTGAAATCCTATACCGTGTTACCTGGCTTAGTGTGGTAAGAATGACACAAAAGCCCCGAACAACAAGTGAACGGAGCTTAAGTAGGGCAGAGCACACCTGAAGGAAATGATTAATTAGTCCCGGAGAACGAGAACTAAAGACGGGAGCGCCCTCTCGTGGCCCCGAGAGGCAACGCCCGAAAACAGAACCTGAACAGGCAGAAAACCATGACACCTAGCCACTTCAAGATCCCTGTTGGGAACAAATTAATACTGAACAAACTACCTGCTGTGGTCCTCTTAGCCATGGAAAAAATAATAAAATAGAAAATATAAAGAATGCATAAACTAGGACAGTGCTGTGTTAATCTATGCCAAAATCTGGTGTCTATCAAAGCATATAATTGGAATAGAAGGGATATACGTAGGTGTTAAGTTAGCAACAATGACCAAGCTAGGCCTCCGCCTTTAGGCACCACCTAAGCCACCTTTTGAGCCAGGAAAACCCCTGTAAAGGCACTCGCTTCCTGTTCCTATTCCACCTGACCAGCAGTAGTCAGTCTGGCTTACCTCCAATCATAATGATGGGGCTGCTCAACTGTTACCTCTTCCTTATTTCTTTCCATATGCCAAATGCTGTGCTAGGGTTAACAAACCACACTTAAAAACAAATTCAACTTCATGAAGCATACAGCAAGTTGGTTTACTGAAAGAAGATGTCAGTAATAACATTGTGATAGATACTTGGTAAGCACAAGTACTTTATAAGTCAACTGGATAACTGGATGTACAAACTGTGCTCACAATAAGTTACAGAGCCGTGTGCTGTTCTGTCCATGTGGCCACACAGTTTGCACATATTAATGTGTTACACAGTAACTACCATAGATGGAGATGCCTGTTCATGTAATCCCACTTCATCTCATAGACCATACACCAAACCACCATATGGCAGTGGGCTTGTTATTGCAATTCAGTTTATTTGAATGCCTGTAATTACATAGACAACTACTATGCAAATATTATATATATATATATATATATATATATATAGTGCAATTATTATGTATAAAGAACTTACTGTATGGTAAATTTCCAATACTGATACTTGCTTCCATATAACCGACACTGTATTGTATTGTAAGAAAATATAGTATGTCTAAAAGTTACAGTTCTTTGGTAATTCAGTCTGGCAAAATACTGAAAAATAAACTGCTGAAAGTGAAGTCTTTATATGTCCTTGTTAATTTCATTGACCATAGATCATGAATCAAAAAGATATTACTTAAAAAATACTTCCTCTATTCAGGACAGAGACACATACCCACAGTGACAAGCCTGGTGCTGTACTTTGTCAAATAATGTGTTCATAAACATCATTATCTGTAGCAGTAAGTCACATTTACAACCATCACACCTGCAACAAGGCTATCAAACACAATGATATTATGTGTTATGTGAGATTGACAGCAATATTTTAACCTGGATTGATATGGATTAAGCCTTGAACAGTGCAGATTTACATCAAAGCCTCCTGCTGAGATACAGAGGCAAGAGGAGAGAGACCCAAGTCCACTCTCATCGCTTAATAGATTTTATCCTTGTGTGACACGCGCAGGCATTTCAGCCCTGAATGCAAATGAATGCATTAATGCAAATTGATGCAAATAAAGTCGATGCACCAAAACCAAGTTTTTTTTCCCCCTTCTTGTTCGTCTTGTTTCTGCAAGAGGCTGCAGCCACAAAATACAGTAGCAAGCCAAGCTGATGCACAGAGTGCCGTATCGCACACACAGCGGCATTGGAGACGGTTCATAAAGGCATTAAAATGGGTAACGGCCTCTGACCATCTGCCCGGCCCCTCACAGAACCTGGGTGGACACATTTTAAGATGAACCCCATCTCACCTTCGTTGCCCCAGTGAGCCAGCTCACACAAACACTCTTAACCAAGGTGATCCCCTCCCATGCAGTTAATAAAATGTGCTAGTTTGTGCTCCATATAGTGCTTGAGACTGGGCTGTACAATTTCATGAGAGTTAAGAATGTTTACGTTCATTTCTTTTTTGTCAGGATGAACCTATTGCCTCTGTCAAGATATCTTCTGAGAGAAAAGCTGTGTGTTCACCATGGGTAAAATGCAGTGTAATTAAATGTGCACAAGAACATTCTATGTCTTTCACTGTGCATTCACTTGTGTGGAAAATCCATTGCCAATTACACACCTTGATTTGTAGATGGTGCAGAGGTCAATGTTCCCTCCTCTAAGAACCTATACCTATACGCATATTTCATGGTGTAGTTTGTACTTTGTAGGTAAATGCCCTTCCTCTGATTGGCTAGCCACATGCGTATGTTCCAAAGGCATGGAAAAAACAAGACTAGGCAAGCCTAGCTCAGCCCAGATGCCTGTATGCCGCCAGTGAGGAACAGGTATTTAATTTATATATTGTGATAAAAATGGACATCACATTTTTTTTTGTTTAGATACCACATTAGTTTTAGTTCATAAAATATAAATTAATTAAGGACATGCAGGGTAGGCAGAGGCAAAAAGATATGATACTAAAAACAATCCACTCATCAACCAATAAAATATCCGGTACGTTAGCATAGATTAATTTTCCAAATAGTTTTTTTCACTTTGACATCTCTGTGGTAGGACAAGACAGAGGTGACCAGATAAAATGGCAATCACACAGCTCTTTTGATAAAAGTGTGTTCCCATTGAAGCATGTACGTGGGATGTGTATGTTTTGGCGACGTAGAGCAAATTTTCATGAAGTAGCCTAAATTATTTCCTCTAGTCTACAACCAAGCAATACTGTGACATTATTTGAATTGCACACACACACACACACACACATGCACGATACAAAATATTACAGGTCTAAGTGTAGGGTATGTAATTTACAGTATATATTGTGATAGAAAATTTACATCACATTTTTTTTTGTTTAGATACCACATTAGTTCAGTTCATAAAATATACATTTATTAATCGTTTTGTTATCCTATATGGAGAGTTGAAGTTAATGACCTGTTGACATTTTCTGTACACAGAGAATGCACACATTGACAGCATTTATTTGCTCAAAAACAAAATCTCAATGACAATATCCTCTGATCTACTTGGAGTTTGCTTGTCTCCACTCCTCTCCAAAATAGAATGTTTCCTGAACCGCAGCATCCAGACAGAACAAATCAATTCCAACAGTAGCTTATGACACCCACAAATAGCCTACATACGTTGTCTTTTATGTGGGTGGTTTAGGTCTGATCGGTTGTTTGTAATGAACGATTAATTTTCTGCCACCTTTTTACTGTAATTAATTAAGCAAGATATACCAATTAAAATCTCGACGGTCACCAAACCATGTTGTTGATTTCTTAAAATAATTTAGAAGTAGTGATCCGCCGAGTTCATTAAAGGCTACAGAACGTTAATTCAGACATACTGTATATCATTAATTAATAGTCCACACGTTATCTTGGACTTTAGGCATGTCGTTGTTTGTACCTTTGTACAGAAAACTTGTTGATGTACCATTCGAAGAACAGGAGGCTAAGTGCTTTGAATTGCCGTTTATTTATTTATTCGTCAATTGACAAGTCGCGTATTTGCCGCTTTGAACTCGGCTTACTTTTCATTAGTTGTTGCTCCTCTGACATTGATTGAGGTTAAAACATGGGTGATGTCTTCCTCTGGAGAGTGGAGCTATCTGGCCTAACTTCCCTGTGTCAGGATCCTGTACTTTGTCTGTCTGTTTATTCTGTGTAATTATTTTTCCTGATTTCTTTTACCCATTTTCCCGCATTACCCTCGCGATTGTCAGCCCACGTTCCATGTTTCCTGAGATTCCACTCCCTGTCTTTGTCATTGCACTATTCGGGTGACTTTGGGAACATTCTGGTTTCCTCTGTATTTCGTATCTCGTTTTCTTCCTTCTGGCTTTATTAATATTTTTATAAAATACTAATGTACTAATCATACTAACTGTTAGATTAGATTTAATACTAACCTGCTAACAAACTAATGTGTATATAATACTAACCAGTTAACCTACTAACATTAGGGTTTTAGAGCTCGCTACTAACATTAC
Organism: Synaphobranchus kaupii; assembly: GCA_029718625.1. Classification (NCBI taxonomy): domain Eukaryota; kingdom Metazoa; phylum Chordata; class Actinopteri; order Anguilliformes; family Synaphobranchidae; genus Synaphobranchus; species Synaphobranchus kaupii. The sequence goes on from CM056381.1 coordinate 28,604,210, forward strand.
TAATTACTAATTTATCTTGAGTTTCTACCTGCAGCTGTCATTTCCCTCCTTGTTATCCTATCCCTGCATCTATCTGTGATTTCTCATTCTCTGCACGTGTGTCCACTTCTGCGTTCCTCCCCTCCGAGCTGTGCATGTGTCTACCTGCTAACCCCAGGCCATTTGTTATCATTGTGTCTATGTGCATTCCAGTCCGTGTCTTACGTTTCCCCTGTTATTGTATTATTGGTCCTTGTTAACCCTCATTGTTCTCACCTGTGAGCAATCTCCCCTCCCCACCTCTGCACACCTGATTCCCATTATGTCTGTCTCCCTCTGTGTATATATACCTTGTCATATCAGTGTTTCTTTGCGAGTTTCTCACCATTGATTTGCTACTGTGTGGCTTTCTATTTTTCTGAGTACCTGCCCTAGTTATCTGTCTCTGAGTTTTTGTTATCCCTAGTCCTTTGGCTGTTGTTGTTTTTGTTTTGTATTCAGTCTTCGTTTTGTTTTCTTTTTGTTCTTCTTACGCCTCCCGGGTTTTGACCCCTGCCTGTGTTCTCGCGACCCTGATTTTGGATTCTGTTTTTGTGCCTTTGCTGTGACTTCCCGGTTCTGACCCCTGCCTGTTCAGTGACTACCCTTTGGACTCTGCTTTTGTACCGTTGCCCTGTCTCCCCGGTTTTTTGACCCGGCCTGTTGTACCACGGATTGCTGCCTTGCCCCATCATTAAACTTCGGTTTTTGTACTTTCTGCCTGTGACTGGGTCCTGTCTCCACCTACCCTAACACCCTGAAGTAAACAGTTGTGAGTAAAATTTCAATACCAATGAAGTCCCCCTCTTGCTGGTGAAACAACGACTGGCCGATAACGACTACGAGAGAGATTATACATTTCAGCCAATTGACCTATATCTTTAAACATATCCATGTTTTTTGGGTGCTACAACTTGTAATAGTAAAACTTGTACTAGTAAAAGGGGATGGGGAGTTAGACAGCAAACCTTTAAATGTAATTACTCTAAATTTACGCATTTGCTTTAAACTTCAGGGGATCAGGCAGCCAGCCAGTCAACCAGTCAGTTAACCACATTCCCTCGTTTAGGCCCGGGCACAACTGAGCAGTGCCATCATGCTTTAAACAATACAGCACTGATGTAGCAATGACATGTTACAAGATGACGTGGGGAAGAATTTTCCTTTTTCCCCTAGCAACTCAGCGGTAATGCTCACAATGATCTATACAGCTACCATTGTCTTTCTTAAATGTATAAAACATTGATATATACAGTGCCCTCCACTATTATTGGCACTCCTGGTAAAGATGAGTAAAAAGGGTTATAAAAAATCCACTGTTTGGTTTTTCACCATTCACCTTTGTATGCCATGACTTCCTGATGTCTGTGACCCAACAACATAAAAAGACTCTTGTAATCTTATTTTCTGGTACTCTTACAAGCGATACTATAACGTCTCTGCATTTGAATGGATCTCTATGGGAATTGGGGGGTCGGACTAGATTTAGCTGTAAATTGTGCTGGAACAGTATGGAATACATGATTGGTGAAATGACTAAGTCATCAAGGGCCAGAGGTATCAAACAAGCCTCACATTCACTGAAATTGTAAAGCTGTGACATTTTGGTCAGTATAGTGGTAATGCACTAATTGAACATGTAATCATTAAGTAATTTATATGCATAAGAAACATGGCCACCCCAAAAATGCAGATACTACACTCATTTTACATTTACATTTAGTCATTTAGCAGACTCTTTTATCCAAAGCGACTTACAAGTAGTGCATAAAAAACCATGGAATAGAATCCACTCTGCTCAACAGTCCATGGAATCACCAGCAACAAGTGCCCTAGTCGAGTGTGCCTTTGATGTCCTTTAAACAGCTATACGAGAAACACCAAAGTGCAGTAACTGCAATAATACTGCACTCTTGTTTTATTTCTTTAAACAGTACAATGTTGTTTAGCTAGCTTTAAAGTAGCCTAGATATTATGGGGTAACGGTAACAGCATGGATACACTAATTGAATGAGCTGCATTGACGCACAGAGAAAGAGAAAATGAAGATGCCATTTGGATTATCATGACGTTGCAGATGAGATAACAGTATTTACAGCCTCCAGAAGAGCAGGTAGGCTAACGTTAGCTCACTGACTAGCGCCAGTATGACTGGCTGGCTATACATAGACTAGCACAAGTAGCTAGCCAGCCAGCTAGGACTAGAGCTGTTAACTGGAGGTTTATAACGCTGTCATTGTTGAGTTTCAATGTGAGTAGCCTACTAGCAATGTTTTTCACTGGATAGTGCCATCTTCATTCAGGTTAATAAATGAATGTATGTTTTATGAGAGGGGATAAGAATCGAGCTAGCTAGAAGCTAGTCAGCGAGCTCATAAGATGATGCAATCGGTAGAGTGTGAAGTAGCTAGCTAGATAGCATGTTTATTTCATCACTGACTAACCTGGTCCCGTGCTTGCAAACATTTTGTCAATTTTACAACATTTAGCTGCATCTTCTGCAAGGGCCATTCTTTTCTTCATCCTCTCCCTCTCTGCTCCACCCTTTCTCTTTTTTGGATTGCCACTGTCCATCTTCTGCTATTATCGAACTAGCGCGCCACGAAAAACATGACTGATGGACTAAATGTTGCTGCGTTCACTTCGGTCACGTCTTGTGACGGCAGTTTCGGATTGGCTATCGGCACATGCGTGGAACCAATCATGTGTCATGATAGGCAGAGATCATACCATTAGGTGAAAGGCAGGCGGGGGAGGGGGGACTGTAGCCAGATCTGACTGAATGTGGCATCCAGGCTGCCCCATGTTGCTTTTGCTTTGAACACTGGACTGACTCTGTGGGCCAATCAGCAGGCCAGGCCACCGGAAAAATTCCGGGTTCTCCCGATGGCCAGTCCGGGCCTGCTTCAACCTAAGTGTATGTAAACTTCCGACTTCAACTACCTACCTCCTGATCCATCTTCTCAGCACCCCGCCTACAAAGAAATCCTGGGGGAAACACTGCCCAGTATGTACACAATCAAACAATAAATAAGACTTAATAACTGCAGAATAAAAGCCTGACACCGAAGTCTCTTTTGGAACATGAAGCTGGACTTGATGATGGGATTGTGGTTTAGAGAGTTTGCAAGCAGATCATTTTCTGATTATAGCAGGATATGACTCAAAATATGACAAGAAAAACAGAGGAGAGGATCCCTACTTAAATACATAAAACCCTGTAATGTCTGCACACATTTCCAGCTTTGCATTCATTCATAATAGCGAGAGAACGGCCTAGTGTCTGAATCATTGAACTCTTTGTCTTACATAGAACACAGTCTCCAGAGGCAAAGATACAGCCTTCTATCTCTTATTCTATTTTTTTTTTACCAGCTGATAAACACAAAAGCTTGAGAGAATTACATGAATGGACCACGTCGTAGGATGCAAGCAATTTAAAGAGGGAAAACAGTAAAAACTGTAAAGTGTTGCATATGCTGTAGCAAAAATGCCCTATGCTAATGTCCTCAGTCGAACTGGAGAAAAATATATTCCGCTTTGTTCTGTGGATAGCTTAATACTTTTAAGATATCCCCAATGTCCCATATTCTAAGGCGTCTTTAAGATGAACAACTTTGAAAATCACTATACCAATAACCAGAGGTGTAAAATCCAGGTTCAGAAAGTAAAAGACCTCCCCAGTATTTTGTTCCAATCACCTGGATTTGCTAATTAGCACAATTATTCAGCCAGGAAGTAGATCTAATTCGTGAAATCAGCTGGCTGAGTTCATGGGTGGACAAAAAAATGGCAGGACTTTTACTTTCTGACCCCTGGAGTTTACACCTCTGCCAATAACTGTTTTCTTAAACAAAGGAGTCAATATATTTTGCCTGTATACATTGGAAAGTAAGATGTGAAGGAGACGTGAAAGTGAGGAAAGGAAAATATCCAATCATGTAAAAATGTTAGTTTTTTTGCAACCATGTATAGCACACTTTTTGAACATTTTCTGCAGGGTTCCAATCTCAGGCTTATTTCAAACTTTTCTTTCATGATTAATGGGCCTATACAAAGAAAATGATGGCATGTAATGTATGCCCTGCCAAACAGAGAAATAGAGCTATCAATCCAATGAACTGGGACAGTTCTAATGTACTATACAGTTTCAGTAGTATGGCAAACCAGAAAAAGGCCATCTATTTAATGCAAACTCATAAGCTAACTTGACAATGCTAAGGAAACAAGGCCGTACCATGTTTCATCATAACTACATTTTGCCAATACCGTGACCTTAGATTTTTTTGTACTTTTTTTGTCCACTCAAGTGCATGCATTACATAATATGGTACCTTGCTATATTATAGCCGTATGGTACTACACCAGGGCATTTATTTGTGCTGTGGCAACAGGAAGGGTGACATATTAACAGAGAGGCTGCTCTTTTGTTTGAGGGGCTGTACTTTCAGCACCCCAGGTTCCTAGAGGAACTTAGCCCTCATATTATCTTGACATTTTATGATGCCTTTTTGGGTTTGGGTTCAAATTGACAGCAAAACTTTACACTGACAGAAAACTATTGTAAAATAAACATTTTTTACACTTTCCGTTTCACTTTTTGTGTGTCTCCCAATTGACTAGCATGTTATCCCTAAATATAAAAAATCAGCGATTTAACATTGAAACATCTCATTTTAGAGCCTGAGGTAAGTGAAATATTGTTGAGTTTAAAACCTGTATGGGAAAGTGACACCAGAATCACCCAAAAACATATACAATGTATACAAAGTTGGTACAGGATAACAAAGTTGGTACAGGATAACATAATAGCAAAAGTCATATAGGGTCAAGATGAAAAAGTTAACTTGTTTTTAAGTGACATCAAAAACTGAATTGGGTCAAATTGACCCACAAAGATAATTTGAGGGTGAAAGCTTAACTCCTTTATTTATTTTTTCCTTTATTTATGAGTTATGAAAACCAGAAAAAAGATCCTATTGTAAACCGTCCAGCAGATTACCAAATTGGGGCTAGGTGTTGTGAGGGTTGTGTTAAGGTTCGGAGAACCAGACGCGACCGATAAGGATTCTAAAAGCGTATCTTAGAAAGATACGCCACAAACGCAGAAGTAGCCGCACCAGAGGAGAGAAAAACAAAAGAACGGGAGCAAAACTTCCCTAGCACAAGCCAAATCAAAGCAACCTCAAAAGGAGGCGAGTCTCGATAAACAGCGAGAATGAATAACAAAAGAACCTCACCCACTAAATCATTAGGTGTAACAGGAGGTAGAGAAACAAAGCAAAACTCGATAGAAGGAAAGGAACAGAAAAGAAAACCTGTTATCCAAAGCTCTTGTGGCGAAAGAGCCAAAACTCCACTAAAAGAGCAGCGCCCACGTGTGGCGACCGAGGAACACGACCGCAAGGGAAAAAGGGTCATAAACCATGACAGGACCCCCCCCTCTAACGACCCAGGCGATCCCTCAAATAAACATCAGCGGCAGTTCCTAAAGAGAGCCGTAAAAAAGTCAATTCAATAAAAAATGGGTATATATATATATTTTTTGGAAGGGTAAGGGGGGGTGGGACTAACTGGTGCCTGGCTACAAGCACTTTGGAGCAAAATACTCAGCACCCTGGTTCCTGGCTACCTACCCAAAACCTTACTAAAGCCTATCTGTCTTCATGAGGCATGCCGGGCAAGAGGCGACTTTAAACGTTTAACTCAAGGACATTTGGCCTACAAGACTGAGACCAAAAGCCTTGAAATGCGTACCCCCGACAGGGACAATATCCCCACCCAGGATTAGCTCAAAAATAAAAAAGGCAAAATAATAAAGTAGTGGACCGCTGGGAAACCAAACAAGATTAACTGGCCCACTCAGCGCCTACCTACCAGGGTAGCTGGAAAACAAACAAAAAAAACCCCAAGGGATAATCACAGTAAACCAAGACACACACCATAAACAGTTAGCCACAAAAACCCATCTCAGTAAAAAAAAAAAAAAAAAAACCCCTAAAAAAGCCGCTGGCCCCGGTAATGGCTTCGATATTCTGTAATGGTGGCTTGACGTGTGAGGTAGGAGGGGCCAAAAGCAGCAAGGGGGATTCATTAAGCACTAGGCCACTAGGACGGGAAACCCCATAATTAAGGGAAGGAGACAAGACAGGGAACACCCGTACCAAAGCTACTAACCGGCTCACTGTCACACACCAATGAGTAGAAACGCAAATGCCAGGTTTCTCAGTAAGAAAACCAAACAAGGCTAATGGAACAAAGAACTGCTACCCTATACTTCTACGAGCTAAGTAACTCAGTAAAAGCGTGAACGCCCGATCTCCCAGGAGAGAGAGACATTTTACAGGCGAATAGAGTAGAGATCTGCAGTCCCATACCTCTACAAGCTAAGTAACTAAAGAGCCAGCAATAATAAATGCCCTGCCTCGGTAACGAGACGCATAAGAACAGGCGAGTAGCATAATGGCACAAATAAAACACACAGCCAACAAACACTGCAAACTAATACGAATTAGTATACGACGAGGCGACAGGAACAGAGATCCAACATTCCACGGCTACTTCCATATGCTCGTAGTCACACGCAGAAAACATAAAGGGGGTAAACGCCCGAACTCCCAGGAGGGAGAAACATTTTACAGGCGAGCCGCCGGTAAACCGCCGTTCCATACCTTTACTAGCAAAATGACTAACACAAGCTTAGTAGAAAATAAAAGCCCTAGCCTCTCAGTAAAGGGGAATGTAACGAGGTGAAAGGAACAGAGATCTAACATTCCAAGGCTACTTTCAGAGACTCGCAGTCACACACAAACATGTCCACAACATCGCCCAGTCTTACCTATAGGAAGACATGTACCGAATGACGAAACAGAACTACAGTTCCGAACAAATTCGCCAAAAGCTCCATGTACGGAGACAGGTACCGAAAGGACAAACAGGACAGGTGCACCAGATATTTACTGGCTAAAAGACTAACGCAAGCTTAATAGAAAATACACGCCCTGCCTCCCAGAATAAATAAAGCCCTGCCTGTCAGTACGATAAAAACGCCCGGTCTCTTAGTAAGAAATGACTATACAAATACACCCACAAACAAACAAAGACTCCTCTCGCCCACACGGAAGAAAGCAGACAGAGAGAGGAGGAAGAGACAGAGAAGGCAAAAGGGTCTAGGCAACGGAAGAAAGGAAAAACCAGAAAGCGGAGACAGAAAAGAGCCAGGGGGGAAGAGTTCTAATATATCCGCAAAGGCAAATCCCGCATTACTCCAATAAAACACTCTGGAGCAGAAATGGTCTCCTAAAAAACCTAGACCGAATCATACTGGCACGACCGCAAGGAAAAAAGGGTCATAAACCATGACAATAATAAGCAGGAAATCCAAAACAGGTGAAAGGGATAATTGCCGGGCGAGATTCAAACACCGGAACGGAGGCGGAAAAATCCGATAGTGTCCCAATGATGCCAAAAAGAAAACCGAATGGAGAAACAGCAGAGGCTGCTAATAACCATGACAGGTGTATCGGGTAACTTTCAGTCTGGGATACAGAGTAGCCTTGTTCAAAAACTTATATGTATAAAAAATATTTCACTAACGTGAGTTGTCGCAAACCATCAGGTAGATAGTTAACTTTAGACTAGAGAACTTAGCAAAACCATGACTTCATTAGCTACCGAACTTGGTTACTAAATGGAAAATGTTTTATTGTGTTATTGTTAAACTCTGCAACAATGAAAAAAACCATTTTACCTGGAATCTTCGATCGGACATTTTTATTGTAGCTATATGAGCTCAGCTTGCCAACAAGGAGTTATGGCTATAAACGTTGATGCGCGTCCATGACGAGGTGTGTGAAGAGGCAGAGCGGTGGTGGTGGGGGTGTTGCTTTCTCTCTTTCTCTGTGGGCAACGGCTCTTATGATTTTCAAAATTGTGACCATTGAGAGTGTAGGACGTTACCTGCTGCAGATGTAAGGTTCCTCAAGGAACCTCTCACACACTAAGGGTTCTTCTAAGAACCCTGGTTTCAGAAGAACCTTAAATTTGTGATGGCTATGCGAAGGTGTCATAATGTCAGTGATGTTTTATGGTTTTATTTCAGTTTTGATTTGTAAACAAACACTAAGAATTGTACCAAATTTTATTCAATATTCTTTTTATATAGAAGTCTCTTGTGATGGTAAAAGTCCCATGTGTTTCACCAGTTAAATTTTGGCTAGTCTATATTTCACCCGAATGAGTCTTTCTCATTTGTATTTATAAAAATTATTCAACCTTTATTTAACCAAGTAAAACCTGTTAAGATTAAAAATCTAGCTGACACAGGAGACCTGGCCAAGACAGGGAGCGGGGAGAGAGAGAGAGAGGGGTCATTCCAACAGCTTATTTGTACTCCTTGCATCCTTTCCTCGCGTCCTTTCCTCACTCCTTAGCTCCGGCCATGTAATATTATGCTCACGTGCTTAACTATAATGTTTTTTAGCTTATTTTTTCATGAATAAACAGTGCTTTTGTTAGTTATAAAGAATGAGTGTCATTATGGATTAGCGCTTTATAATAAATGGAAAGGAACGGTAAAATTGCATTTGTGTAGGGGTGTTCCTGCGACGTGGCAGGTGTGAAGAGTGCTGGATAATTTATACACGTCACGCGTTCCGAGAAAAGGCTTCTGCAAAGGCTACACTTGTGTTTCCTCACTGAAGCACCTTCCGGGAGCCTACTCGTTCCCCACTCCTCACTCCTCCGAGGAGAATTTAGCGGTTTGCAATGTCCTTAAAGATGGCAAACCTCTATCAATTTCCAGGTCAGACGAGGACCGAGGACGAATAAAATAAGCGATTGGAATCCACCCAGAGAGTTTGCCACTGATTTTTGCCATTTATTTCAGGTAAGGGATAATGTCACCAAGCAGCTAACTGAATAGTGCACATGAACTTGCACAATCACTATCAATGTTAGTTTTGTTTATCTTGGTTTTGTTATTTTACACAAAGTTCCCACCTCCCAACAAGTGTTAAGCTGCATAAATTCTCTAAGCTATCGCAAGCATTGGGAGATAGTAAGAGGTCTTTGCTCATGTTTTACATTACTGTCAGTGGCCATTCTAAGTTTAAATGTCTAAAAAGTCGTAACAGTGTAAATTTGAGGTGTTGTATGCTACAAGTGTCTGGAAAAGTCCACATTATTGTTGTTTACAACAATAGTCGACTACTACAAGTAGCTAGCCTGAGTCAATTTCTTAAACCATCATCATAGCAATGGAACGACGCCATCGTTTGTAAACAAGGAATGGTGTCAGGAGTCAGGACATCAAAAAATATTAAGGGCTCAATTTTCCGGTGCAGGCCGAATAGGTGCAGTCAATTGCGCAGTGCACGGCGCACTGGGCGTGGCTACTCAATTTTGTCATTTTTGTGACCACAGCTCACAGCGGGCTGTGCAGGTTGAAAATGGGTTGGGCTGGGCTGAATATTTTTCAGTGGGTGTGTTTCAGCTGGATTCAAACATAGCCAATCAAATGACCTCTTTTCAGTCCCTTTAAGAGCCATGCGCATTGCGACCCTGCCTACTATCACTGCAGTGGAAGGCAATATAACTATTTTGCATTGACATCTCAAAAAAATGTATACCTTAAATGTAATAATGCATTTGTTTCACAGGGGAATGTCTAAAATCACAAACTAAGTAGGCCGATACTTAATAATTTCTGTTTTACTCCTATTGTTTTTTTATAGGATATTTAAGTGCAGTGATGGCCATCAGATTCCGTAAGTCAATAAATTCTACAAGTTGTCACTAAACTGTTAGGCTATATTGAAAACTGTGTACCTTTGTATGGTAGGCTGCTGGTAGCCTTGGATATTATCGTAAAAAATCCACCATATACTGAAATAGCCCGTGCAGAAACAAGCATATTTGTATTTTTAAACGAGCTAAACAGCCATTAATTAATTATTCCACCTTGCAATTATTTATTGATATTATGCTCAAAGATTTTCACTAATCAAGCATCCAATCATGCATTTGCACAATGTCATATGTGAATAAAAGAAAATCAGAAATACGAGTCAATCCATTCACCAAAGGTGTGTCTTTTCATAAGCACCACCGATCTCTACAATGATACAACATTGACTGTGATGTGAAAAAAAAATTGGCTACCATAAAAAACGACAGCAATGTTACCATTTAAGGCGCAAATTTGACCGCAATATCGCAGCCAGGTCCACCAAAATTGTACTGCACTCCTGCAATCTGGATTGACACACCCCACACAGCGTCTGTCCTCTTTGGCGCACAGCGAGTCAAACAGGCTCATGCGCGTGAAAATGACGAAACTGCCACTTTGCCAGTGCGACGGCTCGCTGCATGCCATGCACCCACCCGAAAATAGAGGCCTAAATGTTGGCAGACAATTGATATGCAGCCTGATTTTCCAAATATGGTATCACATAACAAAGTTCAACAAAGTTAATTTAATGTAGCTGAGATGACCACTGGATAAAACTATGTGAATAATTTCTGTATAACACTGGTGATAGAATATTTGTCTATCAAGGTCTCATGGTGTCATTGACTGTGCTCCTCCTGCCTCTTCTATGCCTATTTAAAGAGAAACAAAATTCACTCTATGCAGTTTGCAAGGTAAATGATCACAACCATGCATTATTCTTCTTGATTCAGCTAAATGCAATTTTGTGTGTGTGTGCGTGTGTGTGTGCGTGAATGCTAAAGCGAACCAAAGAAAGACTGTGTGTTCAGCAGTCATGGGGACGTTATCAAAATAAGAAAATTATTAAGCATTACTCCCTGTCCAGCTGTGTAGGAAATGTACTTCTTTATCTACCAGCCACAGCACCTGGTAGATCCCGAACTTCTACCAGCCACTCACACTAACACCTTTTTTAATCAATTTATAGGGCAAAATATAATAAAGGTAAAGCATTAAATGGTGAAGCTCCATCAAGAGGGGAAGTAAGGAAAGCGATATCATCATTGAAAAATGGCAAGTCAGCAGGACCGGACGGGATTCCAGCAGAAGCCTTAAAGGCGGACTTGACAACATCAGTGAACATGCTGCACCCTCTTTTTAATAAAATCTGGCACGAGGAAGACATACCACGGGACTGGAAGGAAGGCTATATTGTAAAGTTGGCAAAAAAGGGGGATCTCAGTGAGTGTAAGAATTACCGGGGGATCATGTTGTTATCAACACCAGGGAAAGTTTTTAACAAAATTCTGCTAGAAAGGATGAGAAAGGCAGTGGACTACCTTATGCAAGACCAACAAGCCGGATTCAGGCAGAATAGATCTTGTACTGATCAGATCGGCACTCTGCGTATCATTATAGAGCAGTCGATTGAGTGGAACAGCTCTCTTTACATAAATTTTATCGACTTCGAAAAGGCATTTGACAGTTTGGATAGAGGCATTTTATGGAAATCGATGGGGCACTATGGCGTCCCAGAAAAGTATATATCCATTGTCAGAAATACTTACCAGGGAATGGCCTGTCAAGTGCTTCATGGGGGAGACATCACAGAGAAATTTAAATGTTCAAACCGGAGTGAGGCAGGGTTGCTTGTTGTCACCTTTCCTTTTTCTGCTGGCTATCGACTGGATAATGAAAGAGACTCAAGGCAAGAGGAACGGTATCCAGTGGACCCTTGTGGACCAGCTTGACCACCTTGACTTTGCAGATGATTTGGCCCTTCTCTCCCACAACTTTTACCAAATGCAAGAAAAGACATCTACCTTAGAAGTAATGGCAGCTAGGACGGGTCTTCACATCAACAAAGACAAAACAAAGTTGATGAGATTAAATTCAAACAACAACAGTAAGATCAGGCTAGAAGGGAGAGAAGTGGAGGAAGTAACATCATTTACCTACCTAGGAAGCATTGTAAGCACCACTGGAGGATCAGAGCAAGACATCAAAGCTAGAATTGGAAAAGCCAGGACTGCTTTTATTTTATTATATTAAGAAGCTATGGAAATCGAGAGAGATATCAACAAAGACAAAATTAAGAATCTTCAACACTAATGTCAAGGCAGTTCTCCTTTACGGATCAGAAACATGGCGAACAACAGTAACATCAGACAAAATGATCCAGTCCTTCATCAACAAATCCCTGAGAAAGATCCTAAGAATATGGTGGCCAAACCGAATCAGCAACGAAGAGTTATGGGCCCAAACAGATCAGCTTCCACCCCCTCTTCAGGTTAAGAAGCGTAAGTGGACCTGGATTGGTCACACGCTTAGGAGAGACAGTAGCAGCATCACACGTCAGGTACTGAGGTGGAATCCTCAGGGAAAGCGGAGAAAGGGGAGGCCATGCAACACATGGCGCAGAAGTGTGGAGGCTGAGATGAAGGGTGGAGGCTATAGTTGGCAAAATATGGTAAAGCATGCGCAGAACCGAGTAAGATGGAGGGAGATTGTCTGCGGCCTATGCTCCACCGCGGAGTAAACAGGCTTATACAGTTGAGGACAAAATTATTGGCCCCCCCTGTAAAGATGAGCAAAAAGGGTTATAAAAAATTCACCGTTTGGTGAATTAGCTTAATCTCACACTGAAAAAACAATAAGAATCCAACCTTTAATTGACGTTAATTTATTATGAGAAAAAAAAATCCCTCATCAAGAAATAATTATTTTTAACAAAACCACATTGGCCACAATTATTGGCCCCCCTGCATTTATATATAGAATAAAGTAATAATTTTTAATATTTGGTCACATATCCTTTGCATGCCATGACTTCCTGATGTCTGTGACCCAACAACATCAAAAGACTCTTGATATCTTATTTTCTGGTACTCTTACAAGCGATACTATAACATCTCTGCATTTGAATGGATCTCTATGGGAATTGGGGGGTGGGACTAGATTTAGCTGTAAATTATGCTGGAACAGTATGGAATACATGGTTGGTAAAATGGCTGTAAGTCAACAAGGGTCTGAGGTATCAAACAAGCCTTAAACAATCACTCTGCTGCCAGATATGCAGTAGATATGGATGGATCACTTTAAGGGTTGTTTCTCCTGACAAATTTTCCTATTGAACTCTATGGAAAAATAAGTCAGGAGAAGAAACCCTTCAAGTTATTCATCCATATCTACTGCATATCTGGCAACAGAGTGATGGTTTAAAGCTTGTTTGATACGTCAGACCCTTGATGACTTACAGCCATTTAGCCAACCATGTGTTCCATACTGTTCCAGCATAATTTACAGCTAAATCTAGTCCCACCCCCCAATTCCCATAGAGATCCATTCAAATGCAGAGACGTTATAGTATCGCTTGTAAGAGTACCAGAAAATAAGATATCAAGAGTCTTTTGATGTTGTTGGGTCACAGACATCAGGACGTCATGGCATGCAAAGGATATGTGACCAAATATTAAAAATTATTACTTTATTCTATATATAAATGCAGGGGGGCCAATAATTGTGGCCAATGTGGTTTTGTTAAAAATAATTATTTCTTGATGAGGGATTTTTTTTTCTCATAATAAATTAACGTCAATTAAAGGTTGGATTCTTCTTGTTTTTTCAGTGTGAGATTAAGCTAATTCACCAAACGGTGAATTTTTTATGAACTCTTTTTGCTCATCTTTACAGGGGGGGGCCAATAATTTTGTCCTCAACTGTATATATATTAAATGGTTAAATTTAAATATAAGTCATACATGTATTCAAGTGAACACAGAGGCTTTCTACATACTAAGAATGCTAAGAGTCCCACATTTTACACAGAAGTCCCAACACCCAGTCCTCCTCATCCAGGGTGACCCTTGAAGGAGAAACAGTGTGCAACTTCACCATGGATGGGAGAAAATATTCTCAACCGTCCAGTTGAGGACATCACTATGGGGTTGTGTATTATGTGAACTTATATTTTTTTTCAACATTAAATTTGCAAAAAACATTCATGGAGCACACTCACATACATATTCATTTAGAAATATATGCTGGCAACAAAACCAGAGGAAAATTCATTTCTAAATAAAAAGGTTCCTCCACAGTGGCAATCATTTTCAACCCGAAAAGTTTCCTCAGGGGAGCCTCTACTTCTTAGAGTGTATCTGGAAGGACTACATAGATCCACGGACAGCATCAGCCCCACTTCCAGGCAGGGTAGCAGCTGCAACTCATTCCCAGTCAATTAATAGCAAAAAGGGATCTTTAAGGGGATATTTTCACCTTTGTGTGACAGCCTACCCCATTATATTTGCATAGCGGGAATACTAGCAACATCAGCTGTCCCTGCTGACTGTTAATGTCCTCGGTAGTCCCGGTTGTCAGGCTCCCCATTCACTCCCATTCATTTTTGGGATCTCACCAACATTAATCGTTTTAAAGCACAAAACTAACTACGGTGGATAATGCATCCATAAAAGAGAACACAAGGGTGAAAAGGTACGTGTTTGTTTGGAGCTTATAAAGTGTTTTCAAGTTTAAATTAGCTATAAATAGTGGAACTATTTTCGGATAGGCTGCTGCGTAGAAATACAACAAGCCGTAGTTAGATTTTTTGTTTTGTTATGATGTAGACCTACAACGAACGGTAGCCTACTACAGTTGGTAAAGTAAATAGAACTTGGGAAGTTCGTCGGTTGGTATGGCAACCTGGACTGAATAACTGCACTGAATAAAACCCGGAATAGGTCTTTTTCCTTCCATGTTCCTGATTTGAGAGGGTTCCAGTTTTACTCAATGCAATTATTGAGTTAACTCAATTCTGCTTCATAGTATGTACTAGTAATGTTAGTCTACAAAGATACAAAAGCGGGTTATCATCATAAAGCATCACTCATGACATCAACTTTATCGTGCGTAAGGATTCTTCACTGAGTTAAAATAGCAAAACTTTTTGCAGGATCTTCTTTTTCTTTTATAAGGTAATAAAACGTTGAAAACACACTAAATATTAAAACAAACATGTAACTTTTCACCCTTGTGTTTTCTTTTATCAATGTATTATCCGCCGTAGTTAGTTTGTGCTTTAAAACGATTAATTTTGAGGGTCCTGAAAATTAATGAGTGAATGGGGCGCCTGACTACAGGGACAGCTGATGTTGCTAGTATTCACGCTATGCAAATATAATGAGGTAGGCTCCACAAAATGTATTATGTCACACAAAGGTGAAATATCCCTTTGAGTGAGAAGTTTGGCTTGGTCAAAAGCTGCAAGGAAATTCAAATGAGCACCACCAAGCCAAACTTCAGCTCTCTAGACTATCAGGGATTTCCAGTACTCAATTTTTTAAATATCTGCTATACTATACTATGTTGGTTTACTGTACTTCCAACAACATGTACTCATCACTGGGCGGATTGGTTTATACTAAAACTAGTATTTTGGAGTGAACTTCAGACAGACAAGCTAACAGGTCGCTGTTTTACCTTGTATAATAATAATAATAATAATAATAATATATGGTGCTGGTAGCCTACTTGGCGGAAATTGTAGTATTGTTTAGCTGGCTAGCTGATTTTGTTTGTGGCCCACTGCTCAGCTTCTGGGTGGTCGAGATTGCTGTTTGATCGCTTGGAAAATAATAGCTAGCCAATGTAATGGTAACTTTGCCAATCTGGCTGCTTAGGGTTGGACTGGAGTAACACAATGATAGCTAGCTAGTTCATGTGGCTGAATTTATCTGGCTATTCTACGTAACAAGAAGCCACAGTGATAATGACATTAATGTCACGGACTAGCTGTAGTTTAATTACTGGTAATATTGTGGAAATGGAGTAGTAGCTGCCATTAAGTTTGTTTATATACCCAAATTAATGTTAGATAGTAGCTGTATTCTTGCTGACTTTGTAACTTAATGTTAGCAGTTGGTGCCATTCTGTCGGTCAGAGTTGTTGTGTAGCTAAAGTGTTATGGGTTGTGCTTGCCTTTCCCTAGCTCTGCGGGCGTTCGTTACCTGTATTAAGCACTCTATCGGATTTTCCATATTTTACGTTTCACGCCAGCACTTAGTGATTTCACCTGTTTGTTGTTTCCGCCGGCTATTTATACTTTGCGTCTTCCGGTATCGGCGCTTCCATGTTATTTCGCTTAACATTCAAGCCGGTAAGGTATCGGACTAGTACTCCCTATCGAATGCTTTGTTTCTGCTTTCCTAAACAACAGGGGTCTTGATAGCAGTATGTTTAGAAAGCTTACTACGTCTTCTCGCTTTTAGTGCAAGCTAGAGTCTGTTTTCTGTCGTTCTATTTCTGGCTCTTGCCTACAAGCGTTTCGGCCGATACTTCCGGGTTGTTTCCCTTATTGTTTGTTTTGTCGCCTCTTTAGATTCCTCTCTTATTTTAGAGCAGAGGTTTTGTTTTTCTAAGTATTTTCTCTTGCTGACTTTTTGTCAGTTCGTCCGATTCATCGGTTTGTTTTTCCTTATTGTTTATTTCTGTCACCTCTTTAGATTCCTCTCTTATCTTGAGAGCAGAGGTTTTGTTTTTTTCTCTCACTGACTTATTTGTCAGTTCGCCCGATTCGTTGGGTTGTTTTCCTTTTCTCCCCTTTTAAGTCTCCTTTCTCACTCCCCCGTTCTGGGAGCTGGAGCCTTTCTGTTTTCCTCTTTTCCCTCTCCCTCCTGCGGAGTCCTCTCTGTTTATTGGTGTCTCTCTGGAGTCACTTGTCTGAAAACCCTTCTATCGCGTCTGGTCCTCCAAACCAACTCACTCCATTATATAGAGTTGGTTAGCTATCACTGATATGGCAAAAAAATAAAAAACTTTTTGGCAAAATAAAACCACCTTGCTCACACAAGCTGATGTGCCACTGCCCACACTTCTTTTGATTCAGAAAAAGGTTAAACCATACTGTAAAAATTTTAAACTCGTTTTGGACTTTTAGGTTAAATGTAACTTAGTACGAGCAGTTTCTGCTGCGCGGTGGAGGTTTAATTGAAGTACTTGAGAGAGCGAGAAAGCTTGTGCACACTTTGGCCTTCCAGTAATGGTAGTAGAATGTTGAATTAGCTGGCTAAAAATGTTATGCCCCCATGTTAAGTCAATGGGCAATTAATGAAAAAGTTTGTTTAAAAACTGTACCACAGTGGCGTAACGTCAGTTGTAAAATAGGCCTTCGGTAAACTTACCTTTATATGGATATTAGCCTACTCTCAACCTGTTTCCACTTATAGTTCTTAATTATCAATCAAGCAATTAATTAACTGAATAGCAAACCAATGAATATATCATGTTTTTCTGTGCTAGTATTTTTCTTTGCGTCATAAAATGGGTAGCATTAAATATAGGCTATGTAGCGACGGCCAGTGCATTGAAAAAAGTGGGGTGTACAGGATCACTTGTTTACATTTATTTAGCTTGAGTAGCCTAACAATCAAACAATTAATTTGCTAAATAATCAAGACCAATTTGTAGTCTATAATTATTTAGAAATGATAACGACAAAGAGACAACGAGATTGTTTAACAAGGATCAGGCAATAATCTGAATGTGTTAAATGGCTTTTCAGGCTACAAAAAAAAAGAATTTATGAAAATTAGTTGAAACGAACATTTAAACATGGAGCATTTAAAAGTCAGAATCTTCACATGATAACACGTCATCATAAATGTGGATATAGAAAAATGCAACACAAGTTTATGATGCACAGAACAATAATGCTATCTCAAAATAACTTGGTAGCCTAATAATTTACTTATTGTTCTTGGTTATTGAGTGAATCAATTATTTGATTGACAATGAGGCAAAGTAAACGGAAACAGATTGAGAGTGATCATCAGTTAAAGGTAAATGCAAGTTTACAGAAGGCCTAGTTCTACTCCCATGGTATGCCACTGCTGTACCATAAACAGAAATGTCACCCATCAAAAGCCTTACTCGCAGGCATTCTTTGGTTTTATAATTCTCACACATTTCCTTGACAACGGATTTGATATTTTGCATTCCTTGGTCTACAAAAATAAACAACATGGATCATTTGCCGCTTTCCAAGTGGTGTAAAGGCGTCTTCTCCTCCTTCCAAATTGAACCACGATCGACAGTCATAATATAGAGATAAAATAATATAATAATCATAAAATAAACACAAATGTTAACTGTCAAATGAACTTTGTGAAGATGTTTGAAATTCCCATGGAATTTGCGAGTACCACCAATGGAACTGTATGCAATTTATTTATGACGCAAGCAAAATGATTCTGTAGGTAGGTAGGTTTCGGCAACCGATCCTGTACACACTCACGACTAGAACCAGTAAGGGTTTTCGAGATGTTTCCGATCCTAGCTCCGAGGGATTTTAAATAAAAAAGTGTTCGAAACCCCTGACAGTGTGGATTTAAGGAGCCAAAACAGTTTTCGAAACAGGTTTTAGTGTCAGTGTGTACGAGGCCTTAGTCCACTTGGCAATTAGAGTTGTAGAATTTGAGCTAGCTTGTTGTAAAAAAAATCTTAATGTTGTCTTAATCTTAATGTTAATTTTTTAATGTACTTCAATATATGAAAATGGCTGACAAATCTGTCAGCCGGTTTTTTTTTTCCATATTTGTTTTATGGAGAGACATTGCTGAGATGAGTTGATCTGCCAAGTGGCTTGGTAATTAGTGGTAAAACAGTGGAGATATTGACAGCTGAAATTCGGTTTTTAACATAAAGTTTCAACCAAAGACCTAGGGGCTACTTATTGCCTTAATTAGTAGACTACACAAAGGCCTTGCTTCCAGGCCTAAAGGGAAAATACCTTCTTGCTATTTAGCCCATATGTGAGCTGTCATCTTTCTGAATCCTTTTTTGTTGTGCCTTTTTGTGGTTTTGTGTCTGCATTTTTTTTTAACACTTTCTTTTCTTTCCCTGCAAAGGACCTAATTAAAGGTGGACAGCCAACCCTTTTCCTGAGTTTGTCTTGTCCATTCACCATGCAGCCCAATGATCACCTCAGCGTTGTGTCACAGTGCACAAACTATGGCTAAAATACTGTATATTGAGCCATATTGGACCCTATTGCCTCCCTGGCTTCTCCAAGTGCCAGGTATCTATATGTAATGTATATCATTTCTATCAGGTTCATATCTGTTAACCTTGGATTGTTTCACTGTAATGTTCTCTAAAGCAGTCTGACAGTTCCTTTGCTTAATTGATTGATATGCATCCTGTCTGACCTCCTCTAGAAACAGCTGACTTCATCCAGTAGGCAGGTCAAGATAGACCCCTTTCCATGAATTTCTGTGCCAGTATTTTCCTGCTTCTAATTTCCAACTGCAGGAAATTTACAATTTCCTGCAGCTAGAATCATTGTCTTCCAGCAGTCATATAATTCCACTGTGTGTGAGGATGATGGCTACATTGCACACATTTCCACAGAGATGTGGGCCTGAGGCTACAGCCCAGTCAGTGCTCGGCAGCATGCGGTAACCCCTTTACGGGGTTAACGAGGCCTCCACCTTTACTGACAAATCATTGCCCTAAAGGTGGCAGGATTCAAAGTCCGTCAAAAGGAACATAGCCAGACAGAACACATCACTGAACCGCAGTCTGAACCAGGCAAGGACACAGAAGAATCCTTCCTTTTTCTCCACTGACCTTAGTGGCAACCAACACTGCGGCTTGTGGGCAAATGCAGTCCTGAAAGACTTCAGTGTTTTTATTGTTTAGCTCAGCTTTATGTCAGAGGTGCTGGAGTAGCTATCAGAAACACAGTGAGCACCTGGGGAAGCTGGAGTTTATGATCCATAGCAAGGCTCCCAGGATCATCGCACACTTATACATAGCTCAGTGAATATTAACAAATAGCATATTGCGTTTCATACAGTGCCTTTATACTCAGGGCCGTCTTTTTGGGGTGGGGCAACCGGTGCGACTGCCCCAGGCCCTGCACTTCACAGGGCCCCGCGGTGAGAGAGGAAATTAGTTTAAATAACAACCATTTATTTTTTGATAAAATAATGTTGATCTAAAATAGCCTATATGTCTTTGTGAAGCACACCCAGACACACAGAAATACATTTAGCCTAAATGGCGTTTTGGAAAGTTGACGTTATGTGGGAAGTAGCTATAGGCTTACGTCCCTACGCTGCATAGCTGTGTGCAGCTGTGATATTTTCAAGTTCGCTTAAATTTGTTTTTTTTTTCGGGTGGCGACTGGCGAAGTGGCAAGCTCAAACAGCAGAGACTGAGACAAATTCACAATGTGTGCTACAGCTCGGGGGGAGCATAAAAAAGAAAAGAGATTAAATAAATGTAAAATTGAAAGGTTTGAAAAACATGGAGGAAGAAGAGCAGGTCAACGCTGCTGAGGCAACTGTGCTGTTTTTCGACTGCCCTGCAGATTTGAACTCCCCTTCACGTGAATGCGCTCAAGCTAACATTACCCGAAATGCACTTTGCTTTTCTTTTGCTCAATTTCTCCAGTTAACATTTAAAAACGATAATACTGTGGATTGTGGTACGACCATAGCTATGAACCACAAATTGTAGCTTGTCCTATTGATTGTGGTGGAGCAAAAAATAATTGCAAAAAGTCACGATGTTGAACACTATCTTCATTGTAGCCTAAAGAGAGTGTCACAAAGCGAAGTGCAATGTCTGACTCAAAACACATAATTTTGATTTATTTGCAACTTAAAATTAAGGAAACAAATTGACTGAATCCTTGTATCCACTGTTAAAGATAAACTTTCCAGACCACCTGATTTCAAACAGGAGTGACAGACAGCACTCCTCTTCTATGATTCAGTGATCCAAACTAAGGGAGCTACACACCGACACACATGAACACCTCATCTTCCATAGATTTATATTACTGCTGCTCCAGTATGTGCTAGATTGTAATGGCTGCATACACCCAATCTTAATCCTCATAAAAAAACATGACCAGTAATAATGTTATATTGTAAAACAAAATAAAAAACTGTGTGTACAATTACAACAACTGAACCCTTATAGTTTGTATCAAGGCAGATATACATGAATAATATTAGCATGGCATGTAATAAAAGTTAACAATGACAATGAATAGCATTAACAATGAATTAAAGACGATGTCAGTTCTAATTGTTTTTGGGCTGTGGCCACTTTTATTAGGTGCGTAGGTTTTGGTGGACCAGAAACCAGTGGGAGCTGGCAGACGCAGAAGAAACAAAAAATAAAAATCTGACAGTCACCTGACACAGATCTGGGAAGTTGAAAGTGATTGGATAGTCCGTAAAATCTGTTGCCTAAACTAGTACTGATGTCAGCTCTGTGCAATAACTTGCATCAGTCCCCCCGGTGAGCTGCAGGCAGTTGTACTGGGCCGTACGCAAAGCAATGTAGGCTGGATTTAATTGCAAATAATGGTGATAAAAGGTGTGTAAATTTCCAGCAGTTCGAGGCTGTGCCTGGAGCACAGACAGCTGATGTCTATGGGACAACGTCATTAGCTCTGTGGGCTGAGAAGGAAGTCTGTCATCATACACTCATCTATGGTCATATCTTGTGTATCCAAAACATTAGAGCCTTGGTAAATAAATGCTAATCACAAACCCTTGCGTTTCCCCCTTGAAGAACACGAAAGGAAAAACCTTTTATGACCCATTTTCTCATACATAATTAATTCCGTTCATTACAGAAGGCAGTGTAAGTGTTTAAAATGCCCTTAAAGCACCCTGGACAGATAAAAAAGAATATATATAAATAAATATTGAATTTTACAGTGAAGACAAATATACATGCCAATTTCACATGTTTATGGCTTCCTTGCAACTAACAACTTCTGTTCATTGCGGTATTCCAGTGTTTCCCACACATTGGGATGGCAGGTATGCCATCCGCCAAGTGACGGCTTGGTGCATACCTATACAGCACCGAGAGTTTGGCACTTTTCAGGGTTTCCTACAGAAGTAATCACAATGACCATAGACTCTCAGCCCTTAAAAACATGAACTTCTGTATGTTCTGACCTCATGTAACCACACAGCATTCAGATACAACTTCCCTCATACACACAATAAAGCCCCAAACTTGGGTTATTTTGTCGTTTTTCTCCTTCCGTTTCTTCATCTTCATCTTATTTTTCCTGCCAAACTGGCTGCCTCTGTCGTGATGTTAACCAATGGGGAGAATTATTCTTTGAGGGTATGGTCCGTAGACCTGCTCATCAAGCTTATGGCCCAATAAAACGCTTCATACTAATGTTTTTTAATGTTAATATAGCTAATGGCTTCATAATTTCCAAGAAGCTACTGTGACCTAATGGTTAGAGTTGCTGTCTCTCACACAGAGGATTGTGGGTTCGAGCCCAGCAGGGCACATGCTTATTTTCCACAAAAACAATGTGCAACTGTTAAGTACTTTTCATTTATTAGACTGTTATTATTTTCACATTAACACATTAACATATTTTTATTGCAAAGGCAAAAGAGGTTTCCAATATTAACTGTTCAATGTTTCACTTGTACTATATGACACCCTCCCCAAACCGGAGGCTCGCTCTTGTCTGGGAGGGTGTTACGCTCTGCTCTTGCGGTCATGACTGACTGACTGTGGAAACCGAACCTCAACGTACCATTGCCTCGGCCAACATTTCTTTATTCATTAATTTCTTCACTTCAGCTCTGTTCACTTTATCCTTTTCACACATAACACAATGTCACCATTAAATTAACTACTAGGAAAATTAAGAATTTACGATAATAGTCTACATTAAGAATGGATAATAGCCTCCTATAATCTGCAATCCTTTAAGAGATCGGATTTATAAACCGCCAATTCCCCAAACATATCTGTTTCATGGTTAGTCACTTTAAAAAAAATTTAAAAAAGCAATAGCCTCCGAACCTGGCTCTAGTCTATGCTACTCTGCAGATAATGTAGCTTACTGCAAACACTTTTAATTACAATAATAAGAAGAATAATCTCTGGTATGTACTTTCTTAGTAGTATCTATTGTTTTCTTTCTGGCTAAGATTCCTGGGAAATATGCGTTGTCCAATTAAGCTTGTTAGCCAACGTTACTGTTGTCAGAGAAACGTCAGTCTGCTTCTAGTCAGGAACAAGCTAGGCTACTACGAAGCGAATCAACATGCCTTATAGCCTACATTCATTGCATTACAGAAAACTAAACTAAACCTAGCTGTCCGGTACCAAAATATTTCCCGCAGGTAACATTCTACACTACCGGAAAAAAAAGGAATTCTGCTGTGCATATGAACTCACTAGCTCGCTCGCTAGCTTGTAGCCCACACATAGAAGGTTAGAGTTAAGCATCTGGCAATCCAGTGTTGAATAGCCTACCGTTAAATGTATTTCATTTTTTAGAATACTAATAGCCCTATTTTAAAACTGTATTTCCATATTTTACTGATGCAAACTATTTAGGCTGTATGTCTTTCAGCTGGAATGTGTTTGCGTCTAGCCCATTGTGCATGCATGTCTCCATATAGACTTGGTTCATTAATTTACATGCTTCTTCATGATCCATAGCTCAGGTGGTGCTGTTCATTGTATTTAATTACACATTAAATACTGCTCATCTGCAAACTCTTTTAATGTAATTGTGTGCTGTCTGTAATAGGATAACTGTTCTCATTCATGTCAATAGAGGGCGTTATGGTTACGCGAATGTCTGCATGCATTTCTTTGGAATGCATGTCTCTCTCCGTGTTTATCTTCATGCATTATTCATCATTAGTTAGCTATAAAAAATAAGTGATATCAGATCAAAAACATCTACGATGTAAAAAAAAGCCAAGTTACTCAAGCATAGCCTACATAGCGCTGTCTATAAGTCCTTAATTCCAACTTGCAAAAACTAGGCCTGCCTTTAAAAGTATTGATTTCAAGTTACAACTAACAATATTGCCTATCGTAGCTCAAACTAAATAAACTAGCTCTATTCCAAAGCAATGCTATCCAAACTTTCCTAAATTATTTAATGCAACTTGGCCCTGTGTTTCTTCATCTTACCATCTCAAGAGAATGTGGTCAATGAAACTGTATGTGCCACATCAAACTGCAAAATGAAAATAATTTATAGTGGAAATACTCTGATTCAGATGTGTTGCACTTAGAAATTAAATAGAAAAATTACTACACTATAGGGCATGTTTGAACAATTGTCTGCATCCACTGCTTTGGGTCTATGAAAAGCACAGTATTAATAAAATGTATTATTATTATTATTATGTTTTTATTGATTTATTTATTTGGATTTCTATCAAAACCTGTGTGGTCCTACAGAGCATAGATATCCTTGTGTTCACAAAATTCTGTTTGCAAATATCATAACTACTATTATGTTAAGAAAATTGGTACTATTACTTATTTGCCATAATCTGACCCACAAACATGTCTGGATACGTTTGTAAAAATGCTATATGTTCACTATTTTTTAGGTAAAAATATTACTCATTTTTATCTGCATTTATTTATTCATCACCCCTTTCTCTATTGTACATGATGTTTCTTGGTATAAATGTCTGTTTGTGAATGGTAAAGAAATATGTAGCAGCAGTTAACATTTTAAAACATGTACATTTTCTAAGTAAACTTGCCAACAAAGCGCAACCATATCCTTTCTGGAGTGTAATTATTCATCAACTGTTAAAAACATTCATTGAAATCATATGTTGTTCCATGAGGCACAATCTCTTCACATACAAAGATAAAGAAACACAGGGCCAAGTTGCATTAAATAATTTAGGAACGTTTGGATAGCATTGCTTTGGAATAGAGCTAGTTTATTTAGTTTAGTGTGAGCTACGATAGGCAATATTGTTAGTTGTAACTTGGCCACATTTTCATATCAATACTTTTAAAAACAGGCCTAGTTTTTGTAAATTGGAATTAAGGACTTATAGACAGCACTATGTAGGCTATGCGTGAGTAACTTGGCTTTTTTTTTTTTACATCGTCGACGTTTTTGATCTGATAGGCTTTACTTTGGGCGGGCTGCTCAAGTATATTGGAGAGGCCCATTTTTACAATTTTCTATTTTTTTTAACCATCTGAGAAAACAGCACCATCCTCGATCGATTAACTACAGACAATCCCCCCTCCCGTCCGTGTTCGTTCTGCTTGCATGGGAAGGGGATCTATACAATTGCACATGCTCTGCAGAGAGAGAGAGAGACAACACAAGAAAACACAGGCAAGCACAGACGAGCTTTCACCTTTTCTGCTTATTGTGTAATTATTGTCTGACTTTGGAATTTTTATGAAAGAAATCGGCAACTGTGCTGTGTTGGTAGCTACAAGAGTCGATACAACACGCTAATTTCCATGGCTACTCGTCAGAAAGATTGTTTGTTTTCTCTTTGGGCTGTCACAGTTACAAAAACAGACTAACTTTAGCTAAGCTTAGATTACTAATTTTTTGTGCATTTACTCAGCAGATATCCATATTGAAAAATTGAAAAAAACAAAAAAAAAGAATTTGGCAAGACAATTAGCCTATTTTGTATGGAGAACAAGAGTTGCCAAAATAAAAAATAACTGAATAAATTCCTTGATAAATGAATGCATAAATAGAAACCTCTGCAGCCTATAGAGCAATCTTGTGTGTAGTTGGAGTTGTGAAATGTTATGTTGTGAAATTAAGGGAAATGTTTAAAAAAATAAATGAATGGTAAAAGTCAGTTTGTCATATCTGTTTAATATATGTAAAATGTTTATTTTAATATATGCAATGGACCATTTTTGTGCCGATGGGTCACTGCAATCCATTTGGTTCAAATGGATTGGTGACTGACAATACCAGCCCACGACGCTCATTGTCTCATCACTGCTGATTGGTTGACTAGCCTGTGCCCCTTTTGTCCATACCAAAATAATTAAAGCATTTAAATGAACAACACTCTCCTAAAAGCAACTATGTTCTGTTTGTGCTGGAGTAGATGGGGACATATGTTAAATAATTAACTGTAACAATGTGAAAATAACCACAGAAATTGCAGAGGTTGACTGGGCAGCTGGCCAGGTTTTCTAAATCCATGCAGATTGAGAGCCAGGCACTGCGGAAGGGTGGCTTTGGGAAAAATGTGCAAAAACATTTCCATAGGGATCACTGTTCAGGTGCTGCTTTTCAACTTCCAGCCCTATGGAGACAGGTCAGAGATCACAGGAGAGGAGAGGACAATAACGGAGAGGAGAGGATAATAACGGGCACAGCTCCTGCAGTCCTGTGTCCTGCAGAGTATACGGCTGTCATAAACTATTCTCACAGCAAAATGAGCGCATGTAGAGCTTTTAAAATGACTAGATTCTGCTGGGGGGGGGGGGGGGGGGGGGGGGGTTTCCACTAAAAGCCGCAACCAGTTTAGACCCAAGAACCCAGGTGAGGTGACTTAATGATGTAGTTCACTAAGTGCAGGATGACAACGAAAACCAGCAGGCCCTGCAACCCTCCAGGACCAGGATTGGGGACCCCTGATATACACATTTGAAAAGCTCCACATGTACTCTTGGGCAATGTATTACTATTACTGTGGATGAGGAATATTGAGAATTTTGAGATTGTGATATGGACTGGGGGTGGGTTGGGGAGATTGCTCTAGCTGGGGGGGGGGGGGGGGGGGGGGTCTATTTTGTACTTCAAACAGTTGTTATGAACTAAGACGGGGCTTTTCCTCAGGAGGGTCAATGGAAGTTTTTTCCAGAAACCCAAATCTATAAGAAATAATATTTTTTTATTGTAAGTTTGCAGACAGCAGATAAGAAAATATGCTTTGTAACACACTTAGATTCATGAAATCTTGAACCGTTTAGGGAAAAAAAACTTTTTTCTCTGGTTATGCAAATTTTGTCATGATTATTCATGACTGCTTTGGACGTGAGACTCAAAAACAAGATGGATGGCCCACAGCCAGCCAAAATCGTTTGGTAATAACAGCACAAGAATGACAACTATGTGGACGAACAAAGTACTAGCTAGTACCGCCGGTACATCACCTTATATCTTATAGACGATCTGGTTTTAACAAGAATCTTCTAGAAGCTTCTAGAGAATATATGGTTTTACTCAGCAAGCGAGAGCTACTGGCTAGTTGGCTACCGTTGACTGAGGAGCTGCCGGTAATGAATATTCATGAACCGGCGAACTCATCAACATTGCGTAGCATCAATGCTAGTGGAAATGTTTTGAAAGTGAGATCATAACAGAACCATCGATTCCATGTCAACTTATAATTATGTATTAATTATAAGCATTAGGCCGTGTAACATTGCCAGTAATAATCCAGTTCCGCAAAAATGTTTGAAACCGACTGTGATGATAATTTTATAGCATTTAGCTCCATTCACCTCCATGTATTTTTCCAGATTCTACTCTGTTTAGCAGTGCCTCAGCACTGCCCCCTGATGCTCAAAGAATGCCATTGCACTTTTTTCCATTACATTGCAGTTATTGGAGTTGGCAAGGCTTTCTCTCTCTATGGGCTTTGCAGTGAGTTTGACATGAGGTTGAATTATTTTCCTGTTATAGAGCTAAGATTGTGTGGGAGAAAATAAGTGATTGAGCGCTGGGAGATTTCAAAATATTGCAATACCTCTCAGTGAATTCTGGAAGACTTTTTGTTTTCAGATGCTATTGTCTACCTAGTTGATCATAACAGTGAAGCTTTTCAGGTTTCTGAAAACATCACTGTCAACACACACATTATTGGAACCAGTTCCTTCTTGACAGAACTACATAAACATTACTCATCAACAGAGATAAGAGACCGCTCTAAAACTGCTTCAGAAATGAAGAGGCTGCGATTCTAGAATTCCCGGGCACTCACTGGCATGCCTATGCAGAATATGAGGGGCTCAGGTCGGTTTCAGTGATTTCCACAGTGACTGATCACAAAGGAGGAAGCTTGGAGATGGAATGTGAGTTGACAACAGACATCCCTTTGACTGTGAACAGACGTGGGCGTGACGTCTTAGCAGCACTGCTGTCAACAGCCTACAGAAACCCTTTTTCTCCAAGTTTTTTTATGAACTAAACATCCATGGAACACACACACTGATATGGATATCATAAGAGGAGCTTAAATGGGTGCTGTGTGGGCCAGGCACCCATGACCAACAATGTAAACATGGCCCGATAATATAGCAATATTGTTCAGAAAACAATATATTATGAAGAATTCTGACTATTTTACATTGCTAATTCACACTTAAAAATGTTTTAGAGCATAACGCGTCTGCTCCCAAATCCACCACCCAAGTGGAATGATCTATTTCCATGGAATCATGCAATGCATTTTCAAGCACCAATAAGAATGCGAACCATACTTCCATAAACTGTGGCTGTGCATACTAGTTAGTGCACATATCAAGTATGGAAGTAAACGGTCATGTGATCAAGTGCGTCACAAACTCAAATATGCATAGAATTCACTGGAAATTTCTTGCTGGAAAGGCAATGCTCCACCACTGAGGGAAATGGGCCATCATTACATGCAGTCACAATATATGGTAACACTTACAAATTTTTACATATTTAGCTACAAGGTCATGGTAAATGCTAAGTAGTAATACAACTGTGTTCCCAGTTTTTCATACATTCAGCTGTATTGTGTGACAAGTACCTACATCGTGGTAGGCAAGGAAAGGCCTACTGCAATGTAAAATGCTGCAAGACTGTAGGGTCCAGTCGTATTTCGATATTGATATTTTTTGATATGAAGCTCGTATCGACATTGACAATATGCCAATTTCACTAAGAGTGAAATATGCAATATATTGAAATACTTCCATTGCTGCAATGAGTGAAGTGGGGCGGAACAATTATTCACGAAATGGTATCATATCGGTTTGAGAAATAGGAAGTGCGGAACTCTGATTGGCTGTTACGGCTGATGGCCACGAAAAGTTAAAATGCGGGCAACATTTATCGGCTGATTTTTGTTGCTCAGTTGCCTAGTTGCTCAGGTCGTCACTCAGCTTCATAGAAAATTAATGGACATCCGGCAACTGGGCGACCGAGTTGCTCGATGCGAGAACGCAGCGTAAGGCCGTTCACACAGCGGACGGTAGAGGGCAGGACGAAACCGGATGTCATTGTTTTCAATGATGGCAAGACGTCAGTAGATGGCAAAATCGCCGATGACAGGACAAACTTGCCGTCAGAATAAAAATTATTTTTATTTTCACTGTCCACCGCTGAGGTAGGGTCATGCGCCGGTGGAACAGAAGTGGTGTGTTTCAAAATGGACGACGACAAGTTTGTGGTGACATGCAGATTCCAGGTACACATTATTATTAGCTGTATTTTCAGAAGCTTTTCTGTGTATGATTTGAGGTGTAACTAACTAGCTAGCGAAGCTACCTAGCTGACATTATGATAAGCTACATACACACACACTGCCCATTTATGAAGACACAGACTGACGCAATGCAGTAATACACACACACAATGTATAAATACACCTTTGGTGAAATTTATTTATTTTAATATATGTAATGGACTTTGTGTCAATGGGTCACAGACCGCTATGCCAACCACCCCACTACCACCACAAGTAAATATCAAACCTCAAACCTCTGGGAAACCCTGAGCTAGATAACTAGCTAAATAACCAACTAACTAGCGCTTGATTGCTATGCAACACTTTTGTTAGTTTCAATGTTACTCATGATACAATGTCAATATGCTAACTTCCTTTCAGGGAGTATCAGAAATAAATATGGTAATACATTTCCAATAAAACAATGACAGTCCATCTTCAGATTTGGTTCTTTTAATCGTCATGCAGTTAATTTAAGCGAATGCTTAAAACGGAATCCAAGCTGATGCATCCCAACATAAACATAGCCTGTTTTTTGCTTGCTTATTTCATAACTACAAAAGCAGAACCCTCCCACTCGTAAACACTAGAACAATTACAAAAAAAATGAAAACATTAGGACAATGTACCCAAGAGCTTTGGATTTTTCTTTAGCTACATCAAAATACAATTGGTTCAGTGACAATGATGACAATGATGTTTTCCTCTTTAAATCTATGCTTTCTAATGTTTAAATCGTTTTGACTAAATCCAGTGTCGTCTTAAAATTAATTACGTTATTTAATGTGATGAGAAGAAAATGCTATGCTAACATGAGGTACAATTCAGAGAAAGCTTTGAGATTTTTTGCTAATTATTCAGATTATATTATTTGCTAATTATTCAGATTATTGCCATCCTTAAACACTAATCATCCGTTAAAAGGTTGAAGGCCTACACTCTCAGAAAAAGATATGAAAATTACCTAAAAAAAGTACAAATGCTTGTCACTGGGGTGGTACCCTATAGTACATTGTACCCCTAGCCAGAAATACATAATTAATGTGTACCTTTTTTTACTTGAAAAGTTACTTACTAGTACCCAAATAGAACATTATTGTATTTTCAGTGTACATTTTGGAAATGTACATTTACCTCCACTGTACCTTTATTTATATAAGTATAAATATAAGTATTTTATAGGCCACCAGGAGGGTGTGTTTTACCTCTGAGGACATTCAGAGTTTTGTCCCATCAATATTCAGATATTCAGTCAATATTCAAAGGGCATGTCAAATGTAAGTTGCGTGCAAGTCTGAATCAGGATATGATTTTGAGTCAAGTGCATAAAATGTGCTTAAAGGTGCACTATGCAGGTTTTTTAGCCTTGCTGTAGTCCTGTGTTTACAATCAAAGAAGTCTGCTCCTCTGTCCTAAACCCAGCTCACTCACCGTTCAGGGCAAGAAACACACGAGCGCAGCAAGCAAAATGTCAAGCGAAGTTAAAATGAAAATTAATTTTTTAGCAACGTGCATGCATTGTTGTATATGGATGGTAACAGTAATTAGGCAGTGTTATAACAATGAAATAAAGGCTATCTGGCATGCCTCAGTCCAAGCTTACGAAAGAGAGAAGGTACGCTCAGTATGGGAGAGTATATAAAGAAAAATGTACTCAGGCTCATCAAACAGACTGCCCAGAGTAAACGCTGAAGCACTCATAATAGAATGAAGCACGTTTATTAAATACGACTGATGTTTCGACTTAGCGTCTTCTTCAGAGTCAACAGGTGATATAATGATCTTTACACTATAAATGCACCTCATAGGAACATTGTTACTGTAACAGTATTGTTTTTACTTGTTCAGTAGTTAGGTAACGTTATTCTGAACATTCATTTAGAACTGGGATGTAAAGAGAGAACCGTGAGTGAAATAAGTAACATTAGCAGACCATGGGCCCTATCTTACACCTGGCGCAAAGCGGCGCTAACCCAAACGCAAGTGTCTTTGCTATCTTACACCCGGCGCTAGGTTCATTATAACGCCTAACGCTTACGTCCTTTAACTAGCATGTATTCCTGCGCCCATTACAAGTGAACTGGGCGTGTTGGTCTTAAGATGAGGACTGGCCAGGATTCTTTTTGGAGTATTGCTATCTTGAGCCAGCAGAAAGCGCTTGCGCTAGAACCACCACAAACCTGGTCTAAAGTCATGTCGCAGTTGTTTACGTGTTATTTTCAACGGCGCACAGGGGCGCGCACAAGCATGACTAAAATATCTAGATCACAATGTGAAATATTATTATTGTGTAGGCTATATCAAAAATGCATAATAATAAAAGGTTCCATAGGTCCACATACCTTTCCCTCGGCGAAGGGAAACGATGCCACATTACATTGCTCTCAGCCCACTCCATCAACATCCAGGCGATGTGCGATGGTACGGGACAATGGCTATCCATTAAAAAGGAGCTGATAACACCTATATCAAGCCGCAAATTGTCATTTACACCTAATGCGTGAATTGTCATTCAATGGAAAACTCGCGCACTGCAATAGACAGACTTTTGAGTTCTGAAAATGCGCTTCAGACGTCATTACAATACAGCTCTGTTTATCTAGGAATACAGCCTGTAAGTAAATAGAATGGTTTGTGACTGAAAAAAGTTCAAAACCTTGTCCAGTGAATATTGCTTTTATTGTTTTTCAAATAGCCTAGGCTACAGCGGATTCGCTGTGCATACATAAGGTTTTTTCGATAACCTATGGTTAAAAAACGGAGATAAATGTCATCATGTTAACTGAATTGTAACCTTAGCTATTCTTCGTCCTTTATATTTTTTTAATTATAGTGACAAGGTTTCCATACCCACAGCTTATTAAAACCCCTCTGATTTCACCTGTTATTCCATAACTGAACAAAAGATTTTAAAGAGAACTAAGCGGCTAATTAGAAACGAAATGGAATAAAGGGAATGGGATATAACATTTTGATTGGTTTATTGCATGTCACTCCCAAGACACACCTATAATTAATGAAGAGACTATGTTCAGCCCAGTTGCACCTTGCGCTGTGCTTAGCGCCCAAAAAACACGCCGTTAAAATAGCAAAAGTGGACTTGGACATGTACTAAATGGACTTTACGCCATGCGCTTAGACCAAGCGCCAAGATCGCCAAGATAGGGCCCCCTATCTCTATCTATCATAGCAAGCTAATGCCCTTGTAAATTACTTTTCATGAAGATGTTTGTATACAAATATTATTTATTTTCTAAAATGCAACATAATATTACATTGTAATATTAATTCAATTCAAAACCCGACTTCGGCCATCTAGCTGCCTAACGTAGCTGGATAGCTAGAGGTAACATTACTTACAGGTCCAACAGAAAACACTCCAACTCTGCATCAATTTTTCATCCCCTTACTAAACTTTAGCTGTTGCCATTGAAGAAAAGCAAATCATAGGTTGACTCTGGTTTTTGAACGTGCTATTTCGGCTTGTTGTTTGGTTTCCTTGTGATCCGCTTCTTCACCACCGCCATTGCAGTAGCTAGCTGGCAACAAACACGCCACTAAAAGTAACCTGATCCCACTCCACAGGCTTTGTAGCCACACCCACCCCTCCCCACACAGAAAAGAGTGCCACACCCAGAAACATCCTGAACACATCTTAGAATAATAAATACAGGCAGGTGACCAATGTTTCGGCAAATTTTTTTCCGACAGAGATTGCCAGTGCGTCATAGATATGACTGAGCATGGTTATTTCATAATATTTTCTAGGTAAAAATCCTGCATAGTGAACCTTTAAGTCTGCACTTAATTATCCAAGGCAGGATTCCCCTTGTATTATGTTATGTCACAATACCGTTTTTTAACATTTCTGGTACCTGGAAAAAGTGAGAGCGAAGGGAACATAATAGTACAATAATAATAAAGTGATTTGTTACTGAACCATGTAGTGTTTTATTTCCAGTATACATAATATCACATGCCATGGTTGTCAAAAAATATAGAATATATTATATTATTTAGATATTTTCAATCAATATATTCATAATGCAAAAATCCCAATATTGCTGCATAATATTGATCCGATTATACTGTATCCATAAAAGGACACATACACACACACACACACACACACACACACACACACACACTGTTGTCTTTCAATTGATTTACATTTTGTAGCTTGACTCGCTGGAACGTTCCATTGAAAAAAGCTTCACATTTAAGCACGTGTTTTTGAAATGTTTACAGGCAGATACAGTAATTGAAGTTATTAATTAGAATCCGTATTCTGGAAACTGGCTGACTGAATGTGTCATTAAGAGTAATTAATTCATTTCAAAGTGTTTTTCAATCACTGAGATTCACAGAGAGATTATGAAATTATGCTTATGACTTTCCTTTTCCCAATTTATTTTATTAGCAATAATTTTGTAATTCCTCCACTCAGTTTTGAATGTTACATGTCTTCTCACAGCTTCACTGTTACCTGTCATCGGAAACAGTGAACACTGTCCCAATACAATAATGATGGTGACATTAAAAGACAACTGGTGTTTTTCTTATGTATGCATAGAATAATGCTTTTTATTAAGTACTACATGAAGACTACACAAACACAATCATAATAATAAATAGGGGGGCATAAGGACATTAATAAACATTCATATCCGTGTATTACCAGTGAAATTAGAAACCAAGTAGCACGGAATTGCTTCGAACCACGCACTCCAAAGATGAACCAAGCACTCCAAAGATGAACCAAGCACTCCAAAGATGAACCAAGCACTCCAAAGATGGTTCAGCCGGTTTATTGCAGTGTCATCTTTCCCAACAAAGTTAATGTCACCTTCCCACTTTGTGACAGATTCATAATTGATTCGTCATGATCGCAATTTCCGAAGAGACAAAAGGTTATGTGGTGACCGCTGACCTGTGTCCTTGCTTGCCAACCAGACAGAACTTTTAATAATTAGGATAATTACGATAATAATTAGGACCTCCCTCCAGCCACTGGAGCTACAGTACTGTCGCTATGCCACCAGCAATTTAAGAATCACATGACATTTCTCAAATGGCCCTGCAGTGACACGGCTCTGCCCTTCCCATGATCCACGTGGGAAGCCTCCGGAGGGAATACCTCCCAGCGACGGCTGCCCTGAGCCACTGTCACCACCAGACCCATCAATTCAGGCTGCACAAACACTTTTAAAAAAACAAGTCCCATGTGCAGCCAATGACAAAGTGCTTTGATGGATGATGTCACGTCCTTGGGCTACGTTTTGCTCAGAGTGGAAGCAAATGGGTGCCGGCACAGTGCCGTGGTTGTAGAATTGGATTCGAAACCCCAGAAGGTCACAGGCTGAAATCCCACGTGAGGTGCTGCCATTCGTACCACTGAGTGCAAGGTACTGACCCCTAGACCCTATTCTTTGGGTACCTTGTATCCTCTGAATGAATTATTAATATGCAGAAATGTAAGCAATGGAAGTTATCCCTTATAAGGGTGATGGTTAAAATAACTTTTTTTAAAGGCCCCTCTTTAAAAACTTGGATGCCATCCATCAAATCCACATGCTTTGCATAAGGATGAGGTTATCTACTGGTCTGCAAGTTATTAGGGGCACAAACCAATCATGATGTGTTCAGACTGCTACTCTGCCTTTCAATTCACACAATGAGTTTGGATTGAAATCCTGTATGTCTAACAACGATGCATGTGTGGGGCTTTGCTTGCATCATAAGATTAAGACTGGCAAGGCAGACAGTCCAATCAAGACAAGGGGTTGTGAGGGTCACTTTCATCAGTGGCAATGCTCAACATTGGGGCATGGTAATCATTTACAGATCCTAGTCTGCCTCCTTTGACATTGCTTGGCCTTGCAGCTGTATCAGGCCTTACTTGATCAGCAGGGTTTGGTGACAACCATGTACCTTCTTGAGATAATTATGCATGGACTGCCCCTTAAATGCAGGGAGTGTGGTTTGTTTCTCACTGGGCCATTATGTAATGAGAATTTGTAATGTACTGTGCACTGACTGAGCAGGTAAGTTCCATGCTGCTTCTGATTGCTCACCCTTTTGTGCCTGCGCTATCACTTTGTGCAGCATGATTGTTGCCAGGCTAGACACATGGCCGCATCTAGCCCAGCTTAAGTGTACAACCCCTGGAAGACTGAGAGACTGTGGAGGGTAGAGGATTTGAGGGTGAAATGGACTTTAATTCAGCACACCTGGGGCCACATGTATAAAACTCTGAGTAAAAGAATGGGTAAAAGAATGCTCAGGGTGAAAGTCGGAAATCTGCTTAAAAAAAGTTTTTCATTTTCTACCTCTGCCTTTCGATCACAGTGTCGCCATATCACACGGACCCCAAACATTGTGTATGTATGTGGTGTCCATTGTGTGCAAAGGTACGCAGATTCTCACAGCACGTGTTATATTATACATCTGAATTTCTGCGTGGAAACTCGCTTACGCGGCTTTCTGAGGGCATTTTTCTGCTCAGCACTGTTTATACATGTGGCCCCAGGACTATGATCCAAAGGAAGTGCTAAGGGACCCTATGGAGGAGGCACCGAGCAGCAACAGTCTTCAACAGCAGAGAGGATTTGCATAGCTTAGAAGCTGAACATCTGAACTAGCCATGAAAAAGGCCCTTGAGACCCACAACAGCTTCAATAGCACAGCGAGATCAAAAGTGGAAGGAGGGCTGCCTAACCAGAAGTGCATTAGGACAAGATATAAAGTTATCTCACAATATCGTTAAACAGCATCATTACAATGCAACACTTGTTTACTGAAAGCTTGAATAGCTTCCCTGGTGACATGATTAAATTCATTCAATTCAATTCATGTCAGGCACATCTCCCAATAAGCCAAGCAATACATGTTTGCTACTGCTCAGTCTTATTGGGGGGAGGACGTGGGGGGGGGGGGGGGGGTGTCCAGGAAATGCCTTGTCACCATGGTTACTATATACGTGATTCCGTTGAATAACCTATGTGTATGGTGTTTAAGATGTGCCGTTCAAAGATCTGCATTTGACTCACAATAGCAATCAAGCCACTTTCTAGAGCATATATCCAGCATGTAATCAAGTTAACAGAAGAGTTTCAATGTCCCAATAGAAATGTATCTATTAATACATTTTGACAAAAATTATGTACAAATATGTACAAATATTTGTACAAATAACAAATGCTGATGCACTGACATCTAGTCCTTTGACAAGAAAGCTACAGTTTATGGCAATCAAATGACAATCACAGACACATTGTAATGTATCCTAAGTGTATCGTCAAGTAAGTTGTGAAGTCGATGTCTTCAAGACATGTTTTTGGAAACCGTCACCAAATTTTCACAA
This sequence comes from Synaphobranchus kaupii, assembly GCA_029718625.1. Taxonomy (NCBI): domain Eukaryota; kingdom Metazoa; phylum Chordata; class Actinopteri; order Anguilliformes; family Synaphobranchidae; genus Synaphobranchus; species Synaphobranchus kaupii. The sequence continues at coordinate 28,640,814 of CM056381.1, forward strand.
TATAACTTGAAATATCTAGTGAAATATACAGTAAGTGACAGTGAAGGTGTACTTGTCCTAATAAAAATATTTGTGACTCTTAAACAAATTAGTAAAGCAAACCACTATTAGAACTGGATGATTAGTTGTTCAGTTAATTAGAAGAGGCCCTACAGTACTTTATTTAATGAACAGCCAATTAATCTTGACTTCAGCATAAATATGCTGAATGTTTATCCTGAACAAATAACCATTTTTTATATCCCATTGAAAAATAATTCAAGGGTATTGTATGAATTTTAGTGCTGTAGCTATCTTCATATACATACTAAATAACAACACAGACTATTTATTAGTGCCATTGTAATGAAGAATACTGTATATGGCAATGTAGGAATCTAACAACAATGTAGCAGCGGCAGGACACAATTGGCCTCAACCCACCACAGTTAAGGTGTGTTTGATTGAACCAGGGTTTCACAGTTCACATTTCCTTTCAAACATCACACCAGGCTCCCAAAGGCTACCACTTGTCATCTGTGACTATGTTTACATGCACACATTATTCTGTACAATGATCCTTATACTGGTTATGCTAATTTTCCAAATAAGCTGTTTACACGCACCATAAAATTCAATGGCTACTTATATTCCTGTATCCATGGAATGCATATTTTTGTGTGTTTTTTTTAACAATTGTTCTCAAATTGTCCCCCCCCAAACAATTTTCTTAGCATTTTTGAAAAGATATTGCTATTGCTATATATGCTTTCTTTCATCATTGGCAATGATGCCAATCTAGCAAGTCAATTATGACAAAACATTATTTGCAAAATATAATGTACAAATGTAAGCTTGGTCATGAGTAACTGGTGTAAGACATGTGGATCGTGATTATTTTGACTGTGGTTTATATCAGAATGAGTTGTTTACATTCATGTCATAATCATTATGCAGACTATCATCAGATTCAACCTTGACACATTCCCTTCCGTGCTTAATTTTGAATCACAAAATTATGCAAGTGAAGTGTTTTTTTTATTGTTTTAACAATGCAAGTAATAATAATAATAATAATACCGATAGTAGTAGTCAGTTACCCCCAAACTCATATTACTGTGTTACCACCGTTGATATCTGAATATCAGAATAATCTACTGGAAAATTTCTGCTTGTGACACTTTGTATCTACCGTATGTGTTTTGGTTACTGTATATGTTTTGCTACTGGTTATTACTGGGGCGGCATGGTGGTGCCACATTGTCGCCTCACAGCAAGAAGGTACAGGGTTTGAATCCCGTACGAGAGCCTTTCTGCGTGGAGTTTGCATGTTCTCCCCCTGTCCGCGTGGGTTTTCTCCGGGTACTCTGTTTTCAGTTCAAAGCCATGCAGGTTACGTGAATTAGAGACTCTAAATTGCCCATAGGTATGAGCGTGAGTGAATGGACCCTGACCAAGAATAAGCGGGTTAGATAATGGATGGATGTTTATGTATATGGATTTTATTCACCTTCTACGTGTAGCCACAGAGTACCATTCCACATTATCATAATGCATTCTTGATGTTTTCGATTCCATTTGTGCACCGCTTTAAGCGGAGTGAAAACATTTCCATTACTATATTTTGAGTACAAACTCGTGAATGCATTGCTAAATTAATTTTAATTCCATTCCTGTGGAATTGGCAACGTTACATTTTGGTCTGTTTGCATGTTCCCAAAAGACAGAAAGACAGACTACAGTCCTCCTTGCAACTGCCCCCCTGCCATTCCTGCATTATACTTGCTGTGACTACAGGCCATTTGAATATCAATATGGCTGTTCTGAAATGTGACTTATGTAGCTTTGGAGTGGACTGCACGGCTTCAGACTGGAAAGATGCATGTTGCACTACACCGTACAAGAATGGATGGACAGTTGCAGTGGTGAACATCAAAGAGGATTTGAGGACGTAGGAGTTAGTGTTCTTTGCCTATGTCATTAAAGGGTTATTAGCCTACATTTAATTATTCAACACGTGTTTGTTCTTTTTTCGTTTTTGTGAACCATAAATATAATCCATTCATTATTTGAATTACTTGTTTTAAAATCCCATGCCAGTTGATGATTCAATTAATACAATCAGTAGAATAGCGTTCTAAAATTTATATGACCCAAACGTTATAGAAGCAGTCCCGTTCTGTTCACTGAGCTCTCGGACAGTGTCTCGAGGCTCCGTAAAAGGCTGTCCACAAGATCCATCCTAAAACTCAAGCAGTAACCCAGCTAACAAAATTAGGTCCCCGGGACGTTAACCGAACGTCTCAAAATGTCATCAGGACGTCGCCTTAACGTCTTTTTGTAGGGTTTTCTAAACGTTATGTGTACGTCACAGAGAACGTTCCCGGGACGTTCTAGTAACGTCCCCCAGACATTCATTACATGACGTTATATTTTAACCAGTCAAAGACGTTGCAGGAACTTCCCTGAATGTCCCATAAATGTTAGGAGCACAACGCCATATCATATCCGGATAGGGACGTTGCTTGAATGTCCCCGAAAAGTTATAATTAAATGTCATATTGTAACCAAACTGTGACCTGGACTTTAATAATGTTTTTAGGACATCACTAGGGAACGTCATGTCATAACTTTGAGGGGACTCACGTCCCTGGGACGTCCATTGTTTGCTGGGAACATACCATAAATGCGTGCGTGTCATTTAATACTTAGTGGTGTCATTAGCCGCCACGCACTCTAAACCTGCCTTGAACTGTCCAACTGCATCGTTTAGCTACCCCGCGAGATCATTAAAATCAAAAGTAGCTAACTGTTATTTCGTCTTTCCCTTTTTCTCTGGTCATTTTAATCTGTGTGTGCTTTATGAGTCATCTTCCCACATAAGGAATAATGACTAATTATTATTATTCTCTAACAGTAAAACGCATGTCTCATTATCTGAACCGGCAAGAATTTGAGCCCACCAGCCAGACGTCATTCCAAATTGGACACGTTTTAGAATAAGATTAAATTGTTTAAACCCGTCAATCTCAAATCATGCCCCATGTTATATTGTATCCATTTGATACATGCAACGTATGCATAACATTGACATTTTTATTGAAATAAAGGCCTGAATGGTCTCACGAGACAGGTTTTACATTTTCAATCATTTACTTTCAAAGCCCTTTCATACAAAAAAATACCCGTATTTCAGTCCCGTTGATACAGAACTCCATTAAACTATTAATGCAACCAGCTATGACTGGGTACGCTTATTCTCACGGCCACTGGAATACAAGAGCCCATTATATATGTATTACACGATCTCGCTGCATGACAGTGACCAATAGCAAATTCTAATTTTCAGTGGTAATCCACATTGAATCCAAAATATGTCTATAGGCTAATGCACACTAAGGGAAGATGTAGGTCCATGCTTCCTAGTGAGATAAACCCACGGCGGAATGTTGAACAAAATTTAATAACAGAATAATTGACGCCAGTGTATTTAAATGTGCAATTTAGTTAATTATTTATATTATTTACTGCATATCTTAACCATCGTACTATGTAGCATGTGTGAGACTGAGAGCAAGCCACCTGTGGTTGGTTGAAAGCCGGTAGTCATTGTATAGGCTAATTGTAAATTTCCCCGTATAATAATATCACGTCTCGTATATAATACTGATTGTATCCATGCCCGTGCGCTAAAGCTGTAATTCTGGAAACAAATTATAATATAGTATATATATATATATATATATACACACACACATATAACTGATTAATGATCGTGGACCGTTTTAAGGACCGTTTGCACCCACTTACCATATACTCCTTGGCAATGAATGCCCTCCAGAAACACCGTAAGAAGCCACGAGAGACAGAAAACTAAATCCATCTTTACGTTAATGTCACCATATCCAGCTCAATAGCGACGAGTCCTTGCCAGAGGCAAGACTGGCTGTCGGAAAGAACTCAAATCCAGTGAAAAAACCACACCGCGCCCGCGCTGCTTAGTGACGGTTCTGAAGGTGATGTGGCAAATACAAAAATAATTTTAAAACGGCAAAGTGCGGCAGCTTATGGTCCTGAACAGCTTTCCATTCCTTATATCATATTCTTTAAAATCTGGATCTGAATAAGGATACAGCTATATCTAACAAAACCAATTAAGAAATGCTGGTGACTCTATAGGCTACACCAGAAAACAGAAGACCTTCTGTCCGGATGCGTTAAAACTCCCCGCAGAAAAAAAATAAACCAACACGTATGATCGCAGTCCTGCAATATCCACCGACGAGTCTTCACGAATCCGAGAAAACCATGGTTATGCAAAAAACAAGATTAATCCAACTACCCGCTATCCGTCTCAGGGTCCGATGCTCTCACAAGACAGCTTGGCTTTTAACTAGTTATTTCTATATTTCACAGCTGCCGGGAAAACGAGAAACATGAGGGCGCGCGAAGCTGAGGTGCGCTGCGCTCACCACCACATCACGATTACATCCAGGGACCACAAGCGAGTCACCTCCGGGCGGACGAAGGCTGCTCCAGTGCAGGCACAGAGCATGCGCCGGATAACAAGCAAACTCCCTCGATAAAAAGGGAAAGGAGGATGCAAGTATTGTGCAGTGTGAGTACTGTATGTTTTTTCCTTTCCTCCACGGACTATCTTTTTAAAACGAGGGGGGATTGGCGGATAGATGATCAGTCACGTTGCGCAATACGTGCTGTGCGGCTGGAGCGCAGAACCGCAGCCAGTAGCCAGGCGACGTCAAAAGAGTGCGTGATTCTGAGATCTCATCTGTATGGGGAACTACAAACAGCGTCAAAGGGGCACATTAAATGCTACCACGGGGTGGGCAGAGGTGAAGGATTATTTAAGTCAAGTGGCTAATTTAGTTTTGGGAATTAAGGGTCTGTGTAACCCGGCAATAAGTCTTATTCGTAATAGTTAACCCAACACGTTGCTCCTCTGTTCTGCGGAATATGTATCCATATTGCGAATGGTTTACTAGCCTATATAGCGCATTCCAAACATTCGTGCCGTTAACCCTAGTTCGATTAATCTCCTTTGCACATTGCTTTATAATTATTGCTCTGTACATCGTCTATTGCCTCGTTAAGCTATTACCAATACTCGCGTCGTAGCTACTGATGCATGAATGTATATGCGTCATGTATAAGACTTTTAAGTCTTATAGCGCCATAGCAATGCGCTTTCATGTTCGTGAATGAGGCACTTGTCTGGCACGATGTCAGAGAAGACTTGGAAAGATTAGTTTGTTTATGAGTCTGCATGAAACAAACATGGATAGCCAAGGGGCTTTCTATCGCAGCAGTCACGATATCGGTATGTAGGCTACTTATGCGTCCGTGTCTCAGTAATGGGTGTGTCAGTGGGGTGGTCTCACCTGGTGGGTTAGGAAGACGGGCAGTTGACAGTCAAAACGTTTTCTGATAGCGTCGTTGTACAAGGTGGCTGCATTAAATGACCACAACGCAAAAGTACGCTACATGCCTAATGGTAATTTCATGAGCGTGGTTACATCAGGGTGAATAAATTAACAGTAATATTGTTAATTTAGTCTCCAAAACCAATTCATGTGTTTTTTTAATACATAAACGCAGTGTTTTTATTTTTGTTATCATTTTTTGAAGTAAATAGCGACATCGGGGCTACAGTCGGAAATCATTAGTCCTGTAGGTATAACTTTGCACATGCCAAGGTTAATTCTTATCAGGTTTCTTTTTTGTTTGTTTGTTTTTTGCCTGTTTGGAAAAAAGCACAAGTTGGCTATTTTGACCACTATCCATTGTCAAGAGTAGATTATTATCTATCATTACTATACAGTGCATCCGGAAAGTATTCACAGCGCTTCACGTTTTCCACATTTTGTTCTGTTACAGCCTTATTCCAAAATTGATTAAATTCATTTTTTCCCTCAAAATTCTACACACAACACCCCATAATGACAATGTGAAAAAAGTTTTTTTGAGATTTTTGCAAATTTATTAAAAATAAAAAACTAAAATTTCTCATTTACATAAGTATTCATACCCTTTGCTTTAACGTATTTTTAAAGTATCATATTTCATATTTGGTCGCATGTCCTTTACATGCTGTTACTTCCTGAAGTCTGTGACCATCAACATCAAAAAAACTGTCGATATCTTATTTTCAGGTACTGTTACAAGCGATACTATAACCTCTCTGCATTTGAATGGATCTCTATGGAAATTGGGGGGTGAGACTAGATTCAGCTGTAAATTACACTGGTACAGTATGGAACACATGGCTGGCTAAATGGCTGTAAGTTATCAAGGGTCTGAGCTATCAAACGAGCCCCAAACCATCACTCTGTTGCCAGATATGGAGTAGATGTGGATGGATCACTTTAAGGGTTGTTTCTCCTGACTTTTTTCCCCATAGAGTTCTATAGGAAAATGAGTCCGGAGAAATAACCCTTGCAGTGATCCATCCACATCTACTCCATATCTGGCAACAGAGTGATGGTTTGGGGCTCGTTTGATAGCTCAGACCCTTGATAACTTACAGCCATTTAGCCAGCCATGTGTTCCATACTGTACCAGTGTAATTTACAGCTGAATCTAGTCTCACCCCCCAATTTCCATAGAGATCCATTCAAATGCAGAGAGGTTATAGTATCGCTTGTAACAGTACCTGAAAATAAGATATCAACAGTTTTTTTGATGTTGATGGTCACAGACTTCAGGAAGTAACAGCATGTAAAGGATATGCGACCAAATATGAAATATGATACTTTAAAAATACGTTAAAGCAAAGGGTATGAATACTTATGTAAATGAGAAATTTTTGTTTTTTATTTTTAATAAATTTGCCAAAATCTCAAAAAACCTTTTTTCACATTGTCATTATGGGGTGTTGTGTGTAGAATTTTGAGGGAAAAAATGAATTTAATCAATTTTGGAATAAGGCTGTAACAGAACAAAATGTGGAAAAAGTGAAGCGCTGTGAATACTTTCCGGATGCACTGTATATTGAAATCGAGTTGCCATATCTTCATTTTCATAAACTTGCTCATCAGGTAAAATGCACAGAGTAAAATGTTCAGCGTAAAATCATCTTTTACAGAGTATACATGGGACTGTTGTTGGACTCATACATACTCTCCAGTTGAATTAACATTGGACATTTTACTGCGCAGTCTCTTACTGCTAAATTAAACATGTGGCAAGATGGATTAACCCCTTTGTGCAGATGGCTAATTTGGTCAATTCTCGCCTATTTAGGGGGTGCTCTGTTTAAGGCTTTATAACTCCAGGTGTGAGCATCAGAGAAACTTGGCAAATGGCTTAAATGAAACAAGACAGATTTACCATTTACAATACGAATGTTGTATTTGTTTAATTTACAGTTTATCCCAAACGTTTAAACACATTTCCAGAAACTGTGGCTCACTTTGTCAAAACTCCACAAATCTCCTGCAAAATGCAATGAAACAGATCACTCTGCATCCCGCCTCCGATCCTGGTCAGGCCAGAGGACCTCATCCACATCGGCTGCGATGTTCTCCCTGGCCAAGCAGTGGGGGAAAAAACGCCTGGCATGGCGGATCCATTCCTGGCATGCGTCAGCGTGGATGTCATCACGTGCCTCCTCCATTGCCTGGAGTAGTGCCACACGCCCGTGGGGTCTGCGGTCGTACACTCTCCACCACCATGTTGAAAAGAATTCTTCTATCGGATTTACAAATGGGGAATATGGTGGAAGGTACAGCACTACAAAACGTGGGTTGTCAGCGAACCAGTTGTGGACCAGAGCAGCCCGGTGGAAACTTACATTATCCCAAATGACTTAACTACAAAACAAATGTTTTGGATCATAAAACTCACTTTTGCATAATTTTCAAGTGGGAATTACTATCTTTTGATCAGTATAGGGGGTAGATATCTATGGGTCCAAAACTCAATCCAAAACATGACATAAAATTAATAAAACTTGTTTTGTCCATTATAAAGCATATACATTTCCCCCTTCTGATGGTTTAAGATAAAAAACATTCATATCACAGTGTTACATACACATAAATATGTAGCCTAATAATTCACTCTTGTACCTCAATAAAACTTCACTTTTACCTGTACTCTACAGTATGTATACTTTTGGTTCGCATTTTTCTGTAGTTTTTTTTTTTTAAATGTTCCCATTCATAATGACTCCAAGGAAAATTTTACATTAATCTACCAGATATCAGCGCACAGTAAATTGGAATGAGCATTATGCATGCCCTAAGTGACGAGTATAGCCTAGAAAGATACACAGCCTAAAGTCTATATTATGTACGATAACATGACAATAAAATAATATTCCACCAACAGGAAAATGCTGCCAAATGTTCTAGCTTCAATGAAAGTCAGTACATCAAACACAAAACATGACTGAGCAATGAATGTTTACACTACAGTGTGTGAAATGCGCTCTAAATGCGAAAGTAACCATATCTAACATAGCCTACTGGACAAGACAGTGATCGAGAGGAAAAACAAACGTAGATATGTAGCCAGTGAGAAGAACCACAAATTACAAGCAGTACCTTTTTTCATATCGCGGAAGAAAAACTCCCGTCAGTGAATGTGTTTTCTGTAGTTGTTTGCGTCATAGTACATTGATTAGATAAAAAATTCTGTTACATTGGGCTGAAAATTATTGTTCAAAGCATCCCAGAAAAAATGACAAACACCATTGAAAAGGATATACTGTCCTCTATCGGATAAAACAGTGAATAAAACCGGAATCACGTGAAATACTTCAGAGCTGCAGGTACAGTATATGGGGTGTTGCGCACAGACGTTCAATGTTGTGTAATAACGAGCTAAACCGGTGTGTCCAAGACAATAAATGACCACTGCATTTTTAAATGGCCATCTCTATGCTTAAAACAAATAATAGGATTGTATATTTATTTCATATTTAGTAGAAGATATTTATAGTAGAATGACGTGGTATATGACACAATAATTTCACGTTTATTTTGCATTTGAGTGAGGAGGGCTTTTCACAGCTTTTTTGGCATACGATCAGGCTATTGTTGGGTTTATCTTATTGGGATGATGGAATTCAAATTTTATATGATGAATAAATATAAAGCGAATGGTTACGACTGTAACCATGGTCTATGAGTTCCAGCTATTAGGGTTGTCAATATGGATGGCCTTCTGGGGCCAGATACATTGAGACTTTTATTACCTTCCCGTAAGCACTATGTGTTCAATAGCTGCCACATACAGTCAAGCCGGAAAGTCTGCACACCCCTTTCACCTTCTCCACGTTTTATTACGTTACAGACATATTCTACAATAGATTGAGTTCATTTTTTGTCTCAAAATTCTACACAAAATAGCCCATAATGACAAAGTGAAAACAGGTTTTTAGACATTTGTGCTAATTTATTAAAAATCAAAATGTAAAATATCATATGTACACAAGTGTGCACACCCTTTGATATGACACCCAAAAGTGAGCTGAGGTGCATTTTGTTTCCACTGATACTGCTTCAGATGTTTCTACAACTTAATTGGAGTCCACATGTGATAAATTCAATTGATTGGACATGATTGGGGATTGCCAACACCTGCCTATATAAGGTCCCACAGTTGACAGTGCATGTCAGAGCAAACTCCAAGCCATGGGGTCAAAGGAATTATCTGCAGACCTCAGAGACAAGATTGTGTCAAGGCATAGATCTGGAGAAGGGTACGGAAAAATCTCTGCAGCTTTACAGGTCCCAAAGAGCACAGTGGCCACCATCATTCGTAAATGGAAGAAGTTTGGAACCACCAACAATCTTCCTAGACCTGGCCGCCCGGCCAAACTGAGCAATCGGGGAAGACGGGCCTTGGCCAGGGAGGTGAGCAGGAACCCGAGGGTCACTCTGACAGAGCTCCAGCGTATCCTTGTGGAGATGGGAGAACCTTTCAGAAGATCAACCATCCAGGCAGCACTCCACCAATCAGGCCTTTATGGTAGTGGCCAGACGGAAGCCCCTCCTTAGTAAAAGGCACATCACAGCCCGCTTGGAGTTTGCCAAAAGGCACCTAGAGGACTCTCAAACCATGAGAATCAAGATTCTCTGGTCTGATGAAACCAAAATGGAACTTTTTGGCCTGAATAGCAAGCGTCACGTCTGGAGGAAACCAGGCACCGCTCATCACCTGGCTAATACCATCCCTACAGTGAAGCATGGCGGTGGAAGCATCATGATGTGGGGATGTTTTTCAGCAGCGGGAACGGGGCGACTAGTCCTGATAGAGGGAAAGATGAATGCAGCTAAGTACACCGAGATCCTTGAAGAAAACCTGCTCCAGAGCGCTCTGGACCTCAGACTGGGGCGAAGGTTTACCTTCCAACATGACAACGACCCGAAGCACACAGCCAAGAGAACAAAGGAGTGGCTTCTGAGAAAGTCTGTGCATGTCCTTGAGTGGCCCAGCCAGAGCCCAGACCTGAATCCAATTGAACATCTGTGGAAAGAGCTGAAAATGGCTGTGTACCGACGCTCCCCATCCAACCTGACGGAGCTTGCAAGGATATGCCAAGAGGAATGGGCAAAAATGTCCAGAAACAAGTGTGCCAAGCTCGTAGCTTCTTTCCCAAGACGCCTTGAAGCTGTAATCGCTGCCAAAGGTGCAGCAACCAAGTATTAGGCTAAAAAATGAACTCAATCTATTGTAGTATAAGTCTGTAACATAATAAAACGTGGAGAAGGTGAAAGGGGTGTGCAGACTTTCCGGCTTGACTGTATACCCATAGGCCCTGCTTGTAGAGGGGGCTCTGGGGTTAAGTCTCGTCCGCTGGACAGGGGAGTCGCACTCCATCAAACAGTGCCGCTCTGTTGTGATAGCAGATCCTCCCAAAATAGAATTTTCCATGGTGGATCGCAAACAAGTCAGAGGACCGTGGGAAACCAGCGTTTCATTAGCCATCTGGGGGCTACTAGCAGGAGCTCATGGTGGCTCATGCTGCCCCTGTGCAGAGTTGCATTGATCAGCGACTCTGGAGGAAACGCGTATAGCAGGCCGTCCGGCCACTCGTGTGCTAATGCGTCTATCCCCAGGGGGCTTGAATACTCGTTCAGGAAGAACCACTGGGGGAAATGAGTAGACCCTTGAGAGGCGAACAGGTCTGTTTGAGCACGACCGAAGTGCCGCTATATCTCCTCCACCACCTCAAGGTGGAGACGCCATTCACTGGGATGAATCTCCTGGCGAGATAGTACATCTGCTGTGCCTTTCCGAATACCTAGTTGGTGAATGGCATGCAGGGAGATAAGTCTGAGAAGTGGCCATGTTAGCAGGCGCTGGGTCACTTCCAACGATCGGCGGGACTTTAAACTGCCCTGATGATTTACATGATATACTGCTGAGGTGTTGTCCGACCTCACTATCACGTTTACCACGTAGTATGGGCAAGAAGTGTCTCAGTTCTAGAAATACTGTTTGGAATTCGAGCACGTTGATATTGTCTGACTGATGCTGTCGGGACCATAACCCCTGAGCTGGGAGGTGCTGGCAGACAGCCCCCCAACTGCTCAGTGAAGCGTCCGTCATAATGACCATGCGTCGTGAAGGTATAATCCCCATCCGGACCCCTTCTTTCAGGCAAAATTGACCTGTTACCCTGATTCAGGCATGATGGTTCCATCTGGGGTGCAGCGACTTGGCGTTCAACCAATGTTGAAGTGGCCTGGCTGTCAGGAGTCCGAGAGGCGTCGCTGAGGCAGCCAAAATTAGGCCCATAAACCTCTGAAAGTCCTCATTTTGAGGAACTGAGATACCGCGTCAAGCACAGTGATTATGCGATGGGGTAGAACCACGCTCACACAGCGAGCATCCGGAATGTGTATCATTTTAGATACATATTTAGGCCTCTCAGATCCAGTACCATTCTCTCATGAAAGCCTTCCCATTCACCAGCTGGTGTGGGCGGCCTGACCGCCAGATGGACCTATGGGGTTATGTCGCAATTCCGGGTCCCAGTGCACGGGCGGACGGACGACGAAAAGCTCCCTTGCCATACGCAGGCTGTGCGTCCCTACTAACCGTTAGTTGGGACCAGCGCACACCAAAATGTTGGGGGGAGGGGGGCATCTGCCGCTCCCTGCGTCTTAACTCCTCCACAGACCGTTCCAGTGCCTGTCTGGCTGCTTCAGAGAAAACCTGGCCGGGACAACCGGCCGGTCTCTGATTCTTCTTTCTGAGGCATCTGGTAGGATTTAGGATTTTTTGGATTTTATTAGGATCCCCATTAGCTGATGCAAAACATCAGCGGCTCTTCCTGGGGTCCACACAAAACATAAATCATGACAACAGATAAGACACTTACAGACAAAACAACCATATAAAAAAAGTGGTGGTAGGGGCGACTGAGCCAACCACACTTGACGCCGAGTCATTGTGAGAAGGAACATTGCTCGGCCTAACTCACGAGTCATAAACGCAAACGCTTGTAGCGACGCATCATTCAATGAGGTGTCCACCTCTGCATCAAGCATCGTCTGTGACTGCGTGAGCATTAGCCATGACAGCGAATTAACAATTTGTGCTGCTCTGGCAGCCGCACTATAAGCCTTACAGAGTAAATTGTCTGTTGCTCTGCATTGTGGCATACAATCTCTGGCCATCAGATACATACCAGGGCGTGGCCAGCCTTTATTTAGCTCTGCCAGAAAATCACTCATACTGGCATAGCCAATTGTACTCCCTGAGGGGCCCCGAAGTGCTAGCCTGAGGCATATCGCAACGCATGCGTGCCAAGGCCGAACGGAGAATGGTTTCTAGGGAGGCCGAGTAATCCTCTGCTTTAACTGTTGGTGAGACCCGAGCCTCCTCTCGACCCTGTCAGATTAGTCTGCTCTCTCGGACCGACTCTGACTAAAGTAGGTGTTTGACGCTGCTGTAGAAAGGGCATCAAAACCATCACAGTCAGCTGTTGTGCTGCCGCGCGTAGCTGCATAACCTTCGCGGACAGGTTGCCAGCCTTGCCTTCTCTTCGTGCAAGGGCCTCGGTGGCGGGAGTACCCTTACGTTTGGGCGCAACCTCTACTGCCACTGGCGTTCTGCCCGAGGTGCTCATGCCTTAGAAAAATAACGAGCACTCACAGATGATAAAACATGGTGGTGGTCCTTAATGGGGGAAGCCATAGCTAATCACGCATACTTCTGTCTTATGAACCAATCGATATAGCACCATGCTCACCGATTGGAAACGTCTTACTGGGGATTTTTTGCTGTGGCCAGTACAGACTTAAAAATCAATCACCAGAGCCATAGCTCCTGGATTGTAAGGAATCAGATCTCACTGGGGTACACGCAGGCCCGATCTGGCCCGGTTCGATCTGGACAACCAAATGTCTTACTGGGGTGCCACCGCAGCCAGAACATACTTAGATTCATTCAACAGAGCCGTAGCTCGTAGATTATACAAAACCAATCCATGGCTCCCCCACATTCAGTGCACAAGGCGCTCCTGCTTTAGCCACATAAAACGTGGTGTGGTTTCTAGTAGGGGAAGCCGAGGCGGATAGTGTAGCGAAGCACGCACACTCTGTCCTATAAAACCATCGATTTAGCACCACGCTAAACGATTGGGAAGCCTCACTGGTGTGCCGCCGCAGCCAGTACCGACTTCAAATCAGAATCAGTCAGTGGAGCCGTAGCTCACCGCTTGTATGGTAGCAGATCTCACTGGGGTACATTTTCCACACCCAGGTTTAATCACTGGAATCTCATGCCATAGCAAAATAAAGAGCACTCGCAGACGAAAAACGTGGCAGTGGTCTTTTAGTAGGAAACAAAACCAAGGCAGCTAGTGTAGCAAAGTACGCTTACTCTGCCTTACAAACGAATCGATGTAACAGATCTCACTGGGGTATACTCTCCACACCCAGGTTCGATCAACAACATTTCATACCTTAGTACAATACAGAGCACCTGCAGACGATAAAACGTGGCAGTGATCTTTAGTAAGGGAAGTTGAGGCAGGTAGTGTAGCGAATCACGCGCACTCTGCCTTATAAACCAATCGCTATCGCACCGCGCTAGCCTATTGGGAAGCCTTACTGGCATGCACACGGTAGCCAGTACAGCCAGTATCACCGGAGCTGTAGCTCACGATTGTGTGGTAACAGATGTAATGGGTACACAGGGACATTTTGGGACTCTGGCTTTCTGATCATGAGACTGGGCCTCCTGGAGTCATTCACAATTAACACTCCTGATCAACTGAGGCACAATGGAGTGTCCTTCCACATTCTTCATGTGACTCTGAGATGAACACAGATTGCTTGATCGATCAGGCACCGGGTTGGGCAGGAACGCCCCCCTCTTTAGAGAAGGAGAGGGGGGACCCAAATTTAACACAAACGCACACCCTGAGGTGATTGGAAATGACTGATCCATCTGTCTTTTATTGATGGATCCAAGGAAATGAGCCAATCAAATGCATGGGTGCCCTAAAGCCATCTACCAATTGGGATCAAAGGAATTTTGACCATAAAAACCCATGGAACTTTACCAACTTTGCTCTGATAGGAAATACGCAGTCGTACCCCTACCAGACACACCACTGAACCCGGACGGCTCTGATGGGAAAGATGCAGTCTTACCCCTAACAGACGCACCACTGAACCCGGACGGACTTCTGCGTTTCCCAACCCGCATCTCGCCTGATCACCGAGACAGAGTTAGCCTGCCACCATCCACAAAATAAACCAAGCTGGTTTATTTTCAAAGGCTGTTTTGAGGACACGTTTCTTCAAACTATTCTTCTACTGTCTCCCTTGCGGCCGGAACCAAGTGGAGATCTGTGCACATCCACGTTGACCTGACTGGAAACCTGTCGCAACCTGACTTCGGTGAAGAAGTCTCCAGGAGTCCACGCACCTGCCGGGACCTTGGACCAGCTGACGAGCTGACATCACTTACAGAATCGGGACTGGCCTCCCTTTGTTACCGTCAAGTATTGAAACGCATTTTATTTAGCACTGACATCAATTGATAGGCTAGCATAAAAGCTGTAATACCCAGTTGAGGTCATTTTACTGCTGCTTCCTACTGTTGTTTGTATTTTGTTTTGCTATGTGCGTTTTGGTCAGGAATAAACTATTTCCCTGATCTTATAGTTTTACACCGTTAAAACTTTATATGTATGAGACTGATAAAACGAGCTAACCACAAAATATAGTTTAGCGTGTCATTAACCCATAACACAAACTAACCATTGTTAATGGTAGGACTGTTAGCTTCAATATTTAGCCGTCACATAATTATAATTTCCTCTGATTAAGATAAAGTCATAGAATGTTATATCAATTATTGTTTCTATTATTCACATATTCATAGTTGTAGCCAATAAACCATATGTAATTTTTCTACGTTATTTCACTAAGTTGGGCTCTACTGATGTATAGAATTCTAATTGAGTTTTGAACTTAATTAATTCTGAATAAAAGTGACCAAACTGTGAGGCACCCGGATTTCATCCCGGGTTTTCCCATTGTCTCACAGTCCACCCCGTGTTTTCCCTCTCTCCCTCCTACTTGTGTCCTGCACTCCCCACACCTGAATTGTGTTTTCCTCTCGTGTCCTCGTTACCCTTCTCCCACCTGTGGCTCGTTTTGTCCTCATCATGTCTTGTATATAATCCGCCCTGTCTCTTTGTTCAGGGCCGGACCGTCTTGTGTGCTTGTCTTTTTGTCAGCTGGGTTTCCCATTGTGTCGTGTCTTGTCTTGTCTAGCTCTTGTTACCTCCAGGCTTCCTCGTTCCTGTCCCTCCTTGTTCCTTTTCCCCCACGGCTAGAGTGCCATCGCGAGCTGGACCCCCTCCGGCCGGGGTCACGTCTTGTTCCTGACCCTCATGGTTAGAGTGCCGTCGCGGGACCCCCGCACCTGTTCCCTGACCCGTCCAGTTCCCTGACCCGTCCAGGTTCCTGACCCGTCCAGTTCCCGACCCAGCCTGGTCCCTGACCCATCCAGTTCCTGACCCGTCCTGTTACTGCCACGCTTGTCTCTGTCTTGCCCCTGCCTGTGTTTTCCAATAAATGTACTCCCTGTGGAGTTTCCCCTTGAGCCATCACTGAGTCTTGCATTTGGGTCCGGTCCCCCCTGCGGGAATCCTAACAGAACGGTCTGGCCAACCACGGACCCAGCAGACTCGGAGTGGTTCTACCCCACCTCTTGTCGTGTCTCATACCCCGTCCTGTGTCTCCATCCCCTGGGCCTCCGGGCCTTCCGTCCCCTGGGCCTCTGGGCCTTCCGTCCCTTCATATTGGGCAGTTAAAATATGAACAATATACATTTTCCCTCCCGTCACTAGAGTGAACGCAGTAAATGCAGTAACACTGCGTGCCTACCACTGCAGTATCCAAGAGCTGATATCCATGCGAAATAGCCGGGCGATACACGGATGCCGCTCGTAAGTGCTTATCCTCGCCTCTGGAGTGCGATAAGAATCGTGTTTGAATGATAAAAATCACCGCCCCGACAGAAGTCAGGAGATGCTGTGGGATCTCACGCAGGATACAAACAGTCTCAAGTCTTAAAAAAAATGCATTGGCGAGAAAATTGAAGAGGACAACCGCAGTGACACTCCTCCCTTTTATTGGAGGAATTACGTCACTAGGCGGGGGTCATGTACCATGACACATTCTGGTATAAAAATCTCGATGCATCTGGCCTCAGAAGGCCATCCATATTGACGACCCTAATAGTCTAAGGAACGAAATAGAACTCACACATAGATGTTATTGTCTACTATGTCACACATGGGTAGGTATAGACTGGGTGGGGTGTTGCTTGTTAAATGGACTTGCTACAGGAAAATAGTGACACTCAGAAACTCCGTATTCGGCAGAGTGGTCACGAAGCGTGTACTAATAAAGATAAAACATTCATAGTTTGGCTGCAGGAGCAACGAATGTCTTAGTTGAGAAAAATCTTGGCGACGGTGTCCTGGTCACGAGGCATCTGCGCAAAGGGGTTAATAAAAGGGGCAGTCTCTATTGGTAATTGCATGAAAGCAAAATCATGTCCTTGAGCTTCTAGGGACAGACTGAATTGTTCAGGGTGTGTTATTCTATCTTACACCCGGCGCTAAGCAGCGGAAACCCAAACGCAAATGTATTTGCTAGTTTCAGACCGACGCAGTGGTCATTTTAGTGTCCAGCGCTCACGTTGTTTAAACAGCAAGTGAACTTGCGCCCATAGCAAGTGAACTGGGTGGGCTGGTCTTAAGATGAGGTGTGGCCAGGATCATTTTTGGCATTTTGCTATCTTGAGGCCACATTAAGGGCTTGCGCCAAAACCACCACAAGCCTGGTCTTAAGTCATGTTGCAGTTGATTCAATGTTATTTTAACTGCCCAATATGAAGATAGTAATATGTGTCTACGTAGGTGTGTGCACAACGCGCGAACACCCTCTTGTCTGTTACACACACAGGGGCACGCCCAAAATGCATACAAATATCAAGATTACATTGTGAAATGGGGATTCATATTTTTCATCAAAATAAAACATTTTCCCTCCCGGATTAGATGCACATTGTCCCTGGAATTGCGGGAAAGTGGGCTTGTTTTAAGGCATTAAGCTACCAGTAAAAACACGTTATCAAGATATCAAGAGTCTTTTGATATCCTTTTATACCCTGTCATGGTAGCATCACCTGTTTACCTGTGTAATGTTCCAAATATGTGTTTTTTGAACCTACCAGTCTTTTTTTTGCCCCTGTCCCAACTTTTTTGGAACGTGTTGCAGGCATAAAATTCAGAATTAGCGTATATCAGTAAAGTTGATATGGTAAAACATTAAATATCTTTTCTTTGTGCTGTTTTCAATTAAATATATGTAAAAGAAAAAAAGCTTTTGTGTGCATTTTACAGACTGTCCCAACTTTTTTGGAATTGGGGTTTGTAGTTTGGTCTGGAATTACCGGGAACCCGTGACGGTGTTAAACCTTAATGTTTAAGATTATTATTGTGCATATGAAAACATGTCATAATGGTAAATCCAAATAATATTGATCCTTATATTGATCCATATAGGCTCTTGCTCGCATGCTTTAAACTTGTGCACTCGCCAGCTGTAAATCGCTCTTTTTGCAGTCACACACCTATAATTAATGAAGAAGCTAAGTTCAGCCCATTTGACCTTGCGCCTTTGTGCTGAAAATATGCGCCCTCTAACTAGCAAAAGTGGAGTTGGACATGCTCTAAATCCAGTTGAACCATGCGTTTTAGACCATGCGCTAAGATCGTCAAGATAGAGCCCATTATGTAAATTACTACAGCGCAAACAGCCATATTTAAATGAGAGATTTTGAATCGTTGGAATGGTTACACTGTGAGAAAAAATCTCGAAAAAACCATTTAATGAATGGAAAAAATGTATACATTTCTAAATTTGATTTATTTGTTATTTTTTTAACAAACATTTTACTTTAAAAAAAGTTTTTTTTTGCCAGTAAAAAAACTTACAGGATTTCACAGTTTATTTTCTAAAACACTGTCAAAGTCATGTAGAATAACAGCAATTATTTAAAATTATTTAGGTCATCCCATAAAATAACAGGATTTATACAGTTAAATAACAGGATTTAAACAGCTAAATAACAGGATTCATATAGTTTTCCCCCGTCATTAAATGGTTTTTCACTCGCAACATTGCTGAGGGGGAGTGTAAAGCTGATGATACACGGGCAATATTTTCAGGCAATATTGCCGGCAATATTGCCAGGCAATGATTGCTGGACATTTTCCTATTGACAAATCAATATCTGAACAAGTTTGATCGAGGCAAGCAATATTTTGCTACCATCCAATCACAGATGAGATTTTGGGTCACATGACACCGGAGTCTTCCAAAAATAAATTTCAACAATGGCTGCCAAGTGGTGCGAGGAAACTGAAGGGATGCTGATCTCTTATAACTTTATTTATTTATTACTCAGGTAAGTTATATTGATGTATTAGTGTAATATTGAAATAAAGACCAACTTTTCCTAAGTTATGGTATTCTTGACTTTTGATTGTAAATAATTGGTATTATTACTCACTCACCGCCGTACTGACGAACCGAGTGACTTTTAACTAGCTAGCTAGCTAGCTAACTTTACTCTGCAGACGTAATCAGACCACCTGCTTTACTGGTGAATACATCCATGAATGCTTCCGTAAAATTTAGAGATACGGTCGATGAATTACATTGGCGGAAAGCTGTGGTTCTTGCCGTTCCGGGCACATATATACCTTTGTGGTGAGATGACGGTAAAGGTTTGAAACAGAGGTTAAAAACAGGATCCGCAAAAATTCTTTTTTCAGTTATTTTTCAGTTATTGCCCCATTGCCCATTGCTCCAGTGTCTCATACCCATTGCCCATTGCTGGCAATATTGTACAATATTGCCGGCAATATTGCCTGAAAATATTGCCCGTGTATCATCAGCTTAAGGTTCGGAGAAGGATTTCTAAAAGCGTATCTAGAGAGATACGCCACAAAACGCGCAGGGTAGCCACACCAGGACTGAGAAACACAGGATCGGGAGCAAAACTTCCCTCGCACAAGGCAAAACAAAGCAACCTCCAAAAACTGAGTTATTCTCGCTGTTTATCGAGATCACCTAACAAAAACACCTCAATAAATAGTTAGGTGTAAAAAGAGGTGGTAAAACAAAACTCAATAAAATGAGTGAGGGAAAAGAATAGAAAATATCTGTTAGCCAGAGCTCTTGTGGTAAAAGAGCTGAACACAACTGGCAACAGGTGAAAAGAATAAAGGATAAAGAAAGATTGGAAAGGAAAAAGAAAACCAATCTAATCCTAAATCTTATAACTGGACTTGCTGCGTTTCCTATTAGTATGAAGCAGAAATGCAGCAACCGAAATATGTTTGTCAACATAGCAAAGACAATATCGAAGTGTCGGAAATGCGGAAGTCCTGGGCTATTTATAGCCGGCAGGAAACGCAAAACAGGTGTAAGGAATAATTGTCGGGTAAGCTACAATACTCTGATTGGTGCGCTCCGTCTGTCCGTTGGTTTTGGGATGAAACCCGGACGAAAGACTGACAGACGCCCCCAACAGAGTACAAAAGTAGTGCCAGAATTTATCAGTAAATTGCGGACCGCGATCCGACACCACATCCAGGGGAAGACCGTGCACCCTGAAGACGTGGTCTACCATTAACTGAGCCGTCTCAGGTGCGGACGGCAGTTTGGGCAGGGCGACAAAGTGAGCCGCCCTCGAGAACCGATCAACCACCACCAAGATAACGGTGCTCCCATGGGACGGTGGCAGACCAGTTATGAAATCGAGGGCGATGTGACTCCACGGACGACGGGGGGGGGGGGAATGGAAAGTGGATGTAAGAGACCCGAGGAGGAAAGCCGCGAGCCCTTGTTACGGGCACACGTAGAACACGCGGCAACAAATTCCCGCACGTCGCTCTCGAGTTTAGGCCACCAAAACCCGCGAGAAATAAAATCTTTCGTCTGGTGAACGCCTGGATGAGCCACCAATTGAGAGGCGTGACCCCACTGGAGAACCCACGACCGCAACCGAGAAGGTACAAACAGGCAATGGGGCGGGCCCCCACCGGGATCAGAACGTATAACCTTCTGCACGGCCGTCCCAATAGCCCACCTAACTGGGCCACAATTTGAGAGCTGGGGACCACAGACTCAGGGCATGACTCCTTGTCGGACCGGTCAAAAATGCGTGATAATGCATCAAGTTTAACATTCTTAGACCCCAGACGATAGGTCAGAATGAAATTAAACCTGGTAAAAAATAGGGACCAACGGGCTTGTCACGAGTTGCGTGTCTTAGCCTGTTGGATATACTCCAAATTTTTATGGTCCGTCCAGACCGTAAAGGGATGCTCTGCTCCCTCCAGCCAATGGCGCCACTCCTCCAATGCCAATTTGACCGCCAACAGCTCTCGATCTCCGACATCATAATTTATCTCGGCAGATGTAAGGATACGAGAGAAATAAGCGCATGGGTGAAGCTTGCGGTCCAGCGGAGAATGTTGGGACAGAATGGCCCCAACCCCCAGCTCAGAAGCGTCGACCTCTACCACAAAGGGGAGGGAGGGATTGGGAGTTATAAGGATGGGCTCGGAGCAGAACCTCCTCTTTAACTCAGTGAATGCAGCCTCAGCCCTAGGATTCCACTGGAAGTGGACAGAAGATGTCTTTTTAGTGAGGGTGGTGATGGGAGCGGCAACCGTGCTAAAATTTCGAATTAACCTCCAATAAAAATTTGCAAACCCCAAGAAGTGTTGTACCTGCTTCACGGAATTGGGCGTAGGCTAATTCTTAACCGCCAAAAATTTTTCCGGGTCCATTAGCACTTTGCCGTCTGCCACAATAAATCCTAGAAAGGAGACGGAGTTGGTGTGAAAGGTGCATTTCTCGGCCTTAACAAATAGTTGGGACTTAAGCAGTGCCTTAAAAACCTGCCTAACGTGAAAGACGTGCGATGAGAGATTTAAATGTCGTCTAAATAGACAAAAACTAATTTCTCCAGCATTTCTCTCAACACATCGTTCACTAGCGCCTGGAAGACAGAGGGGGCGCTAGTGAGACCAAATGGCATCATCCAGTACTCGTAGTGTCCATGGTGCGTGTTAAATGCTGTTTTCCAGTCATCGCCCTTACGCATGCGCACCAGATTGTAGGCGTTGCGAAGGTAGAGTTTGGAAAAGACCGATGCCCCCTGTAAGCGCTCAGATGCGGAGTTCATGAGTGGAAGAGGGTACCTATTTTTTATGGTGATAACATTGAGACCCCGATAGTCTATACAAGGTCTCAGCCCCCGTCCTTTTTCTTGACAAAGAAAAAACCTGCGCCAGCTGGTGATGTGGACAGCGCGATAAAACCATTAGCTAAAGATTCCTTGATATACTGCTTCATAGCAGCATTCTCAGGGACAGATAATGAGTACAGTGAACCCCTGGGAGGAACAGTACCCGGGTACAGCTCAATAGCGCAGTCATATGGTCTATGAGGTGGCAATCTGGTAGCGCGTTGTTTACTGAAAACCTCAGCAAGGTCTGAGTACTCTACTGGAACACCTGCGGGTAGAGCAAACTCAAGCGCTCCTACCACCTCCGGGGCACCGGAAGAGGTATCAGACGACCTGTCCCACTCAAAATCGGAGATGAAGGAATCTTCCTCCTCCATGGAACCCCCCTCCGCATAAGGATCCCAGGACAGACTCTCTTCTTGACTCCCAGCTAGGGAGGAGGGGGTATCTAAGTTGTAGAGTGTCTCTGCCTCCTCAGAATCACTGCCTGAGCCGAGTTCGGGGAGGCTAGGGGCGTGGCCCGAAGCAGAGAAGGTTGCTGAGTGGCAATGCGATTGGCACTGAGAGCCCCACTGACGAATAGGGTTCCTATCCCTACCCCAACTGACATGTGGGTCATGTAACCATAGCCATGAGTGTCCCAGCACTAGTGGGTACGAAGGGGAGTCGATGAGAAAAGAATTTATTCTCTCTGAGTGGCCTTGAAGAGAAATGCGCATCTCCACCGAACTAGTTATCCGCTCAATAATTCCTGAGCCCAAAGGCAGACTATCGAGAGCAGTAACCTGACGAGTGCCAGTAAGTCGGTGTGTGGGAATTTTTAACTCCCTAGCCCATTTAGCATCAATAAAAGATTCCACCGCCCCACGCTCAGTTAGCGTCACCGCTAACTGAGCGTCCCCTCCCAAAACAGCCGGACAGGTAAGAGGGTCCGAGAAAGTGTCTCACTGGAGACTTCTCATTTCCCGCCAGTTTCGGACACTGATCCTTAAGATGGCCTTTACGCCTACAGTATTGGCACCAATACCCCTGCCAATACCAATACACCAATATCTACCTGCATAGGCTCCTCCTGATCAACGGAGGAAAATGGTGGGGAGCATGGGGGAGTGCCTACTGATAGTGAAGAACTATGCCGAACCAGGTGTTTTCTGCCTTCATGTTCACGTTCCCTGATACGGTTGTCCAGGCGTATAGCCGCGGTAACCAGGTCACTGAATGTGGTAGGTGGTTCGAGCATAGCCAAAGCGTCTTGAATAGGATCAGCTAACGCTTTTAAGAATAACGATCTCAACGGAGCGTCAGGCCAACCCGTTTCCCCGGCTAATGCTCGAAATGCAATAGAAAAAGCCACTACGTTGTCAGTTCCCTGGCGCAAGCTGGTCAATCTCCTGGCTGCTTCCTCGCCTGAAACCTCGTGATCGAAGACGAGCTGCATCTCCTGCATCAGTTGAACAGAATCACGAATGCAGGGAGCGTTGGCCCGAATTAACGGGTCAGCCCAAGCGAGAGCTTGATCATACAAAATAAAAGCTACGCGGGATTCTGACGTGGTAAAACGGGAGGGTTGTGCTTGAAAATAAATTATACATTGCGTCAGAAAGGGGCCGCATTTACCCGGCTCCCCACCATACCGTGGTGGTAACTGGAGTTTGGGCTCCTTAATAGTACGTGGAGAGGGTACGGGGGGAGTGTGTGCTTGTGTTACTGGTGGAGGATTAACTGCCATGTTTATAAACGTTTATAAAGACTTTCTGTTAATTTTTTCAGGCCGTCTCCCTGGCTCTGCAGTTGTTCCATGAACTGGCCTTGTTTAATTTGCAGGGTCAGGATAGCCTCCTCAGGAGTAACCCCTGTAGCGCCCTGGCTAGGCAACGTTTTGTAGATTTCCTTAGAAGTCGCTGGACCTTCCATTTTGACTTCGATATTCTGTGAGGGGGAGTGTAAGGTTCGGAGAACCAAACGCGACCGATAAGGATTTCTAATAGTGTATCTAGAGAGATACGCCACAAAACGTGCAGGGTAGCCGCACCAGGACTGAGAAACACAGGATCGGGAGCAAAACTTCCCTAGCACAAGGCAAAACAAAGCAACCTCCAAAAACTGAGGCGATCTCGATAAACAGCAAGAATAACTAACAAAAGCACCTCACACACTAAATACACTGCCTGGCCAAAAAAAAAGTCGCACACTCTAATATTTCGTTGGACCGCCTTTAGCTGTGATTACGGCGCGCATTTGTTGTGGCATTGTTTCGACAACCTTATGCAATGTCACAACATTTATTTCCATCCAGAGTAGCATAAGTTTTTGGCTGAGATCTTGTATTGACGACGGGAGAGTCAAACCACTCCGTAAAGTATTCTCCAGCACATCCCAAAGACTTTCAATGGGGTTAAGGTCAGGAATCTGGTGGCTAATTCATGTGTGAAAATGATTCCTCATGCTCTCTGAACCACTCTTTCACAATTTGAGCCCGATGAATCTTGGCATTGTCATCCTGGCATATGCCCATTGATGGGATAACCTGGTCATTCAGTACATTCAGGTACTTCGCTGACTTCATTTTATTGCTGCATAATGTTGCTGAGCCTAGACCTGACCAACTGAAGCAACCCCAGAACATAACACTGCCTCCAGAGGCTTGTACAGTGGGCACTATGCATGACGGGTGCAATGGCGACTTTTTTTTTGGCCGGGCAGTGTAGTTAGGCGTAACAAGAGGTGGTGAAAATAAAACTCGATAAAACGAGTGAGGGAAAAGAATAGAAAAGATCTGTTAGCCAGAGCTCTTGTGGCAAAAGAGCTGAACACAACTGGCAACAGGTGAAAAGAATAAAGGATAAAGAAAGATTGGAAAGGAAAGAGAAAACCAATCTAATCATAAATCTTATAACCGGACTTGCTGTGTTTCCTATTAGTACTCCTATTAGTATGAACCAGAAATGCACCGACCGAAATTCCTATACCTTTACCGACTTTGTTTGTCAACGTAGCAATGACAATATCGAAGTGTCGGAAATGCGGAAGTCCCGGGCTATTTATAGCCGGCAGGAAACGCAAAACAGGTGTAAGGAATAATTGTCGGGTAAGCTACAAACACCGGAACGGAGGCGGAAAAAATCAGATAAAGCGTTCTGACGACGGCAAAAAAGAAACCAACACGCAGACCAGCAAAGGCAGAAAATAACCATGACAGTAATATACATTGTATTGCTTGTTTGATTCAAATACTAGTTACTCTTGTGTTCTGTAACAAAATTTGCTCCATGATTAAAAATTTATTATTACTGTTAAATAAATACCTGCTCTGTAATAATAATAATAATAATAATAACTTATATTTATATAGCGCCTTTCAAGGGACCCAAGGACGCTTTACAGAGTGAATCAAACAAACAATTAAATAGAAAAAACAGAAAAGAGAAAATAAGTAAAGTAAAAGTGGCCGGGGATGACAGAACAGCTAAAGGCCATAGGCCATAGTGAGCAGGTAGGTTTTGAGTGCTTTTTAAAAAATGTCCAAGGAAGCAGCGTTGCGGATCTCTGCTGGGAGAGAGTTCCAGAGGGTGGGGGCAGCAGCACTAAATGCTCTGTCCCCAAAAGTCCGGAGGCTGGTATGGGGGATGGAAAGCAGGCCCGTGTCCGAGGACCGCAGATTCCGAGAGGGGGTGTAGGGGTGAAGGAGGTCTGAAAGCTACTGGGGGGCAAGGGCATGAAGGGATTTGTAGGTGAGGAGGAGTATTTTATAGATGATGCGGGACTTAACCGGAAGCCAGTGAAGGTGGATAACGGTGGGGGTGATGTGCTGCCAGGGCTTGGTGCGGGTTAAGACCCTGGCAGCTGAGTTCTGGACGTACTGGAGCCTGTCCAGGGCTTTGCTGGGTACCCCGAACAGAGCACCATTGCAGTAATCCAGACGGGAGGTGATAAAGCAGTGAGGGTCTCTGCCACAGAGTCAGAGAGAGAAGGTCGAAGTCTGGAGATGTTTTTGAGATGATAAAAAGCAGATTTAGTGATGGATTTGATATGAGATTTGAATGAGAGGGTGGAATCCAAAATAACACCCAGGTTGCGGACTTCAGGGGATGGAGAGATGGAGCAGCCATCCACATCTAGGACAAGATCACTAACTTTCCGAAGCAGTGCCTTGGGAGCCACAACCATGAGTTCTGTTTTATTGCTGTTTAGTTTGAGCAAATTGGATGACAACCAGGATCTTATTTTATGCAGGCAGTTAACAAGTGACTGTGGAGGGAGCTGAGCGGATGGTTTGGTATTGAGATACAACTGTGTGTCGTCAGCATAGCAGTGGAAACTGAGACCGTGGTGGCGGATGATCTGACCAAGGGGGAGCATGTAGATGGTGAAAAGGAGGGGTCCAAGCACAGAGCCCTGGGGCACGCCTTGGTTGACTGGGGCTGGGGTGGAACTGGAGTCTCTGATGGTCACAAACTGTGACCATCAGAGACTATGAGAGGTATGACTGGAACTAGGAGAGAGCTAAAATGTGTGGCCTTTGATTGTTACAACGTATCCTTCTTGCTATCCTTCTTGCTATGACAGTCGACATCTTATTGATTGTGTGCCTGTTAATACCAATTTATACTAAAATTCACATTCAAAAATAGCTTATTAAATAAATTACACATGCTATTTGCATGACCTCCTTCCACTATTTCGCAAAATAACGTAGGGATGCCGAATTTTGCATATTCATTCAGGCTAACCCACAAAAAATCTGCATATCTTTCCATTTTAATCACCTCTGACAATTTTTTTGACCCCTAAGTCTTCAAAGTTGTAATTTGTGATTTTATGAAGCATGTTCATGAAACATGTCAAATTGGGCTACTAAGTAATTAAAAGCCAAGCCTGACATGGAATCCAGTAAGTGATCCTGTCATGGTTTTCTGCCTGCTCGGTTCTGTTTTCGGGCGTTGCCTCTCGGGGCCGCGAGAGGGTGCTCCTGTCTTTATTTCTCGTTCTCCGGGACTAATTTATTATTTCCTACAGGTGCGCTCCACACTACTTAAGCTCCGTTCTCTCATGGCTCTGGGCTTTTGTGTCAGGTGACCTCTTTGCTTTTAAGCTTTGCTAAAAAGTAACGTGGGACTTGCCTGTAGGTGCGCATTAGTTATTCTTTATTAGGAGTTTGCTTTCGCATTTGCACTTTCTGTTCCTTGCCTTGGTTTTTCCCCTGTCCTCTCTGAGGCAGTAATTGTAATAGGAGTAATAGGAGTTATTTTCCCCTTCTGTTTATTTTTCTCTGCTCCTTTTGCAGAGTTCTAATTCCTGTCCCCTTTTTTGTGGTACTTTGTTGATACATTTGATATATTTTAAGTTGTCAAAGTTTGTACAGTTACTGTGTACATATAGACAGGTAACAAACCCTTATTCAACAATAATTGTAATCATAGCAGTTGAATACCACTGAGACATAAATCACTCTCATTCCTAAAATGTGTAATAATGAATAGTGAACGGAGAGTCCCCCTGAAAAACAGCTGATTTAGGGTCATATGGAAAATAGGCTAGGTATTGGATCACACACATTTTTGTAAACTATAAAGAATTTGGGTGTGGGCGTTACCTGTACTATGGGTTTATGTGCAAAACTGACATAGCAGATAACATGATTTCAGATATGGCAACTAGGAGGGATGGCAACTAGCCATTCCCCACATAGATAAAATTGTATAAATCCACATCAACCTTAGCTTTGCCTAAATTAAATATATTACAAGACACCGTATCTCAAGTTCTGACAAACCAAAATGATTGGAATGACCTCTTTCATATTTAGGATCCACAATTATTCTTCTACAATTCTGACAGCTGACATCAGTAGCTTTCCTTCTACTAAGGAAAATAATGCAGTCTAACCACATTGCAAATTAATTCCACACAACATGCCCAAGATCATTACCTGTCTGTCTGCTGCGCTACACTCTCAAAAAGGATGTGTTGATAGTAAAAAGTTACTACCTTTGTGTCAAATTACACAATTTCAGTGTTAAAAAGGGAGACTTTTTAAGATAAACTGCATTGAAAAGTAACACAAAGGGTTCTATCTTGGCGCTTGGTCTAATCGCATGGTGTAAAGTCCATTTAGGGCATGTCCAAGTCCACTTTTGCTATTTTAACGGCGTGTTTTCTGGGCGCTAAGCACAGCGCAACGTGCAAATGGGCTGAACCTAGTCTCTTCATTAATTATAGATGTGTCTTGGTCATGACATGCAATAAACCAATCAAAATGTCATATCCCATTCCCTTTAAAAGCCTGCTTTTCCACCTTGGCAGATTGCTTGATGGCGAAACAGTTTATTTAGTGCGATCAAGGAATAGGCTAAATGGATCAATAGTATGATGAATATTATTCGGACTAACCATTAGCCTATGAGTTCCCGGTAATATTATTTTATCCCGGTATTATTTTACAAAATCTATGCGGTTAAATTTCGTTAGAAGGACCGACAACAGCTGAGAATAAGCTATCAATGGCTTCAGTCTCACCTTAGAAAACGCCAAATTAGCCTGCTTGTTCAATGAATTTCGTTTGATTATGCAAATTAAGTGTCAAACATCAATTCCATGAGGCTGTTCTCATGGAGTTCTCGAAGTTCAAGCTTCATCCGAAGTTCATTAGGCTACCTGCATAGTAATATTTATTAATAACAAATACCGTTATTTTGCCTTAATGATGACACTAAATACAATAAAACTGTCAGGTCGGCAACCCATAGGTTCACGCATATTTTCCCTTGTTTTATAATGTCCTGTTTATGGAAATGTGACCAACCTGTTTTACTCGTAGCGTAATGCTTTAAAATAATCCACTTTCCCACGAAGACCGTTAAACGTGCAACTTACAGTTTTCCATTGAATGACAATTCACGCATTATGTGTAAATGACAATTCGCACATTAGGCTTGATATAGGTGTTATCAGCAAATGGAAAGCCATTTTTAATGGATGGCCATTGTCCCGTAACAGATGATTGTCCCCCCAGAAGATTACAGGAATTATTGGCAAATATAGGCTAAGTCATAGATTGGTCCAGGATAATTGCGAATAGTCTATAGCCTACATGTAACCTTACACGTACCATCACACATCGCCTGGATTTAATTTGGCACTCCCCTTCGCTGAGGGAAGGTAGCTATGTGGTCTTTGACCTATGGACCCTTTTATTATTATGCATTTTTTTATATAGCCTACACAATAATAATATTTCACATTGTAATCTTGATATTTTTAGTCATGCTTGTGTGCGCCCCTGTGTGTAACAGACAGGAGGGTGTACGTGCGTTGTGCACATGGCTATGTAGACGCACTTATATGCGCCATTAAAATAACATGTAAAGAACTGCGACATGACTTTAGACCATGTTTGTGGTGGTTTTAGCGCAAGTGCTTTCTGCTGGCTCAAGATAGCAATACGCCAAAAATAATCTTGGCCACTCCTCATCTTAAGACCAACACACCCAGTTCACTTGTAATGGGTGCAAGAATTCATGGTATTTAAACGACGTGAACGCAAGGCGTTATAATGAACCATGCGCTGGGTGTAAGATAGCAAAGACACTTGCGTTTGGGTTAGCGCCACTTAGCGCCGGGTGTAAGATAGGGCCCCATATGTGTTGTCCCTAAAACCTTAACTTGACATGGAGGTGTGTTTAAAAAATGACATGTTATGTGTTGTTTTTTAACACATCAGTGTACTTCAGTACTTGTGTGTAAGCGATGTGTTCTCCAAGTATTTGGACAGACTTGAGCATAAGTATATTTATCTTTTTGAGAAAAATATATATATTGCTGCATTTTTTGTTGTTGTTGTTAGTGCATGTGTTTTGGCAAATGGGATGTACAGTCATGTGAAAAAGTAAGTACACCCTCAAACGGTAGTCAATTGTTTTGACACATCTGGACACAGGTTTATTTTATTTTAATTTCAACCATATTGATTGATTAAGGTAAACTAATTCAACAAATGATGCTAAAAAAGTAGACTTTGGAATCACAAAGCAATTGAAATCAACATAAATGCAAATTCCTCATGAGGAAAAAGTACACCTCTACCTTTACTATCAAATATATTGATTAAAATTGATGTGTGGTGCACAAAACAGGTGTAAATGATTGTCCAATTATTAGATAATAATTTGGAAGTTCGGAAGACACTTGATATCTTATTTTCAGGTACTCTAACAAGCGATACTATAACCTCTCTGCATTTGAATGGATCTCTATGGGAATGTGGGGGTGGGACTAGATTAAGCTGTAAATTACACAGGAATCGTATGGAACCCATGGTTGGCTAAATGGCTGTAAGTCATCAAGGGTCTGAGGTACCAAACGAGCCCCAAACCATCACTCTGCTGCCAGATATGCAGCAGATATGGATGGATCACTTTAAGGGTTGTTTCTCCTGACTCATTTCCCTATTGAACTCTATGAAAAAATAAGTCAGGAGAAAACAACGCTTCAAGTGATCCATCCATATCTACTGCATATCTGGCAGCAGAGTGATGGTTTGAGGCTCATTTGATACCTCAGACCCTTGATGACTTACTGAACTTAATGTGTGACCATAAAGTTTTGGGGTCAAATCATATGTGGGGTTCAGACATTGGGCCTCATTTATCATTCATGCGTACGTTGAAATATGATCGTAAAGTGTGCATATGACCATTTTTACGCAAATTACGGATTCATGAAAGAATTTGCATACGCTTTAGCCTTATGTTGTGTAGCCTAAATGGCAAAAATATCTGAATAAGTAGATTGTTAAGTTGATTTCTAATTAGACAACGCTATTAATTGCTCATCACATGCAGCCTAAATAGAATGAAGCATGAGCCGGTTAAAATGATTCAATCAGGAAATGTGTATAAGGGTTTATTAGAGACATCCATATGCAAATAATTACACAACAGAAAAGGAAAATAACTCCCGTCGTACAGCCAAAATATAGCAACCCAGAAAGTGGGTGAAAAGCTCACAGACTCAAGCAGGAAATAGGAGAAAAGGGAAGGCTTCTAGCTCAAATAACAAATGAGCAATAATAAGGAGGCGAGAACAAGAAAAGGTAACAAAGGTTACTGCCTCAGAGAGGACGAGAAAACCAAGGCAAGGAAAAGAAAGTGCAAACGCGAAAACAAACTCCTAATAAAGAATATCTAACGCGCACCTACAGGCAAGTCCCGCATTACTTTTTAGCAAAGCTTAAAAGCAAAGTGGTCACCTGAACCTATACCTGTTACCGGCTTTACGTAGCTAAGTAAGACACAAAAGCAACAAACCAAGAAGTCGCTGCGCTTAAATAACTAGCAGACGCTAGCACAGGTGAAACGAATGAGTGCGGGTAGGCAGAAAAACACGGCAGGGGCGCCGTCCCGCAGACCAGAAAGGAAATGTCCGCAGAACAGAAATGGTGAGCTGCAAAACCATGACAAAAAAGCACACGTTTTCATGTACTTCATTCAGAAGCATTTAAATTCCACCCTAACAGAAAAATTATTCTTCTTGGCTTTCCCCTTGCCATGGCCTGGAATACTGAGAAAACCACGTTGGCTGTGCATTTTAAAAGATGTGGCCTTGCCAAATCTGGTAGTAACTGGGCGTGTGAGTATGGTAATTAATAATGATGTGCACGAGCTATCAACCTACACATTTACGCTCAGGGGTGGCTTTCCCAAAGCATGTCGTAGTAAAAAGTATGTCATGAAACGTGTCGTGAAGATATACTTGCCATTCACAACGCTTTCCCAAAAGTGCTCGTAACTCAAAGAGATCGTGAAATGTGTCACGAGTTCAAGACAACATTGTACTAGTCGTGAAATCGCAAATGTGTCTTGAGATGCAGTACTACGTGTAACGTTTGTGTTCCCACTCCGTCACACGTTTCCCTGTGTTTTCGGTAAATTCGGTGTTCTCTGTAATTTCCTTCTTTCAGTACTAATCTACTAATGACTAACTTCCTTGTAATGTTTGGAGATACTAATCTACTAACCTCATAGAAATGAGGGCTTCTACTAATCTACTAATTATCTAACGTCATCTTCTCTATTTGCTACAGCTGTCTCTCCTTTCCGCCTTTGCTGTCACTATTCTCTTTCCTGATTTCCTCGTTAACTCTTCTACTCGCTACAGCTGATTCTCGTTTCCGCTTTCTGCTCACTCTAATTTGTTGCAGCTGTCTGTGAGTGTATTTAAACCCTGTCTTGGCTTGTGTTTAGTGTGAGATTGTTGCCTCAGTTTACTGTTTGCACTTTTGAGTGGTTTTTGCATTGTTTTGATTCCATGTTTTGACCTTGTTTGTTTACGACCACGTCTTTTGCCAGTTCCTTATTCCTGACTCAGTTTTGTTTACTCGACTATGAGTTTTCCTAGCGTATATCTGTACCTTTGCCTTCGCAGATTGCTTATCTGTTATGAACTCTGTTCTCCTGATTATGAGCTTGCCTGCCGTTTTCAGTACCGTGCCTCCGCTGACAGATATCCTGGATCTCGACCCTTGCCTGGACTTTAACCACGAGCCTTGCTTACTGATTTTTGTACTTTACATTTACTGATTGCCTGCCTGTGTTTTTGACCTTTGCATTGAACCTACTACGAACTGCCTAACACTCTGTACCGTGCTACTGTGTGCAATAAAATCTCCTTCGGGAGTTTTATTTTACATCTGGCTTCAAGTCTGCCTTTTTGGGTTCTACATCTGTGCCTGGTCGCCACACTACGTGCAAGTCCCACCTCTGCAGACAGAGGCCGCTAATCTACGCGATTGATACAACAACTTAGTCCAGAGATGGTGTAATCAATTATCCCATCGTAGGGTTTATAAGGACTTATTGTGACCTGCGCTGACATGTACGTTGTACATTCACAATAGGCAAAATTTCAATAAATGTAGACAGCAATAAATGGATCCTATCAGTTTGCCTAAAGCATTATATAGTTAAGATAATATTAGATTATTTAGTTTCTTTTGTTGCTTGACGAACGAGGTTCTGGCGGGGTTTGAGCCACTGAACATCAGAGGGAGAGGCCACGGTGCTAACCACTACGCCAAAGATGTCAGCGGAGGAGTTAGGTTGCCTGACGAGCCTATTTACTTATTTTTCTTTCTCGCTCTGTCTTTTTTTGTCAGTTAGGTTTGAGATTTAAAATGAAAAGCAAAGAAAAAAAATTTCAAAGATGCTCATGACAATCATTTTGTGGCTGATAACGATGGCTGATAAACGATGGCTGATAAGTGGCTGATAACGATGTGTGATGCTTTCTGTGGTGTGAATCGGCTTTTCTACACCGACCTCTTAGGTCTGTGTTACTCAAAGTTTGTTAGTGTCTTGAAATATTCAGTCCATGATATACTTTGGGAAAGAGTCGTGAAAATTTCAAGACATCGTCAAAAAGATTGTGAAGTGTGTCGTCAATTCTGAAGACGCATCGGATTCGGGAAAGCCACCCCAGATCAGTGGTTTACGCAAGTTTGACAGATCACACATGAGATTTTCGTACGCAAGTTTGTACCCTGAAATATCCGCTCATTTTTAGGACCATATAACTTCTGCTGTTTGGGCATTGTGCTGTTTAGCAATATCCTTAATCAAAACTGCTACAGTAAACATATACCCGAATATTAATTATGTGCCTAATGTTACTATTTAGGAAATATAAACAGAATTACAAATAATTAAATTCTGTCAAATAGTACTTTTAGAAAGTGGCTTAGAAACAACAGAAACAGTCTGAGCAGGCCTGATGTCTCTGGCAAAGCATTCCATGATTTAGGAATCCGCACAGTGAGCAGGGTCTGCCTTCGCCTTCAGATGGGGCATAGGAATGCTAAGAAAACTAAACTCTCATTTTTTTTAATTTGAGGGGCTATTCTGGTAGACAGGGCATCAGTAGCTCAATTTATGTATTCAGGGGTCATACCACATAGGTGGTGTAATTGTGTCCTTATGGCAAAGCCGAAGTTGCATCATGCTGACAGATCTTTGAAAGCCTCTTACCTCCTACTATGTAGCATAGCCTGTTCTAACCAGCCATAATGCTTTCCCATCTCGCCACAGCCCCAAGCTTTGCAGAGCACAGCTCTAATCATCACTGTGATAGCAGGTCTAGTCTTGTACCATAGAATAATTACTGTGAAACAAGTATTGGCTTGTACCATAGAATGATCATAGTGACAGCAGGTCTAGTCTTTTACCATATAATAACATTAGTACGTTGAGATGGAAATGCAGGAGGGACAAATGTTTTCTATCCCTTTGGCTCACTGATGATTATTTCAAAGGATGGGCCAATTGTTTCGCCATTCCCTCATCTTGTGACATGAAACCGTGGATGCCTTCACAAGCCCCCTATCTATTTTTCTCCTTTTTCTTTTCTGTCATCACCCTTTACTTTAAGAAAGTTAAACAGCATTGAGCTGTTTGATTAGTACTCTGTGACCTAAAAATATGTATATAGCTGTTATCTCAGAGGTTGATGCACTGTTTACATGTTGTTTATATGTTTTTTGTTTTCTTCAATTTACTTAAATTCTTCAATTTCTCAGCAGTAGAATATTAGCCAGATTTTACAATTTATAGTAAAATCACATTTTCAGATTCAACAGATACTTAAGAGTTTAGTTAAGAGCAGAAAAAGAAATGGTAAAATCTGCCTCATTCTAAACTCCATACTACTACTGGCTATGGTTAAACAAAACCACCCTCTCCATTTTCCACATTAACCAATCAGGCTGAGAATCAGGAATGACCCAGCATGCCTTTAATCTCAACCCACAGTCAGAACATTTAAACATTATTCTTCTCCCGAAAAGCATTATGTGATATGACAGTAATTAAGGGTCACCTCACTCTTGCACGCCATTATTTCTCCTGAAATATGTGAGCCAGTGTAATGTGTCTAGTTTGGATAAAAGTGACTCCCAGAACACCTGTCTGCGAACTTATTTTTTGGCACAGCTACTGATCAGAGTGACACTAAAAATGTAGGGCTGCTTCTCTGAACAAGTGCTGTCGTGAGACTTGGCTCTTAAATCATAAATCAGTCATGAGTAGACACAGTAGCTGAATGCAGTCCTAAAAGCCTGTCATTTATAAATAAATAAAAAAAACATGTTTTTATGAAGTTTTTACTTTTTGCTTGCCTGGAGGTTCATTGGAATCTAATGAGCACAGTGTGAGTCTGGGAGACTTGAAAGAAGTGATTTAAAGGGGAAAAAAAGAGATTGTTTGTCATGGGAAAGTGCCATAGGCCTGTATTAAGTGATTATTTCTCTGCTTCTCTTCACCCTTTTCTTGAAAGCGAACTTACAGTTAGATCGTCTTCAGCATGTTCCAGCTAACCTTGGACTGCTTTGAAATACCAAATTTTATGGTATTTTCTTAGTCACTTCTTAGTGCTCTCGGCTTTTTGTGAATACTCTGGATTTCTATTGATTTTGTGTTTTTCTATTTTTTTGTTATTTAGTCAAAAATTGACAATTTAAATATTATATTGAAACTATTATTAAAATTACAAATGTATATTTGTGTATTTCAATTTGAGCACCAGTGTCACAACAATGGGAATCCTAACCTTAGAAAAGATAAGATTCATTTCATTTTCTTGAGAGAAATATGTTGTGCACATTCAGCTCAAACATCAAGATACACAGGTACATAAATACAATAAGTTATGAAGGAACGTTCACATTAAATATTGAATATTAGCAACAGCAGTCATCTGCATGGCAGTACAAGGCAGTGCAATAAGTGTCATCATCAATCTTTCACCCAGTTTTTCCACAGTAGCCTGTGGATTATTAAATTAAATGTGAATAATTCTGGCATCATTGCTACTATTGCCAAATGCATGATACCTTCTCATAAGTGGTTGTTATTGAGTAGTTTTATTGACATGGGGACAAGCAAACATTTGTATCTGTTCAGCCTGCAATTAGGTAGTCTATATGACCTTCCAGTGTAATCTTCTGTTAAACTGTTGCCTGATCTTCTCTAATTCCTCATTTTCAATGATCCATTTAGTCAGTTAAGGATGTCAGTACAAATGCAACTGTCTTTGTCATTCTGATGAGTCGAAAGTGCGTGTCTGTTACACGACTTTCTCACTCACCTGCAATTAACCACACATATTTTTATTTTACTATAGACTGGCTAAGTAGATGACCAACAGCAATAACATCTGCCCACAATTATTTGGACCACTGATATAGATCAATATAAAACAGAATGGGCTAGAACCTGGAGTCCACTACAAATTCCTCCTGCCTGTTTTTGTGTACGTAATAAAGTTGTTGGGGATGATATTGGCTAAATGGGGTTGTAATTCCTTTATTGTACAGCACATTTCATGCCCAGCGTCTGAAATCCTTTATGGTTTGCGGATGATTTTCCCCTACCTCTTGGTGAATGTCAAACCTGAAGATTGAATCTGGATGATTCATGTCTCTTTTCTCTTTTTTTAAAGTGTTTCAATCTGTTGAGTTAATTTGGATTGTAATTGCTTTTTTTCCACAACAGATGCAGAATGTATGCTGTGTCTAATGTGACTGACTGTGAAATTAGTTCTCTTGAACGCCAGGCCTGATGCCAACCTGAGCTTAGGCAGGTTTCAGGTGTTGTTGTCTTTTTTAAAATACAAATCATTAACATTGATTTGCTTGGCAGATGACCTTATTCATACTATTTTGCTCATATTGCTTATGTTCATCATGTTATTATACTTGCTGTATGCAGATGAATATTTACTATAGCAATGTCTAATATGAGACATTACCTTGAGTAGAATTTGTGTTACATTGATTTTAAATAACATTTTAATAGAAAAAAACATAGGCCTACCACAAGCACTAGAATGCCACTACTCCTAATTCTGTTACAACTATGAATTCTTCTACTACGGTTACTAGTACTATTAGGACTATTATTACTTATGTGGTTACTATTACCATTCCTATGGCCTACCACTAACACATCCACTACGACTGCTGGTAACTGCCAATAATTATAGCAATAATAATGTAATATTGACTGTATTGTGTTATTTATGGCAGTTGAACGATGAACATGTTGAGCTCTTTTAAGTTGTGTGATAATCTTCTGTACCTTCATGCCTGTCGCCTCCTGATTGCCAAAACATTGGGATGCAGGGTGGCCATTAATCAGAAACACAAGGGTGTCAGCTACCCCCGTATGGGAGCGGGAATGGGTAGCCCCATACAGACGATCTAACGGAGGTGAGCGGAACAGACCTGAACTGCAGACAGAAATATTAATGCAGGAATGGTCTTGCTGCCATGGTAAAAAGCACTTCTGATAATTTGTTTCTTGGAACAGAATTGGACCAAGAGCATTGGAGGCATGTACCGATTGGGCAAAAACATCTTGCGGTGCTCCTGCATGCAGTCATTCCATTACGGATTGACTGCAGAGAACAAGGAAGAATAAATATTAGATAGGTGTTCACATCTGCAGAGCAGTGCCATTGTGGGAGTCAAACGGGCACTTTAAACGTCAACTCTTTGCTAACACATCACATTTCCTTTGTCTGATCAGAGTCGTTTTTCATTATTCATTTCCCTGACTTGGCGGACAGCCTTTCACAGGTCGACTTAGGTTATGCTTTCGCTATTATGCATTTATGCGGCAGGAGAATATAATGATGTGGTTCAAGTTAAGGGCCCTGTTCGTGGTATCCAGCTGATGGTAAGTGTTTTTTAGCCTGAGCTCAAGACATTCTTATGATTTTCAGGACCATTACAGCAACTGTATGCCCCTTTAACAGCATCAATAAAAAGGGTATGGTATAAAGGTTGTAACAAGGAATGGAGCCATTAGAATTAGTAACGTTAAAGGGATAGTTCGGAATTTTGGACATAATGTCCTCTATCTTGGTGATCTTGGCACTTGGTCTAAGCGCATGGCGTAAAGTCCATTTAGGGCGTGAATTAATTGTAACGTGCTGCAAATTTGTTTTTGTTTCTAATTAGACGCTTAGTTCTCTTTAAAATCTTTTGTTCAGTTATGGAATAACAGGTGAAATCAGCGGGGTTTTAATAAGCTGAGGGTATGGAAACCTTGTCACTGTAATTTAAAGAATATGAAGGACGAAGAATAGCTACGGTTACAATTCAGTTAACATGGTGACATTTATCTCCGTTTTTTAACCATAGGCTATCGAAAAAACCTTATGCACAGCGAATCCGCTGTAGCCTAGGCTATTTGAAAAACAATAAAAGCAATATTCACTGGACAAGGTTTTGAACTTTTTTCAGTTACAAACCATTCGATTTAGTTTACAGGCTGTATTTCTAGATAAACACAGCTGTATTATAATGACATCTGAAGCGAATTTTCAGAACTCAAATGTCCGTCTATTGCAGTGCACGAGTTTTCCATTGAACGACAATTCACGCATTAGGTGTAAATGACAATTTGCGCATTATGCTTGATATAGGTGTTATCAGCTCCTTTTTAATGGATAGCCATTGTCCCGTACCATCGCACATCGCCTGGATGTTGATGGAGTGGGCTGAGAGCAATGTAATGTGGCATTCCCCTTCGCTGAGGGAAAGGTATGTGGACCTATGGAACCTTTTATTATTATGCATTTTTGATATAGCCTACACAATAATAATATTTCACATTGTGATCTAGATATTTTAGTCATGCTTGTGCGCGCCCCTGTGTGTAACAGACAGGAGGGTACGCGCGTTGTGCACACACCTATGTAGATGCACTTATATGCGCCATCAAAATAACATGTAAACAACTGCGACATAACTTTAGACCAGGTTTGTGGTGGTTCTAGCGCAAGCGCTTTCTGCTGGCTCAAGATAGCAATACGCCAAAAAGAATCCTGGCCACTCCTCATCTTAAGACCAACACGCCCAGTTCACTTGTAATGGGTGCAAGAATACATGGTATTTAAACGGTGTGAACGTAAGGCGTTATTATGAACCATGCGCCGGGTGTAAGATAGCAAAGACACTTGCGTTTGGGTTAGCGCCGCTTAGCGCCGGGTGTAAGATAGGGCCCAATGTCTCAATTACGACTTACCCATGATGTAGTTGATTGATGGAAACCATTTTCAGCTAATTCCATGCTGTCCCTTCTTTTGGACATACACACATTGCTAATGCTAGCGCAGCTCTATGGCAACCGGTAGCATCCACCTACCAAACGCACTTAAACACTCCACAGTGCACCCAAAGCAAATAAAATATGACCTCATGAAACTACACCTCATCTGCTTAAAATTCATATTTGCGGAGGTAAATTAGGTTGTTTCACGCAGCTACATATTTCTTTTTCTCAATGGTTATATTCAACAGTCCTGTAAAAATTATTTGCCTGTGTTTTGGTTGGAGACATGATTCTGGGAAAGTTATTGTGCACATGCATGTATTCCACATGACAGGGACATGTCACTAATGTGACGAAAGGCAAGTTGCATAAGAAATTGAACAGTTTCAGAAGGCAGCAATCACATGTCAGTCACGCACTATGAAATCCCCAGGGCACGAGCTTTCAGACAGCGATGGGAACTGTTTTCACAGCCTCTCAAAAATCAAAAACCTTTTTCTCCACAAAATACGGGGTTTTAAGGCCAAACTGGGGAGCTCGCACCTTAGAAGGGCTATAAAAAGTGAGTTTTGGAACCCCAAAGAGGCTTAATGACCCCCAAAATGGACAAACCTGTCATCCTGTCAGTGGCTCATTGATCTGAAGCATTCATAGCGTTTTGGGAAAGAGAGCTGCCTTTTGATTTTATCATAGGAGTCTATTTAAATGCAGCAGTTCCACCCGGTGTGTAGCTTATGCCTCCCATTGCTAATGTGTAGCTCTCCTCATAGTGCTGTAAATGGCACAGTGCTGCTAAACAGAGATAAGGGGTGATATAGTGTCTTGGCCGCACAAATCCTGTATATGGACCTTCAGTTCTCCAGCTGTGCTCTTGCCCACTCCATCACTGTACATTTTCTCTTTTTCTTTTTCATTTGACTGAGATCTCTGGCAGTGCGCGCCCTGTGTTTTGAGATGAAACACGATGTGCTGTAAAACGAGGGCTCAGGGGCCTTTGATCGGAGAGTGACCGTTTCCCAGACGTGTTTTACAGCCCTTTTCTCCTCGGACAAGCCGGTGCTGAATCGTGGCCATCCAAAGCCGTGCATCTGAGGGGAAAGTGCGGGGTATGCAACGACCCAGAAAACAGCTTTCCTCCTTTTATTACCGTGCTCCTCATCGCAGGATAGTTAATACCGATTGAACAGACTGATGGCTGCAAGAACATCAATAATGTTGAGATGGGCATAAATCTAAGAAATCTGTCCAAAGGGAAATACATTAAGGATCTCTTATTGCTTTCTCAATCACTTACTGAATAAAAGCAAAAAAGAAATATACCAAGGAATAATAAAGATATTGTGATAAAAGTAAATGAATGTAAAACGCAGTACGTCTGTACCCAGACTGTACTGGAGCCCCACGGACGCTGTGGCTGGTAAGTGATGACTCACCCAAGGAGGAGGGGCTTCAGTGGGCAGGTTAAATTGGCCCAGTGACAACAGTAGCTTAGCTGAATGATGGCAGATTAAAAAGAAGCATTTGGTTGGATTTGCATATTTCAGAGGATACCTGTGCTTGTGTATGGCCAACCTAAAATGAAAGGATTTAGCAGTAAAAAGATGGGCTTACAGTTAAAATGGATAATTACAAATTGGGGTGAAAAACCAATAATTAAAAGATAGTGTATAGCTACTGCAGACAAAATACATTTATGAAGCTGGATGAAAAAGGCCCAGATTTAACATCACTACTGTTGTACTTTGGCCTTAACATTGAGTAAAGAATCTAAGAAAGCATTGTGTTTTGCGTTTAAATTCTTACATGACATGTTTAATTCATTACAGAGATCTCTACATTCTGATTACAGATAAAGAATTCAAGCTTTTCCCCTGTATCAAGATGGAGCATCTCTCTTTTAGCACACGTTAGTGAAAATCAAGCATATATTCAAAGCCATGTTGAAGGAAGTCAGCGGGGAGTAAGGTAAGTAGTGTGGTAAAAGATATCCTGCACAGCATTAGATATGGCACTCACTAACCATTACAGGGCACTTTTTGTAAGTGCCTCTCCATTAGGCTCTGTTCAACAAATTGAACATGCATTTTGTCTTTTTAATTTTGCACCATGGTTTCTCAGAAACCCAATGGCTTTTTAAAACATGGCTAAGAAACTGCAGCCATTAAGTTTTTATTCATAAATGAAAATTACCATAGCTTTTGCCAAACAAACAACTGACCAGTATAAAATTGTCATATAATACATTCATACTTTTTTTAAATTCATCATGCAAATTTGAGTCCTTACATACGTACATTATCTAACCCACTTATTTTCCTGTTCAGGGTCAGGGGTACTTGAGCCTATCCCAGCATGCACTGGGCAAGCGGCAGGAATACTCCCTGGACAGGTCACCAATCCATCGCAGCACACACACACCGTTCATACACTGATATCTACGGGCAATTTAAGAGCCCAATTAGCCTAACCTGCAGGTCTTTAGGACATGTGGGAGGAAACCGGAGTACCCATAGGAAATCCACACAGACATGGACAGACAAATCCACGCAGACATGGAGAACATGCCCAGGATGTTCCTGCTGTCAGGAAACAGACAGTCATTGCATACTTAGTCAAACCAGACTGCAGCCTAACAGATTGCAGACACCCATCCAATCCAGAGGAAGCTCTGAACAGCTATGAGGTCAGGGATACCCTACAGACAATTGCCTCACCTGGATGTTCATTGGATTATTATTATTATTATTATTATTATTATTATTATTATTTCCTGGCTTTTATAATATACCTTTTATTTCAACCCATTACCCAGGATCTTTGATATGTATATATTTTTAAAAAAAGTTAATTCTTGGACACTTCAATAGGTTTGATATGTCTATCAAAAATAATAACTACACTGCAAAAACCTAATCTTAAGCATTTTAATCTTATATTTAGACTTTATAATCTTATTTATGCTTCTTTTTTTGCCAAATAAGACAAACTATATGCCAGTGAGATTTCTTTTTGTTTTACTCATTTCAAGATTTGCCAGTGGGGTAAGATAATTTCACTTGTCAAGCAAAAAGTAACTTAAAACAAAATAATATTTTCTACTTTTGAGAAGAAAATAAGATTTTAAGTCTCATTACAAGACTAAAACACTTGTTAAGACAGACATTTTGCAGTGTACTGATGAATTTCACATTATTTTATGTATGTAAGTATGTATTTTAGTTTTCAATTATATATCCCACAAACTGCCATAGAAAACAATCAAATGGATGACATGGGTTTCATCCATGTCCTTTGTGAATGCAGAAGGGAAAGAAATATGCTGTGATGCTTTCATATGAAGATGAACACAACACATATAATGAACAGAAATATAATTAACAGTGGCAATGGAACCTGTAAATATAACCTCCAAACCAATACTTAATGAACAGTAATGGTGTTTTGGAGGTTTCCATATTAAAAATCTTCAATCTTAAAACCTTAATATCATCAATGACTTAGTGACAAGAATCAAGGCATTTCATTGCCCCAAGTCTGTAGTCTTTCCCTCATGCAAAAAAAAAAAAAAAAAAAATGGAGGGGAGAGGGACAGATTTTACATACATCCCTTGCATCATTAACAGATTGGACTGCACTCAATATGAGTGAAAAAAAGACAAATGTTCTTTCCAGCTTTCCTTTATGAAGAATGCACATTTGAGGAGTATGAACAATTGAATTAACATTAACCCTTTCCAGCCTAAGCGAATATTGGGTCAACATTCTATTCCATTTTATTTCTTAATGTGCGTTGCAAAAATGTTTGTAGTGTGATCATATGACATCAGATACCTAAACTTGATATACCATTGTAAACAGGATAACTGGGGCTTTCAATTGATATAAAAAATTATAGGATTACTTGATGGCAATATCATCAATTATGGAAATACATTTACCAACTAAATTTATAAAACATTCTAAATGGCTATTTTCTAATGAGAAACCTACTATTTTACCCATTTCATGTTCAAGATAGGGGGAAACTTACAGCGTATGATATCTTCACCATTGTGTGAGTCATATAGAATAGGAATCAGAATAGATTTATCTTCTACTGCTCAAAAGTTATAACCACTTCAGTGATGGGTAAGAAAAGGCTAAAATAAACGCTTTAGAATGTTAGGTTCATTGAAAATATGACATGTGTATGCAAAACTGTTTGTGGTGTGATCATATTATGTTACACCCCTAAAGATAATATACCATTTTAAACAGGATAACTGGAGCTTTCCATTTATATACAATAATATGCTTACTTTAACACAATATCATCAATTATTAAAACAAATCACAAAATAAATAATAATAAAAAAACTTTCTAAATGGCTATTCTCCATGAGAAACCTAGGTTTTTAAACATTTCATGTTCAAGATCGAGGGAGACAAACTGTGTGGTATCTTCACTGTTTTGTAAGTGATATAGAGTAGAAATCAGAACAGATTTATCATTTACTGCTAAAAAGTTATAACATCTTAGTGATGTATGGGAAAAGGCAAAAAAAATATTTTAGTAGAATGTTAGGTTCATTGACATTTCACATTACCACTTATCCATACTCCTAATGGGTCACTGTTGAGAATCTGTTAATATAATGCAAAATTGAAAGACACATACACTGAAATATACAATTTATGTGTTCAATGAAACACACACTTTATTTAAAAAAAATGTATAACATAGTGAATGGATGAACTAAGTAAATGGATAACATTGTAAAACAAATAAAAACAAGATACAACCCATGGCAAATATCAGTTTAGATACCCGTACAATTAATGCATTGGATTTATTTACAGTAAAATCATTAATGTATTAGTACAGATACAGCAGACAAAATCTATGGTCAAGCATAAATACCTTCAATATATTCAAAAATCAAGAAGATAACTAAGTGCATGCATGCCCTGATGGTCCTCCGTGTCGTGCTCTGCAATGACCCTCCGCACCTTCCTTCTCTTCAGGGACTGTATCAGATGGCTAAATGTCCATCCTTTGCTGCAATACATAAATATGTAATCATTTACCATTTCATTAATCCATAACATATCATATAAAACCATTTCTGAGTAATTAAAGGGCTTGCAATAACATCATCTTACAGCAAACGCTTTATGCTTATGTCAGGAATAGATAAAATAGCTATTCTGGACACAAGCATAATGTCCATCCATCGCTGTAATAGATAAATATATTATCAATTGCCATTTCATTAATCCATAACATATAAAACAATTTCTGAGTCATTAAAGGGGTGTATAATGAGAATGACATTTTACAGAAAAC
Organism: Synaphobranchus kaupii; assembly: GCA_029718625.1. NCBI lineage: Eukaryota > Metazoa > Chordata > Actinopteri > Anguilliformes > Synaphobranchidae > Synaphobranchus > Synaphobranchus kaupii. Next base: position 28,685,052 of record CM056381.1, read on the forward strand.
ACTTTATGCTCCAGAATAACTTTAGATAAAAAGCACAACAACACCACAATGTTAGACTACTTAACACAATGTTAGACTACTTAGCATAATGTCCATTCATATAAGATATTGTTTTGAATGAACAGACCTAAATCATCAGTGACATTGGCTCAACTGAATGATGTCTTTTTGTCATATTTGTCTAAACAGGCTAATCTTGCTCAAGTCAAAAACGTGAGTCAGAAAATAAAACGTGAAGCTGACGTTACGTTAGGAAATGTTTGCTGTTTAGTTCTCTACTCCATTCATTTTCGAGAGGACTGATCAACAACAACCTTCAAATTTATACATAACGTTATGTTAAAAAAAACTAGCTAGTTAGTACTTGCTATTGCTAAGACTAATAGTTGAGTATAACATTTATAAAGCTAGCAAGACGGACAGTAGAGCTAACGTTTCAAATTAGGAAAACAAAAACGCAGAAAAGAAAATGGCTGTTCGCGCGGTTTAGGATGACAGCTCACTGTTAGACTAACGTTATTTGTTTTAGCTTTAGTTCGCTATTATTTAGTTATCAAAGTCTACACTAAGATACGGAAAATATTCACATCTAACGTTATCACTTCACTTATTCATTGTATGACAGACTTTTTCACAATTTCATCTCAAAACGAGCTGGGGTAACAACAACACAGTGGCATCATTTGAAGCTAGAGCCGAACGTTAGCTACCTTAGCGAATTTCAAGTGAAAATATGAGAAAGTCTGCGGTACAAAAACAGGATTTTATTCAAAATAAAATCGTTTCTGAAGTAATATCTATGGTTAATTATTATCTTAAATATTTCTTACCTCAGAGGATTTACTGGCTTTCCCTCAGTCGCAGTAAAGTCTTCAGACGATAGTCTTCTGTCCGAGGTGGTCCGCTCCGCCCGCGGTGAAGCAAATGGAGATTTACGAGGTTGACGTGCGGTTTTATTTAGCGGTCTACAAATAAATCCCCGCCCACTAAGCTCATGAACCAATTATATGCAAGTGTAGCTTATTTTGTCATCTGTAACTAGCAGTTTTCAAAAAGAAAATCAGTGATTGGACGGCAGAGCTATTATACGTCAAACCATCAGCACAATTGTACTGAAATTAGAACGGTCCGGCTGGAAAGGGTTAAAAAAACACCTTCACAGCTGAAGTCTATGTTATTAGCTTACTCGCAACCAAGGTGAGATTAATGGAAAACAATTTTGCACGTTTTCCGTTTTATAGCTGGATATTTACGGGAGCAATTCCAGTTAAGAACCTTGTTCAAGACTAAAATGATTTTGCCCTAGGATAAAAATAATTGTGTCACTTGAGCCTATTGGCTTCTGTAACAATCAATTCCCTGACCTACATTCAAGCTTTACCCCTGTATTTTATGTCAAAACAAACAAAATTACATGTAACAAAGTAACTAAGTAGGTAATATTTCAACAGTTATGTAGGCAATGCTAGGCATGTTTAACTAAAAGAACAAGACAAAAAAATTAAGATTCAGATGGTTTCTGAATTCCTTTCACATCCCCCAGGTGTGCAAGGGTAATCTGGTCTAAATCAGATATCCCACAAAAGGCCCATCTCAGCCCACACCACATGTCTCCAGATGCTGAAGGCCTCTTGAGATCATTCCTTATTCATAAACGAAAATGCTGTTTTTTACTTCCTGCCTCACAGTCGCCCCCTCGCCCCATCTACTACATCTCTCCATTTTTCTTTTAAAGATATCCTTCAGAGACCAGTGGCATGATTCATTCACTGTTTCTTATTTGATTTTCCATTTCATTTAGATTATCGTCGGGTCATCCATAACGTGGAAAAACAACATCAGTCTTTGCAAATGCAATCAGTGTTACAGTTAGGTAGAGTCAGACAAACGTGATTTAATTTGTTTGTCTGTCTGAATTTCTCCTTTGGCTTTTGGAAGTATTGGCCTTCTCCACATCGCATACAGTGCATTCACAGTGTCACTGACTATGAAACACTTGCTGCCATGAATAGATCCTTTCAATAAAAACGTGTTTTGCTGGAAAGGTGTTTTGATGAATCACATGTTGCTGTGCATCTAACAAACTCCACAAAACTGGATTTGATGCCTGAAGTGCCACTTGATTAAACTGACAGGTTTTCTTTCTTTTAAGCGTCCTGCATTTTTTCAGAAAAAATTACTGAAATTGAAAATGGGAAATATTATCATGGAAACATGGGAGATTTCACTTGGATCATTTCCAAAGTGACAGTGACTTCTACAGTTAGACACAATATCCTTTCAGCACATTCTGTTTGCACTGCAGTTCATTTGTCACATGCCCAAATAATACATGTAAAAAATGGAGGGGAAAATAAAGGGCTACTGCACAGCATATAGTGTATGTGTATTTTCTACCATTGCAGTATGTTCCCCAGGGATTTTCTGCTGCAGGTAAATTGCAAGCAATCTAATCACAATTAAAAAGCTGCTAGAGTGAGACACAAATAGAATTCTGGCCTCATTTCACGAAAGCGATTTGCAAGGATTTTCACTCGCAGTTTGCAATTTCTTGTCAAAGCATGTTTCACACATTTCTTTCTTACATACAGTGCATCCGGAAAGTATTCACAGCGCTTCACTTTTTCCACATTTTGTTCTGTTACAGCCTTATTCCAAAATTGATTAAATTCGTTTTTCCCTCAAAATTCTACACACAACACCCCATAATGACAATGTGAAAAAAGTTTTTTTGAGATTTTTGCAAATTTATTAAAAATAAAAAGCTAAAATTTCTCATTTACATAAGTATTCATACCCTTTGCTTTAACATATTTTTAAAGTATCATATTTCATATTTGGTCGCATATCCTTTACATGCTGTTACTTCCTGAAGTCTGTGACCATCAACATCAAAAAACTGTCGATATCTTATTTTCAGGTACTGTTACAAGCGATACTATAACCTCTCTGCATTTGAATGGATCTCTATGGAAATTGGGAGGTGAGACTAGATTCAGCTGTAAATTACACTGGTACAGTATGGAACACATGGCTGGCTAAATGGCTGTAAGTTATCAAGGGTCTGAGCTATCAAACGAGCCCCAAACCATCACTCTGTTGCCAGATATGGAGTAGATGTGGATGGATCACTGCAAGGGTTATTTCTCCGGACTCATTTTCCTATAGAACTCTATGGGGAAAAAAGTCAGGAGAAACAACCCTGAAAAAATAAGTCAGTAGAAGAAACCCTTCAAGTTATTCATCCATATCTACTGCATATCTGGCAGCAGAGTGATGGTTTAAAGCTTGTTTGATATGTCAGACCCTTGATGACTTAGTCATTTAGCCAACCATGTGTTCCATACTGTTCCAGTGTAATTTACAGCTAAATCTAGTCCCACCCCCCAATTCTCATCGAGATCCATTCAAATGCAGAGAAGTTATAGGAGTACCAGAAAATAAGATATCAGGAGTATTTTGATATTGTTGGGTCACAGACATCAGGAAGTCATGACCTGCAAAGGATATGCGACCAAATATTAAAAATGATTACTTTATTCTACATTATGTTCTGTAACATCTGAAAATGAAAAATTATGAAGCGCATTTCACGAAAATACATAGCTTGTAAATCACAAATACAAGTACAATGACGAGTCTACAGGCCTCTCGCACATAGAACTAATGAGTTGCTGGAAAGATATAGATAGCCACGGCATTTTGACATATTTCCTGGCACCTAAGAAGGATGGAGGCTTCCACCCCATCCTAGGCCGGAGAGGGCTGAACCGCTTCCTAAAGCGCGGGATCTCACCACTTCGCCAGCCAGTTTCTCTGAGGAGCCAGGGGGGAAAACTTGTGCCCTCAAGTCGGCAAAAGAGATTGGGCGGCATGCACGCGTCGTATTTACGCCGTGATGTGGTTTCGCCCCATGGTGATGGTTAATTTGCTATCCAGTCTCCTAGCAGCTCACCGTCTCGGCGAGGATGATACCATGGCATGTTGACCGTATTCATAGAACCGGGGTTACATACTTAACCCATACGTTTGTGAATCATAAAATGTAAAGTTTTACCTTATTCGCATCATTGACTCTCACGGGTTCACTGTAAACTAGAGTGGTAGAACTGAGTGGTGGGGTTGTGTATTCACTGCCAATAATTTATATATGAATTATGAAAATAAATTAATTTATGGCATGGTGTTTGTGTAACGTTGACATCTGGAGTTGTAAAGCTTTAAACAGAACAGACCAAAACCGGCGAAAATGTGTAAAATTAAGCCTCTGCACAAAGGGGTTACAAAGTTCAATCACTTAGGTCCAACATTCCTCTTCAACGAGCAGCCCAAATCTGTCTGAGTACTGTGTACCAACAGCTGTGTACTGTTCACTGTGTACTGTTTATTATGTAATGTGCAGTATGCTAATAAACATCCTCCATACTTTTTTCCAATGGTAAGAAATCCCACCCTTACCCGACCATGTCACGTTATTTTTAAAACAAAGCTGCACATTTATGCGATCAAAATGTTTGCTTACTTCTTGAAGTATGCTCCTGAATATATTCAGTATATATTCAGCGAAACCCAGGAAGTAGATACTTAACTATTTTCTCATCCTGGAAGGGTGCTGATTCGGACACAGCCAGAGTCTTTAAAACTATGTATGTTGAAAACATGTAGCCAATGGCCGTTATAATTTTTTTTTACATTAATGCAATAACACACTCTTAAACTACACACTTATTTGCTACATATTGCTATTTTCAGGAGTGGAAAACAGATCTCACTTAGGTGCGAGTTTTATGGGGTTTTGTTTAGTGCATCTATGGGGTTTTCCATAGTTGTTAGCAATAAACTAACAGCAGTTATGCTAACTCTTTCTCTGTGTTGTTTGATTCCTGAGAGGAATAACTAGTGTTGTGTTGTATTTGAAGTTGTATGCCAGTGATCATCAGTAAACATGTAAAATTTAGCATCTGCCTCTGGATGCTTCTTAGAAGAGAGCTATCTGCCTAGCTTCTCTAGCTACGTTAAATGAGGGGAGATTAAGCACGAAAATAGGCCTATAATCGGGCACTGGTCCGGACAGGACAGTGAGCTCTCGAGTTTCGGGCCACCATTATTGATGAACCTGTCTGTAGTTCTAATAGAGTGCTACCAGAGATTGTATAGTACAGAGATATGCCAACTGCATGAATATCATGTTTCACCTCTAGGGGCAACTATGAGCACTAAAACTGGGCTAAACAGAGGAGAATGATTGGGGGTCAATGGAAGTTTTTTCCAGAAACCCAAATCTATAAGAGATAATAGTTTTTTATTGTAAGTTGGAGAAAGTTTGCAGACAGCAGATAAGAAAATATCCTTTTCTACGCACTTACAGATCCTTTCCAAAAAATTTGAACATCATGGAAAAGTAGTTTTTTTTCCATAATTCCATTCAAAAAGTGAAACTTTCATAGATTATAGATTCATTACACACAAAGTGAAATATTTCTAGCCTTTATTTGTTTCATTTTTCATAATTTTGGCTTACAGCTCCAGAAAACCCCCAAAACAGTATTTCAAGAAATTTGAATAATGTGTCGAAAATCAGCATTTACTTCAGTTATTTCAGAGAATGAATGTTTTAGACTGAGTGTCACACTATCATCTAATTTACTCAAAACACCTGCAAAGTTTATCTCAGTTTGGTTCAGTATGGGGAAGACTGCAGACTTGACAATTGGCCAGAAGACCATCATTGACACCCTCCAGAAGATGGGTAAGCCACAAAAGGTCATCGCTAAGGAGGCTGGCTGTTCACAGAGTGCAGTGTCCAAGCATATCAATAGAAAGTTTAGTGGAAGGGAAAAATGTGGCAGGAGAAGGTGCACAAGCAAAAGAGATGACCGTAGGCTTCAGCGGATTGTCAAGCAAAGACGATTCCAAAATTTGGCGGAGATGCAGAGGGAGTGGACTGAGGCTGGAGTCAGTGCTTCAAAAACCACCACGTACAGACGTATCCGGGACATGGGCTACAACTGTCGGATTCCTCGAGTCAAGCCACTCCACTCATTCTCTGAAATAACTGAAGTAAATGCTGATTTTCGACACACTATTCTAATTTCTTGAAATACTGTTTTGGGGGTTTTCTGGAGCTGTAAGCCAAAATTATGAAAAATGAAACAAATAAAGGCTAGAAATATTTCACTTTGTGTGTAATGAATCTATAATCCATGAAAGTTTCACTTTTTGAATGGAATTATGGAAAAAAAAAAAACTTTTCCATGATATTCTAATTTTTTGGAAAGGATCTGTACAGTTGAAGTCAAAAGTTTACATAAACATTAGCCAAATCCATTTAAACTCAGTTTTTCACAATTTCTGACATTTAATCCTAGTAAACATTCCCTGTCTTAGGTCAGTTAGGATCACAACTTTATTTTAAAAATGTGAAATGTCAGAATAATAGAAGAGAGAATGATTTGTTTAAGCTTTTATTTCTTTCATCACATTCCCAGTGGGTCAGAAGTTTAAGTACACCCTGTTAGTATTTGGTAGCATTGCCTTTAAATTGTTTAACTTGGGTCAAACATTTCAGGTAGCCTTCCTAAGCTTCTCACAATAAGTTGTGGGAATTTTGGCCCATTCCTCCTGATAGAACTGGTGTAACTGAGTCAGGTTTGTAGGCCTCCTTGCTCACACAAGCTTTTTCAGTTCTGCCCACAAATCTTCGATTGGACTGAGGTCAGGAATTTGTGATGGCCACTCCAATACCTTGACTTTGTTGTCCTTCAGCCATTTTGCCACAACTTTGGAAGTATGCTTTGGGCCATTGTCCATTTGTAAGAGCCATTTGCGACCAAGCTTTAACTTCCTGGCTGATGTCTTGAGATGTTGCTTCAATATATCCACATATTTTTTCTTCCTCATAATGTCATCTATTTTATGAAGTGCACCAGTCCCTCCTGGAGGAAATCACCCCCACAACATGATGCTGCCACCCCCGTGCTTCACGGCTGCGATGGTGTTCTTTCGGCTTGCAAGCCTCACCCTTTTTCCTCCAAACATAACGATGGTCATTATGGCCAAACAGTTCAATTTTTGTTTCATCAGACCAGAGGACATTTCTCCGAAAAGTAAGATCTTTTTCCCCATGTGCAGTTGCAAACTGTAGTCTGGCTTTTTTATGGCGGTTTTGGAGTAGTGGCTTCTTCCTTGCTGAGTAGCCTTTCTGCTGAGTAGGTTATGTTGATATAGGACTCATTTTACTGTGGATATAGGTACTTTTATACCTGTTCCCTCCAGCATCTTCACAAGGTCCTTTGCTGTTGTTCTGGGATTGATTTGCACTTTTCGCACCAAAGCACGTTCATCTCTAGGAGACAGAGCGCGTCTCGGTCCTGAGCGTTATGATGGCTGTGTGGTCCCATGGTGTTTATACTTGCGTACTATTATTTGTACAGACGAACGTGGTACCTTCATGCATTTGGAAATTGCTCCCAAGGGATGAACCAGACTTGTGGAGGTCCACAATATTCTTTCTGAGGTCTTGGCAGATTTCTTTTGATTTTCCCAAGCAAAGAGGCACTGAGTTTGAAGGTAGGCCTTAAAATACATCCACAGGTACACCTCCAATTGACTCAAGTAATGTAAATTAGCCTATCAGAAGTTTCTAAAGCCATGACATCATTTTCTGGAATTTTCCAAGCTGTTTAAAGGCACAGTCAACTTAATGTATTTAAACGTCTGACCCACTGGAATTGTGATATCGTGAATTAAAAGTGAAATAATCTGTCTGTAAACAATTGTTGGAAAAGTTACTTGTGTCATGCACAAAGTAGATGTCCTAACTGACTTGCCAACACTATAGTTTGCTAACATGAAATCTGTGGAGTGGTTAAAAATTTGTTTTAATGACTTCAACCTAAGTGTATGTAAACTTCCAACTTCAACTGTAGATTAATGAAATCTTGAACCTTGAATGCAAATTTCTCCATGAATATTCATGACCGCATTGGACGTGAGACTCAATATCAAGATGTACGGCCCACAGCCAGCCGAAATCAATCGGTAACAGCACAAGAATGACAACTATGTGGACGAACAAAGTACTAGCTAGTACCGGCGGTACATCACCTTATATCTTGTGAGTGTGTGGAGTTATCTGTATTAGTTATCTCTGCTATAACCTCCTGGAACAAGGCAAAGTACCAGAGTTGCTTTGTTTGTTTTTTCCGAAGTACCTTCTGAAGTCACAGGTTTCTGGGCGCTTGTTTGGAATTGTAACAACCAACCTGTCTTTTTCCACATTCATGGTTACTATTGTTCAAGGACATTAGCTCGTATTAATTTACATATAAATTTAGCTATTTCACCCTCCTCCCGTCCGTAATCGCTCTACTCCCCTTTTGTTTGGGCTTGTTTTTGACAGCGAGCTCGGTTAATTTATTTGTCTCCAAAGACGGATGACAACACTGCAAAGTACATTGCTTAGCCAGGCTGGGTTAGCTAGCTAGCAAGCTAATGAAGACTTCAGTTTAAAGTAGTATTAGTTAATATTCTACAATTTAATAGAAAAGTGATGAGACTAAAATTATAGTGGAAGTTTGCAGAAAGCGCAAACACGAGACATATCTAGCTACACTAGAGAGCAGCCAAAGATCTGCTTGACGAAATGATGAGCAATTATTCCGATAACTGTTGTAGTTTGAACATAGCAACTTGTTAGTAATTTACTTTTTAAAACCACAGAACAGCTTCAAGATATGCATTTATGTCATAGAAAAAAACGTGAAACTCTCTTAGGCTTATATTAACCAGACCATATTTTTGGCGTAAATCAAAAACCATATGGGAAAAATACATTCCAAATCCGGCGAGGGAACCCATGGCTCAAAAATGCTGACTCACTTCTGGGTTTAAATATTCCAAACTGTAGCACTCTATTATCCAAATTGTGTATAAAGATTAGTTACCTGTTAGAAAGTGCTTTCTGCAGACATACGTTTGTGGAGTTGCAGGATCCTATAGCTTTCCTTCCTGCTCTCTCCTAATAGCCTGTAGCAATAGCACTCTTCTTGAACTTTTAATTGGACATGACATCCATGCAAAACGCAAGTCTGGGTGTGCAGTTCACAACATAACTTTTGCGCATTTTTGTAGTTTTTTCTGCTTTATTGGTACTGTTGTCTTCTTCCTTTATGTTGTTTTTGGCAGAGCAAGTTTGAACATTTTCCCCAAAAAAGGGGCGTGGCATTCACAATGACATTAAAGTGACGTTTGACCACCGTGGTCTATATTCAGGAGCACCAAAACCTGACCGTTGCCAGTACCATATCTGCTCAGGTGCCAGAATGGCATTCGTCAGGGCAGAGTGGTACAGCTAGCTAGCTAACTACTATAAAAGATTTTTAGTGACTTAATTAAATGCAATCGCTTTAGTGACACATCGTGAAATGTAATACATATCTGCGTTTGCTTTAAGGTAAGGATGCGCATTTATCATGCCATAATTAAAAACAAAAAGCATATTGCATTGCATTTCATTGTGTGTTCTCAAAAAACACTCTTACTGAAATACAATACTGGGTGTATCCAGGGACGTTTCTAGCTTTTTGGGGGCCCTATGCAAAATGTTGTTTGGGGGCCCCTATTTTGTGAAACTATGGCGGGGGGATTCCAAACCCTATAAGGTGGTCCGGGGGCATGCATTTAACATTTAAATGCATCAATCTGGTGCACTTTAAGAAGAAAATAGGCTAGATCCGTGAAAAACATCTAAAGTTGACCCCATTAATGACAGAAAATGATAATAAATGGGAAACACTGGGGCTCCCCTACATCAAGAACCCCCTGAAAACTTACTGAATCTGCATTATAACATCTCCCTGCATTAATGAGAGAGATGCTGCATTTTCCTTAAAATTTTTATTTAAAATGTTGGAAACAAATTTGTTAAGGAATCAAAATTAAGGCAAACATTGCAACTGATACATACTAAACATATAAAAATATCCCTTTCTCCCCCAAAAAACAATAAATAAAATAAATTAGGCCATTACACAGAATGAACATTAATAATGACACTAGCATCCATATAAAAGTGCAAATGATAAAAACACATAACAAACCAATAATGAATATAGCTGCAAGCAGTGATTCCCAGGGACCGAGCGGCATGAGCAGCACTTGTCAAACACAGAGACTGCAAAATGGTAGACAACTCTAGACAGGGTTGACCCAAAATGCAAATATTGGTTTCTAATCAGGGCTTTTGCCATTGGTGATGGTATCTTAACCCGATCCAGTAAGGGCTTGGTATTACGTCTTTTAAGTACAAGTGAAACAGTTAACAGTTGATATTGTTACATTTCTTAACCTTTGCAATAAAAAGGTGTTTCTTAATGTGAAAACAACATTAAAATAAGCATAGCATTTGCACAATAGTTTTGCAAAACGTTAACTTAGCCATTGGTACCAAGCGAGAATCAAACCACTGACCACACACATGGAAAGCCGAGATTGTATCCACTAGGCCAAAGCAGGTTAACAGAAATTAAGAGGCCTAATAAGACTTTTGTGTTGCGGTATCAGATTGCATTGGCATACTGACTTAATTATTCAAACAGTTAACAGGTAATATTGTGAAATTTCTTTACCTTTGCAATAAAAATAACTTGTTTTATGTTAAATGAACATTCTTAGCAAGACGTGCACATTGTGTGCCTCAAAAAAAAATGTTGGGAACAGGTGGGGATCAAACCACCAACCTACTACATGGCAGTCCAATGCCTTAACCACTAAGCTACAGGAACTTTCACAGATGGTATGGTAGGTAGACGGCCTGTTAAGCATAGATAGTGTACTTGGCGGATGGCATACCTACCATCCCAACGTTTGTATTTCTATAGCGCCACCACGCGGATTGATTGGGTTAAAACTGCAGGGCTCAAGTCTTGATCTAACTCTCAATCAACCCACCAAGCTTCAGAACTTTATATCAAACAATTTCAGAATTACTAGCATTTTTGTGATAAGCCACGCCTAATGCAAAATTAATTGGCTTCTTATTCGGCCATTTTTTGACATTGGCCTTAGAAAAGTAAAGCATGTATGAAGGGATGTGGGATGAGTCCCTCAAATAGGTTTGGTGCAAATTGGAGGAGGAGTAGCATTTTAAGTGTTTTACAAAAAATGCTAATTATCGGAAAATCGAAGATGGCAGACTTCATGGTTCCATGAGGCAAATTTGTTGGACATGAGCAGTGGCACATGTACATCACATTTTGTGACTCTAGATCAAACGGGGCGCATGCAGTTATTATTTTTAGTGAATTTTATAATATTTTCTTATATTTGGATCTCTATAGCGCCACCATGTAGGTCGATTGGGTTGAAACTGCAGAGTTCAAGTCCTGATATTACTCTTAACAGACATTCCAAGTTTCATAACTTTCTGTCGAATGGTTTTGGAATTAGCATTTTTGTGATAAGCCACGCCCACTGGAAATTCATTGGCTTGTCATTCAGCCATCTTTTAAAATATCAAAATTTTGTATATATATTCTATGAAGCATGGTCTACGGAGTGTGTGTACCAGGTTTCATGTAAATCGGTCAAATTTTGTAGGAAAAGTAGCATTTTAAGTGTTTTACAAAAAATGCTAATTAGCGGAAAATCCAATAGGGGTAACTTGATGGTTCCTTGAGGCAAATTTGGGAGCAAATCATGAGCAGAGGGACCAGTACACCGTATGTTGTGACTTTGGGCCCTATCTTGGCGGTCTTGGCGCTTAGTCTAAGCGCATGGCGTAAAGTCCATTTTGGGCGTGTCCAAGTCCACTTTTGCTATTTTAACGGCGTGTTTTTTTGGCGCTAAGCACGGCGCAAGGTGCAACTGGGCTGAACCTAGTCGCTTCATTAATTATAGGTGTGTCTTGGGCGTGACATGCAATAAACCAATTAAAATGTCATATCCCATTCCCTTTAAAAGCCTGCTTTTCCACCTTGGCGGATTGCTTGATGGCGAAACAGACATGCTCGTGCGTGTTTAGTGTGATCAAGGAATAGGCTAAATGTAGTATGATCAATATTATTCGGACTAACCATTAGCCTATGAGTTCCCGGTAATTCCAGACAGGGCTGTTATTTTACAAAATATATGCGGTTAAATTTCGTTAAAAGGACCTGCAACAGCTGAGAATAAGCTATCAATGGCTTCAGTCTCACCTTAGAAAACGCCAAATTAGCCTGGTTGTTCAGCGAATTTCGTTTGATTATGCAGTGAAAGTGTCAAACATCAATTCCAAGAGGCTGTTCTCATGGAGTTCTCGAAGTTCAAGCTTCATCCAAAGTTCATTAGGCTACCTGCATAGTAGGCTAATATTGATTAATAACATACATACCGTTATTTTGCCTTAATGATGACACTAAATAGCCTACAATAAAGCTGTCAGGTTCGCAACCCATATGTTCACGCATATTTCCCCTTGTTTAATAATGTCCTGTTTATGGAAATGTGACCAACCTGTTTTACTCGTAGTGTAATCCTTTAAAACAATCCACTTTCCCAGGAAGACCGTGAAACGTGCGACTTACAGCAGGGGAAACAGAGAACATGCAGCGCACATGCAGAGAATGGCATTAAAATTAATTGTGAATTAATTGTGTAACGTGCTGCAAATTTGTTTTAGTTTCTAATTAGACGCTTAGTTCTCTTTAAAATCGTTTTGTTCAGTTATGGAATAACGGGTGAAATCAGCTGGGTTTTAAACGGTGAGAGTATGGAAACCTGGTCACTGTAATTTAAAAAATATGAAGGACGAAGAATAGCTAAGGTTACAATTTAGTTAACATGGTGACATCTCCGTTTTTTAACCATAGGCTATCGAAAAAAACCTTATGCACAGCGAATCCTTATGCACTGGCCTATCGCCACCAGATTGGTGAGGATTTGTGAGATAACAACTTCCAACTATATGCCAAATTTCATGAGAAGCAGCCAAGCAGTTAAGGAAAAAACACAAAGAAGTAATAAATGAGTACATTTAAGCCAAAATGTCGTCAAATTCAAGATGGCACCCACCCAATCTATGATCCAAATCCGGGTCTTTGTCACTTTCGCAAATTTTACATCTCTGCAAAGGAACAGTGATTTTTTGAGAATTTTTAAATATTTGTTTATGTTTGGAACTCTATAGCGCCACCACATGGCTCGATTGGGATAAAACTGTACAGTTCAAGTTCTGATGTTACTCTTAACAGACCTACCAAGTTTCATGACTATCTGTCAAATCGTTTTGGAATTATTAGCATTTTTGTGATAAGCTACGCCCAGTGAAAATTCATTGGCTTGTCATCCGGCCATCTTTTAAAATATCAAAATTATGAATACATCTTTTATGAGCCATGGTCTAAGGAGTGGGTCTACCAGGTTTCATCTCAATTGGTCATGTTTTGTAGGAGGAGTAGCATTTTAAGTGTTTTACAAAAAATGCTAATTAGCGAAAAATCCAATATGGCGGACTTTATGGGTCCTTGAGGCAAATTTGTTCAGAATGAGCAAAGGGACCTGCTCCCCAAATTTTGGGGATAAACGGGGCGTCGGCAGTGGGCGTGTCAATGTCAAAATTTTGTCACGTGCACTACAGCGCCAACAGGTGTTCAATCTATGTCATAAGAGGATCCAAGAGTTTCGCAATTCCAACAAGCCTGCTAAGTTTGGTGATTCTAGGCCAAACCAGCTCACGGGAATTTTAGGTGAAAGGGGAGAAGAAAAGAAAAAAGAATCCGAATAAAAACAATAGGGTACCAGCAGCTACGCTGCTCGGTCCCCCAAAACGTCTGCTTCCTGGCTTTTTTAGAAGCAAAGCCAACGATGATGTCATCGTATGCTAGCTGCTTGCCAATCTCCTGATTGATACTGATTATGGACCTTATTCACACGGCGGCCATCTTGAAATCTAAAGCGAGGCTGAGGTGGGAAAATTCCGGAAGTCCATGTAAAAAACAATGGCTTGGACAACAAACCTGGAGCTCTTGCTGAATTTCACTGCCAGTACTATTGATACCTGGGCCGACGAGGGGTCCCGTGTGCCAAGAGCCGTGTTGCTGAAGGGCTACAGTAATTGGATGGAGGGGTACATCCATGATATTGAAGGTAAAAATGAACGTTTACGGAGTGAACGATCCGTTTTAATTGTGGCGACCTAGCGAACAGCGTAGCCTATGTCATGAGCTGCTATACTAGACGTTTTCTAGTTTTAGTTCTGTTGTTAGGCAAACATACATTTAATAGTATGCTTGTAAGCCATATAAACGCGTTGTATTTCAGAATTGTATGAAATATGGTTGGTTTGTGTCTGTCAGCTTGTTTACTTGTCTTAGCTTGTTAGCTGGGTAACTTAACGAACGTTAGCTAATGTTGTGATAACATTTCTGAAGTTACTGTGAAAAATTCCCGACCTGTTTACATTTTTTGACAGATGTCCTGTTACCACTTTCCTCAGAAGCCAGCAATTATATCGAGAAATACCTTCTTTGAAAACAAAAAAATAAAGAAAAAGAAATGGCTATGCTGTTAAGTTACTGCATACCGGTTTTTTCCAAATCTGCATCATAGCACGGAACTTTCAAAACCTTAACAACATGGCACCCCCTTTAAAAAATAAAACAAAGAACTGCAGGATACACGTAGCCTATAATAATTTTGGGACTAAACGGGCCATTTTTTAGTTCATAAAACTAAAAAGTAAGCTAACTTAGATAGTCAGTGAGCACAAGTGCCTTACACGAGGCTAGCCTACCAGTTCACCTTCTTTAGTAATGTAAAATTAAATGACAAAATTATGCTGTCCTGATTCACTCTGCCCGTGCTCATTGCGAGCCACGACGTAGTATGTTCGGATACAGTGGCTTTTGATTGATTTGTTTAGCCTTTTTTTGTTTCCAAATATGGTATTTCTCGATATAATTGCTGACTTGTGCCGCCGTGGTAACAGATTGATGTAACATCTGTCCTAAAATGTAAACACGTTGGGGATTTTTCACGGTAAGTGAAATTCTTATGACAACGTTAGCTACATACCTCCTAGCAGACAAGTCAAAGTGAAGCGCAATATGGGCCAAAACGTTTCGCTCTGGCTATACCTGGCTTCCGAGATTGTTTTGTTCATCTGGCACGGGTCTTTTAATTATTCCAAGAGTTAGAACCAAAACTGTAGGGCATTAGCTTTCAGTTTCTACTCACCCTCTCTTTGGTATAACCTGCCAGTTGAAACATTGCACGGTTTCAAGAAAAAAAACTGAAAACATATCTTTTCAGTGCAGCTTTTGAATAAGACATTTTTTGATTGTTTTACTTTGATTTTATGGTACATACTTATGTTATTTTTATTTTATTTGTTGTATGTTTTCTGTTAAGTATTTGTGTAAAGAACACTGAGTTACTTTCTGTCTGGAATGTGCTCTATAAATACAATTTGATTTGATTTGATGTGTTGGTATTGCTTGTGTGCTAATGTTAGATCATCCAATGCAATGGTTTTACAGTGAGAAGGAGCGAGGCAGGCAGTGTTGTGAGGGCAAGATCATTTCGCTCAATGCGAAAAAATGAGACCCCTTACATGATTCAGGTAGCTGGTTAACAGAGATAAGTGCTCAAGTTCAGCCTGCCCAGTTCGCAGCATCTAGCATTTATGCTTGCTAAACCTTTCCCTGCTGGATGAGACCATACAACATAAACATTAGCATATAATTGATTTGGTATAGCTGGATACTGAACCACACAATTGATTCATCACCTAGATATACAGTGGGCTCCAGAATTATTGGCACCCCTGACTGGCAATGCACAAAAAATACTTAAGAAAAAATAAACAATATAATTATTGAGAAACTCAAAATGGCAAGATGTGAAATAGGTAGTCCCAGCAGGGCCAGGTGCCTCTTGAACTCCGAAGGATTATGGATTCTCAAGTAAAACATTGATCAGCTAGTCGAGCACCATTTGGTGAAATATCACAGTACAGTTCAATAGCCTCCATTTGTTGAAAATCCATAAACCCGCTATATGCAATATTTTGCTTATAATGCATCATGGAAGCTGATTACACATTGGAATAGGTCTATGGGTAATTCCATATACTGTTAAAGTGTTGACCCCATAGTCTACATTCCATATAATGAGATTAGAATGGGGTTTGGGAGGGGCAATTTATTTAGATTCTTCATGTCTAAATCATCAGTAGGATGGATTTTGTTGCATGTTGGACTTAGGGTGCTATATTTAATGATTATTATGTGAACTATATCAAGCTGAAATGTCCAATCTGGGTGCAATCAATCGGCTTTATTTCTCAAATTAATTTTATTATAATATCAGAAAATGACATTGATAGGCTACAGTATTTCCTAAAGATGCTCTGCCAAACTTAACCAAACAGGACTCGAGTGCTGTCGGTTACAGAGTGGAGCTCCTCCAGTATTCCCTGATTCCCTGTAGCCTACAGCTTCCTCTGCCTTATTGAATCACCCAGTAAGGAACCATGTCAACTAACATTACATTATGATCCATGACCATTAAATAGACTAACATTAGCTTGCTGACCATAATTGAACAGTTTTGCTTTGAGGATTTGATTACAGAAGCAATGTATTTTTTCTGGGCTAGTGCGTTAGCTGTTGTTAGCAACGGGTTTCTTGACATAAACCAAATTGGTTTTCAAATAGGTTTGCCATAGAGTAGGCTATAGTAGCTAACCTTGCATTCGTTAATGTAAGGAGGTTGGATATCAGGGTGATTAATGCGTCATTTCCATGTTTTTACCGACATCATTGCGTTCGAGTTGCACTGGGAAAGTTTTGGCTTTGCTAGCAAACATAGCTAAAACGGCTAACAAGTAGCCTACAACAATGACGTTTTAACTTTTAATTGTATATGTTTAATATTCTGTATCGGCATGTTGGTCGATACAAAAGCATTTCATACAGAAAAACGGGAGGTTGGGGTTGATTTTCCGACATGGAACCGGGGTGTGTAGCCTAGCTAAGTGTTACAGACTTCTAGCTAGGCTGGCTAATGTTTTCACAATACCAAACGTAGATAAATGAAGGGCCGTATTTCCCCAGTTTTTCTGGAGACTGAGCTAATGATGGTGGTATTTTCTCGGTATAACTGTTACACTAGTGGCTAACTTGCCAGTGAGTTACGTGGCCTCTCTAGTCTCTAAGAAACGCTGCAGACCACGAGTACTAAAATGTCCAGCCCCTTGGCCTCCGCTTCTGTAACGTCATTCAGTGGGCGTGGCAACCTGTTGTCTGAACTAGAAGTACCTTGGCCATTGTAGTTTATCATAAACCATGTACCTGGTACATGCACAGTAGTTTGGGGCTATATCTCTGCTCTCACAACAGGTAGAAAGTTGGCTGAGAGCTCATTCTAATCAGGAGGAGATATACCTTTCTACAAACCAAACATAATTTTTGGGGGAATTACCCTTTAATCCCTGTTCCAACCTTATCCCTCTCCTTCTCCAACCTGTTATTTCATTTCTCCCACCTTCTCTATCCCTTCGTGGTGGTGCTACCTAGCTGTCTAGCTAGCAAGGCTATTTGAGCCCTAGAGGCTAGCTAAGTTAAGAGTTATAACTTCGTTGTCGTTATTGCCTTTGTTTGCATTGCAAGCATGCCAAATATACCCTGTGTGTATGTGCCCTCCCTGGATGCACAAACAGAGAGGATTAGGTCAAAGGTAATGCTACGGTGTAATTTTTTTGGTTTCCTCAAAATGCTGAAATTTGTAAGAAATGGGTGGCATTTTTGGAAAGCTATGGCTACAATGGCAAGCTCAGCGCAAAGCGACCATTTCACAAAACCAGACAGTTTTCAGAATTATAACCAGAGACTCCTTTGCTGGCCAAATTCCTCAAACTTGTTGTGCTGTGCCCTCTCTACCCCGTTCCTATCCATGATCATCCTCTCCCTCCCCGACTATATCGGTGGCCATCGCCGGGCAGAGGAACCTGCTGCAACCGGTAAATTGCTTGCTTGGACTGCTAATTTACCGAAGCTGGTAGGCGTAACGTTAATGTTAGCTATCTTCTTGATAAATAATAGAGTAGCTTGGTGCTGTAATATATAAACTCCTCAAAAAAAGTTTGGAAGCGTTATTTCGGTCGATTATTCCTCCCCTTTAATAATACCACTTGGTATTGTATTTTATATCGCTGGAAAGCCTGATTAGTCACCTTTACAACTTGTAAGGATCATGCATTTGTGGAATGAGCAACACAGCTAACCGTGTGGGTAGCGGCCCAAAAAAATGTGCCAAAATCCCCTGCAATATTCTTCTGTTGGTATTCACTCTCGTTTTGAGTTGCTTGGTGGATTGGATGATTGCACTCTCCCACAGTAATAAGGAAAAAACAACACATATTGGCCATTTTTACACTTTATTCATTTTACACTGTCAGGGACCTCAGTAGCGTGTGGAAGATCCATACGCAGTCACAACAGCTTGGCACCTCCTCCTCATGCTGGTCACACACTGCTGTGGGATGGCATCCCATTCCTCAACCAGGATTTTGCCGCAAGTCAGCCAACATGGTTGCGTTGGTCACTCTGGCACGTACAGCACGCCCAAGCTGATCCCACAGGTGTTCAATTGGGTTGAGGTCTGGACTCACGGCAGGCCATTCCATCCTCTCCACTCCCAAATTCTGGAGGTACTCTGTGATGATCCTGGCTCTGTGGGGGCGAGCGTTGTCATCCTGGAGGATGGAGTTAGGTCCGAGATTCTGGAGATATGGGATCGCCACTGGCTCCAGAATCTCATTCCGATATCTCACTGCATTGAGATTGCCTTCAATGATGACAAGTTCTGTTTTGCCTGTAAGAGAGATACCGCCCCACACCATGACACTGCCCCCATTGAAAGGTGTCACGCGATCTGTGCAGCAATCTGCATAGGGTTCTCCACGCCGTCTCCATACTTTGATCCTGCCATCCAGCTTCCGCAGACAGAACCTTGATTCATCACTGAACATGACGTTGCCCCACATTCTTAGGTTCCACTGTCGGTGCTGTCGACACCAGCGCAAACGGGCCTGACGGTGAAGGGCAGTCATTGCAGGCTTCCTGGCAGCCTTATAAGCACGAAGACCGGCCATGTGCAGTCTGTTCCTCACCGTCTGATCAGAGATCTGTCTGTGGTACCGTTGTGCAAATCTTGCCTGTAAATCTCTGGAAGAAAGCCTACGGTTCCTCAGTGAAGCAAGGGTGAGGAACCGGTCTTCTTGGGGTGTTGTCTTTCTGGGACGGCCACTTTGTGGTCTGTCTTTGACTTCACCAGTCTCACGGAACTTGGTCCTAAGTTTGGAAATGGTACCAGGGCTGACACCAAATAATGCTGCCACTCAACAAAGTTGCAGGACCCATGCACACAAGTGCTGTCAATTAGGTGCCAATCAGGTGCCAGTCACACACCTGTGACTGGCATACACCTGCCAGCACTTGAAGCTCAAAACGAGAGTGAATACCAACAGAAGAATATTGCAGGGGATTTTGGCACATTTTTTTTGGGCCGCTACCCACACGGTTAGCTGTGTTGCTCATTCCACGAATGCATGATCCTTACAAGTTTGTACCTCGTTGTAAAGGTGACTAATCAGGCTTTCCAACGATATAAAATACAATACCAATTGGTATTATTAAAGGGGAGGAATAATCGACTGAAATAACGTTTCCAAACTTTTTTTGAGGAGTTTATTTGATGTAATGCTAGTTGGCATTGAAATGTAGCCCATTGCATTTTGCCAGATTTTATGGACAACCTGACCTGCTGAGCTAGCTTAGTTTTGGCTGGCGGGCACAGGTGGTTAGGTCGCTTGACGACAGGCTGATATTGACTGTCACTGCAGTGAAGTTTTTGATTGTGTAGATTGAATCTAAATTGACTCTTACCATTAAGACAAATGCACAGTAGAGGGTCATAATCTACTATGGGGAATTTAAATGTGGTGTATCTGCATTTGAATACAATTGTACTGAAATACTATGCTGTACCAAAAAAATAAAATAAAATAATAAACGAAATAAATGATTTTACTTGGTAAAATTAAAAATGACGTAGCGTAACTACATAAAAGCTACCTTTCCACAGCGGAAGGAAAAAAAAGTTTGTTATGTTATAGCTAACGGTCCAGAGGACAGGAACTTTTGCTTAGCCTGGGTTCCAGAAGTAAGGTTAGGCCTAAATTTCCCATTAATTTTCTCCGTAACGCAAGACACTTCAGAAAATCCCTAGCTAGCGTTAGATAAAGAGTTTTAAAACTTGAACCGAACCATTCAGCTACGAGATGAATCGTGACATTATAAAAATTTATTCAGGGCAAAAATATTGTGGGAAAACGGCAAACGTAGCTAACGTTACAAGACTGTTAACAATTTTTAAGAGGTTTGAACTACGTATCCCCATAAAGCATTGCGAATTATGTAACCGTAGCACAAAATGCTAAATGTACGTTAATGTTTCAGCTATTTCTCAAATTAATTTAAGCGAACGTTACGTTACCTATAAAGTTAATTAAATTTGCTGAGTTACAAATGTGTCTACCTAACGTTATCAGTCATGTTAACTCATTCAACACACTATGCAAGCACGATAACGTCGTGATTTAACATGAGGTAAAACCAAAATCCACTTTGTTCCCAGGCTATGGAGGGGCAGGTTGAGAAATCAAAAGCTGGCCTCTGATAGAGACAGAGCAAGTTTGAGAGAATGGAAAAATAATGGTGCCCCTTATCTTGACCACTGCTAAATGTTACTTTTTAACGTTAATTGAAAATAAAAATAAGTATAATAGCTTGTTTTTCTTATGGTACAGTTTAAAAACTTATGTTTTGACATGTTTATGCATATTAGAGATATTTCACTTATCTGCACTTAAATATTAACGTTGGAGTTATGAATTTAGCTTAAAATGTATAACTAATATATATCTGAGAGCACCTATGTAAAATATCTCTATCTCAAATATCTCTTGTAATAATTGCATTTTTAAACGTTCAACAGGACCCTGATTTGTTAATAAAAGACAATTGTCATCAGGTTTTTACACATACTTAAGGTAAGTTTAATAGCTGCCACTATTTAAAATGCAATGTTACTCTGTTGATTATATCTAGTCATGCTCATTAGTGTAATTTTAAAGCAACTAACCAATTGTACTATTTTAATTGGAGGTTGTCATGAGATGGAATAAACTGCCCTCTTCACCGTATCACAGGTGAGTTCATGTATTTAACCACTTTCTTGGCAGTGCAATCCATCCATCAACAGTTAATTTATATGTGCTTATTTCGAGAAATGTGATTGGCGTTTCACTTGTACCTCAAACCATCACTCTGCTGCCAGATATGCAGTAGATATGGATGGATCACTTAAGGGTTGTTTCTCCTGACAAATTTTCCTATTGAACTCTATGGAAAAATAAGTCAGGAGAAGAAACCCTTCAAGTTATCCATCCATATCTACTGTGTTTCTGGCAGCAGAGTGATGGTTTAAGGCTTGTTTCATACGTCAGACCCTTGATGCCATTTAGCCAACCATGTGTTCCACACTGTTCCAGTGTAATTTAAAGCTAAATCTAGTCCCACCCCCCCATTCAAATGCAGAGGTTATAGTATCGCTTCTAAGAGTACCTGGAAATAAGATATCAGGAGTCTTTTGATATCCTTTTATATAGAGTCATGATGGCATCACCTGTTTACCTGTGGAATACCTGTTTACCACAGAAGTTGTTTGAGAGAATGGCAAGAATGTGCAAGGCCGTTATCAAGGCAAAGGGTGGCTACTTTGAAGAATCTAAAATATATGACTTTTTTTTTATTTGTTTAACACTTTTTTTGGTCTTTGCATAATTTAATTTGTGTTCTCATATTTTGATGTCTTTACTATTCCAAAATGTGGAAAACAGTAAAAATAACGGAAAAAAACCTTCCATGAGTAGGTGTGTCCAAACTTTTGACTGGTACTGTATATGCAAAAGAAATTAGATCTTAGTGTCTGGTTACAGAAACCCAAAACTGATTAGTATTGCATTGTGCATGCGGATCATAATCTTGGGGCCCATGATTCCAACTGGAAACTGACAAGCTGTGCTGATTTTGCAGTTGTACTTGGATATGCACTTTCCAACCTAGATCTTCATTAAATTGACTGAAAATGGATATTGTTAAAAAACAGAAGAACACACACTTCCTTGACAGGTTTGGGGAAAGGCATCTTCAGATACTTCATGTTTCAGAACTGTTGACTGACTGAGGGAGATTACACAATTCTATGAAATTCTATGCCTATACTAAAATTGACTTGTAACATACTGCAAGCTCCACAAAAATTTGTGCACAAATTTTGATTGAATCCCAGCCATTGCAAAATGTATGAGATTTTAAGGATACATGTTTCATCCAAAAATAAACCTTCTGTTCTGTAGTAATGTAACCTTCCTCTCACACCCCCGCAATCCCCCCCCCCCCCCCCCCCCCCCCCCCCCCCCACACACACACACACCTCAATATGTACACATAAAAAATGTATGTACACATAAAGAGCGCATAGGCTACTGTATAAATTATATATGAATGAATCACTTGCCAGGAATGGGAGGCTTTTTTTTTTGTTCAATTTAAAGGGGCTATATATGGCGCTTAGGCATCACATCCTTCATTCAGAAAATGATTTTCCCGGCAAACCCAACCCGTAGGTTTAAGTTACGTTACAATTTGTTCATACATTGGCAATTAAAAGCGATTCATGCATGTAAAAATCTTACATATAGCCCCTTTAATAAGACCTTTTGTAAACTGTGTAAAAAAAAAAAATTACTGGAAGGAAGGTCACTATCCATTTGAATTATATTTTGGAATGTGGATTCTTGACTGATCTAAGATACAACCCATGGTGCTGTTGAGCAGCTCTCGCAAGGTGCTATAGTAATAGTGTAGTAATATAGATTGATGAAGAAACAGAGCCACAAATATGAATATGAGCAATATGCAAATATGTGGCCCTGAAGTCTAAACCACTTCTTTAGCAACATAAATTGTAATCAGGGTGATTAAATCACATTCATTTGATATGGCATGTGTGATAATATGCAGATATTGACATCAAATGTTATGGTCCATGCAGTGATTCCACCAGGCATTTATTAAAAGAGAGACCAGTAATAAGGCCCAATGGCCATCAAGGAGTTACAAAATATTAGGCCCAGGAAAGCAAATAACTGACCTAGCTAAATGATAATGTCATCTTCACCTAATAAAGAAGCTTGTCACCAAAAATTATCAGGTAAAGAACTCATCTTTTGTCCATGTAAATGTAAGATCAGAGGACATGCGGACATTGGGGGCCGTTCTGATAACACAGAAGTCAATGCGAACAATAACGATGTCTTTGATATTTTGAAGCCTATTTATGAAGCCAAATGAAATGTGTAACGCCATTTTCAATTTACATAATTTTGACTATAGGGATGCTCTGCCACTTGTGTAGGCAACAGCAGGCAGTAAAGAGAGACAGGTCAGAAAGGAATTTTATTGAGGGGCCTAGTCTGTATACGATACTCGCAGAGTGGAAGAATTTAACATAGGGAAATGGGAGTAACATTAAACAGGTTGGGTCTAGGTAAAATAAATACCCCCCTCCATTTGGGGTAGCAGCATCTCACCACCCCGCCTACAACGAGATAAGAGATACTGGGGGAAACATAGCCTTCTGACTAGCCTTTTTTTAATTTTGAAGTTTTGAGAAGGACCTCCAAAACAGTCATTCCTTCATTAAGGCTGCCATATGAAGCTATTTGCCCAAATTATAACAAGGAACTTCTGCCAAACCCAAAATTTTGTTTCCAATTCCAAAAAGGTTTCAAATTGGACTGAAATACTGACGGAAAATGCACTGCAATTTACAGTGCATATATAAAGCCCTTCATATTGTAACATGACAGTTTAACAAATCTTGGGATGGGTGGGATGGTGGTGGCAGATTGAAAGGATAAGAAAAGAAAAGAAAAAAAATAATTGAAAATGTGTTTAGAACAGTAACAGCGAAAATATATCAGAGCCGAGGGAAAGAAGCTATTTACTTGGGAGGTTTTTGTTTTTGAGAAAGTCATTAAGAGGTGGAAAACAGGGACACTCGGCAGGGGCCGATAATGGAACATGTCATCAGTACAACCTGCTTTAAAGAAGGTTACAGACATCAGTGATATGGGGAGAGCAATATGTGTTGGAAGAGATTACTGCAGCAAAAGGTAATGCCATTTTCTTGTGTTATTTTGAAGTTTAGTGCAATTGGTGTGCGCACTGGGCTACTTACACTGTGTATTGTGCAGAAATATTTCATATGTTTGGAATGATTCAAATATAAAGTTTCTGTGAAAATAAATGACTACAACTCAAGAGTTTGAGTGCAATTCTGATGTATGTATATCCATATGCTCTATTGTTATTATGCATCATGTCTGGCTTGTTAATTAGGCGGATGCGGTAGCATCCCCTCAGTTTGGTTTTGGTTGTAACTTTCATGCAAAGCTTTTTATTGAATCCCAGCCATTGCAAAATGCATGAGATGTTAAGTATACATCTTTCATCCAAAAATAAACCTTCTGGTCTGTAGTAATGTAACCTTCCTCCCAGCACCAAATTTCGGGCATCAATATCAACGCAGTTTTAGAAGCAATTACCAAGCAACTTGGTAGATCAACTCATCTCAGCAACATGTTGCCATTAAAAAGTATGGGAAATATTTGTTCAGCCATCTTTATATAGTGAAGTAGCTACAATTAAAAATTTAGTATAGAGATCTTGACGATCTTAGTGCTTGGTCTAAATGCATGGCGCATGTGCATTTAGGGCATGTCCAAGTCCACTTTTGCAAGTTAGATGGCGTATTATTTGAGCGCTAAGTATGGCGCAAGATGCAAATGGGCTGAACTTAGCCTCTTCATTAATTATAGGTGTGTCTTGGGCGTAACCAATCAAAATGTCATATCCCATTCCCTTTAAAAGCCTGCTTGATTGCGTTTATGATGTCAAAACAGACATGCTCGTGTGTGGGTAGTGCAAGCAAGGAATAGACTATATGGATCAATAGTATGATCAATACTATTCTGACTAACTGTTACATCCTTCGGTTTCGTCTTTCATACTTTTCGTACTTTGTGTCTGCTTAGCTTTGGGCTGCTGTGTTTGTCTGTGTCTCCCCTGCAGGTGGAGCTGCTGATGTCATGGTCCTGCGTGAAGATCCTGGGAGCTGCGATGCACGCTGTTGCCTGGCAACCATCTCCGGGAGCTACGTGGAGACGTCAACGTCGCAGTGTGTGAAAGATGCCGTAACTGAGGACGCCGAGGACCGTCGCGGAGCAGCGGGATTGTAAAGATGCAGGAGGATAAATACCCTCTCTCCGTCTGCATCACGAGAGTTTGAGTACCTGATGCTAGCAAACACCACGACCATCACGACGCTGCACTACTACTGAGTTTTGCGCTAACTTTGGTTAACAGACTGTCAGTAGTTTACCCGTGACTGGATCGATAGATCTCGCTAGACCAGGGAGGGAAGACCCTTCTGCCATCTGGACGTGGGTCTGATTTTGGACATTTGCTGCCTGGTGAGAGCATGCAGCCTGTGTAGCCAAACTGTAAATATTGTCGAACTGTTATATGTTTAGAGAATAGCTAAGTTAGTTCTTACCATAAGTGTCTGTGTTATTAAACATTTTGTCTTTTAAATCACTTTGCACTTCATTGGGTTTATCTTTGAGGTTACCTCCACTACTGTACACCTGGTTATTGCAACACAGGTGGATTTTGGGACGTAACAGATTCGGGGCTCGTCCGTGACAGTGAACATATTTGTGCAGATTTATTCTGACTTTGATGCTACGCTACCTTGGGGGCTACGCGGTGCCAGCTTTGTGATTTGTAGCACAGTTACTTTGTTGCTAAGTAGGTTACTACTAGCTTTTTGGTTTGTAACTGTGTTACTGTGTTGCTTAGCACGACATTGAGTTCCGCCTGTAGTAATAGCTTTGTGTGTCATTTTGTCACTTTGAGTTGCGCTACTTTTGGCATTTTGTAGCGCTTGTATTGCCACTTACCACATACTCGTAAATTGCCAGTAAGTGTAGTGATTTTGTTTTTTCGTTGCTGTGGGCAGCGGGATTAATAACATTGGTAGAACGCTATTCTCTTTATTTTTAAACTCGGCATTTCAGCGTTGTTGCGTAACTTGCGTTACCATGGAGTTCGATTTGGAACGGTTCGTTGATGACCCAACACTGGAGCAGCTGGACAGCTGTCGGAAAGCTGACCTTGTGTTAATAGCGGAATACTTTAAAATCGATGTGTCCCGCTCTGAGATGAAATGCCAGATTAAAACCAAGGTAACAGAGGGGTTGCTCAAAAGGCAGATTCTGTTTGAGGGTGCGGATCCAGGAGAATCAACCCTCATTAAGACAGAGAGCCCCGATACTACGGCTCAGACTAGGCAGTTTGAGCTGGAGATGAGACGTTTAGAGCTTAGAGAGAAGGAGTTGGAGGCGAAGGTGCGTCTAAGGGAGTTAGAGGTGGAAGCTATGCAGGCTAGTACCAGAGTGCAATCGCCCATTTTTTATGTCAGCAGATACACTAAAATGGGTCCCCCCTTTCGTGAGGCTGACGTGGACAAATACTTCTCAATGTTAGAACGGGTTGCCATCACGCTTAAGTGGCCCAGGGATGCCTGTCCGCTGTTGCTGCAGTGCATGCTGGTGGGTAAGGCCACTATAGAGCAGAGTCTCGATTACGACGTGGTGAAAGCTGCGGTCTTGAGGGCATACGAGTTGGTACCAGAAGCTTACCGTCAAAAGTTTAGGCGATATCAGAAGGCCGATAGCCAAACCTTTGTTGAATTCGCTCGGGAGAAGGAGACTTTATTTGATTGTTGGTGTGCTGCACAAGGGGTTGAGCAATTTGAGCAACACCGTGACTTAATTATCATGGAGGAGTTTAAGAATTGTGTACTGGAGCGCGTTGCCACCCATTTAAATGAACATAAGACAGCTCAGGTTGCGCAGGCTGCGGTGTTAGCTGACGAGTTTTCCCTCACGCATAGAGGCTTGTTTGCTGAGGGACTCCCGTCACGTCCTAATGAGGTCACTCCTCGGAGGGAATTCCCTATTGGTTTTGCCGGTCCATCAAAGACCGGTGCTCCGGCTTCTGGGAGGCGGCAGGATGACTTGGGAGCAAAAGGGAAGGTGTGTAATTACTGCAAGAAACTCGGTCACGTCGTGGCTGATTGTTGGGCCCTGAAGAGGAAGGATAAATCTCTAAAAGTGGTTTCTCTTGTAAAAATGTCCTTGCCTGAGCCAGGTCTTGGCGAAGCGTTACCCCTTGAAAAAGATCTTGCTCTCCAGGATTATGCACCATTCCTTATGGATGGGTTTTGTAGCGTTGACCGACGAGCCTGGCCAGAAAAGACAGGTTAGAATGTTAAGAGACACGGGCGCTGCGCAATCTTTTATTTTGGAGGATGTTTTACTGCTGTCTGAGAGATCCTCTGTAGGCACCAGTGTCCTTGTGCAGGGATTTGAGATGGGCTATACTAACGTGCCGCTTCATGGTATTCTGCTCGAGTCTGACCTTGTGACAGGTAGCGTTGTGGTGGGCGTGCGTCCCAGTCTACCCGTGGGAGGGGTATCTTTCATATTGGGGAATGACTTGGCTGGGGGCAGGATTTTGGCTAGCCCTGAGGTGACACCCGTCCCTCTTGTTAATGTCCCTGACGTTCTTGCGCAGAAAGTGCAAAGTTCTTTGTAAAGTTGGAACCGGAGGTGCATGCGCCCCCTACTGCTGCTGATGGGGATATGGTTGTGAAGGAGAGCGAATATTGTCAAACTGTTATATGTTTAGAGAATAGCTGAGTTAGTTCTTACCATAAGTGTCTGTGTTATTAAACATTTTGTCTTTTAAATCGCTTTGCGCTTCACTGGGTTTATCTTTGAGGTTGTGGTTTGTGTTTAAGTGGCTTAGTGTTACCTCCACTACTGTACACCTGGTTATTGCAACACAGGTGGATTTTGGGACGTAAGACTAACCAATACCATTATGATAAGTTTTGATATACACAAACACAATAATAATCTTTAACATTAGGGTTTAACACCGGCACGGGTTCCCGGTAATTCTTGACAGGGCTGTTATTTTAGAAAATATATGCGGTTTCATTTCTTTAAAAGCACCTGCAACAGCTGAGAATAAGCTACCAGAATATGGCTTCCGTCTCACCTTAGAAAATGCCAAATTAGCCTGCTTGTTTAATGAATTTTGTTTGATTATACAATGAAGCATTGTCAAACATCAATTCCATGAGGCTGTTCTCATGGAGTTCTTGAAGTACAAGCTTCATCCAAATTTCATTACGTGCATTCTGGGCTATTGATTAATAACATAAATACTGTTATTTTGCCTTAATGATGACACTAAATACACTAAAGCTGTCTGGTTGGGAACCCATAGGTTCATGCATATTTTCCCTTGTTTTATAATGTCCTACATTACAATCATTTGGCAGACGCCTTTTATCCAAAGCGACGTACAATAAGTGCATATTGAAGGTCATTGACGCGACTACAAAGCAAATCCGACAAAGCACAGCTTTCTCACAGCATAGGAGCTATCCCTAGTAATAAACATGAGAAGTACACACAGTCAGCTATACATTCTGAACTATAGAATAACCAAAAACACAAGTTAAATAGAAAACAGGAAGCGAATACTATAGAATGGCCCTATATAGGTAGTTTAGTCGAGGTGGAGTCTGAAAAAGTGCGTTTTCAGACCACGATGAAAAACACAGTATTTCAGCTGAGCGCAGCAGAGTGGGGAGTTAACCTCTTCCTACCAAGGGCAAAATATACCAATTTTCGCCCGTTTTCACTAGTGACCAACAAAGCTGTTTATCTCAAAAACTGTAAAGGCTACAAATATGGTTCATAGCTTTTATTAAAACAGAGAACTGCACTATTATGACTAAGTAGTCATAATTCATATACATACCCTTCTTGCTACTTAACTACAACAATTTATGTACAGAAATTGTGAAAAAACAAAAAACGGGTACCTAAATTCAAATTTCAGATTTTTTACCTGATGAGCTACAATAGCTATGGAGGAAATAACTCCTCTTTGTGATTCCTCAATATGCTGCCTATCTGCTAAAGATATGGTGTCAATATCTCAAATCATTCAAAATCTACAGAGCTTTTTTTCAGGTGAACCATTTCGGTTACCAAAGTTGGCACAAATTGTGCCAAATTGTGCCAAATTGTGCAAAATGGCCCAGGTTCCAGAAAAGTCTCAATATCATTTATTTTTTAAGTTTTACAATAAAATCTGATAATTGGCAATAAAAGTTAATTTAGAAGTGTTTTTGGTCATTGTTACAATATAGTAATGTTAGCTATATTCATTTAATTCAGAGGGATTCGTTTTTTACATAACAGTGAATTCACACTGGTATACCGGCAAAATAATCTGTTACCTTATATCACTCTGCGTCACTGAGACCGCAAAACCATATTTCTGCTGCACATAGAAACTCCTGAATAACCTAGACATAACTAACCAAAAACTGTATGAAAGAAACTGTAAAGTAAAAATATAAACAGCGCATTTACCTTATGAATTGTGCTTTGCTAAACAGAATGTAGCGAGCTACGCTACAAGGTAAAAACACTGCGCCATCTCGGTTTGATAATTCCTCTTACACAGGGCTGCACTTACTTGTCTCAGACACAAATAGATAGCTAGCTGCTATGTGTAATTTTGCTGGCTAACGTGCCATTGTTACAATATAGTATGTTAGCTATATTCATTTAATTCAGAGGGATTCGTTTTTTACATAACAGTGAATTCGCACTGGTATACCGGCAAAATAATCTGTTACCTTATATCACTCTGCGTCACTGAGACCGCAAAACCATATTTCTGCTGCACGGAGAAACTCCTGAATAACCTAGACATAACTAACCAAAAACTGTATGAAATAAACTGTAAAGTAAAAATATAAACAGCGCATTTACCTTATGAATTGTGCTTTGCTAAACAGAATGTAGCGAGCTACGCTACAAGGTAAAAACACTGCCCCATCTCGGTTTGATAATTCCTTACACAGGGCTGCACTTACTTGTCTCAGACACAAATAGATAGCTAGCTGCTGTGTGTAATTTTGCTGGCTAGCTTGCCATTGTTACAATATAGTATGTTAGCTATATTCATTTAATTCAGAGGGATTCGTTTTTTACATAACAGTGAATTCGCACTGGTATACCGGCAAAATAAGCTGTTACCTTATATCACTCTGCGTCACTGAGACCGCAAAACCATATTTCTGCTGCACGGAGAAACTCCTGAATAACCTAGACATAACTAACCAAAAACTGTATGAAAGAGACTGTAAAGTAAAAATATAAACAGCGCAGTTACCTTATGAATTGTGCTTTGCTAAACGGAATGTAGCGAGCTACGCTACAAGGTAAAAACACTGCGCCATTTTGGTTCGATAATTACGCACGGGTGACACTTCCTTATACGCAGAGCTGTTATCTCCTTGTTTAACGACGGCAATGTGTTGAAGGAGGGCTCTTTTGAAAGATAAGAGTCTTGGCTATTGGCTGGAATATTTGACAGACAGTTTTAAAACCCAATGGAAAGCAAATAATACTCGGAGTGGAGGCAGGTCGAAGACAGTTTTCCCACTTCAGATAGGCCTATTGTGCTATCAGTCAAAGAAATACACCCAATTGACGATGGTTTTGCATAATTCTCTGCAAACATGTTCAAAACCACTCTGGCTAACATATACTAAGCCAGGGGATTGGTACTCCAGAAACTGGCTGAGTTTCACAACGCCAAAGTGAACACAGCCGAACGAGTCGTAATCAAGTGCAAAAAAGCACAAGTCGGTTTAAAATTGGAAAAAAATCATGTACAGCGTTATGAAAGTTTTAAAGTATTTTTTCTTGAAGCCTAAAGGTATAATGATTTTTTAAACCAAAGTTTTGTTAAATACAATTAAGCAGAACAGTTTACCAGCACATTGTTTATGGTGTGGCATCAAGCTGCAATACATGTTTGAGAATTAGGTCAGAGTTTCCAACGTTATTTACAAAGTTTTATCTCAACGTTTTGGGCTTAAAAACCACTTTCCCAGAAGGAATGGATATATCATAAGGATATTTAATCAAAATATTGAGGTGAGCAGTTTATTATATATTATTAAATTAATGAAATGTATAATTTAATAATTTCCGTCACGCCCGCGTTACCGCTAGGGGGCGTTTGGCATTAAGAGGTTAATTCCACCACTGGGGAGCTAGGGTGGAAAAGCTCCGCAGTCGGGATGAGCGGGAGCCTTTAACATGGAGGGAGGGAAGTGCAAGTCGCCCTGCAGCAGCAGAGCGAAGTGGTCGAGCAGGAGCGTAGTGCTGGATTAAGTCCTGTAGGTAGCAGGGGCCTGACCTTTTGGCTGCAATGTAGGCCAGGGTCAGAACTTTGAACCTGATCCTGGCCGCATTCTGGACCAGTTGTAGGTGGAGGGACTTCATCTTGGCGTAGGCAGTGATGAAGTCGGTTTTCTGGACAGCTGACCGGCAGTTCCATAGTCCACCCACCACTGAAAGTTCCTTATAAGAGGACAGGGTTGGGGAGACCAGGTTAGCCGGGCAGCGCCTGCGGTGGTTGGACCTCCTGGGGCAAGGCATAGAGCACAAGAGGAATGGGGGTTAGACACATGGTAGGTGGTGAAAAGAGGTTAGATAGGGTCCTAGCAAAGATCAGAACAAACAAGTCAAGTAAATTGATGCCGAGGCTGCCGTGTTACGTGTTACGGCAGCCTCTGTTTTAGCTTTATGCAGTTACTTAATTGCACTCAGCTGCTTGCAGGGCTAATACACACAGGTGAAACAGGTTCCAACAAGCAAGCTACAGACTAACTGCAAACAATTCAAAATAAGCTAAGCTACCGAGTGACTCCAATCTGTTCTATTAACTAACAACAGCTGAAAGCAATGAAAAAAGATACGCTTATCTGAATCCGAGCGTAGCCTAGATCAGGGGTTCCCAAACCGGTCCTGGGGGACCCCTGTGTATGCTGGTTTTCGTTGCAACCACAGTTGTTAATTTTTCTTAATTAGGTGCTTGTCATGTTTGGAGGAATTATTCACCCTCTTAAGCCACATTATATCAGAAATAGCTATGGATGCCATGTAGAATAAACACCCCATGTTCACATTGTGCTTATTGTGCTATATTATTTAAAAAAGATAAGAAAATTATTTAACAGATCCATTTAAAGACTGATTTGAATCAATAGGCTCCTAATTGGTGAAAGTGTGGACACATGGCCACTAAAATTAACCATTTGGTAGATAATGAAGAATTCAAACACAAAGCAAATGATAATGAGCCAAACCTGCATTGTCTTAATAAGCTTAAAGAAAAAATTGAGTTAAAGACATGTGTTCAACAACCTAATTAGGAGCCTATTGATTCACTTCACTCTTTCATTTGAGTGAAAATACATTATTTTGTAACCTCTTTTTATGTAATTGTTGCAATATAGCACAATAAGCACAATGTGAACATGGGGAGTTTGTTCTACATGGCATGCATAGCTATTTCTGACATAATGTGTCTTAAGAGGGCGAATAATTCCTCCAAACATGAAAAGCACCTAATTAAGAAAAATTAACAGCTTGTTAAAATTCTGGGATTGCAACTGTGGTTGCAACGAAAACCAGCATACACAGGGGTCCCCCAGGACCAGGTTTGGGAACCCCTGGCCTAGATGATCCTAGACGCAACAAGATGCACTCGTCCTACTTATGGAAATGTGACCAACGTGTTTTACTAGTAGCTTAATGCTTTAAAAACAAGCCCACTTTCCCAGGAAGACCGTGAAAAGTGTGATTTACAGCAGGTGAAATGGACCTACTCGTGAATTAATTTAAAGCGCACATGCAGAGTATGGAATTAAAATTATTGTAAATGAATTGTGTAATGTGCTGCCTTAATTGTGTAATGTGCTGAGGGGGCATGGGAGTTTGCTAATCCGGTCTACATGTGTTTTGTGGATTTGGAGAAGGCCAACGTGTTCCCCGAGGTATCTTGTGGGAGGTGCTGCAGGAGTATAGTGTACCGGGGTCGCTACTGCGAGCCATTCGGTTCCTGTACATTCGGAGCGAGAGCTGTGTTCGCATTCTTGGCATTAAGTCATGCAAGCTCATTCAGTAAGGGTGTCGGACTCTGACAAGGATGCGCCTTGTCTCCACTCCTGTTTGTGGTTTTCATGGACAGGATATCAAGGCATAGCCGAGGTCTGGAGTGTGTCCGGTTTGGGGACCTAAGGGTGGCATCTCTGCTACTTCCTTTTGGCCTCATCGCACTGTGACCTCCGATGCGCACTAGAACGGTTTGCAGTCGAGTGTCACATGGTTGTGATGAGGATCAGCACCTCTAAGTCTGTGGCTATGGTCCTCTACAGGTGAGGGGGGAACTGCTCTAGGTGGAGGAGTTCAAGTATCTCGGGGTCTTATTCACGAGTGGGGATAAAAGGGAACAGGAGATTGACCGCCGTTTAGGTGCTGCGGCGGCAGTATTGTGGGCGAGCTCTCGATTTACCGTTCAATCTTTGTTCCTACTCTCACCTATGGTCACAAGCTTTGGGTAGCGACCGAAAGAGTGAGATCGCGAATACAAGCGGCCAAAATGGGGTTTCTCCGTAGGGTGGCAGGGCTTACTCTCCTGGATAGGGTGAGGAGCTCAGTCATCCAGGAGGATCTCAGAGTACAGCTGCTGCTCCTCCGCTTTGAGAGGAGTCAGTTGAGGTGGTTCGGACATCTGATAAGGATGTCCCCTGTGCGTTTCCCGATGGAGGTGTACCAGGCACGTCCAGCTGGGAGGAGACCCCGGGGTAGACCCAGGACTCGCTGGAAGGATTATGTTTCCCAGCTGACCTGGGATTGCCTGAGACTCCCCCCGGAGTTGGAGGAAGTTGCTGGAGTGAGGGATGTCTGGGCCACTCTGCTTGCCCTCTTGCCACCGCGACCGCGACCCCATCAAGCGGTTAGAAAATGTATGGATGTGCTGCAAATTTGTTTTCGTTTCTAATTAGACTCTTAGTTGTCTTTAAAATCTTTTTGTTCAGTTATGGAATAGGTGAAATCAGTAGGGTTTTAATAAGCTGAGAGTAGGCTTATGGAAACCTGGTCACTAATTAAAAAAATATGAAGGACGAAGAATAAGGTTAAAATTCAGTTAAAATGGTGAAATTTTAATTAATCTCTGTTTTTTAACCATAGGCTATCGAAAAAACCTTATGCACAATGAATCACAGAGACTGTAGCCTAGGTTATTTGAAAAACAATAAATGCAATATTCACTGGACAAGGTTTCAAACTTTTTTCAATCAAAACCATTCTATTTACTTGCATGCTGTAGGCCTAGATGAAGAGAGCTGTATTGTAATGACATCTGAAGTGCATTTTCATTGTAATGAAGGTTTAGACATAGGCTATAGATCTATAGTGCACATTCGTACATTGAGGGCAGTACGTGATGTGGATTATTACACACATGGAAACTATGCATCACCTGCTGCTTGAGTGCATAAATAGGTTTTTCATTGTGACTTATACCATTGTACATTCTACTCTTAATTTGCAGATTAGAATCATCCATACAAGGAGTAGCCTATACTGGACATGTGGCCTAGACTTATACCACCACCCATAAAAATCACTTATGTGCATCTAAATAGTATGAAATATATCAAACCATACACTGTTGGCATACAGAGTAGTAGCCTGTAAGATTTCACTCATAGCATAACAGGCCTAGTAGGCCTAGTTGTCCTGATATGTCATAGTGTTCAAAGGGTAGAAATAAAAACAATAGGTAAAGGTATACATTGAATAGCCCAATGCAATCACAGCATGCAATTATACATCTGCCTGTATAGATTTAGTATATCTTTAAAAAGGATTTGATATGTAAACAGACCAAAAGATTTAAATATGACAGCTGACTCAGATGGGTCCACATTGAGGACTGGGCATTACAAGTTTGAGTCAGAGGAAAATGGGGAATAAGAACGTATTCACAGAAATAGAAAGCAAAGTGCTTGCTGTGGGCAGTCCACCTTGTTTTGCTGGGAGGCAACATGCCACTTTATGTACAGTTTTGTGTGGCATCAAAATTAATTCTCTTAAATTGTTAAATACTCTGAATGGCCTCTGCCAGATTTCAGTTATTTATTGGCTGAGGGGGGTCTTCCTGTATGGGTAGCTTTAAATATTAATTGCAGCTTATAATACTTTAAAGAGCACCAGAGGTTAGTCTCTGTCTTTTTCCTGCAGTGTTTCCCCTTTTTATTGACTAAAATGCTAACCTCCCAGAACACTGTGTCACAACAAACTACTGCAGCAGAAATATGTACGGCGTCATAGTAGCACTAAATGTTCATTGGATTTCATGTTGTGGCCTGTGGTGGGTGTTGTAAGGAAGGTTATTTAATGTGTTCTGGCATATACAGAGCAGCATACCATGAAAGACTGACTAATCCTGCGACACAACATGTTGCGCCTGTGATGTCCTCTCAATTATGCTCATGTGTCCTGACAGAAATGTCTTTGACCGGTCAGGGTCATGTTGAGGGAAGACGTAACAGGGAGGCCTTTAAACCAGTGGAGTCTGAGGTTTGTGGTGGACATGAGCCATGATTTCTATATTTAATCAGGATGCTAAACTGAGGGGAAATATGATCAACAGCTAGACTGAGCGGGTGAAACGAGGAGAAGACATGGTGCAATGGTAAAAAGAAAAGTGCAGTTTACATAGTGCAGACCAGGCGGAAGAATTATTGGGAAGGACAGGCCTCACATTTTTTAGGGCGGACACATATGGATCAATATTTGTAAGCTCATCTGGACGGGATAGTGTTTTCACAAACCACAGCCGGTAGTACACCCCAGCGAAAACATATAGAATTACCATATAGGCTACTTTCCTCCAATCAAAATCAATGAACTAAGGCTGGGTGTTTGTCATGGAAGTCGCAGGTGTCAGGATTCAGCTAATTTTACCATTTTTTTGCAGTTCTGTGACCTTCCCCATTTTTGCCATTTCTGCGATTTCCCCTGTTTTTTTGTGCTTTCTGTGATTTTGCAGCAATTTTTGATGGTAACTGTCTAACTTAACGTAGCCTATCATGTTATTTATATAGGCTAGGCTTCTGCATTTTTACCCATATTGCCAAATGCTGGGCAAAACAAAGTGTGACAATGTATACAGATTCTGGAATGCGCTGGGATCAAGAAAGATTCCCATCTTTCTGAGTTGTTGCAATCAGATGTTTCACAGGCTCCTGTCAACAGTGTTGATGCCCAGCGCTCCTTTCCCTGTTAAGGTAACGTTGTCAGTGACAACAGGCGCTCCATCAAAGACTCAAACAATGTACCAAGACACACGGTAACCCTGTTTTATCATTTTAGTAATGCAATTTAAGCATGCAACGTTCCGATAAGTTAAAGGCAAAAAAGCATGCTCATTCTTTCCGTGATGGACCGAATTCAGCCATTAAGTGCATCAGCCAATAATGCATTTTACTCGTAGGCTATTTGTACATTCCAGCTGGAAACTTCAGTTGACTTTTTTTGAAACTTCAAGCACTTGTCATCCAGGGTGGGTCCGGCCCCCAAATGCCTACCCATAGCGCCGGGACTGACATAGTGTAATCAAGATCAATATTGGATACATTTCATTTTAACACACATTATTACATAAGTTGAGTTAATTTACTGATGGGTACACAGCAATTGCCCCATCTGGGACTTGAACCTGTAAACTGCAAACCAATTCCCTAACTGGGCATTTCCATGAGATATTTTCATTATTCTGCATGTGAATTGTTTCATGACTATTGCTCTTGGTCAGGATTATCATTCTTGTTCTTGTTTTTTTCTGAACATCAATTAAATGCTATCTCCTTGTACATTTTTGGATCTACATACACAGTTCAATGTCCAACTTTGTTTAAAAACAGTCTGTGGCAGTCTGGAAATTGGAGCAGTCTGGGTCCAAGCCTACTGGTTAAGTTGCACCAGGGTCGTGTTAGCTAATCAGCTCAAAGTTTAAAAGTGTGCTTCTTTTCACAGTAGACAGCTGAGACTGGAATCCATACACAAAGCAAGAGAGATTGAAATGAAGAGATCCAACCACTGAAAAGTTGCTGTGGTGTTTTGGTTTATTTTGTCTGTTATTTTAGTGACATTTTTTTCCTGGATCCTGTGAGGGTGACCGGAGAAGGCTTTTGTTTATTTATTTAATTTTGTTTAAAGCACACGTTCTCTCTTGCTGACAATGAAAATGCTGGTGAAAGCAAAAATGACTACATCTCCCTATGTCCAGCTATTCTGTCCCTCCCAGTAGTTGCCCAAATGCAGTCACAACAAAGCTCTCCACAGCCTGTAGGAACACCAGCAGCAGACACTGGCAGCTGTGACAGCATTGCAGGCTGTGGATTGAGCCAGTTTTACAGAGCTGCAAAAGTCCCAAGGATCACGTACCACTCCCAACCCCCTCCAAGATGCTGAAGGTAGCTCAGACCCTTGATAACTTACAGCCATTTCGCCAGTCATGTGTTTCATACTGTACCAGTGTAATTTACAGCTAAATCCAGTCTCACCCCCCAATTCCCATAAAGATCCATTGAAATGCAGAGGTTATAGTATTGCTTGTAACAGTACCTGAAAATAAGATATTGAGAGTCTTTTGTTGATGGATCACAGACTTCAGGAAGTAACAGCATGCAAAGGATATATGTGACCAAATATGATATATGATACTTTAAAAATACATTAAAGCAAAGGGTATGAATACTTATGCACGTGAGAGATTTCAGTTTTAGATTTTTAATACATTTGCAAAAATTTCTAAAGATGTTTTCACTTTGTCATTATGGGTTATTGAGTGTAGATTGATGGGCAAAAATGGCAATTTTATCCATTTAAAATTAAACCTACAACCCAATAAAGTGTGTAAAAAGTGAAGGGGGTTGAATAATTTTGAGTGCAAATTGAGCGTAGCGTTAGTTCAGGGAGGTCACAAGAGTGAAACCTGGCTATGGGTGAATCAGCTGACAGTTCGACTGAGTAGTGACGATTCACTTATCACAGTCCATTCCCATACCAAGGCGGTCTATTTAACCGCCTCGCCCTACCACGGTTCCTCTGCCTGCACGCCCGCTGCACATTGCCAGTAAAAAAAATCCTGCATGTTCTACTACACGCCGCGGGGAAAAAGGAATTGGAATCCTGCAATTTCTGCGTAAAAGCTAAGTGATGTCAAGCTCTGTGTTCTTAAGCTTTATGGTCCGCTAGCCAAAAGAAAGGGGCAATATAACATTCGGTTATTTTAAACGTGCTTCCCTTGCATGCATGGCTGCATGCTGCACACTGCCAGTGAAAACGAATTGGATTCCTGAAATTGTTGCATAAAGCTTGTCATGGTTTCTGGCAGCCTGCTGATGTTTCTGCGGTCGTTTTTTAGTTTTACGACATCGGGGCAATCTATCAGATTTTTCCGCCTCTGTTTTGGTGTTTGAATCTCGCCCAGCAATTATTCCTTTCACCTGTTTTGGATTTCCTGCCGGTTATAAATAGCCCAGGACTTCCGCATTTCCGACGCTTCGATATTGTCTTTGCTATTGGACTATCGGAGTCGGTAAGGTAAAGGATAGCGGTCTCTACGTTTCTGGTTGTTACTCTTCAGAAACGTAGGTAGTCCGGTTAAGAGTTAGGGTAAAGACTAGTTAGTCCTATTGTTTCCTTTTCTCTCGTTATCCTTTTATATTTCCTCTACCTGTTACCTTATGTTCAGCTCCTTCACACCTAGAGCTGTAGGTATCAGGTTCTTTTTCTATTAAGTTTCTTTTGCCCTTGTTACACAGGCTTTCTTTTGTTTTTCTCTGACCTCCATTTATACGCCTCTTGTGTGAGTGCGTGAGGTTCCTTTGTTGTTTTATTACTTGCTATCGCCGAGTTGGCACTCTTTTGGGGTTGTTTTGTGTTGGCTTACGCCGGGAGGTTTTGATTCCCATTATTTTGTTTAATTTCTCCCTGTACTGCGGAGCTGTCCGCTTACTGGCGTATTTCTCACGAAATACGCTTTCAGATCCCTTGGTTGTGGCGCTTGGTTCTCCAAACCTTACACTCCCCCTTACAAAGCTAAGTAATTGAAAGTTACGGTTAAGCTTATGGTCCGCTATGGAAAGGGGCGATGTATT
Organism: Synaphobranchus kaupii; assembly: GCA_029718625.1. Taxonomy (NCBI): domain Eukaryota; kingdom Metazoa; phylum Chordata; class Actinopteri; order Anguilliformes; family Synaphobranchidae; genus Synaphobranchus; species Synaphobranchus kaupii. The sequence continues at coordinate 28,724,406 of CM056381.1, forward strand.
CAAATAACACTTATATTTAAATGTGCTTCTGCCAGACTAAACTACCTGCATGGATCTTGTATATTCCACTACCCCTTTCAACTCATACGCTCTTCCCGCAACAAGTAGGCTAGCTAATAGCCGTCACTCGCCCCGGACAGGAAATGGCGATATATTCAAGTTGCGTAGGCTATGGCTATTTAAAGCGTGTGTCCTGTTGTGTAACCCAGACCTCATTGCTTGTTTTATTCAAAATCTTCCAACCGGTGATTGCTAGCTAACAATAAAGGGATAGTTCGGAATTTTGGACATAATGTCTCAATTACAACTTACCCATGATGTAGTTGATTGATGGAAACCATTTTTAGTTAATTCCATGCTGTTCCTTCTTTTGGCCATACACACGTTGCTAATGCTAGCGCAACTCTAAGGTAACCGGTAGCATCCACTACCAAACGCACTTAAACACTCCACAGTGCACCCAAAGCAAATAAAATACGACGACAGTCTATCAGGGTTATTTTGAGTGTTTATACCATCGTTTTTGAAGTCAAACTATCGTTGAATCTTTTACTTTGTGCTGAATTTTATATTCTCTGTGGAAGTACGGCGGCAGAGCGAACGTGGCCATTGCAACTAGTTGCTCTTCTTTGTTGTTGTAGTCGACCAGTGCCGGCAATACATTTGTAGGTAACGTAAAGTATCGCTCCCCAGATAGACTGTCGTCGTATTTTATTTGCTTTGGGTGCACTGTGTTTGGTAGTGGATGCTACCGGTTACCTTAGAGTTGCGCTAGCATTAGCAATGTGTGTATGTCCAAAAGAAGGGACAGCATGGAATTAGCTGAAAATGGTTTCCATCAATCAACTACATCATGGGTAAGTTGTAATTGAGACATTATATCCAAAATTCTGAACTATCCCTTTAACAGACTATCTTGGTTTTAGAGGCTTAAAAAATGCACGGTTTATATGATCTCTGGGCTAACCTAAACGGTAGGCCTATACACTCTGCCCCGGAACATTGGTTAGTCATGTTTGCATACTCGCTGACTTGCTCTGGAAGTGGGCGACCAAAGGGATATTGATGCATTGTGGATGTGGTTAGACTAGGCTATTCGTTGAGCTGGCTTCTGATAAGAGAAGTTTGTGGCCATTCACTGATGTTGATACGTAAGTTGCAACTAATATTTGTGACACAATGATTAGCCTACATAGTTCACGTTTTAACGCACTGCTGCTCCAATTAATAGGGGTAGCTGCTACATTATGGGAAGGATGTGCTTTGTCTTATCTGTTCTGAAGTGACTTTGATGACGTGTCTATATGCACTTATTGTATGTCACTTCGGATAAAAGCATCTGCTAAATGACTGTAATGTAATTATTATCATAAACGGTTTCAGTGTGAGTAATGGGAAAATTATGTGAAGACTAGGCCCTTTATATTCCATATCTTATACGTTATTGCGCTGGTCAGATCTGTATCCTGCATGGTGTTTTTTTTTTTTTTTGTGCATTTATCGCAACATAATTGTGCTTGTAGGCCTATTGCATCTGCGTAGCCTACTCGGCTAGCTAGCTACTAGTTATCAGATTGAATTTACGTGTTGCAGCCTATTCGTACATTGTTACGGATAATTTGTATCATTACCAGGGATTTTGTAGGCTATATATTAGCCTAGCCTACTACTGATTACAGATAACCGTATTTCACATTGTAACGTTTACGTGGATACTACTACCATTAACGGGTATTTGTGGTACTGCTTCGTGCATACTAAGTTGGGTTAAGTTATAGTAGGCTTATCATTTGTATTCGTTTGGCACCTTGCGCATTCACTGTTAGCAGATTTACTTTATCTAAGGTTGCACGGTACCTACTGGGAAAATAACGTGATAAGTCTAACACAATTTTAAAATGAAACTAGGCTATACCAGCAAATTTAGATACATTATATTAGGGACCCTCGACAGGGGCAAGTAAAGGATCTGAGCCTCTAGGATTGGTGACTTTGCGGTGGTTAGGCGTGACCCGTCGTCCAAGGGGCAACCTCAGCACCGGATGTCGCCCTCTGCTGATATCTATAATTTGTGCTCAAAGCCAGTTTTCCCAATAGGAGAAACTCCACTCATATTGCCGTTAACTTACATTTTTTAAACATTATTTTCCGTGGTCGAGAAATTCTGCAGCTATGAAGCTGGTAGTTGCCGCAGCAATTTGGCTGCAGTGCTGTGAAGCCACAACCAGTTAAGAATGCCTCTTGTTTGTTTTATTTTTCCCATCTGTTTAGCGCAACAATCTCTGGGAACGAATAACGCATCAATCTGTATCGAGTGGAACGTGGGGCTTGGGTTCCAGAAGCGCAAAAAAAAACACATCTCGGATCCAAGATCTCTTGCCCTCCTTCACATCAGTGGCACTGGAGCATTACTAAACTTCACTGCTTTTCTGCTGGGTCTTACAGAAGTTGCTTTGAGAATAAGGACAAGACTCCTCGATCTGTGAAATAGGTGGCGAATCTGCACAATGTGCTCAATCGTTTCAATGAATGATGCCGGTACACCTGGGTTCTGGGCTTTGCTGCTTAAACTCTGGAATGACATGTTCTCGTCACAATTTATTCAACTTCCAAATCTTCGGAAGTCCATACCCGGGTTATCAACAGCATGTCTGCGGACCCCTGGGGATCCTTGAGGGTACTGTACCCTGGATGCATTTGAGCTGGGCGGGGGTCCCTGGGTCAGAAAAGATTGAAAAGATACTAATGCAGCGCTCTCCATTGGTTTTGGGGGTTTGCACATTCACAAGGTGAATGGCCCGATAAATTTAATCCTTACCATCAGAAGTTATATAATGGTGCTTTTGGATGGATTTCACCTATCTTCGTGTGTCGTGGGGCAATCATTGGTGAAGGAAGTTCAATCTCTGTGCTAATGATACTGCAGTCAATATAATTTACTATAGATAACTGGCATCCACTAAGGCAAGGGAGGTTCAAACCCTATGTAGACTTGCTGCTAGAGGCTCCTACCACTTGCATTGTATCCTAAATTCAGGAAATACAATGCATGCACCAAAAAAATAAAAAATAAATAAAAAAAAGCTTCATCCGTAGCTCAAAGGTCACACATAGTTTTTCATCACTACACCTAGAATTCCCCTGGTTAGTTTAATCTTACTTCTGGCTCCCAGGGGAAGTCCAACATGCATTGGTACACATAGCCACCGATCCTTGCAATGTTAGAAGGACCTTCAGCTGATGGACAGAATGGCTTCCTCCGGAAGCGAAAGTTGTTACACATCGTCATTGATACACATATACTACAAAAATACTACTTCAGTAGTTAGAATGGCCCCAGGCATATGGGTGCTATGAAGCCAATATTTCGCACAGCATTCCTCCTTGACCTCTAGGGAGAAGACTAACATGCGTTGGTACAATATTAAATTGCCATTGACCTGAATGGATGAATGGCTTCTTCCTATAGGCATGTCTGGTTTCATCCGTAGCTGAAAAGTCACACATAGTTATTCATCACTACACATAGAATTCCCCTGGTTATTTTAATCTTACTTCTGGCTCCCATGGGAAGTCCAACATGCATTGGTACACATAGCCACTGATCCATGTAATGTTAGAATGGCCTTGAGCTGATGGAAAAAATGGCTGATCCGGTAGCTGAAAGGTCACACATTGTTCTGCATCACTACACATAGAATTTCCCTGGTTAGTTTAATCTTCTGGCCTCCCAGGGGAAGTCCAACATGCGTTGGTACACATAGCCATCGATCCCCGTAATGTTAGAATGGCTTTGAGCTGATGGACAGGATGGCTTCATCGGTAGCTGAAAGGTCACACATTGTTCTTCATCACTACACATAGAATTCCCCAGATTAGTTGAATCTTACTTCTGGCTCCCGGGGGAAGTCCAACATGCGTTGGTACACATAGCCACTGATTCATGTAATGTTAGAATGACCTTGAGCTGATGGACAGAATGGCTTCCTCCGGAAGCGAAAGTTGTTACACATCGTCATTGATGCGTTGGTACACATAGCCACTGATCTATGTAATGTTAGAAGGGCCTTGAGCTGATGGAAAAAATGGCTGATCCGGTAGCTGAAAGGTCACACATTGTTCTGTGTCACTACACATAGAATTTCCCTGGTTAGTTTAATCTTCTGGCCTCCCAGGGGAAGTCCAACATGCGTTGGTACACATAGCCACCGATCCCCGTAATGTTAGAATGACCTTGAGCTGATTGACAGGATGGCTTCATCGGTAGCTGAAAGGTCACACATTGTTCTTCATCACTACACATAGAATTCCCTGGTTAGTTTTATCTTACTTCTGGCTCCCGGGGGAATTCCAACATGCGTTGGTACACGTTGGTTAGAATGACCTTGAGCTAATGGACAGAATGGCTTCCTCTGGAAGCGAAAGGTCGTTACACATCGTCATCACGTAAGCCGCAATACTAGCAGCACCTTGGCGTATGGTTGTTTTTGGGGTTGTTCCTGCTGCCCTCACTGCCATATCAATGCTTGCTCGCATGGATTGGTGGGAGGGCTTTTTGAACCGAACCATACCACCAAACCTAAAATGTATTGTTTTAAGAAGTTCAATAAAGCATTTTTACTTGAACAACAGTGAACTGTATATATCATGAATATTGGCAAGGCTAGGGGATGTTTGGCAGGACGTGAAGTGACGTGCTAGCAAGCCCAATAATAGCCGTCTCAATATTCATCACGATACCACAGGTTAGAGTTCCATATTGCTTTTATTAAACAGTGTGGCTCTATATCTAACTATAAAGGCAGAAATCCTGTCTGTGTGTCTGTATTTTGATTTGCTCGACAAGCGGGCACTGTATGAAGTTGATATTCGCTAGTTGTATTGGACAGGACTCACGGAAGTGCAGTGTCGAGTGTGAAGTTGATTGGATGAGCGGTTCTTGAGAAAGCTGCAAACAGCAATACCGGGGGCCAAGAAATCTGCCCGTTCCGAACAGGCACGTTTTGAACGAGCACTGCACTAGTCTTATACTAATTCACCAAAGAAAGACAACAACTTTAAAATTAATGTTTTAATAGATGCGTGGCCTTTTGCTGAATTCATTAGGTTACTAAGCAACGATAATAACATGGAAATCCGTGCGTAGCCTACAGATTGCAAAAACGAGAGTAACGTTAGCCTACGGCACATTGAGATTTTTTTCTCGACCTAACGTTAAAGGAGCTATATGTAACATTGACAACGAGCATTTAAAATGGGTACTGCAATCCAAATTCACAATATTGGAGAGAGTCGAAACACTGAACGAACACGAGCGCAAGACGAGCCGAGCGCAACATTATATTTTGAGACAAGCTTATTCTATTATGACAATGACAAGCAACGACGAGTCCTACACTGTAAGTTGATCAGCTAATGTATATGTTTGCAATTTGTTTATTATTTATTGTTTTCAAATTATAAACCAGCTCATGTGGATTTTTTATAACTCTGTCAATGTTAGCTAGATGCATGGCTGGCTATGTTTACGGTCACACAGATATAAGCTAACGTTAGTGGTATGTTTAGCGAGTAACTATATCCATATATATATTTAAATCTTTAGCTAGCTAGCTAAATGGAAACGATGTTGAACTTAGCTTAGGCATTCGTAAATCGGCTGTCAGAGTGCCGGAGTACATCTGCTTGTTCATACTGGGCAGTGGACTCGGGAGTCAACTCTGAGAATAGTGAATCACACAGGCCAAAACTAATAGACGTTCCGACCTGGAATGGAAATTTCAAAGGAGAACATACTGGCTATAGCATTGTTGTCGGAGAAGCCAGTATTTCGACTTAGCATGTTTCCTTAATCTCTGATGACATATCATGGTCATTTTATGATTTAGTACAGTAAATTTGTTACATATAGCTCCTTTAAGTCATGAATAAAATGACTGAACTGGCCTAATCGCGTTGTCATCATTCAAAGTAACGTTAGGCTATAAAAGCAACTAGGCTACAGGTGAGCACAATAAAACTACACATCATGTGATGTGAACAACCTTGAAAATGAATAATGTATATTGGCTACTTGTCTCCATAGGTTACGTGATTCAACATGAACATGCATAATTTGTTTCCCTTAGGCCTCACGCAGAAGCATTCAAATTTAGAATTTTATGCATTTGGCTGTCTGGAATCCTTCAAGTTTCAGTCTCGCTCTTGCTATGTCCATATTTGTATTTTTATATTGGAGGGGGGGGGGGGGGCGGGGGGGGTTGTTTTAACTAGCCAGATCAGATGCATTTGCTAGCTAGCTCTGTTCATTTGAATAACGTAAGTTAACGTTACACAACCTCTTTATGTAGGATTGCTAACTGACTGGTACTAGCTAGCTTAGACAGACAAATGATCTGTTAAACTAGCTAAGGACTTAGCTTAGGACCTAGCTAGTTGTAGCAGCTGGCTAGTAACGTTAGCTAGGCAATAACGGTAGCTGGCTAACTTATGGCCAGCCAGCTAGGACATGGACTGCTAGTTAGGACTTTATTGAAGTCGAATAACTGTTAAATTAAAACTGCTTGCCGTAAGCTATCATTAGCTTGCTAGCTAGCTAACCCAACATTGCTAAGCAATGGTAATGTTCATGGCAGTGGAGAAGGACGATAGAGGGTGGAATAGCTAAATGAATATCTAAATTGATAAGCTAGCTAATGTCTTTCAACAATAGTAGCACCAAGATTTTTTAAAAACAAGCCCAAAAATGGTACACTCTCAGAAATAAAGGTACAGTGGAGGTACATTCTTCTTCTAAGCTAAGGTAGCTACACATTTCCCAAATGTACCCTGAAAGTACAATAATGTTCTATTTGGGTACTAGTTAAGTACCTTTTCGAGAAAAAAAGGTAAATTATTTAGGTATTGCTGCCAAAGGGTACAATTTTATGTAGCCTACCTATACCACCCCAGTGACAAGCGTTTGTACCTTTTAGGTACTTTTCGTACCTTTATTTCTGAGAGTAAAGACATTACAACTGCTAAGTTAAATCTGTTTACAGACTGCTTTTTATAACGTAGTCTACGTTTTCTAAGTTAGCTAACGTATAGCAGAACATTGGGCTACCGTTAGCTACTGCAATATGACAGGTTGGGTGTTAACGTTAGCCGGAGTGGTTTACTGCGCAAATTGAAATGTTTTTTAATTGTTTTTGCTCATTTAGGATGACAGTGGGCCTAACGTACCATATCAGTTCAATCCATCTTCATACACGAAGTGGAAAAATGAGAAAAATGTATTTCTCCCATAGGCCATCTATTTTCTGATCCGGAAGTCTCGAAAATGCTAACAAATCTGGAGGAAATGACGACACGACTTCTGAGGCTTATTTGGGAGACATTTGTTTGTGAGTCCAAAAACATATTTGTGAATCAGTCACATTCATTTGCGGATCTGTCGAATTTATTTGTGGATCAGTTGCATTTATTTGTGAAACAGTTGCATTAATTTGTGGATCAGCTAATTTATCTGCGGATCAGTTACATTTATTTATTTTTTGAGACAATATCCCAATATAAATCAGGCACTACAATTTGTTTGCTGATTTACTGACATTGTTAGTACATATCTGGATGTCTGAGAACTCATTTGGCCATCTAATTAGACAGTTGTAAAACTGTGAAAAGAAAAGAGCTATTATTTAGAACCAACTTTGGTGTGTTGCCTGCTAGCTAGTTTTAAAATGATTATATAATGGTTATGGGAGCGGAGGACCAGACGCAACCGTGAAGGGATCAAAAAGTTTTACCCATGAAGCGTGGGAAACCATCAGAAATGGAGGAAACGAAAATCCGCGAACGGACAGGGGAAAGGAAAACAAAACAACCCAGAGAAAACGGGCGAGAAGTTGAACAGACTCGAGCAGAGAAATAAAAAAGGGACAAAACTCCCGGTGTATTGCCAAAACAAAACAACCCAGAGAAAAACGGGCGAGAAGACAAAACGACTCAGGCAGATAGAGGAAAGGGAAAAAACACAAGACCTCTAGCTCAACTAAATAATGAGTGAGCTAACGAAGAGGTGAAGCGAAAGGCAAAACGGAACCAAGGCAACCACGGTTACTGCCTCAAAGAGGACAGGAGAGGAAAACCAAGGAAAGAACTAAGTGTGAAACAGAAAATAAACTCCTAATGAAGATAATTCTAACACACTACAGACAAGTCTCGCGTATCCTTTTAGCAATAATGGCCAAAAGGACAAGTGGTCGCCTAAGTTCCTCTACCGAGTTACCTGGCTTAAACGTGGCAAAGATTGACACAAAAGTGCTGAAACAGGATATAGCAGCGCTTAAGTTGCCGACCATACACCTGAACAGGTGAAAACACTAAGTGCCGGGCGGCGGAAAAACACGGCATAGGCGTCGACCAGCGGCTCTGAGAGAGAACCTCTGTAGGAGAGGAGGCAAACTGCCAAACCATGACAGATTAAGCTGTCTTGTTGAATCTATTGTCTTTCAACATACCTATCTAGATGTTACTGAGTTAATTACAGCCATAATGGAATATTCATTTAAATAATTAATCTATCACTACTTAAAGCAATGCGGTTTGTCTCAAATGTGTCCACAGTTGAACATCCCTCTTGTTTTAGCTGGCTCGAAGCCATCCATCAAAGCACCAAAAGAAAGCATATCTCTACTAGTAGCTTTAGTGTTAAAGAGTATAAATATTAACATCCCTCTTGTAGTGATACAAAAAATATATATAATTTGGCAAATATGCTCAAGAAAATCTATGGCTGCTATCATGAGCCAGAGAATACAACTAATGACATTGAACTAGTCTTCATTGCAGTATTATGTAGATATAGTAGCTCATTTGTTTATGCTATTTATTCTGCAGTGCAACTTAATTGAAAAATTATTTCACAAGTTCTTTCTGAAACAGAATACAATTTTATCCGTCATACTGTTAGTGTTTATATGTACTATGAAGACTAAAATTCCAGTTGCACACCATTTTCACCCTATTGTTAATGTTATTGCCAAGTTAATGTTTTTTATTTTTTGTGTGCATTCAAATTGTATAAAACAGTTTTGACCTGACAGCTTCAGAGAGGAAAGTTAACGCAGCCAGAATATTACTACAGCATCCTCCTGTTATTTCCGGGTACATTTTTCAGTTGTGCTGCAGCTTTTTTTGTCACTCCACCCAGCATATTGCTCAGGTGGACGTGACATTCTTTGTCTGTTTTAATAAGCTGGTATTTATGAATATTAATATCCTCTGCATGTATAATGTGAAGTGTATGAAATGGCCTTCAAGTACTGTCTTCCCAGATGAGGTGGTCGTTCAGTAGTAGTTTGTGTTCCAAAGTGCTGTGACTGACGATTCATCCTTAATTATCTAAATAAATTATTTTTAACTCAGAGGCATGCAATTAAAGTGTCGAATGCTGGCATTGCAGTTCTGTGCCTCGAATCCAGAGGGAACATTTGTGCAATGTAAAAACTGCTTCTCTACAATATTTATGGTTAGGTCACTCAGAGGTATTCTGCTTCTTTTTGTAAAATGCTGGCTTCTCTTCTCTGTCCTTGCAAATAAATTAACCCTCTTATGCTCATGTTCTGACAAGGCAAGATTTCAAAAACAATTTTTCATCTTAAGTTTTTTTTTTTTCCTTCCGTTGCTTTTTTCCCTCTAGCATCCATTTTTTTTAGCCTAAACATTAAAGAGGTCCTGACTCAGTGGTCATTAAAAGATTCCCATAAGAAATAGATGGGTGTCTTCTGGTTTACTTGTCAAATTCCCTCTCAGTCTGGTGAACTAAAAATGATTTTAATTGGGTAAATATCTCCCTCCATTTTAGCTGATGTGTGGTGAACAACCTGCCACAAAATGGCTGCCATGCATCACTCAGGGGGTGTGTCCCAATAGTCGAAAAATGCACCCTCCCTTTCTCCACTACCACCTCCTCTACTCTGCCCCGGAAACCGATCTTTCGTTCCTCTCTCCCTCCACTGTCCCAATAGTGGAGAAGACGAGTGAAGCAGCTTCAAACTCAGCTTCTCCTCCCCTCCGGCGAAGCATACATCAATGTATCCTACTGCGGAAGTTTTTTTCACATTTTTGGGTGACATCATCACGCTCACGCCCACAGAGGCAACAGTGATGATGCGTAGGTATGGCTTATATGAATTTCCCCAAGATAATGATGCTCCAATGCAAGATATTTAGCCTAAATTGTGTGTGCTTCAGTAGGTTATTAGCACGCAAAGGACATAGCATCCTACAACGGATAACAAAATGGCATTCCGTTTTAGTGGTTAATATCCTACATAAAGATTTGGCAATTTAATTTGGGGATACAGCTTTATTGCTTGCACATTAACGTTGCTTATTAACGAACATGAATATACATAAATATAGCCTAAGCATGACAGCTACCATTTCAGTATGTGAATATGCATTAATTAATTTATTCAACCAATCATTTCCAAAGGACGTTTTTGAATTTCATTTCAGATGTTACAGTGGGAAATAGGCCTAATTGCTTTTCAGTGTGACCACTGCGATACTATGAACATTGGGAATAATAACTCCAATAATATGATGATAATTAGTTCCACTAGTCTAGCCTACATGTTTCAGAATTTGCCTATGTGATTGTGGTAGGGGGGCGTGGTTTTAGGCGCTGCTGGCAAGAGAGAGAGTGAACTCGTGTGGTTTGTGGAGCCGACAAGGCTGTCGGAAATCACGCAATTGGTAACGAATGATTGTTGTATTGATTGTATGGATTAACCAATTGCCTTGATTGTTCGACAGTGAGCCTGAGTGCATAAAAGCCTTCCGGATGTTCTACAGCGGGAGGGGGGTGGAAGACTGTCTCGTGGTTTTGTAACTGTGTCTACGTGTAAGACACACAGTGTTGCGGAGAGAAGGAAAAGTAAAACCCTGTTCTCTCACTCACTCAGTCTGGTCTCTGCACACGAGCGGTGGTGCTCGCATCGCCACAGTGATATACAAGGAACTGATGGCAATATTAGGCTGTAGTGTAGCTACAGTAGCCTATATGAGGTGAATTAGTGCTCGGTATGTTCAGATTTTGGAATTACAGTAAATTGTTATGTTTGCATAGGCTATACTAGGCTACATGATGTTCACTTTGATCTAATACTGATTACATATTAATTAGTGTCTCGACGCGAACTGCAATGTCATATAGCTACTTCTACTTGAAACTTAAAAGATATTTAGTAGCTTTAAATGGGCTGGCCGTGCATAAGATCTGTGATTGGCGCTGGGACTCATTGTGGGCTCGGCGTCAGTCAAAGTTATGATAGGGCAACTTCATCAATAATCAACAGCGATTTTAATGAATGGCTGTATCTCCCCCGTTTGCTGCGGAGACTCCATCAGTAGAATTGTAACTTAACGTTAGTGTGGCTATCTTCCCAGCGAGTAATGTTAACCTCTCGAAGATCGGCTTTCAAGATTAGAAGTAACCAGCCTCCGTTTGTATTCCGTAACAACCTGTGACTGGGTTGTCTGACACCCGCCCATAAACTGTACGCCCCTGGTTGTTGTAGTCCACATTAAGAGAGCTACCTGGAACATGCACAGTAGTTTGGGGTTATATCCCCGCTCTCACTACAGATAGAGAGTTGACTGAGAGCTCATTTTAATCAGGAGGACAGCTACTCTTCTACAAATCACACATCATTTTTCAGTGGAATTACCTTTTTAACTGTAAACCACTTTGAAATCTCTGAGATGGATGAAATCACAACATTTATATATCTTAAAGGGTAATAAAGCACTAAAACCACTTATTTTAGATGAGAACTGATACATTTGGTTTTTTATTACTATAATTAAGTAATATAAATATTACTGATTTATCCTGGTCCAAATCTTGACAAATTACTGCAGTCAGCGCAAAAAAAGCATAAACTAAAAAAAGCATAAGCAAAGAATCTGGTTCAAAAGTGTCTCTAGTGGTAAAACGTTAGGTACTGCACGTTCAATCTGTGATTGGCCAGAAATGTCCTCCTGTGACGTATTCCCCTCGGTGACAAAATAGAAACCAAGGCTGCGTCCCAATTCAGTTTTTGCTCCACCCTCGTAAACCTCACTTGCAAACTTCACTTGGGAGGATGTGACGCACATACTAATAAAACATGAGTATACACTTACGTTTAGCGAGTGTGAGGGAGCGAGGGCGGAGCGGGTTATTTGAATTGAGACGCACTTCACCGCATCTATACTCGGAAGTTAACCATGCTGCTGCACAGTGGTGTATCGTGGGATCTCGGATCATGTAAAACGTCTGTCACCGTAGCCTAGCCTACCTTTAAACGGATGAAACTCTCAGCCTGTTTACATTAATTATCAGTCAAGCAATTGATTTACTGAATATCAAATATCAATAAATACAGCAAGTTTTGTTGGCTAACATATTTCTTTGTGTCATAAAATCGTGTAGCATGTAGGACAGCCCGTGCGCTGGAATAAAGCATTTAAACCGAACATATTCGCAACCTGTTTCCATTTATTTTGCTTGCTTATGTCAATCAAACAAATTCCCTGAATAATCAAGAACAATTATGTAGCCTATAGGCTAATGATTAACAAATGACAACGACAAAGAGATAACTAACGTGAGATTGTTTAATACTGGTGGCAATAATTCTGAATAATAAACTGGCAAAAAATCCCAACGTTATCTCTGAGTTGCACGTTAGCATTGGGTTCTCTCCTCATTATGTTAAAGAATGTCATTAATTTAAGACGGCACTCGATTTAGTCAAAACTAATTAAACTTTAGAAAGCATACATTTAAAGAGGAAAACCTCTTAAATTGCTGGAACCAGCGATGAGCGCAATGCATGCTTTCAAGCTAGAAAAACAAATTTACCCAAATATGTGCTGTTCATTGATCACTTCGCATGACATAGGCTATTAACGCATTTTGCGTCAGCACAAATGTGAATATAGTAAAATGCTGCACACGTTTATTTATCTATTCGTCTTGGTTATTGAGAAATTCCATTGTTAGGCTAACAGACAGCCTCCTGAAAAAATATTGAGAGACGAGTAGCCTAATAATCCGTTTAAAAGCAAGATTAACTAGAGAGAGCCTGGTGGGCCTACATCCCACAGTATACGCTAGCTACTCTGTTGCTGCATAACGCAATTTGCTAAACTATGAAATACAAAATATCAAACTACTACATTAACCTGTATTTATTAGCCTATAGACTATACACCGTCTGCTTTTAATGTGTAATACCACGATAAAAATTAACGTGATTATCACTGAACAGGACATTCGATGTGAATTGTGGGTAATATTATCTTGCCGAGTCTACTCTTTTGCAGACTCTGTCACGATTCTAGCCTGTCATGTCACGTTTTATGTTTCATTTCTGTCTTAGTTAGATTTCTTGTTAATGTCACGTATTGGGCTCTATTTTCAAACCAGCGCAAGGGGACGGTATAGTCAAACGCAAGCTTGTTGACAGCATCAACGTCTTAAAACTGGCGCTATGGCGTTTCTCAGCAATACCGCTAGGATCAACAAATTCTCAACATAACATCCTTTCGCTTGCGCTGCAGTGGGATGGGTGGCGCTGTCTGGGGCGTGTTCTAAAATACTTTCGGCTCAGTGACAATTTGAACCAACGAAAACCCATTGCGTTATGATCAGCTAGAACCACCTCTTAGCGGCAACGCAATAGACTCTGGCAATTTGCGAACTTATTAGTCATGTAGTTCTATGTAGTGTCTATAGGTGATGCCAACATTACACTTCCATTTAATGAACAAATAGCCTATAATTATTATTAATTAATTAATTTTAATTTAAACTACTAGAATAAAACAGGACAGCTTACAAGAAACTTGCGATCATGTAGGCTAATAGCCTATAATATATAAATTAGCTACACATTGACACAGTTGAATCATAAGCCTACCATTTGAATCATAATTATGCCTACATCACCTCATGTAGGCTAATTAATGCATTCGCCACCTCCTCCCGTGCCTTCCGAACTTCTGGGAGACGAGGTGGTGTGGATTGTGATCCATAAATTACTAGTCCTAGTCTGTACTTCTGTTGCAAGTATGTCTGATTTTCTGTGCGGAAAATCGCTCTTGTCGTTGACGGTCCAGTGCGTTTGGGTTGCTCATTATGAAATTGCATGGAGCGATTGCGTTCCAACTGGCTTTTTTTTAAAAGCATGAGAACAACTATTTGATTGGCTACCATAGAGACACACCTTGGACATTTAAACCCAGCCTTTTAGCAATACCGCCATCAGATGCGCCAAGATTGCCGTCATGAAATTACCAAATTTCTCGCCGACACGCCCTCAGAGCGATACCGCCAAGCGATTACTCTTGCGTTCACCATTGCGTTTGGTTTATTAAAATAGAGCCCATTATGTTTAGTCTAGTCACGCCACGTTTTATGTTTAATTCTTGTTACGTTTCATTTTTCATGTCATGTCACGTTTCATGTTTGATTATTGTTACAATTTATTTTTTAGTCTTGTCATGTCACGTTTTATATTTGATTCATGTTACGTTTCCCGTTCATTGTTAGCATACACATTTTCGTGTTTTTCCGCAGCCTTGCGTTCATGCTTTCTCTATCTCTCTTGCTGTCGCTCACGCTTCCCTAATTGTTTCATTCTCCCGTGTCTAGTTTACTAATCTACTAATGTTAGATCAGGGTTGGGTAATACTAACTCTCTAACCGTGTGTTCATGTTTACCTTACGTTTCTCGTGCATGTCATTTACTAATTTACTAACGCTAGGTCAGGATAGGTTTATTACTAACGATTACTAATTATCTTGTTACCTCGTCAGCCTTACACACCTGATTTCCATTCGCATGCTGCTCTCAAGCTAAGTGTCTGCACCTGTCTACACCTGCATTTAAGCTCAGTGTTCATGTCTTGTCTTTGCGAAATTGTTGCCTCCTGTTTGTCAGTGCACTTTTAAGCGGTTTTCCAAGCCTGCCTTTTTGTTTACGATCCAAGCCTGTTTATTGACCATTGTTATCGATCTCTGTTTTGTTGACTCTTGCATTGCCTTTGACCCCGAGCCTGCCTACCATCTGCCTGTACTTCTGCCCCGCTGACAGCTACTCTGGTTACTGGACTATTGCATGGTGTACCGATTCTGAGACTGCCTTCTCCCTCGGTACTGTACATTGGTTTTGGCTGGATTTTTTGTGTATGAACTTTGCTTGTTTTTTGATCACGCTCATTGGACATTCCTTCATTAAAAGCCCTCACGGGACTTTATCTGCAACCACTGCTTCTGAGTCATGCATTTCGGGTCCTACCCTCAAGCATCCGTCTCAGACTCGCTCCCTTGAGAAAAGTTGAGGGTGGAGGGGCTATGTCACAAACTTCACTTGGCTTTCTAACGGATTGGACTCACACTTAAAATGGAGACCGAGGGTACATCCTGGTCTCAAAAGGGATTCCCCCCAAGTGAAGATTGCAAGTGAAGTTTACGAGGGTGGAACCAAAACTGGATTGGGACGCAGCCCTGGAAGACTGCCGGAAGCCATTACTTTTCCCCACTTCGGGAACAACCCCTCACCCTTATGATGATATATGACATTGTACGGACCAAAATTTTTACATATATGTGATACATATCCCATTACATACTCATCACTGCGTTTAAATAAAATTTTAATCGTATAATTAACGGAGTTTGAGAAACATAACTACACTACCCAGAATCCCCGGTCGTACATAGCTAACGAAGTCGCTACCGGGCGGCCGCTCTGCTAGTGAAAATGGCTAACACTTGGTCGGCTCTTGTAACTTATTATGGAAGCTACCGGTCGCTCTGCTAGCGAAAATGGCTATCACTTTGTCTTATTATGGGAGTGAAACTAACAGTATCACCAAGGGTGAGAATCACTATCAGTCTGGCCATGTCGAAAGTGTCAGCTTTATGGCTTTCACTTCAGCAGTGTGAGCGAGTAGACCGGATGTTGTAGTCGTTTTGGTTATTTTTTTGAAAACGCTCTTGTTGAATATTTGTTGGACATAATTTAAAATGACAAATTTTATAAATTATTAAAAAATATGACAACCCCTCTCTTGGGTGTTTTGAACTTCTAGCTGCCTGAATATAGAAAAAAAACTTTTTCAGTCCATTGACTCCCAATTTTTTTTTTCCGAAAAGTGGCATCAGAAGTTCGTCACCAAAGTGGACGGGACTACGGAGCTCTATACTCCTGTTTTATTGGTATGTGAATCACATCCTCCCAAGTGAAGTTTGCAAGTGAAGTTTACGAGGGTGGAGCAAAAACTGGATTGGGACCATAGACTGTATAAAAATATGGACAAAGCCACTGTGACGTCACCCGTTGCCTTTCCACGGCCTCGTAAAAACTGAATTGAAGCTCAGAAGTCTTTTTCGCCGCCCGTTTGTACAAACTGCGCCTGCTCCGTGGAGCTGAAGAGGACTCAACCTGTCCCTCTGATTGGTCCTGGCAGTGAGAACCATATAGAACCTATCTATGCCAGTGATACCAGGACTCAACCTGTCCCTCTGATTGGTCCTGAACAAATGTTAATACCCTGTCCAAACAACACAATATTTAAAAAATCAGCACATGCACAGGCATTAGATGAAGGAAAGGCACCTATTGCAATTACATTTTTTTGTGTAAAAATTTTATTGACTGAGTATTTTGACCACATTGCTGCCATTGACTTACATGGGGAAAGACCTATACTGGAGCCAACCGCAGTGGCGCTAGTGAGCAACAGCACCAGGAAGTGAGCTTCAGAACGAAAGCCCAGTCTTGGCCCCTTGATTGGGATGCAGCCCAGTACAGCTATGCCCACCGATAGTTCGGTGGCTAGGCCCTGAAGTTTTGGAGTGAGCCTCCGCCGCAGCTATAAAAGAGAATCTCAGCGGTTCATCTGCGTGGAGAGGAGAATCAGGAGATAGAGCGAGTGAGTGATATAGCTAGCTTAGTGTGCTTTTTTGAATTCTAGTTATAGTAGTCTATTTATTTTTGGTATATATTTTTTTTATAGATAGCTTGATAGTCCCTTGTTTTTTGATAGTTAGTTTTTCAGTCTAGTTTAGCAAGTAGCTAGCTAATTTTAAAAAAAAAATTATAAATACATAGGCTACTTTATTAAAAATAATTATATAGTATAAAGCATATGAAAACTGCATATGTGACAGGAATGTGGAGAGCTACTCTCTGCGTTGCATGCAAGGTGTGGATATTTCCTGTATTTTTATGTTAAGACAAAACAAAATTTTATGTTCTGACGAGTAAAGTATCAATTGTTTACTTTGTTCACCCTGTGCCCTTGCTGGCCTGTTTATGTTGAATATTTTTTGTAAAGAAGTTATTACTTGTGCTGCACGACACCGTTCAGTGTGAGCTGCAGTGCTCGCTGTGGATGAGAGCAGTTATTTACATTTTGTTAGTTAATGAAGTCACTTAAAAAAAATATTGTTGAATTTATGTTTTAGTGTATATTATTGCAAATTCTATGTGGTATTTCCTGCAGAAAGGGGGGATTTGGGTCAAGTAGTTGAGCCAGGAGTCTATAGCCTATGCATGCTACACGTTTACCTTTGCATTGTACGTCCCTCTTGGGCCTCATACACACTGGGGTTTTAGTTTCGAAACATTTCTGAAACGTTTTAGTTTTGAGGTTTTCGCTACCTTGGCCTGTAGTACACATTACTTGCAGGCATTCTGTGGTTTTAGAATTCTCCGCGATGCAAGTTTCCTTGACAACCGATTTGATATTTTGCGTTCCTTGGTATCCATATTGACAAAATAGCTAAACAACATGGATCATTTGCCACCGCAATCAAGTGGTGTAAATGCATCTCCTCCTCCTTCCAAATTGAATCACGATCGGCAGTCATAATATAGAGATAAAATTATATAATACACACAAATGTTCAACTGTCAAATTAACTTTGTGAAGATGTTTGAAATTCCCACGGAATTCGCGAGTACCACCAATGGAACTGTAGGCTACGTTATTTATGACGCAAGCAAAATTATTCTAAAGGTAGGTTTCGACAGCCGATCCTGTACACACTGACGACTAAAAATGAGTAGCCTACATGGTGTGGGTAACTATTTGGACAGCGTGTGATTTTCTGTTTGCTGGCCGCATCATTATAAGCTCAAATGGGGGCTTGGCAGCAGCTTGAGCTACCGTGTTTTGTGTGTATGAATGAGAGGTAGCGAGAGAGAGAGAATGGAACAAAGCAGCCAAGTGCAGTCCAGAGTAGAAATGAGGTTTTGGCTACTAGTGGAAAAAAATTGCTGGGGCATGGTTTGATACCTGGAGCTCAGCCCCTATATTATTGCCTTATCACGCCCAGATTTTGGCATTTTTCGAATTTAGAAAGGGGGCGGGGTCTAGCGTGTTTTGTTACCCTTTAATATGGTCAAAAGACTTCACCTTTAAAATGTAATCTTTTGTGGCACTGCTTTAGGTCTGATGAGAAATAAGCACTGATGCACCACCATACATCTGAATGATTGTTTAGATTGTTTAGTTTTACACACGCCCAGGTAGGGACCCACGCACACATAGGCCAAGAAAACTTGAAACAGGTCATAATTGGGCATATTGAGCCACCCTTGGATTCTGCAGTAAGAGCCGTTCCATGCACATTTAAGAGATTCCTGTGCTTGTGAATCCTGTATTCCAGTCTCTAAGCCTTAGCTATGTTTCCTTCTGAACATTCATCCATCTTGCATTTGCCTTGTATTTGCCAGAAAATTATATTGTCTACATTGAGAAATATTATTAAACATTTTATTAATCACCAAGAGCAGTCAATATATCAAATGCACATTTGACTGAATAGTACATAAGTGAGAAAAAAATGGGTCTGAATGTGTCAGAGGCTACGTACACTGCAGCCATGGCCGTACCCACCATTGAGGTCACCGAGGTCAGGACGAACTAACGCAGGGCTAGTTGTAACACGGTTATGTAGTTGTTTTCACTTGCGTATCATAACAACGTTCTTCCCCTGTGTGAGTAGCAGGAAGATTTGAAAGTTCGTTTAAAAAAGTTATTAACAAAAGTCGTGTTTTTTACACTTAAAGAGATACTGCAGAGCCTTTTCTAAGGCCTTTTTTACCGCTTCAATTTGAACTGGAACTCGAGTAGGTGTGGTCATATGATGATGATGCCACGTAGTCATATTATGAATATTCATACGGTCAAGGAGTGAAAGGGTGTGTCTTGGTGAACTGACTCAGCCCCACTGAACTCAATACGCTCATTCACGCTAAAGTAACGTTACTATTAAATACATTCAAAAACACAGCAAAACTCAGTCACACAGTAACGTTAGTATATTGAACATATTGGCTGGTTGTAGCGCCCTCATCCACTTGGTCCGGAGAGAATTGTTATCATTTATTAGCTAACATTATTCATAGATGATAACTAAGATAGCTAGCTAAGATACCAGTTCTCTGGACCAAACGGGGTTAAACCTACACACAATAGACTGCCTTGCATTACCTAACTTATCGATACATTCCGTCTCTCGGCAGATTATAAAAGCTAACAGAGTCGAGGAACGATACATCTCTGACTCCTTGGCATAATGCAGGCAAGTTAGCTAAAGATACCAAAGTAAGACGTTGTAGATGAATAACACTCTATGGCTACGTTCACACTGCAGGTAGAAAGTGGCCCAGATCCGATTTTTTCCTCAAATGTGACACAGATCTGATTTTTTATGGAAGTGTGAACAGCGAAAATCACATTGAATCTGACATTTCCAATTCTCATTTGGGCCACTTTTGAATGTGGTATTAGATTCCGATACATAACCGATTGTGTCAAAGCGAACGCAGTCTGAACAGTCAGATCGGAATTAATGTGACTTTTTACGTCATTTTTGATGTAGCAGGGGATTATGGTGTATTCAAATGAACTTGCAAGTCCGAATATTTCCTTCCGAGAAGAAAAAACTATTTGAACGTGACATTCTCGTTAATCAGAAATTTTCCAACTTCCAAGATAATTTGAATACACCGTTAGAACGTAGCGCACGGGCTAGTTAGGTTATCAACACATTCACATTACATTATCATGTGTTGTCATTTTAGATAAGTGGTAAATGTGCAAAGCAGTGGATTCTTTTGGGCACAAACGATAGCCTACACCATAATAAGTCGTAGGCTACGTTTTTATATAATTCGCGGACAGCTGCGTTAACCTTTTTGTGATTTAAAATAATGTTAGAACTGTCCATATTATTGTCTTGGTTTGTTGCACGGTATTTATTATTCACGGTTTTCTCATGTAGCTGCTTACCGAACGTTAATGGTTGTCAGTCCAATAATGTGTCAATAGTTTAATCTAAGGGTGCGCAGTGATGTTGGGCTATAGCCTAACGTTACACATGAAGTTGAACAGATGTGTCGTGTGATAGCTTTTTTATACTGTGTATTTTAACACGGCTGGAACGCTGTATTGGCTAATCTGCATCCCGGAACTATCCATTTTATAAATGTTATATCGACTGGTCTCACTAGCCAAACGGCCGAGCGCTCCATTTTCTTAACTCGCCCGTCCTCAGAATCACTCATTTCATGCCTTGCTTGAGTTTCACTGAAACCGCCCATGTCACGGTCCCCCCATTCCTGGCTCAGATCTCGCATTCACGAGTCCCTCTACACAGAAGTAGCAGCCATGGCAGCACAAAAAGCTAGGCTTTTTCCCCCCGTCTCCTCACCCTTATCATTAGCTCCACTGCACATCAACTTTAAAATTAATGCAGAAGCTGTGACTTTGATGACTTCCTTTTTGTTGTTGTTTATTTCTGCAGGCTGTGTAACAGGCGCTATGCCTTTTGTTAATTTGCACGGGTCATTTGAGCAGAGCAATCAGTTCACACTGGAATCAGATATGGGCCACATTAAAAAATTAATGTGAACAGCCAAACAAAAAAAATCTGATCTGAGCAATAAATCGGAATTGAGCACTAAGGCCTTCAGTCTGAACGTAGCCTTAGTAGCTCGATATAAGTCGTAATATTAACGTTAGCAGTAATACAAAGCAATTCGCATTTGAACTTGAACTAGCTAGTTAGCAGTACAAGGGTCTCAGTCTCAAAGAGGGGAAAAAAAAAAAAAAGTTATACCAAAGTTTATACCATGTGCCCAGCCGAGACCACCCCTAGGACCACCTTCAACTCCACCCATTTTTATGTTAAGGATCTCGTGACGTCACGAATCCCCAGAAACCAGCGTATTGGTAAGTCTACACAAAAACTCAGATAAAACTATTTTGACTAAACATGAGATTTTCGGACATAGACAGTTGTGTATGATCATAATCTAACCCAAAACATCGGTTTTCAACGGGAAAAGTCGGTTTTTGACTGCAGTATCACTTTAAGTGTTTTTCAGCAAAGTGTTTTTTGATTAATTAACAATGTGTTTATGCCACAGATTTCAAACATATATAATTGAAATCATTGTCGTGTTGTTAATAAGAACCATGAGAGGTACAACTGTTTGTGTATGGGAGCAATTAGGCTACTATAGGCAGCGGGGAGCACTCGGTGTTATCCATGTCTTCGGGAGACATTCTTTTTTTTGGACAAAATATAGGCCATTTTCACAAAACAAGTATCAAAGATGGGAGTAAGAAATGTTGGACCTTTGACTTGTATCAAAACAAAGTTCTTTCCAGGCCGTTTTCTGCCATTTTTGGATTTTAAGCTACATTCGGTTGAACAAAATGGACAGGAATGTCCTAGAACTGTACTGATGGTCTATAATCATAGCAAAGACATGAATCTTGTTTGTGGGTGACAAGTACTTACTCTAATATGTTTATATATTTTTAATAAACCGAAAACCTGAATGTGTTAGTTTGTGCCCCGGTTGCTTACTAAAAGTTGTGAAATAATTGCCTAAAAATTACTTTACTTTGGTGCGGCAAAGATACTGTACAACGCCAAGATTATCGACTTGCTCATCCGATCACCGTCATTGCTTGTGTGTGTGGGTTAATTCATTACAACATTTAACCTGATTATCATGTATTACTGCTTGACAGATCATTTATGCTACTGCCCATTGACATGGTTTTAAAGCTATTGTTAGGGAGTTAGATAGAATTCCAAACAATGGACGCTGAGAATAAAAAAAACTTTTAAAAAACTGCTATATAACAGTCCTATCATTAACAAAGGTTAGTTTGTGTTAAGGGTTAATGACACGCTAAACTATATTTTGTGGTTAGCTCATTTTATCAGTCTCATACATATAAAGTTTTAACAGTGTAAAACTATAAGGTCAGGGAAATTGGCTTTTCCCGACCGAAACGCGCATAGCAAAACAAAATTCAAAGTAGGAACCAGCAGTAAAATGACCTCAACTGGGTATTACAGGTTTTATGCTAGCCTATCAATTGATGTCAGTGCTAAATAAATGGTCAGTCCCGATTTCTGTAAGTGATGTCAGCTGGTCCAAGGTCCCGGCAGGTGCGTGGAATCCTGGAGACTTCTTGACCGAAGTCGGGTTGCGACAGGTTTCCAGTCAGGTCGACGTGGACGTGCACAGATCTCCACTTGCGATCCGGCTGCAAGGGAGATAGTAGAGGAACAGTTTGAAGAAACGGCTTGGTTTATTTTGTGGACGGTGGCAGGCTAACTCTGTCTCGGTGATCAGGCGAGATGCGGGTTGGGAAACGCAGAAGTCCGTCAGGGTTTCAGTGGTGCGTCTGGTAGGCGTAAGACAGCGTCTTTACCATCAGAGCCGTCCGGGTTCAGTGGTGCATCTGGTAGGGGTAAGACTGCGTCTTTCCCATCAGAGAAAAGTTGGTAAAGTTCCATGGGTTTTTATGGTCAAAATTCCTTTGATCCCAATTGGTAGATGGCTTTAGGGCACCCATGAATTTGATTGGCTCATTTCCTTGGAACCATCAATAAAAGACAGATGGATCAGTCATTTCCAATCACCTCAGGGTGTGCGTTTGTGTGTTAAATTTGGGTCCCCCCTCTCCTTCTTTAAAGAGGGGAGTGCCCAACCTGTTCCTGCCTGATTGATTAAGCTGTCTGTGTTCATCTCAGAGTCACATGAAGAATGTGGACAGACACTCCATTGTGCCTCAGTTGATCAGGAGTGTTAATTGTGAATGACTCCGCAGGAGGCCCAGTCTCATGATCAGAAAGCCAGAGTTCCAAAATGTCGCTGTGTAACCATTACAATTGCATTAACCACAGGTGGGCCTACATTTTGCTCAGCTGGGCCCGCTCCCTCATTCCCCTGGCTCTGGTCACCTGGCATTCTTTATTGTGTGGTGTGGTCAGAGTAATCCTGCTGACTACACCAAAATGATGTCACCGTATTTGAGAAATAGTAACTAGTAAATTTATACTTATACTTTTATTTCAGGTTCTTGGATACCCGGGCCACACCAACACAACCACAGAAGAGGTAAATATTTGTAGCAAATGATAATTTATTTATACATTTAGTAAAAACCACACAAATGAGGGCTAGTATCACAATGTCTTACCTACATTCGACAGTCAACTCTTATACAATTCCCATTAGTTAGAATGTAAAAGTACAGTTTGATAAGCAATGCACAGATGGTCCAGAGCACAGGATAATTGGTTTGAATCATTTAGCAATATTGTAAGTGCACCCTCCACAAGGTGCAAAAAATGGTCTCACACCAGTCATTCCAAAGTGGGGTAGAATAGTAGTGACAGTTTTTTTTTTTAGAGTCCAAATAAAATGACAATAGTAAATCTAACTGTTTACATTTCCATACTGTTAAAATGGAATAAAATCACGGTTCCAAAATAGTTCCAAGCAGAGCTAGTCATACAGTCCACCACAATGCAATCCCCCATGATATGAAATACTATACAGCACAGTTTGACCGCTCTCAGGCTGCGGTGATGAGTGGCTATGGCGGATTCCACCCCTGGGCCCACTCCGAGATCCTGTCTGCTGTTGTGGTGGTGACGTCACGTCCGCTGTGAAACAGTAGAAACACGAAAATCAGAGACAGTCTTTGAACTCAATCGCGGCCGTTCAAAGATGAATAAACATCCCCCCCCGGCAATCCGACTCTCCTTTACTTAATGTAATTTGCGTTCATCAATAGTGCAGTTCGTACTGGAACGTCTTCACCTTCGCTCTCGTCTTCCTCCATGGATCGTCGGTGGCAACGGAAAGGGGAGCCAGAGGGATTCAGTGCAGCAGCGCGGAACAGGAATTCGGCAGCGGTCCACCCCGGAAGCAGCCTCCTCAGGTAAGTTCCTAGCAGCTTTTTAAATGTACAGGGAGAGGCAACTGGACTCGGAATCTATAAGGTGCATGTTCCCTTTTCACGTTAATTAAAAAAAACACCCATTCGCAAAATTAAAATGCTTTATACTATACTGTATACGAGATCTTGATGAAGATCTCCATGTACAAATTTCGTTGTTCATCTGGAGTTTACTGGTGATCTCGTCCCAAGAAAAACATGGCAGCCAGCGACTTTAGCTGACACTGGTTATCAGAATTCTCGCAGTTTTTGGACTCGGAATCTATAAGGTGCATGTTCCCTTTTCATGTTAATTTTAAAAAACACCCATTCGCAACATTAAAATGCTTTATACTATACTGTAGACAAGATCTACATGTAAAAATGTCGTTGTCACTACAGAGTTTACCGGTGATCTCCCCCCGAGAAAAAAACATGGCAGCCAGCAACTTTAGCTGGCACTGGTTAGCAGAATTCTCTGTTCTGGACTCGGAATCTATAAGGCGCATGTTCCCTTTTCACATTAATTTTAAAAAACACCCATTCGCAATATTTAAATGCTTTATACCATACTGTAGACGAGATCTTGATGAAGATCTACATGTAAAAATCTTGTTGTTCATCTGGAGTTTACCGGTAATCTTGCCCCGAGAAAAACATGGCAGCCAGCAACTTTTGCTGGCACTCGTTAGCAGAATTCTCTGTTCTGGACTCGTAATCTATAAGGTGCATGTTCCCTTTTCATGTTAATTTAAAAAAACACCCATTTGCAAAATTAAAATGCTTTGTACTATACTGTAGACGAGATCTTGATGAAGATCTACATGTAAAAATCTCGTTGTTCCTCTGGAGTTTACTGACCTAGCCACCTGAGAAAACATTTCAGAGCGCATCTTTGCCAGCATAACTTGGACCAATCGGATTTGGACAACTGGCATGATGTGAAGACGGGTTGGCCACAATTTGAATGACATTTCTTTTCACCATTACAAAATCCCTTATGGGGTTATTTTGAATAAGGTAGCGAGCGCCTTATTGTTGTGGTGCCATTTTGCTTCTGTAGTGGCTTTAGAATTCTAAGACCCGTAGGACGCGCAGCACATGTAACGTTTTCAGGACACCTAAATAGACGAAAGTATCGATACATACCGATCGATTAACACCTAAAGCATTATGTGTAATAAAATATGTATTAATGACTTCAATGTAGTTGGATGTTTTATAATGACCCCATTGATTTCGGTACAGCGTTAATTATAGGCACAAATGCTCGCAAACAGAGTCAAAATAGCATAATAATTTCTGGCTTCTAAAGTAAAAAAATAATATTGTTGAAGTGTAAGTACATTTCTGAAACAAATGAATAAATCATCTACTATTTCCTCGTTAAATTACATGTTGAAATGAGCCCAGACGTCAATTTTGCTTTTTGTTTGTGTGTGGAATGCCCATTGTGATTCCATTGCGGGCAGAACGTTCGACCTCCTACTCCTACGATGCTCCCTCCTTCTTCCTTATTCATTCCCGACAGTAACAAGAGGGACAGAGCGAACAAACAACACCAGCTATTTCTAACGGCTCATAACAAAAACAAGAAACTGCATGACCTTGCGAATTTTTAGGATTTTATAGAAAAAATGTAGTTTAGCTAACTAACCAGCTACATTCTGCAGCTCTGGTGCGATCAAGTGAAAACTGCAAACTGCAAAGAAAACGGCCGCAAAATGCGACCAATTAATCAAACACAAAAATGAACTGCACATAGCCTACACATGGCATATAATATGACTAATGTACAAATAATGTAGGCTACGGTGATAATAATAATAATAATAATATGGAAATAGAAACTATGCTATATGTTGCGCGTAGGCTACATATACATGCATAGCACAAATTCGCACTGTAATAATTTGTCAGACAAATTCATGCCTCGCAAATTATTTGCGGATCACTTGTCCAAAGTAAACGTTGCTATGGTTACAGGTGTTTTCACTGTCATCTCGAGATCGGGGGAGGAAAGTGACTGTTACTTGTACAAACCTAAATACTGAATTCACTCCGCTCTGCTGTTTGTACAGTTCACAGGGAATACAGTTCGACTACCGTAGTCACTCTCATCAGTTACAGTTTCTCAATTGTTTAGACACATTTTCTGAAACTATACCTAATTTCTCAAAACTATAAACACAAAACCCACACGGTCAACTCTTTCTGCAAAACCTTTTTGTCAAAATCAAGCACTATTTTCAAAACCATGCACTCTCATTCCAAAATTACATTTTTCCTTCAAATAATAAACACTAGTCAACAAATTAATACAAATTATAAATGCCAATTACACACTGGTGTAAAAAATTAAAGACACTATTACCATTATATTACTTAAGCATCAGTATTGTTTGAGTGTACTGGCCAACTCAAATATACAAAAAAAAAAAACTGAGATAGTTATTGTTATTTTTTATTTTTCCAAATTACAAAAATGTTTGTAGACAAAGTAAAATAAGAAAAAACATGAGAAAATTACTACTGTACTGGGAGTAAACAAAAAATGTAAAAGTAAAACCAAAAATAAATGATTGTGCTCTCTGCACTTGATCAGGCCACATATTCTCATGTATACCACACATTATATTTTCTCTGGCCAAGCAGCGGGGGAACTGTCTTTTGGAATGACACAGCCACCCTTGGCATGACTGAGAAATGTGTAAAGAAATAGTTTCATTGAACCAACTTCGAAATAGAGCATCACAGTGGAAACTCACATATGACAACACGTGTGAGTATGTATATGTGTGTGTTTCTGTGTGTATGCGCATGTGTGTGTGTCTGAGTGAGTGTGTGTGGAGCTAATTTCTGCAGCACTGCGAAAGGCATATTTCCCCCATGTTTCAAGTCCTCTTTAAGGCTGGTAAGATAAGCTACTCTCAGCTGCAGAGGGGACAGGCTATTTCCTCCATGTAGGGCTGGCTTCGGTATGCACACAAGGGATACTGCCAGCTTAGATTGTGCACACTGCTGTCCGTACTGTGTTCCCCTTTAGTAGTATACATTATGTACTCTGCAGTACATTAATGAGTATTGATATGTTACTGTAATGGGGCGTGACGTGTGAGATGGGAGGAGCCAAACGCAGCAAGGGGATTCATTAAGCCCTTAGGCCACTAAGGCGGGATACCTGCAGATAAGGGAGGAGACAAGACAAGGAACACAAACACCACTACAAACGCTACTAACCGGCTCACTGTCAAACGCCAAGTAGAGCGCAAGGACAGGAATCTGAACAGCCAGAAATAAATACGTGCCCTGTCTCGGTAACGAGACAAATCAGGACGGGCGAGTAGTGTAAAGACAAACATAAAACACAACAAACACTGCAAAATAATATGATAGTAAAATAATATGATAGTATGAGTGGAGGCGAAAGGAACAGATCCAACGTTCCCAGGCTACTCCCAAACTCGCGGTCACACACACAAACGTGTCCACAACATCGCCCAATCCTCCCTATAGGAAGACATGCGCCAAAAGACGAAACAGAACAGCAGTTCCGAACAAAATCGTCAAACTCCATGAAAGGAGAAATGCGCCGAAAGGAACGAAGAGGACAGGCAGCACCAGACATTTACTGGCTAGACCAACGCGAGATTAATTGAAAATAAGCGCCCTGCCTCTCTATGATGAGGAAATGTAACAAGGCGAACAGGAACAGAGATTTAACGTTCCCATGGCGAGATAAATAGGCTCGCAGTCAAATACAGAAAACAAAGGGGTAAACACCCGATCTCCCAAGAGAGAGAAACATTTTACAGGTGAGCCGACGGAGCACCGTCGTCCCATAACTTTACCATCCATAGACTAATGCAAGCTCAAATTGGAACAACCGCCCTAGCCTCTCAGTAAGGTGAAAAGTAACGAGGCGAAATGGAACAGAGCTAACGTTCCGAGGCTATTTTAAGGAAACACGCCGTCAAACACAAACACGTCCACAACATAGCCCAAGCTCCATATAACTAGGAGGCTAACACCCGGAGAACGAAAACAGAACAACAGTTCCAAACAAAATCGTCCCGCAGGTAGTTAGGGAGTATAGGACGGCTGCAACAAAAGACCTACGCAAACTTAATAGCAAGCACTGCCTCAATATAATAATATAACCCTGACTCACTCAGTCCACGAGAAGGAGACCAAACAGGGTATTACGTACCAAAGCTATTTACTGGCTCACAGTAACACGGAATTGAGTAGAAGCAAAACGCCAGGTCTCTCAGTAAGAAAACCAAATCAAACGGCGAAAATGGACCAGAGAAACTGCTACTCTATACTTCTACGAGCTAAGAAACTAAGTAGAAGGAAAACGCCTGATCTCCCTAAGGGAAGACATGTGCCGAAGGGCGAGCAGAACTGCTGTTCCGAACAGAATCGCCCAAAACTCCATACACGGAGAAGACGCACCAAAAGGCGAAATAGAGCAGAGATTTACGGTCCCAAAACTCCTACGAGATAACTAACTACCAAGCCAGCAAGAAATAAGCCCTGCCTCAACAAAGAGACGTTAAAAAATAGGCGAGTAGCCAAAATGGTACGAGAACTCACAGCCAACAATAACACCACAGTACAAACAATAAACAATTAATGTCGAAGCCCCGAATAAAGGAAACGGTAGACTTATATAGCTCTCAGTGACCACGAACAGGTGTAGATGCTAAAAGAAGCTCCGCCCACTCAGCAGGACGGAGCAAGCATCTACCAAAAGGGCAGCGCCCTCGCGTGGCCACTAAGGAAAACGACCGCATAGTGAAACAGGGTTCAAAACCATGACAGTTACAGTGAATAACAATAGAGCAGATCTACCTATTCTCATTTCTAAAGGTTCGTCAGCCATTG
Source organism: Synaphobranchus kaupii (assembly GCA_029718625.1). Classification (NCBI taxonomy): domain Eukaryota; kingdom Metazoa; phylum Chordata; class Actinopteri; order Anguilliformes; family Synaphobranchidae; genus Synaphobranchus; species Synaphobranchus kaupii. Next base: position 28,753,599 of record CM056381.1, read on the forward strand.
TTCTCCACATACAGGAGAGCTCACATTTTCCCCTTTTATTTCTGCTAAAGCTCTGATTTCTGATTGAATGATTAAATCAACTAGTGTTTTACCTGTGAAGAATGGGTGTGCTAATTGATAAGTGAGTTGATAGTTTTTAATGGAAGTGTGAAAACAAGAGATATACTTTTTGAAAACTGCCTAAAACAGGATAATTGTGTGAAGTGTTTTCAAAAAGTGTAAAAGAAATTTGAAATTTTGCTTGTTTTGTAAAAATTGTCTTTCTTTTGACACATAAACTTAATATTTTATTAATAGGGTCATAACACCAATTTTATTGTGTAAAACAATTGAGAAAAACTGTAATACGGTAGTCAATCTCGAAAAATGGCAGTGTGTACGTACTACGCAGCCAGAGTGTATCTCTCTTATTGATGCTATTGTCAATAAAACCATACTTTGATGAATTGGAATGTGCTTGTTAGGGGTCCAAGCACGTAGTGCTGGAACCATTACATTTTACATTACAATCATTTGGCAGACGCTTTTATCCAAAGTGACGTACAATAAGTGCATATTGAAGGTCATTGACGCGACTACAAAGCAAATCCGACAAAGCACAGCTTTCTCACAGCGTAGGAGTTATCCCTAGTAATAAACATGAGAAGTACACACAGTCAGCTATACATTCTGAACTATAGAATAACCAAAAACACAAGTTAAATAGAAAACAGGAAGCGAATACTATAGAATGGCCCTATATAGGTTGTTTAGTCGAGGTGGAGTCTGAAAAAGTGCGTTTTCAGACCACGACGAAAAACAGACAGTGTTTCAGCTGAGCGCAGCAGAGTGGGGAGTTCATTCCACCACTGGGGAGCTAGGGTTGAAAAGCTCTGCAGTCGGGACGAGCGGGAGCCTTTAACACGGAGGGAGGGAAGTGCAAGTCGCCCTGCAGCAGCACCCTATTGTTATTACTGGTTTTATTATTATTCCCACATTTGGTACAATTGCAGCAAAACCACATGATAACTTTTGCTGAAACTTTGCACACATGTAGACACTGCGACACGACACATGTACAGCAAATTCCAACCCAATTGACCTGATGGTGGCGCTATAGAGACAAAGTGAGATTTAATAATATTTTGGGCTATAACTTTTGAACCGTTTGGCCTATCATCAAAATTCTTTTTGCCTCCAATTCGTTGGTTTGTGGCAAATAAATTTGCCTTTAGGATCAATGAGGTCCGCCATATTAGATCTTTTGCAAATTAGCATTTTGTGAAAAACCTATAAAATCTAACTCCTCCTAGACCGTTTGACATATCAACATGCAACTCACATTATTTTGTTCAGGGGACGATTCTCCAAAAAAGCTTGGAAGCGATTTTTTGATTTTCCAAATATCCTGATTGCAGTAAGCCAATAAAAACTGTTGTGGGCGTGGCTAGTGACAAAAACGCTAATAACTCTTCAATTCTTCAATGGATATTAATAATATTTGGTTTCTATACTTGCACTCATGTTATGAGCCAAACTATAAAGTGTTGGCTCAATAGAATCAAATGGTGGCGCTATAGAGCATAATATATATTTTTTTATTCATAAATTCATAAAAAATCACCATTATGTTTTAGACATTTAAAACTTGCTGTAGTGATCAATTTCCTCATCTGGAACATATGTGTGTCCCATATATGTCACTGCCATCTTGGATTGGCTGCCATTTTGGAAATGCTATTAACATTTCCCTCTGTCCCCGGTATTAGCCTAACCACAAAACTGACTACTATGAAACTTAGTACACATGTAGACACTGCGACAGGACACATGTACAGCGAATTCCAACACAATTGACCTGATGGTGGCGCTATAGAGACAAAGTGAAATTCTATAATCTTTTTGGGCTATAACGTTTGAACCGTTTAACCTATCTTCAAAATTCTTTTTGCCTCAAATTCCTTAGTTCATGGCAAATAACTTTGCTATTAGGATTAATGAGGTCCGCCATATTGGATCTTTTCAAATTTGCATTTTGTGAAAAACCTATAAAATCGAACTCCTCTGAGAACATTTGACATATCAACATGCAACTCACACCCTTTTGTTCAGGGGACGATTCTCCAAAAAATTTAGGAAGCGATTTTCCGATTTTCCAAATATCCTGATCGCAGTAAACCAATAAAAACTGTTGTGGGCGTGGCTAGTGACAAAAACACTAATAACGCTTCAATTCTTCAATGGATATTAATAATATTTGGTTTCTATACTTGCACTCATGTTATAAGCCAAACTCTAAAGTGTTGGCTCAATAGAATCAAATGGTGGCGCTATAGAGCATAATATATATTTTTTTATTCATAAATTCATAAAAAATCACCATTATGTTTTAGACATTTAAAACTTGCTGTAGTAATCAATTTCCTCATCTGGAACATATGTATGTCCCATATATGTCACTGCCATCTTGGATTGGCTGCCATTTTGGAAATGCTATTAACATTTCCCTCTGTCCCCGGTATTGGCCTAACCACAAAACTGACTACTATGAAACTTAGTACACATGTAGACACTGCGACAGGACACATGTACAGCGAATTCCAACCCAATTGACCTGATGGTGGCGCTATAGAGACAAAGTGAAATTCTATAATCTTTTTGGGCTATAACTTTTGAACCGTTTAACCTATCTTCAAAATTATTTTTGCCTCAAATTCCTTGGTTCATGGCAAATAACTTTGCTATTAGGATTAATGAGGTCCGCCATATTGGATCTTTTCAAATTTGCATTTGGTGAAAAACCTATAAAATCGAACTCCTCTGAGAACATTTGACATATCAACATGCAACTCACACCCTTTTGTTCAGGGGACGATTCTCCAAAAAATTTAGGAAGCGATTTTCCGATTTTCCAAATATCCTGATCGCAGTAAGCCAATAAAAACTGTTGTGGGCGTGGCTAGTCACAAAAACGCTAATAACTCTTCAATTCTTCCATGGATATTAATAAAATTCGGTTTCTATATTTGCACTGAGCTCTCAAACTCTAAAGTATTGGCTCAATAGAATCAAATGGTGGCGCTATAGAGCATAATATATTTTTTTTAATTCATAAAAAATCACCATAATTTTTTAGACATTTAAAACTTGCTGTAGTGATCAATTTCCTCATCTTGAACATATGTATGTCCCAAATATGTCGCTGCCATCTTGGATTGGCCGCCATTTTGGAAATGCTATTACCATTTCCCTTCATGAAAAATCACTTTTGTGTTTTAAACATTGAAAATTATGTGTCGTGATCAATCACCGGGCAGCCGCAGATTGTCTGTTATGGCTTAGCGGTAAGAGCAATGGCTCGGTATGCGGGGGGCCGGGTTCAATCCCCACTGTAGGTTACTTTTCTTTTCGATGAAAACAATGGACAGTTTGTTATGCTTTTCACACTTAATAATGTTCTTTTCACATTATTGCAAACGTGAAGAGATTTTACTATATTAACTATTCACTGTTTCACTAGTACTTAAATGAGTGAAACAAATAAAGTTTTAATAAAGTTTTTTCTTCTTTTTCCTGCCAAATTCTTCATCAAAAATGCTCAATACCCACAACTAATTCTTCCTGAACAATGGGACATCTGCAATGGCTTTGCGGTTAGAGCGATTGCCTTCGATGCCGGAGACCCAGGTTCGAATCCCTCCGGGTACCAAAGGTCGCGTTTCTTTTCGACAACACGACATGCGCTTTCTTATGCTTTTCACATCTACAAATCTTATTTTCACATTAATGGGGTAGGAAACACTAAAAGACATTTTTTGAGTTAATATCTAGGCATTGCCTCAGAGTGAAGGTCTCTTTCATGAATGTCTTCTCAAATTATTCAGTTTACCCAGAATTAGCTGAAGGTGGTGGTCTGAAAACAGTTTGACCTTTTATACACATTCATGTTTAGACACTCACGTCATGCAGCTACACGTGTCTCACGTATACCTTCTGAGACTCGATTATAAAAGGAAACCAATGTAACATGATTGCAACAAAATTACAAACCTTATGCTTGGACCCCGTATAGTCGCTGCTTGCAGCTATATTTTACCATTGTATTTACATAAGAGAAAAACATACGCTTTCTTTGGATTAAGGTGCAGAGCTAAAGTGTCATCTAAAAGCAATCCAGAATGAAAACCTCAAACACTTGTGCTCCAAAGACAGTGATTTTTTAAAAATGATTTGAAGGTGAAATGTCTAACTTTTTAACATAGACAAATAATATTTGTAGAGTAATAGTAGGCTATTGGTTTTCCTCAAAAAAATTATATTGACTATGAATTTCAAATGTATATATTTTATGGTCCGTAAGTTGTGTCGTCGTCAGTATGAGACATGAAATACTGGGGTTACCACTTCCAACAGCGCTCCTGAGTCAGTAGCACAACAGCACGTCCATCTTTTAAAAAGCGCAGTCGATTGCCAGTTAGAGTTACAGTGAAGAAATGCATGACTTTCTTGTTAAAGGGGAATTCCACAAAAAAACAACATTAACGTTATTTAACAGATCAAGGCGCAACTGATTAAGTCTGATTAAGCAGAAATATCGTCAGCGAAAGATGCACATTTGGTAGAGGTATATGTCAAAATGACATATACCTTCACCCTTTCTCATTTTTGAAAAACTACAGTGGTGTCAGAGGGCGGGTAAGTTGAATTTAGAGATACCTCCCACACCTCCCAAGAGATATTGACTGAATTCAGAGAGAGAGGTGCTGGGAACCTGCTGTCAGAACTGCAAACAGTATTAGCTTGCGAGCTAGCTCAAAGAGTTCTTAGCTAAGTTACTAATTATTCCAGTACAATGGCTTCCAACAATTTTGTGCACTATACACTGGATGACACCTTCTGAGAAATTTTAATTGAATCAGAGGTGGAAGGCTACCATTTTGAGCCCGAATACACAGCTGAGGAGATTAGCCGAAGGCATGAGCTGGCACCTTCACATGCTGCAGCTGGAGCTGAACGCGCTGCCAACCCGGTACTGCCTCGGGTAAACGATGACTGGTGGTGTACGTGCAGTACCTGTGCTGCGATGAAAACTGAAATTGAAATGTTTGCTTCAATGAGTGGGACCGGGCACAGTTTCATTTGTCATTTGTGTGGAGCAAGAAACAGATGAAGAGGGAAGAGTCTGTCTGACTAAACACCCTGATTTTGAACACCACATGCATAAGGGTGTTTTCAAGACATTCATCTGGATCCCTAAGAAATTAGTAAGTGTCACAAACTTCTGGCTAGGCTAGCTGATATGTTTTCACTATACCAAAAGTATATACTGTAAATTAAGGGCTGTGTTTTCATGAATGAATGGCTATATTTCCCCCGTTTTTCTCTGGAGACTCCAGCTAATGGTGGTGACATTTTTTTCAGTAGAACTGTAAGTTATTGGCTAGCTTGCCAGCGAGCAACGTTAGCCTCTCTCGAAGAACTGCTTCCAGGACTAGTAGTAACGCCCAGCCCTCCGATTGTATTCAGTGAGAGTAGCAATCTGTGACTGGCTTTGTCTGACGCCGCCCATAAACTATAAGCGCCCGGCCGTTGTAGTTCATAGTAAAGCAGGTACCTGGTACATGCACAGTAGTTTGGGGCTATATCTCTGCTCACTACAGGTAGAGAGTTGGCTGGGAGCTCATTTTAATCAGGAGGCCAGATACTCTTCTAGAAATCATAATTTTTTGTTGTAATTCCCCTTTAAGCGGACAGCTCTACCAGAGAACCAGCTAAGTCAAACCTGCACTCGACACAAGAAACCATGCTATCCCTCTCAAAAGTTGAATGATAAAAGTCGTGGGAAAACAAGTCAACATTGGTCTGGCTTTTGGTTGATGGAAGGAGTTGAAAAAGGTGCAGCGTTAGCTACCCTTCTTCTCAACAGGTAAGCTAAATAACTTATAGCAGGACCGAAAAGAACATTTCGCGACTCTTTGAGCAGACATCTGCTATTTTTCTTGGAGTCGCCAACACTGCTTGGTAGGTCTTTAGTCTTTGCTGCACTCGCTATTGCTCTACAGTGCACATAACAGCAATAAGTGCAGAGAGACACTACAGTCGACTGTCCACCAGTGAGCCTAATTATTGAACCAGTGTTAGTTATTTCCAATCCATACGAAGAATGCAAAAAGAGTAGCTGCTCAAGGAACTACGCGGTGCCAGACCCGCCAGGTTCGTTTCGCGGGCACATCTGTCCCATGTACTTGAAACATAATAGATATACTGCAGCCTATGCACACTGATCTGAACGGAACTAGCTGGCTATATGGGATGGGCCTACAGCTGGGTATACATTCATATACCGTAACATATTTTGCGGTCTCCCTCAGTGAGGAGGGAATGAGAACGGTTCCTGCAGCAGAAAATTGGATAATTGCGGAACGTAATAGAATGATTGAATTAGTGGTTGGTACTCATGGGGAGATTGAATAATTTAAACGGGGATGCGAGGGTCTGAGGGATTTAAATGGAGCGCACCTGGGGTGAAAGAGAAGTGCAGACGGGAGGCGAGTGACAGAGGTTGGCTTTCTCTGTAGCTCCTACAACGTTGGTGGTGTTCTCTTATTTATGTTTGTCCGGGTTGGTTATTTTTATTTTTGGCATGAATGTGGACGTGTTGTGTTGTGTGTATGGCTATAATTCATTTTTTTGTGTTGAATGTTGTTCGTCTGTGACGTGGAGTGGATGTGAGTTTGGTTATTGTGTGTATGCCACCGTGTCAATCTGTGCATGGACTCCCTCATAAGTGGTTGTTGGGCCGGGCAGGAGGCCGAGGTGACCTCTTGTGGGTGTAGTAGTCACGAGTGTGTGTGTGCCCACAAACCATTTTTTTATTTTTTATTATTTATTTCTGATTTTTTCCCTCTTTCTCCCAATTTGGTAGCCAATTCAACCCCTATACTATTCAATTTCCCCCCGATGTAGCAACCGCTTGAAATTGCCTCTGCAGAACCCCGTCAGCCCAGTAGTAGGAAGGAGGGCGCCACGTCCTCTACAGGGCAGGACTCTTCGAGCTTCTGACCGCTATCCAGCTTGCCAGAGGCCCTTGTATGTGCAACGAATTTCACAGAGTCCCTCCCACCACCCCGGGAGCAACCCCGATCCTCGGAGTGCAACTGCACCGACTGAAAGTCGGCGCTTTTAACGTTGTACCCCCGCGGCCTGCCACAAACCATTTTTAACTTTAAACCTACAACTACACAAGTGGATTGTGTGATCAGTGTGTGCCGTGTGGTGTGTGGGGTTGGGTACGCTAACCTGCAGGGAGGGATCTGGCTTTGTCCAGTGGGGACTGTATGAGTGGTGGAAGGGAGTTCAGAACCCGCAGACGGGCATTATCCTCTGTCGCCCGTGCATGTATACAGCTTTTATGAAATTCTATAAATAAAGTGATTTTTATCTTTTACTTTGTGGTTGGTGTACTGTTTGGGGAGTGGTGGATCTTGCGAAAAACCTGGTTAAGGTTGCTCGGCTTGTGTTCAACCTCCCGAAGTTCTCGCACGTCACCCCCCTGCTGAGGTCACTCCACTGGCTGCCGGTCATGGCCAGGATCAGGTTCAAAGTTCTGACCCTGGCCTACACTGCAGCCAAAAGGTCAGGCCCCTCCTACCTACGGGACTTAATCCAGCACTACTCTCCTGCTCGACCACTTCGCTCTGCTGCTGCAGGGCGACTTGCACTTCCCCCCCTCCGTGTTAACGGCTCTCGCTCGTCCCGACTGCGGAGCTTTTCCACCCTAGCTCCCCAGTGGTGGAACGAACTCCCCACTCTGCTGCGCTCAGCTGAAACACTGTCTGTTTTTCGTCGTGGTCTGAAAACGCACTTTTTCAGACTCCACCTCGACTAAAATACCTATATAGGGCCATTCTATAGTACTCGCTTCCTGTTTTTTCTTTTTTTTGCTTGTTTTCTATTTAACTTGTTTTTGGTTATTTTATAGTTCAGAATGTATAGCTGACTGTGTGTACTACTCATGTTTATTACTAGGGATAGCTCATACGCTGTGAGAAAGTTGTGCTTTGTCGGATTTGCTTTGTAGTCGCGTCAATGACCTTCAATATGCACTTATTGTACGTCGCTTTGGATAAAAGCGTCTGCCAAATGATTGTAATGTAATGGGTCCGGGAATGGGATTCGCCTGTTTTCCCCTGTTACACGTTGCTTTGGATAAAAGTGTCTGCTAAGAAGCATGTACCTGGCTAAAATAGCGGGAATTTAAGACAATTGAGCCACCGACACAGATGAAGGAGAGATGAAAAAGCTAGAGAATATGTCATATTATGAAATAAGAAAGGTTTTCTATAAATGTTTGTTGGTAACAGCATTGCCAACTTTGGTGAGCTGGCTAAATGTGTTAATAGTGTGATACTATTCACTGCACTGATAAAGGACTAATAAAACAATGCACCCTGTAATATATAAACTAAAAGAATACACCCCGTAATATATGAAATTAAATATTCTATTCTGTTCAGCATCTTTTCAGAAAATTTCCCTCCTTTACGTGACAGTTTCATATGCAAATTTATAGGTGATGATGTCATAAATATGCAAATTGCCATCATCTAGGAACTTCTATATAATGCGTTAAAGTTGGCAACTATGCTTGGGACAGAGTCTGAAAAAAGAGAAAGACAAACTGACTAGATATGTAATTATCAATTTGATATGGAATTTTATAATACTGACATTAGACAAAATACCCAAAATAAATATTGATTCATGGCAGATTCTTTATTGAAACCCTTATGGGACATGGTTTCAGTATGTACAAATATATGCCAATATTGGAATTGGTAACACAATTTCTTGTGATGTTTGTGCATTTGATAGATTGAAGCTCTTTCAGTTTACTTTTCTGTTAATATTATTTGTAGGGACAACGGACTACATTTCCATTAATTTCACAGGAAACCCAAAAGACATTTAAAACACGGCCACAGCCAATCATGTCTCTTGGAAATATGAGACACTAAGGGTCATAAAACTAAAACAGATAAGAATGCATTCCAGCCTGTCGCCCCAACCCTATTCACCTCACTTCTCTTCCTCGATAGTGCTGCACAAGAGGCAGCACTCCATTTTTGTCTTCCCTTTTGCTAGCTACACAGCTACAAAGGTGGACCTCCATTGTACCAGCAATACCGCAGCAGCATCAAAGGCCGTGGAGAGAGATGCAAACGGGTTAGCTTGCCTACGGCATCTAACCATAGAACTGAATTAACGCAACTCCGACAGAGGTGTGATCTAGCCACGGACAAAGACGCAGGCGATAACCAGACAACGTCGGACAAAGACGCAAACCAGGAGAAAGACCAAAGGAGACGCCCTGACCATCCCTCACGGACAAGCCAGCTGTAATCAACTCACCGCGGACTTCAGTAAGACTGATCAAACATCCCAGGCATATTTTAGGATTTTAGTCTGAACTGTTTATCGGTAATTTGATTGCATCTCGACTTTGTGCGATAATAGCTGTATAAACGTGTTGCGCTGGTTAGCAAGCTAGCCGGCTGGCCTACCGTTTCTTTGCTAATGTGGTACTACTAACTAACTCGAGCAGGCCTCACTGGTTTGCCCCTCTATCCTAACACTGACTAACATTCGTGTGATATGATCTCAATTCAATTTACTGTAGATGGTTAACAGTATTTCCTGACCGAAGTGCGTGAACTTATTTATAGTAACGTAAGATTTGAGATCAATAATCACCATCGTGCTGCGACACAGTTAGCTTACTCCACGTGATTCCTTTGTTCCCTGAACGCACATGTGGCATAGGCCTACACACACACACACACACACACACACCCACACACACACACACAAATGCTACAATACGCACACCACACAATATGTCTATTTAGTAGAATGTAATATTCATGTTTTTCCTTGTTTAATAAATCTATTTTTGTTAAACCTGGTGTCTGTTTTGATGTCGTATGAACACAAGAGCTCAGTCAAACCTAATCATTAGAACGTAATACCTTCAACCCTTATGAATTATTAGTTATTAGTGCTTTGGTGGTAAATTGAAGTAGTAGTAATTATAATCCATAATAATCAAATGAGACTGATTTAATTTTAACCTAATTTAAGAATAATGAGGGTAAACCTCATTATTCCATAGTTATTGCCTATATTTCTGGCATCCCATGTAAGAGTTTATATATATATATGTATATATATACAGAGAAATATTCCTTACATTTATCGCACCCCATCGAGGATATTCTCTACATTTATGGTGCCCGGGTGAAGACTGGTAAGACGAACATGTTTTAAAGGGGACTGAAGCACTCGGTAAAGTGGCTCTGGTTCGTTAGCTTTTTACCTTAAATTAGATATGACCGTGCGTTCAAATCTCAAATCGACCCGTATTTGCTGGAAAAAGAAGTTGAAATTAGCTTTTTTTTCCACTAGGGCGCAGCCATCTTGGACCAACTGTGGTTGTGACGTCACTAGGTTGGTTGGACTCTGCTGCTCAATGTATTCCTATGGGAAAATAGCTGACTTTCAGTGAGCTCATTGATGTATCGTGAGCAAAAAATAAAACAAAAAACACACAGACGGTCTTTTTCTATTGCCCCAAGATGCTCAAATGAGTATTACCGAACAAAACTTAATTTAAAACTTAATTTCCACAAACTGCTTCTGACCATATTAATGCTGTGGCCAGCCGGCAACTGCAGCGCCGCTGCATTGCCTTGATATATTAGTTAACAGCCTGCAAATATATACCTACCGCGACCAAGCATCACAAGCTAACGCTTATTTTATATAGGCTTATTTTATAAAGACACGACTTTAGCTCGCAAACCGTTTATCAAGGCAATGCAGCGGCACTGCAGTTTCCGGCTTGTCATGCCACAGCAGTAGGCTATGGTCAGAACGGGTCAGAAGCAGTTCGTGGAAATTAAGTTTTAAATTAAGTTTTGTTCAGTAATACTCATTTGAGCATCTCGGGACAATAGAAAAAGACCGCCTGTGCGTTTTTTGTTTTATTTTTTGCTCACGATACATCGTTGAGCTCACTGAAAGTCAGCTATTTTCCCATAGGAATACATTGAGCAGCTGAGGCTGACCAACCTAGTGACGTCACGACCGCAGTTGGTCCAAGATGGCTGCGCCCTAGTGGGAAAAAAAGCGAATTTCAACTTATTTTTCCAGCAAATACGGGTCGGTTTGAGATTTGAACGCACGGTCATATCTAATTTAAGGTAAAAAGCTAACGAACCAGAGCCACTTCACCGAGTGCTTCATGTCCCCTTTAATTATCCATCACCATTACTGCTAAATGTATATGTAAACACCTTGCATGAGTAATACTCCACATGTAGGAATATAGAGGCATGTTCCTTACATATTCAACTGAAAAAAAATGTTTTGTGATTGAGATATACGGTCTTTCTCATCTAATTAATGGTAATCATATTGGGTGTGCTACAAATGTCAATGCTGGCCGTTCTCCTATAATAAATTTTTGTTTGTCCTGTTTTATGCAATATCATCTCTCTGAGTTATTTGCCCTGCAGAATCATACATAGCAAATGGGTAGGAGATAAAACACAGCATGCTGTAATGTATTACAATAAACAATTGAGTGCTGTGATGGTATGTTAAAATAAACGTTGATGGGTTGTAATGGTGCTTTAAAATAAACCACACCAGGCTGTGATAATGTATCGTGTACTGGTATACCATCTGCCAAGTTATGCCTTGGTGAGGCATGCCCCATTCTTATACAGCACATAGAGTGACATTTTTCAGGGTTTTCCACAGAAATAACTACAACATTAACTTATGTACTCTCCAAACTAATGGAAACACACAGAGTTCAGAAACAAACTTCACACTGCCGCAAAATACAGCTCTTCTTCTTCTTCTTCTTCTTCTTCTTCTTCTTCTTCTTCTTCTTCTTCTTCTTCTTCTTCTTCTTCTTCTTCTTCTTCTTCTTCTTCTTCTTCTTCTTCTTCTTCTTCTTCTTCTTCTTCTTCTTCTTCTTCTTCTTCTTCTTCTTCTTCTTCTTCTTCTTCTTCTTCTTCTTCTTCTTCTCAATGTGCAAGAGAATCCCCATTGGATTCAAACCAGAACCCCCCTCCTCTTCATTACATCTCTGATAAGGGCTTCATTAAAATCCTTATGAATTGAACATGAGCAAAAGCAGTTCTTTAAAGTGGACATGAAGCACTCGGTAAAGTGGTTCTGGTTCGTTAGCTTTTTACCTTAAATTAGATATGACTCTGCATTGAAATCTCAAACCGACCCGTTTTTGCTGGAAAAAGAAGTAACAATTTGCTTTTTTTCCACTAGGGCGCAGCCATCTTGGACCAACTGCGGTTATGGCGTCACTAGGTTGGTTGGTCTCAGCTGTTCAGTGTATTACTATGGGAGAATAGCTGACTTTCAGTGAGCTCAACGATGCACAGACTGCCCCGAGATGCTCAAATGAGTATTACCGAACAAAACTTAATTTAAAACTTAATTTCCACTAACTGCTTCTGACCATACTAATGTAATGCTGTGGCCTGACGAGCCGGCAACTGCAGCACTGCTGCATTGCCTTGATATATTAGTTAACAGCCTGCAAATATATACCTACTGTGACCTAGCATCACAAGCTAACGCTTGTTTTCTATAGGCAATATTAGCTAGACACGACTTTAGCTCGCAAACCGTTTATCAAGGCACTGCAGTTGCCGGCTCGTCAGGCTACAGCATTAGTATGGTCAGAAGCAGGCTACACCTCTGACCACAAGTCCCGCACATAAACTTGAATGAGGGTATTTATGAAAATATTATGTGGTGGTAATGAAGAGGCCATACTTTGTTCATGAAGTAGACTGAAGACTGAATATAATACATGTGAAATATGTAGTGTAGCTATTTTATGGGGCCCAGAGGCTGGTAAGTTTTGGCTAACCGCTTTGGTACCGCCTCTCACTCTGACGATGGTGGGGTCTCTACATCTCTATTAGCCGCGCTGCTCTCAGCTGACAGGAAGCATATTTACATGAGACTGCACTTCTGTTATCATTACTCTTCTATGCCCTGCTACTAGCAAGCATTTGCAGTCCTTTGCATATGTTCTCAGTGCCATTTAGCTGTAATGTAAAAACTAGTGGTTGCCACAGTAAGTAATGCCATTCATTATAAAAGGACACATCACTCTGTGTGTCCTTTTTAGGAAACAAGGCATAAATAGTCATTTTGGCATTGTTAATTTTATTAATTCTAAGTCATGATTGTTCTGTGTGTTTAATGTCATTTTGATGTGATTTACGTATAGCTTGTAATTGTAAAGTATGGCGAAAATAAACAAGCTTAAAAAGATACCAAATATTACTTAAAGGGTAAGTTCGCTATTTTGGACCTTGGACCCTATTTGCGGTCCGTCTTCCATGAACCTGACCCATGAAGTCCATTTTTTTCGCTGATCGGTCCAGTATTGAGTTCGCTACAGATTTCCTGTAGGCTCTCACTGGGCTACAATAGAAGTCAACGGGGCAATTAGAAATGTTATGGAAAAACAACGATAAATGTGCTTTTATAGCTCAGTGTGTATTCTTACGGTCTCAGTATGCTCTCCTGTGAAATGTAGGCTATCGCAAACGCAAACCGAACGTTGAAACAACAGTTCCATTTGAAACAGAACTATTTCTCCGACCGCACTACCTCGCACTGACTTCGGATAACATTACCTGCGCAACTTCAGCCTCTCTCTCTTCTCTTGCTCTCTTATCATCCATCTCTTGTAGTTCCGTGTCCGTGTATTCTGGCTCAAATCTGTAGCCAGTAACGTCAAAGTCAAAATCGAATTCTTCGTCTTCGTAATCATTATAGTCATCCATCATCCAAGTTTTTTGTGGAAATTGTAGCCTACGTTGCTGCAGGTAAACAAACGCAGACTGCTCAACTAGATAGTTTCGTAAACGGCCGGCACACCTTCCCGCTCCCCTACCCCCGACACATAGTACTCCGCGGGAGCAGCGAAAACAAGCAACAGAGAAATGCTTACTTCCAAGCCATGCCAAGCACGTAAAAATGTTCGGATTGAGATACATTTCACAGGAGAGCATACTGAGACCGGTAACAATACACCCTGAGCTTCCCGTCTCATTTATTGTACATGAAAGCACATTTATCGAACATTTCTAATTGCCCCGGTTGACTTCTATTGTAGCCCAGTGAGAGCCAACAGGAAATCTGTAGCGAACTCAATACTGGACCGATCAGCGAAAAAATGGACTTCATGGGTCAGGTTCATGGAAGACGGACCGCAAATAGGGTCCAAGGTCCAAAATAGCGAACTTACCCTTTAATTATGGAGAACCACGTCGTGGCATGGTTATGTTCACAGCAAAAATGGTGTTAAATTTACACCAGAAGTGTTAGATTTCGACGAGCATTTTTGCTGTGTTGCTACTTAGACTGGGTCTTCACATTGTTTATCACATTGTCAAGTGTTTATAACTTGGCTACATGTTACAGCTGAACAATTATATTTTTCTGGTGCAACTGTTGGGACACTGCAGTCATTGGACTAATGCTGTTTACAGTAAGGGGTACCTTAATAAATATCCCAGCTTTGTTTTTCTGGTTTAGTATTGCACGTAAAAAATTGAATATGGGGGGTCGATACACTGCCCGGCCAAAAAAAAAGTCGCACACTCTAATATTTAGTTGGACCGCCTTTAGCTTTGATTACGGCGTGCATTTGTTGTCGCATTGTTTCGACAACCTTATGCAATGTCACAACATTTATTTCCATCCAGAGTAGCATAAGTTTTTGGCTGAGATCTTGTATTGACGACGGGAGAGTTGAACCACTCCGTAAAGTGTTCTCCAGCACATCCCAAAGACTTTCAATGGGGTTAAGGTCAGGACTCTGGTGGCCAATTCATGTGTGAAAAGGATTCCTCATGCTCCCTGAACCACTCTTTCACAATTTGAGCCCGATGAATCTTGGCATTGTCATCCTGGCATATGCCCATTGATGGCATAACCTGGTCATTCAGTACATTCAGGTACTTCATTTTATTGCTGCATAATGTTGCTGAGCCTAGACCTGACCAACTGAAGCAACCCCAGATCATAACACTGCCTCCAGAGGCTTGTACAGTGGGCACTATGCATGACGGGTGCAATGGCGACTTTTTTTTTGGCCGGGCAGTGTATGATAAGACTGAATATCAATGAAAAGAATTTCACAAAAAATGCAATTCTTTTTCCATTTCTTTACACTGTCATCCTTTAGCACATCACTGTCCGTCTACCACAGTGACATGATGGCATTTTTAAAGGCTGCTTTAGCTCATCACATAATATGCAGGAGCCTTGTGTTTAATGGAAATGTCATAATGAAAACATTGCAAAGGACTGACAATTCAGATTCGTTTCCCTTCAAGATAGTTTCTTCTTTCTTTCCTAGCAAATCCCTTCACCACAGGAAATGAAGAACATGTTTCTTATTTAAACATTTCATTCGTGTTTGACCCAGTGGGGATCATATTCAGGCTTGCACCATTTGTGACAGAAAACTGCTATACTTTTCAGAACCCACCCACAAGTGAGACTCTCAAGGCAAAATGAGTCACAGTAATAATAAATAAATATATTTATTTTCATATTGGACACCATTATTATAGATATCAACTTAGATACCTCTCCATATCATACTTATTATACAGATCTATGTACTATCGTACATATTCAGATATTAATTGAAGCAATTAATTTTTGTTCTGTACCATTGCTTGAGTCCAATCGTATTTCCCAGTCTGTGAACTGAATGTTTAATCTTCAGTTTGTGAGTTCAGGTCCATTGGAGACACAACGCCAACATACCCGTTGGTTAAGATTGCTCAGAAACAAACAAATTATATTCAGTTCCTAATGATAAAAAAAAAAAATTTGATCTGGGCCTTTGCTGGACATTGCCCTTGGTAGCTCACTCATTTAATATCAGATTGGACGGTTAGGGGTGTTACACATCGATCTTGCATGTTTGACAGTCTTAGGGAAATAATTCAAATACCTTTCAGTCCCAAAAATAAATCTAAAAATAAAAGCCAGGAAGAAAAATGGAAATAAGCAATCCCAGCACAGTCATAAGAGTTTAAGAGATTACCTCACTGAGCTCTCATTGAACTTTTAAAGGCCCTTAAGATATTGTCTTGTGCTGTGTGTATATGTGGGCCAAGTGTGGTAAACTTGGACTCTATGAAAACAGATTAGTATGAAATGTATTTCTTTTTCATCTAAATGTTCATAATGATCTCTTCCCTAATGCAGTGTGGCACATGTTATTCAGATTTTTGTACCTAAGAGGTAGCCCCCCCCCCCCCCCCCCCCCCCCAAAAAAAAAAGAAAAAGAAAGAAACAGGCACATGTTGATGAATTATTATAAAAGGTATATTCGAATCAAAGGAGTAATAATAAATGAGCAGCTGGCTAACAAAGAAAACCAACAGTAAAAGAGTATATATATATATATACAGATCCTTTCCAAAAAATTAGAATATCATGGAAACGTTTTTTTTTTTCCTTAATTCCATTCAAAAAGTGAAACTTTCATAGATTATAGATTCATTACACACAAAGTGAAATATTTGTAGCCTTTATTTGTTTTATTTTTCATAATTTTGGCTTACAGCTCCAGAAAACCCCCAAAACAGTATTTCAAGAAATTAGAATAGTGTGTCGAAAATCAGCATTTACTTCAGTTATTTCAGAGAATGAATGTTTTAGACTGAGTGTCACACTATCATCTAATTTACTCAAAACACCTGCAAAGTTTATCTCAGTTTGGTTCAGTATGGGGAAGACTGCAGACTTGACATTTGGCCAGAAGACCATCATTGACACCCTCCAGAAGATGGGTAAGCCACAAAAGGTCATCGCTAAGGAGGCTGGCTGTTCACAGAGTGCAGTGTCCAAGCATATCAATAGAACGTTTAGTGGAAGGGAAAAATGTGGCAGGAGAAGGTGCACAAGCAAAAGAGATGACCGTAGGCTTCAGCGGATTTTCAAGCAAAGACGATTCCAAAATTTGGCGGAGATGCAGAGGGAGTGGACTGAGGCTGGAGTCAGTGCTTCAAAAACCACCACGTACAGACGTATCCGGGACATGGGCTACAACTGTCGGATTCCTCGGGTCAAGCCACTCCACTCATTCTCTGAAATAACTGAAGTAAATGCTGATTTTCGACACACTATTCTAATTTCTTGAAATACTGTTTTGGGGGTTTTCTGGAGCTGTAACCAAAATTATGAAAAATGAAACAAATAAAAGCTAGAAATATTTCACTTTGTGTGTAATGAATCTATAATCTATGAAAGTTTCACTTTTTGAATGGAATTATGGAAAAACAAAAAACTTTTCCATGATATTCTAATTTTTTGGAAAGGATCTGTATATACAGTTGAAGTCAGAGGTTTATACACTTAGGTTGAAGTCATTAAAACTACTTTTTAACCACTCCACAGATTTCATGTTAGC
The DNA here is from genome assembly GCA_029718625.1 of Synaphobranchus kaupii. NCBI lineage: Eukaryota > Metazoa > Chordata > Actinopteri > Anguilliformes > Synaphobranchidae > Synaphobranchus > Synaphobranchus kaupii. The sequence continues at coordinate 28,771,120 of CM056381.1, forward strand.
AAACTATAGTGTTGGCAAGTCAGTTAGGACATCTACTTTACTTTGTGCATGACACAAGTAATTTTTCCAACAATTGTTTACAGACAGATTATTTCACTTTTAATTCACTATATCACAATTCCAGTGGGTCAGAAGTTTACATACACTAAGTTGACTGTGCCTTTAAATTTTTTGTATTTGGTTGCATATCCTTTGCATGCCATGACTTCCTGATGTCTGTGACCCAACAACATCAAAAGACTCTTGATATCTTATTTTCTGGTACTCTTACAAGCGATACTATAATGTCTCTGCATTTGAATGGATCTCTATGGGAATTTGGGGGTGGGACTAGAATTAGCTGTAAATTATGCTGGAACAGTATGGAATACATGATTGGTAAAATGGCTGTAAGTCAGCAAGGGTCTGAGGTATCAAACAAGCCTCAAACCATCACTCTGCTGCCAGATAGGATACAAATGTATATATTTTCGTGCCCTATTAATGGGTAACAATCTAAAATTTACAACAGTTCAAGAAAGTCTGGCCCATGAGTTTATGTTATGTATTACATGGCTATATGTACCACATACAAGTAAAACTTTCCCATAAAGTAAACACAAGACACTTTGGTAAACAAATGAAAATCACTTTCAAAAAATCTCTCCAGTATCATATTTTTACCTATACATATATACACTACTCACAAAAAGTTAGGGATATTTGGCTTTCGGGTGAAATTTATGGAAAATGTAAGTTCACGCTACAGTGATATTATACGTATCATGAAAGTAGGGCATTTAAGTAGAAGCATGCAATGGTGATTTCCTCATCTCAAACAATTTATTGAAACAAAAGCCAACAACAGTGGTGGGTATACCACAACAAAAATGTCAATGTCTCAATAACTTGTCATGTGCCCTTGAGCATCAATTACAGCTTGACAACGACGTCTCATGCTGTTCACAAGTCGACTTATTGTCTGCTGAGGCATGGCATCCCACTCTTCTTGAAGGGCGGCCCTCAGGTCATTGAGGTTCTGGGGTACAGAGTTACGAGCCTCTACACGGTGAGTCAGCTGATCCCATAGGTTTTCTATGGGATTCAGGTCTGGAGAAAGTGCAGGCCACTCCATTTGAGGTACCCCAGTCTCCAGCAGCCTTTCCCTAATGATGCGACCTCGATGAGCTGGAGCATTGTCGTCCATGAAGATGAAATTAGGCCTGTGTTGTTCATGCAGGGGCACAATGACTGGATTAATGATGTTATTCAGGTAGTATGGGCTTGTCACTGTACCATTCACAAAGTGTAGGGCAGTTCTGTATTGACTAGACACACCTGCCCACACTGTAACACCGCCACCACCAAAGGGTCGTCTGGTGACAACAGTGGCTGATGCATAGCGCTCTCCTTGACGTCTCCAACATCGTTGGCGGCCATCATTTCTGCTCAACGTGAATCGACTTTCATCAGAGAACAGCACTGAGGCCCACTGGTCCCTCGTCCAGCGTAAATGCTCCCTGGCCCATGCAAGACGATGACGCCTGTGCCTGGTGGTGTGGTCAGGTACCCTTGCAGGTCGTCTAGCACGCAGACCACGCTGATGTAAACGGTTTCGAATGGTCTGACGTGACACTTGGGTGCCTCTCACCTCCCTTAAATGTGCCTGGAGTTGAGTGGCATTCATCATCCGGTTCCGCAGGGCACTGTTCACAATCAGTGTGGGATGTGGCCAAAGGACGTCCACTTCTATGCCTTTCTGTGACTCTTCCAGTCTCTCTGTATCTCTGTTGCAACCTGCTGATGACACTCTGTGACACTCTAAGCTCAGTGGCCACTTCCCTCTGAGAACATCCTGTTTGAAGCCTCGCAATGGCGAGGTACTGTTGATCAATTGTTAGGTGTCGTCTTGGTCTCATGATGTCAAAATGTGAACAGCATGATGAAGAGGACTGTTTAAATACCAATTCTAATTGAACCAGGAAATTTATTGGTCGATTCATGGATCAAACACCTGTTGTGAATTTTGCCGTTCAGCTCCTTGTTAGAGAACAGCAAGTTGTGCAAAAAGTACTGAAACACTGAATAGTTGGACATGTGCATTCAAAAGTTTAGAGAAGGTCAAATTAATTTCACCTGTAAAGGTTATAGTGCATTTTAGGTTCATCCTGAAATTTCACCCGAAAGCCGAATATCCCTAACTTTTTGTGAGTAGTGTATATATATATACAGTGCCCTCCACAAAACCATGTGTGCCACAATTATTCGCTCTCTCCAGATCATCCAGAGTCCTAGGTCCTCTCTTGTGCACTCTCCCGCTTCAGCTCAGCCCACAGGTTTTCAATGGGGTTTAGGTCAGTGGACTGAGATGGCCATGGTAGAAGCTTGATTTTGTGTTCATTTAACCATTTTTGTGTTGATTTGGATGTATTTTTTGGATCATTGTTCCTACTGGAAGATCCAACGAAGACCCAGTTTCAGTTTCCTGGCAGAGGCAGGTATTTCATGGAGTTCATGATGCCATATACCCTAACAAGGTTCCCAGGGCCTTTAGAGGAAAAACAGCCCCACAACATCATGTAACCTCCACCATACTTAACAGTGGGGATCAGGTTATTTTCAGTATAGCCATCCTTCTTTTTAAGCCAAACCACCTTGAGTGTTGGTTGCCGATAAGCTCAATTTTCATTTAATCTGACCATAGAACAGGGTTCCAGTCAAAGTTTCAGTAGCGCTTAGCAAACTCCAGGCGCTTACGTTTTTGGTGAAATGACAGGAAAGGCTTTTTTCTGGCATGCCTTCCAAATAATTTGGCATGGAGGTGACGTCGAATGGTAGTTTTGGAGACTTGATGACCCCAAGATGCTACTTTCCTCTGTAATTCTCCAACAGTGATGCTTGGGGATTTTTTTTGCCTCTCTTACCATCCTCCTCACTGTGCATGGGGGCAAAATAAACTTGGGTCCTCTTCCAGGCAAGTTTGTAACAGATCCAGTTGCTTTGAACTTTTTAAGTATTGCCCTAACGGTAGATGTGCACATTTTCAGGTGAGTAGCTATTTTTTTATTGCCATTCCCTGACTTATGAAGCTCAACACACTTTTCCCTCATTTCATTTGTGTGTTCTCTTATCTTTCCCATGTTGATGTATGAATAAGGGAATATGGCCTCTGTGTCACCTCATATTTATACCCCAGTGAAACAGGAAGTCATGGATTACTGCTTGAAAGTTCCTAAACACTGATCAACTTTAATAAGTAAAATATAAATGGAAAAAATGCTTCAGTTACATTTTGTTCATAAGAATTTGTAGGAGTGCCAATAATTGTGGCACACGTGGTTTTGTTAAAAATAATTATTTCTTGTTGAGGGATGTTTTTTTTCTCAGAATAAATTTACTTCAATTAAAGGTTGGATTTTTCTCATTTCTTCAGTGTGAGATTAAGCTAATTCACCAAAAGGTGAATTTTTTATAACCCTTTTTACTCATCTTTACCAGGGGTGCCAATAATTGTGGAGGGCACTGTATATACAATAGAATAGAATAACTTATATTTTCCCGCTAGGGAACTTCAGTTGTAGCCCCAGCAACAACAAAAAAGACAAGTGGGGCAGACCCACAACACACAAACATATCAAACAAAGCCATTCAGTATAATCATTGCATTAATCAAACTAATTAAGTGAATTAAAGTGGAATACAGCCATGATTAAAAATAGCCCCCCGCTGTCCCGAGATGTCCATTATGAAGCAGTCCAACACACAAACTCCGCCTCCACGACTTTCCTCCATACACGCAGTGTTGCGGTCTCTGTATATTGTCGAAACGGAGCACCGAACTGCGTGAGCCTCCCCCGCATTATCTTCTCCTTTCCCTTCCCTGGTGGCCTTTTGAAGATTGCCTGCAGTCCTAGATCAGTCCCGAGTCCTGCCATCTTCAACTCCGGTGAAGAGCGATGGGAAACTTTGTAGCTGCAGATCCAATGGACATTCCCCAGCATATGTTGTGAATACAAAAGGTTCTATAATTTCTAAAAGGTTCGTCCGATATGGATGAAAATGCCCTCAAATTAAAGCTGACAGTCTGCACTTCATCCTCATTGTCATTGTATCCCTTCAAACTCCAAGTGCTAGAATACAGAACCAAAATAACAAAAAATGTGTCACTGTCCAATGAATTATGATGCTCACTGTATATATATTTATCAGATCAAAAACGTCTATGACGTAAAAGAAAGCCAAGTTACTCATGCATAGCATTAAACGCATAGCATTAAGTTGCATTAAATAATTTAGGAAAGTTTGGATAGCATTGCTTTGGAATAGAGCTAGTTTATTTAGTGTGAGCTATGATAGGCAATATTGTTAGTTGTAACTTGGCCACATTTTGATATCAATACTTTTAAAGGCAGGCCTAGTTTTTGCAAGTTGGAATTAAGGACTAGACAGCGCTATGTAGGCTATGCGTGAGTAACTTGGCTTTTTTTTACGTCATAGACGTTTTTGATCTGATATCACTTCTTTTGTATAGCTAACTAATGATGAATAATGCATGAAGATAAACATGGAGAGATGCATTCCAAAGAAATGCATGGCGACATTCGCATAACCATAACGCCCTCTATTGACAAGAATGAGAACAGTTATCCTATTACAGACAGCACACAATTACATTAAAAGAGTTTGTAGATGAGCAGTATTTAATGTGTAATGAAATACAATGAACAGCACCACCTGAGCTATGGATCATGAAGAAGCATGTAAATTAATGAACCAAGTCTATATGGAGACATGCATGCACAATGGGCTAGACGCAAACACATTCTAGCTGAAAGACATACAGCCTAAATAGCTAGTACAGCCTAAATAGTTTGCATCAGTAAAATATGGAAATACAGTTTTAAAATAGGGCTATTAGTATTCTATAGAAAATTAAATACATTTAACGTTAGGCTATTCGACACTGGATTGCCGGATGTGTAACTCCAACCTTCCATGTGTGGGCTACGAGCTAGCGAGCCAGTTAGTGACTTCATAAGCACAGCAGAATTCCATCGCAGTTTTTTTCCGGTAGTGTAGAATGTTACCTGCGGGAAATGTTTTGGTACCGGACAGCTAGGTTTAGTTTTCTGTAGTGCAATGAATATAGGCTATAAGTCATGTTGATTCACTTCGTAGTAGCCTAGCTTGTATCTGCTTCCTGACTAGAAGCAGACTGACGTTTCTCTGGCAACAGTAACGTTGGCTAAAAAGCTTAATTGGACAATGCATATTTCCCAGGAATCTTAGCCAGAAAGAAAACAATAGGTACTACTAAGAAAGTACATACCAGAGATTATTATTCTTCTTCGTATTATTATTATTATTATTAAAAGTGTTTGCAGTAAGCTACATTATCTGCAGAGTAGCGTAGACTAGAGCCACATTTGGAGGCTATTTTTTACATTTTTTTTAAAGTGACTAACCATGAATCAGATATGTTTGGGGAACTGGTGGTTTATAAATCCAATCTCTTAAGGGATTGCAGCTTAAAGGAGGCTATCATAAATTCTTAATGTAGGCTATTATCGTAAATTCTTAATTTTCCTAGTAGTTAATTTTATGGTGACATTGTGTTATGTGTGAAAAGGATAAAGTGAACAGAGCTGAAGTGAAGAAATTAATGAATAAACAAATGTTGGCTGAGGCAAGGATACGTTGAGGTTCGGTTTCCACAGTCATTCAGTCATGACCGCAAGAGCAGAGCGTAACACTGCGGCGCTTAAATCAAGCATGACAAGAACTGATACAAAGCCAGCATCAGACTTAATTCTGAGATCGTCGAGTACTTTGATAAGGGCCGACTCGGTGCTATGTCTAGCCCTGAATCCAGATTGAAATTTATCCAGGATGTCATTACCAGAGAGATGATTATTTATTTGTTTTAAGACAACTTTTTCTAAGACCTTACTAAGAAACGGAAGATTAGAAATGGGAAGGTAATTTGGAAGAATAGAGGAATCTAAATTTAGTTTTTTAAGAAGGGGGTTAACTATGGCAGTCTTATAGGCTGTAGGAAAGATACCACTTTCAAGTGAGGAGTTAACAATAATTCTAAGAATATGAGTAGACAATATGTCATATGATGTTTTTAGAAGAGATGAAGGGATAGGGTCAAGGAAGCATCTTTGAAAGAAGATTTCTTTGCAGAGGAGGCTCATTGTAAGTTGGGGTGGTTGTAGTAGAGCTCTGTTGGATATTTTGTCTAATATTATAAATGTTTTCTTTGAAAAAGATTGCAAATTCATCACACTTGGAGGTGGATGCCAGATCAGAGATGTTGGAATTAATGCAGGGATTTAATAAACTGTTTATGGTGGAAAATAATATTCTAGGATTGTTTGTGTTTGCGTTTATAATTTTTGAGAAATAGTTGTTTCTCTCTGTACGCATTGATTTGTTATAACTGGAGACAGAGTCTTTGTAGATTTCATAGTGAACAGTAAGTTTGTGCTTTCTCCACATACGTTCAGCTTTACGGCATAGCCTTTTCATTTTGCATAGAGATTGAGTGTTCCGTGGCATAGGTCTTTTTTTGGACAACTTCCTTTAAAGGAGCGACAGTGTCCAGTGCAGTAGACAGGTGATAATTAAAGTTGTCTACAAGATTGTGTATAGAGTCCCTAGAAGATATGGACAGGTCTTGATTGTTTATTACGTCACAGAACTTAGAAATTGCTAAAGAATCAATAAAGCGCTTCTTAATTATACAGCTAGTGTTTCTTTTTGCAATGTTAATAGTTGCTCCAAAAAAACCACATAGATGATCAGAGACAGCCATATCTAGGATATTAGAGATGTCTATATCAATTTATTTTGTAAGTAGTAGGTCTAGAGTATGTCCAGCGTTGTGTGTGGGATCTTTTACATGCTGAATGAGGTCAAAGGAGTCAAGAAGATTTAGGAATTCTAAGGTTCCTAAGTCCTTAACTTGGTCAACATGTATATTAAAATCACCAGTCAAGATCAGATTATCAAACCTAGTACAGACCAAGGATAACAGGATGAAAAATTCTGAAAAAAAGCCAGCATTTGGAAGCTGCTTTGGAGGGCGGTAGAGTGTTAGAATGAGTGCAGGGGGTTCATTTAGCCTAGTTAGTTTCAATGCTAGATACTCAAAAGTGGTAAAAAAGCCCAAATCAATTTTCGACAGATTGAAAGCATTTCGAAAGATGGCTGCAACACCACCGCCACGCCTGTTTGGTCTTGGTGAATGTAAGAAGCTAAAGTCAATAGGGCAGGCTTCAATCAAGCTTGCTGAGTTAGCAGGGGAAAGCCACGTTTCAATTAATAAAATGATATCAAGCTCATTTTCAATTATTAGATCATGGACAAAGAAACTCTTATTGCAAATAGTTCGAATATTGAAAAGGGCGAGCTTGAGATGTGAATCTTGATCTTGGTTTGTGGGGACAGCATTTGGCGGATGGCATACCTGCCATCCCAATATATTGTATATTTTTATTTTATTTATATATATTTTAAAATAACTCTAATCTAGAGACTGGGGAAAAAATTGATTATGGAGAATTAAAATTAATTGCTCAACCTCATGTTCACCACATGCACATTTGCCTCACACCATATGAATTGATTGTGAAATTTTGGCAATACTTTACTTGAAGGGGAGTTACAAAGGCAGTCTTAACACCTTAGATTCATAGTATATTCATGAGGTTTATCCAAATAGATGTGGGGAGCACCCTTCAAGTACAATATTATCAGTTAGTGCCAGAAATCTCAAAGCAGTTGTAATACCTACCAATGTATGCTTGTAACATATTAAGGATCTTTGGTTCCCTGAAGTAAGCCACATTATAAGGCTATATTTGTACATGTTTCATACCAATCTAACTGTGAAGGTGCCTGTAAAATTTATTTTTACATAAAGTTGAGTTGTATGGATTCTGTGCATCTCTGAAGTAACATGACTTGCAATAGAATATTCATAGTTCAGTCAGGACCACTGTTGTTCAAGTAAAAGCTTTATTAACGTTCTTAAAACAATACATTTTAGGTTTGGCGGTATGGTTCTGTTCAAAAACCCTCCCACCAATCAACGCGAGCAAGCGGGTATGGCGGTGAGGGCAGCAGCAACAACCCCCAATAGGGTTGCACTTAGAACAGAACCGGCAGCACTGAGAATGGTTTTTTACAGATTCCATTCAATCAGTTGTATGTATATGGCACTTTTAAGTGTCATTATCACAACAATTTACAAGGAACCGGGCCTGAACCCCCGTAGAGCATGCCTAGGGCGACAGTGGCAAGGAAAAACTCCCTGCTGTTAGCAGGAAGAAACCTTGGGCAGAACCTGACTCTGAGGGGGAAGTCCATCCGCCGCTGACTGGCACCGGTTAACTGAATAGCTGATTACAGAATAGAAAAATGCAAGACAGAACATATGAAAATGTCAATATATAATGAGCCGGTGGTGGAAGGCGGATTGAAGGCCAGCAGGTGGCATCATCAGCTGGGGACGGCGTGGAGCTGAGCTGACCGGCTGCTTCTGGAGAACGATGTTTGTTGATCTATAGCTACCGCTCCGGCGGTTGCCGAAGAGGGAAGGAGAGAGGAAGGAAATCAGTAGGCACTCGAACATATTAGTGAGCCTTGCAGGAGCGATATAGGCTAGGTGTCAGTGCGCAAAGGGGAACTGAAGAGGATGGAGCTGGGGTGGAGGGGGGGGTTTTTGTGTGCAGCGGGCGTGCATCAGAGGATCCACCATGTTAGGGCGAGGCGGTTAAATAGACCGCCTTGATTCACCAATCAATCCATTCAAGTAGCGTCACTACTCAGCTGAGCTGTCAGCTGATTCACCTATGGCCGGGTTTCACTCTCGTGGCCTGCCTGAACTAACGCTACGCTCGATATTATTCCAAGCAGATCTATGAAGGGTATTGTAGTATTTATAGCTTACCCATATGAATTATGTAATGTGGCTTATAATATAATATTGATAGATAGCAGACAATAGATTCATTGCAGATCTACAAAAAAGTAAAACATCACAAATCCTAGCTAATGGCGGCCAGACTGAGCTGTGAGCAAGACCCGTTGTGAATGTAATGTAATGTTCAAATGAATATCATAATTAAATGAATGACACTCAAAATAATGTGGTGGAATTTCTACTTTAGGAGGTGCAGGGTCTGAGCTGCTGTTGGACCGGTGCTTGTGAAATGTGTGCAGCCACAATACCTTAAACACATTATCTTTCTGTAAATTTTGTAAATACACTGCCTGGCCAAAAAAAAAGTCGCAGTTGCACCAGTCATGCATAGTGCCCATTGTACAAGCCTCTGGAGGCAGTGTTATGATCTGGGGTTGCTTCAATTGGTCAGGTCTAGGCTCAGCAATGTTATGCAGCAATAAAATGAAGTCAGCTGAGTACCTGAATGTACTGAATGACCAGGTTATCCCATCAATGGGCATATTCCAGGACGACAATGCCAAGATTCATCGGGCTCAAATTGTGAAAGAGTGGTTCAGGGAGCATGAGGAATCCTTTTCACACATGAATTGGCCACCAGAGTCCTGACCTTAACCCCATTGAAAGTCTTTGGGATGTGCTGGAGAAGACTTCACGGAGTGGTTCGACTCTCCCGTCATCAATACAAGATCTCGGCCAAAAATTAATGCAAGTCTGGACGGAAATAAATGTTGTGACGTTGCATAAGGTTGTCTAAACAATGCCATGACGAATGCGCGCCATAATCAAAGCTAAAGGCGGTCCAACAAAATATTACAGTGTGCGACTTTTTTTTTGGGCGGGCAGTGTATGTCAAGTTAATTTCCAATTCTAGTTTGAGTTAGTATCCTTTATGTTAAGCCATCTTTTTTCCCCATTGAGCAACTCTGGATGCCTGAATAAGATGTAAAAAACACACTGGGTGCTCATGTGGGTAAACAGGTTGCATGCTTTAGTAATTTAGGTAACAAGGTGCCCCTCCACACAGCTGGTGCTTTAGACAGAATGACAAATTTAAACTGGGCTTACTTCCCAAAAGCTCAAGGTGCTCTTTTTGGAGGAATAGAAAAATGTGATTGAGAGTGCCTTTATTAAATTAGCCTATCTAATAAAAATATATTTACAAATTTCAAATAATACCCACATATGCCTTTTAGAAGAAATTGCCCATCAGTCTGTATTGCTGCTTGTTGGATCTTAAATTCAAGCCCCATTATTGATTTATTGAAGAATTGGCCAATCATAGAACTTTGAACAGAATTATCAAATTAGCCAATGAGGGAACGTAGGTAAATGCGTTTCCAGGAGAGATATCATTTCCTGGGGTAAAGCCACACTGGTCTGAAAGACACCAGAGAACCCTTTGAGACCACGGACCATATCCACTGATCGTTGGTCAGGGCTGCTCAATTGACCCTTTGCTAAGCCTAGTTACTGTTGTATACTTGTATAGATTTACGTTTTGAACGTTCCATCCCATAAGGAACCATTCAATCTAAGCTGAAACTCAAACTCCTCTTGCTTTTATACCTATTGATCAACTACAAAACAAAATGGCCAAGACTAATCAGGAGACCCTCAGTTATGCCACCCTGGGTGCTTTTATCATTACATGAGAACTACGTAGAAATGACCTTGCAGAGTAACAAGCATCTGGCTCTGAAAAGTGTCCTTCCTTGCTGCATCCTCACCAGCTCGAGTGAGAGTGAGCCCTAATGTTCATAACACTATTAAAAGTCTGATTCTCCGGTAGTTTCTATTTTCTAAACCAACTGATACAACATCAAGTTAAATGGAAAGACTTCACTGTAGGCTTCACTGACTGTCACTGCGAAAACTTGCTGTAGTAGCCGTAGCTGTTATTATAGTAGCTATATTGTATAGACTACAGTAGGTTAGGTTGATTAACGTTATTTAATTTATTTATTTGTTTATTAATTTATTTATATTATTTGGCTAGAAAGTTAGATAGCTAACGTTAGCAATGACAGTTCTGTCTGCTATTCTTGACCAGTTTTGGTCAAATGAGGTAGGACAAATCTATGCTAGATGCAGACAGCAAGATCTGCAATATGCCATGGAGGGCTACATACACCACGTGCGAGTTATCGCCAACAACATTGAAGTGAAGTGTTACCATTCTCAGAGGAAGAGAGAGAAGCTGCACCTCCTGACCGTTCAGATCTGTACATGCTTATGGCGTACGTTAACATTACATCTCGGTTTATAGTAGGCTAGTTAAAATTAGGTCTTAACAAGTAACGCTACTAAGTAATCACTAGTTAAGTAGCTAACTCATGTAATGTTAATTATGCCTATCACAACTTTTGTTAATGAAACATGACTTATTTAGGCTACCTTGGAGCAAACATGTCTGCTGATATTATTGACCACAGCATAGATATATAAACGTTTAACATAACATTACATAAGTTATATAATCTATGTTGTTGACATTCAGCTGCCTGTGTGGTCGTCCAAATAACCAAATCCACTGTTTACATTTCTCAAATTGACATTTAGGTTTAGGGAACGTAAAAAATGTGATTTAGCTGTCACAAGAATCACTGTTGCATGTGCCCAAGGCACACCTTTTAACCACCATGAAAGTTAGCTGACAGTATACACTGCATTTATGTCAACAAACCATGCAAAGAGTTAGTTGTCTGAGGAAGTAGAGGCTAGCAACCGTTTCTACGCATTAGAGCACTGCAATTTGTTGTTTTCCCCTGTCAATTATTTCCCCAACATTCGGCTACAAAGGGTCAATTTGCCAGATGGTCTTCGCAAAACCGCCCGACATCTCATACTCGGCGGGTGGTGTTTTCCTGTAGGCTTGAGAGGGGGGGGGCGGCAGTTATTGTGCTGCATTCGAGCAGGACGAGGGGGAGGAGGGCCCATGGGGAGCCACCAACATGTGGGAATGACTAAGCGGTTGCCCAAGGCCTGTAAAATGGCTGGGTGTGACCGCAGGAAGATGAAGGCCACCGAGAGGGCCGGTGGTGGAGGGGAAGTATTTGCTGTTCCCTATGCCTCAGCGGCCCTCTCAAGAGCTTGTTTCACTGCATAGACTGTCCCTCAAACAACTGGTAGGTCTCGTATGGTTTTTTTGGTTGTGTCTGGGAAGGGGGACTGCACAAACCAAACCTGGCACTGAGTCACAGTAAGAATGATGGCTAAGTTCATGCGACATGAATGCAAAGGCCTGGAGAGAGGCTTCGCTCATGGAGGCATCCAGCCCAGAATCCTGCAGTGTCTGGGACTGGGCCAACAGCAGCCAGGACGGGGAGCACCACTCTGGCTGTTGGGATTGTAAGATTTGCATAGAAGTTCATCGGTTGCACGCACTGTGGTCTAGGGCCTAGGTTTTCAACAGGGGGTCTGTGGACCCCTGGGGGGTCCTTGAAGGTACTGTAATAGGAGTCCCTGGCCAGGTGGCTATGGGGTCGATTTACTAAGATCCAAAATAAGGGGTGTTATTTTACAGGTGCAGCCAAAGTATTTGCACGACTTATCATTTCACACTTTGTGGGTGATCAACTAAGAATCGTTATGCAAATTACTCCAACCGCAAACAGCCATATTTAAATGAGAGATTTTGCGTGTTTGGAATGGTAATACTGGTAAAACGGTGGTATTTTTTTAATGTAGGGTATAGGCTACTGTTACAACGAGCTGGCAGTTTATTACGAACTGTTTCACTGGATGTCTCTTAGTTTCTGCCGGGAGTTACAGATGTTTGTCAGGATTGAAGTGATAACTATGCTTACTAGCACTAAGCCTGCTCGTGCCATAAGTGTCACATAAAATCACATTTCCATCATGGGTTTTATTTTTTATAAAGTTTTGATCTTGTTATTGACTGTTATAATCGACGTTGTATTGCTTGTTTGATTCAAATACTAGTTACTCTTGTATTATGTAAGACGATTTGCTTCATGATTTAAAAAAAAATTCTTACTCTAGGCTATCCACGAATTCACTTCTTGTGTATTTTGAGCATTAGCTAGAATGGGCCAGTTTTTTTTTTTCCTATTGCTTACAAGCTATTTATGAAACAGAATTCACTTTTGCAAAACACAACCCTCAGAACAGAATCACATTTTGCAAAATGACACATTTCATCTGCAAAATGCTCTAATGCTCTCAAAATGTTGAATATATGCACCAAAAGCAAATAAGTGCATCAAAACAGAATAATTTGTTATTTAATGAAAAGTTTTTTTATCGAACATTTCATAAAGGCACACTAAAAACTAACTATAAGCATCAATATGACATGATCATAGATCGGAGTGCCTGAGTTCTATTCTATGATCTTTTTTATGGTGATACATTGTTGTCATTTGTAAGTACCAGTATATGTAAACATGTTACCACAGCAAGAGCTGTAATAATTGTCATCTGACTAAAACAGCAAAGCAAAAAAGATTTTTCAATCGCCTCTGCACAACCCCGTCAGCCAGTAGTAGGAAGGAGGTCGCCACGGTCCTCTTCAGGGCACAATTCCTCATGCTCCTGACCGCAGTCCAACTCACCCGGGGCCTTTCGTGTGCGCGACGAATCCCTCGCCGAGTCCCTCGCTCCACCCAGGGAGCAGCCGCCAATTGCCGCTCCCTCGGGCACCGGCCATACTCGGATCTGGCAGGAACGGGGACATACTTTGACTTTTTATTTACAGCCACGTTCATCATACACAGAAATAATATAAATTATGGAATTATGCTGTAAACAAATCAAGTCAACTAAAAATAAAGGCAGTTACACTAAATGTAAAAAAAGAAAGAAAAATGTACATGCAAATGTTACTGTTACAATGATACTCAGGATAGGACCCAAATGCAGGACTCAGAGACAGAAGGCTGATTGAACTCCACACAAGAGACTTTTAATATATATATATAAATGCCCACCCAGGGCAGCAGGCAGGAGATCAGGAACAGGCAGGCATGAAACAGGGCTGGGCAAGAGCAAAATCCAGGAACAGGCAGGGGTCAGAACCGGGGAATCCGTCAGAGCAGGGGATCAGAAGGATGAAGGGCTGGAGCAGGGCTAGGACAGGGAAGGGCAGGACAGGAGCAGGCTGGACAGGCAGGAGAACAGGAGCAGGGCTGGAGCGGCGCTTGGACGGAGACGGGCAGGACTGGACGAGGACAGGCAGGGCAGACAGGAGAACAGGAGCTGGACGGGCACACAGGACTGCACAAGACGATCTGGCACAGAACAAAGAAACGGAAGACTACATGCCAGATTACTAACGAGACAACGAGGAACAGGAGGAACGAAACATGAGGAAAGACATATCAGGTGTGTGGGAAGTGGAGAAATCGAGGGAGAAAGGCAAAACACGGAACGGAATACACGTACAGAAAAAAACATAGAAACAGAAAACCAGGAAATCAAGACACAGAGGCACGGGACGTGACAGTTACTGCTTACGGTTGATCAATTCTTTCCTGTTGGTCAGCCCACATATTTTCGTCAACATCACATCGAAAACCTTCTTGAGTGCCTGAGCCGTCCTTGACAATCTTCTGCTGTGATATCCTGCATTCATTGCATCAATCAACGACACTTAGTCATAGGGACGGTGATCATATACTTTCCATCTCCAGGCCGAGAAGAACTCCTCAATGGGGTTCAGAAATGGAGAATAGGGTGGCAGGAACTCCATTATGATGCGAGGCCATGCTGCAAACCACTCTCTTACAGAAATGGAGTGCAACATTGTCCCAGACCACTGCAAAGATTGGCAGGTCTGGAGCCACCAGATCTCTCTCCTGGGGTGGTAGACGTCTTACATACAGTCACATACAGTGCTTCGAGGAACGTGATGAGACGTGTAGAATTGTAGGGGCCAATGTTGGGGTTGTGGGACATTACACTATCTCTTGAGATCGCAGCACACATGGTTATAAAATGGATAAAAAAGTTGTGTAAGTCGCTCTGGATAAGAGCGTCTGCTAAATGCCTATAATGTAATGCAATGTTATGTTTCCCCCACGTTGTCCTGGGACGTTGATTGTGGCTGACCAATGATGTTCCTACCACATCTACAGACTTTGGACAAATTGAAGCCAGCTTCATCAACATAGATGAACATATGAGGGACAGCATTGGTGTCAAGCTCCATTATTCTCTGAGAAAAAGGAAAATATATTGTTAGATATTCCAGCAGTGGTCCCTGCATTGCAATATTGTAAGGAAATGTTGTTGTGATTAATAATGTCCGTGATTGTCCACGGCTCCATCATCATTGAAATACACCTTACCTGTACATACCGGCACCTAATCTCCTTCACCCGGTCACTGTTCCTCTCAAAGGGCACGGTATACAGCTGCTTCACAGTCACCTAGTGATGATGTAGAACCCGGTTTATTGTGGGCAGACTCACAGCGTTGATATTATTGAAGATGTAATGGTCTTGTATGACTCTGGTCTGGACTTCCCTCAAGCTCATTTCATTATTGACCAACACCATGTTTACAATGGCCACCTCTTGTTCTGTGCTGAAAAGTCTCCTGTGACCACCTGAATGGGGATGTTTCTCCATTCTATAAAAAGGCAAATGTAAGTTTAATTGGCAAAGATGTAAAAGAAGCAAAACTGTTACAGTAAGAAACATGTTGTGCAGTACTGTAATACAGTGAATTACAGAATATAGTCAGTCACCTATTCTCATTTCTCAATATCCAAATTATTGATTCCACAGTCAATCTGTTCAGATTGGGTTGCACCCTCTGCCCAGCTTCTCTCATTGTAAGACCATGATTTATGACATGGTCTACAATTGTGGCCCTAATTTCATTGGACACTTCTGTTCTGTGCCTACCCCTTCCTGCTCTTCCACCACGCATACGGACCCCCCGTCCTCTTTAGGCTCCTGGTTGTGGTTCCCTTCTTCCTCTCCTTTGTCTTTGTCCTCTGTTGTCCTCCATTTCTCAACAACACCAACTCACTGGTGTTCTCTTTTATAGTTGAGTATGGAATAATTGTCGATTGAACAATTTGCACATGTGCAGTTGAGATTTACTTGTGTGTCATTAGTGTTGTCTGCAGTGACCAAATCATGTCAGTTTTGTCTGGCAGGACTTAATTGATTTTTGTGTCATGTGATGTGACTTGTGTTTACTCTTTTGCAAAAATGTGTTAGTCAGTTGCATTTTGTGTGAAAGCAGCCTGAACTGTTTTGCAAAAAAAAATGCTGGTGTTCCGTTGAGTTAGGTTTAGGTGTTGACATTGAGAACCACTGTTTCATTCATATGGTGTAAGCAATAGGAAAAAACTGCAATTACCCCCCATTTTTACACAATCGTTCAGAACATTCAGTTATGGATATGCGAAACACACTCGTACGTGTCTTGCTACAATGACAGCCGTCATCTTATTGATTCTGTGTCTTTCAATACCTGCTTTCCATTTGTACTAAAATGCACCCACAAATAACTCCCTTTCGGGCTTAGTAAATCACTTTAGACGTGCTAAAGGAAGCTATTTGCATGGCCACCTCCCACTATTTTGTGAAATAACGTAGGGACGGCCGATGTTGCATATTCATTTAGGCTAACCCGCAAAAATGAGAAATCAACGTATCTTTCAATTTCACCACGCGCAGTCCTCTTTACACCTCGTTAATTGATCACCTCGGACGATTTTGTGCGGGTGGTAAGTTTTAGTGTTTTTGTACACGTAAACCTTTAGTAAATAGATCCCCAGCTTCTTGTCCAGACCATGGTCACCTCACGCCTGGACTACTGCAACTCCCTGCTCGCAAGCCTACCAGCCTGCACCATTCTGCCTCTTCAACTGATCCAGAATGCAGCTGCCCGGCTTGTGTTCAACCTCCCGAAATTTTCCCATGTAACCCCCCTGCTGAGGTCACTCCACTGGCTGCCAGTTGCAGCCAGCATCAGGTTCAAAGTTCTGAACCTGGCCTACACTGCAGCCAATAGGACAGGCCCCGCCTACTTAATCCAGAACTATGTTCCTGCTCGACCACTTCGCTCTTCTACAGCAGGGCGACTGGCACTTCCCCCCCTCTGTGTCAAAGGCTCTCGCTCGTCCCGACTGCGGAGTTTTTCCACCTTAGCTCCTCAGTGGTGGACTTCCCATTCCCCTATGTTCTACTCCAACCCTGCCTGCATTCCGTCGAGGCCTGAAGACACACCTCTTCAGACTCCACCTTGACTGATATCCTAACCTAGGAATATCAGTTCCCTGTGTTTACTAGTTCCCTGTGTTTTCCTATCTGTTTATTATAGTTTATAATAGTATTTAGAATAGAAGTGTAGTATTGCTGATTTACCCACAGCTTACTGTGAACTACAGTCAACGTTCATTACTAGGGATAGCTGCTACATTATGGGAAGGATGTGCTTTGTCTTGTCTGTTCTGTAGTGATCTTGATGATGTCTCTGTATGCACTTACTGTACGTCGCTTTGGATAAAAGCGTCTGCTAAATGAATGTAATGTAATGTACATTTGGGGAAATATTTCAAAATATAAAACCTTTTTTTTGAATATAACTCTTTTTGGGGGTCCTCTGGATGCCTTTGAGACTGGGTGGGGGTCCCTGGATCAGAAAAGGTTGAAAATCCCTGGTCTAGGGCAATAATCTAGATGTCTCCTGTCATGGTTTTGACGCCTTTTTCCCCATGCGGTCATTTTCCTCGGTAGCCACGCGAGGGCGCTGCCCTTTTAGTGGATGCTTGCTCTGCCCCACCTTGATTGCGGAGCATCTGTCAGCATCCACACCTGTGCTTGGTTACCTGGGAGTTATATAAGCCCACGTTTTCCTCCGTTCTGGGCTTCGATATTGATTGTTGATTGTGATTGTTTTGTATGGTTTGTTTTGTCTTTGTGTTATTTGCATTGTCTGGTGTGAGTATTTGTACCATTTACGCTACTCGCCTGTTTTAACGTCTCATTGCGTTCACGCTTCTACTTAGTTACTTAGCTCGTAGAAGTATAGGGTAGCAGTTCTTTGTTCCATTTCGCCTTTGTTTGGTTTTCCTTCTGAGAAACCTGGCGTTTGGGCTTCTACTCATTTCCATGTTACAGTGAGCCGGTTAGTAGCTTTGGTACGTTTGTTTCCCTGTTTTGTCTCCTTTTCGTGGACTACGTTCCCCTTTGTTGTGAGTCAGGGTTTTTTGTTATATTGAGAGGCAGTGCGTGTTATTTTCTATTAAGTTTGCGTTGGTCTTTTGTTACAGCTGTTCTGTTTCGTCCTTTTTACCTGCGGGACGATTTTGTTCAGAACTATTGTTCTGTTCGTTCTCCGGGTATGTTTCTCCTTATTTGAAGCTTGGGCGATGTTGTGGACATGTTTGTGTGTGACTGCGCGTTTCTGAAAATAGTCTTAGAACGTTAGCTCTGTTCTTTTCGCCTCGTTACATTTCCCGTTATTTAGAGGCTAGGGCGTTTATTTTCTACCAAGCTTCTGTTAGTCATTTTGCTAGTAAAGTTATGGGACGATGGTGCTCCGTCGGCTCGCCTGTAAAATGTTTCTCTCTCCTGGGAGATCGGGCGTTTACCCCTTTACGTTTTCTGGATCAATGCAGGACTTGCCTATGTGGATGTAGTTATTCGGACTCTTCCCCCCTGGCGTACTTGCCTATGTGGAAGTAGTTATTAGGACTCATCTCCCCTGGCTCTTTTCTGTTCCTGCTTCCTGGTCGTTGCATTTGACTGCGAGCCTATGAAACTAGCCATGGAATATTATATCTGTTCCTTCGCCTCGTTACATTTTCTCTTTACCAAGAGGCAGGGCTTTTATTCGCTATCAAACTCGTGTTGGTCTTTTAGCCGGTAATTCCGGTGCAGCTGTTCTGTTTCGTTCTTTTTACTTGCGGGACAATTTTGTTCGGAACTGTAGTTCTGTTCGTTCTCCAGGTATGTTTCTCCTTATATGGAGCTTGGGCGTTTTTGTTGACAGGTTTGCGTTTGACTGCGAGTCCCTGAGAGTAGCCTTGGAACGTTAGATCTCCGTTCCTTTTTGCCTCCTCGTATACTAATGCTTATTAGTTTTCAGTGTTTGTTGGCTGTGTGTTTTATGTGTACCTTTTATGCTACTCGCCTATTCTAATGCCTCATTACTGAGGCAGGGCGTTTATTATTGCTGGCCTTTTGGTTACTTAGCTCGTAGAAGTATAGGGTAGCAGTTCTTTGTTCCCTTTCGCCTTGTTTGGTTTTCTTGCTGTGAAACCAGGCGTTTGTGCTTCTACTCATTTATGTGTTAGTGTGCCGGTTCGTAGCTTCGGTACGTTTGGTGTGTGTTGATTGTGCCATTATGCTACTCGCCTGTTCTTATGCGTCTCGTTGCCGAGACAGGTCGCTTATTATTTCTGGCTCTTTCTTCTGTCACTTTGCTCGTAGAAGTATGGGAGTCCTGTGCTTTGTCCATTAGCCATGTTTGGTTTTCTTGCTGAAACCTGGCGTTTCCGCTTCTACTCATTGGTGTGTAACAGTGAGCCGGTCTGTAGCGTTGGTATGTGTTTTCCCTGTCTTGTCTCCTCCCTTAACTGCGGGGTTTCCTGCCTTAGTGGCCTTAGGGCTTAAAGAATCCCCTTGCTGCGTTTGGCTCCTCCTACCTGACACGTCACGCCCCATTACACCTCCACCGATGGCATGCAGTCGAGCCCATGAACTGCAGCCCACGTCATAGGTCCTGCAGTCAGATGGCACATACTGCAAACTGGGGTTAGCCCAGAGGTGGAAATCCAGGGGACATAAAATAAAAGTCATACCATGTGTTTGTTCCACCCATAGACTCAGCCAGCTGATTTCACTAATTAGTTCTACCTTCTCGCTGAAGAATTATGTTAATTAGCAAATCCAGGTGATTGGAGCAAATTATGTCCCCTGGATTTCCACCTCTGGGTTAGCCCAACACAGCAGTTCAGCCAGGAAATCTTCAGATGTTGGCATGGAAAACTGTGCTTCTTCCATGAGGCAATTTATGTTATTTGACACTGACGTGACACAAAGTTTGAATTACCACATTCTCTTCAGTTGGTATGATGAAAAAACACTGGGCCAAGTTACATTAAATAATTTAGGAAAGATGGGAAGCATTGGTTTGGAATAGAGCTTGTTTAATTTTTAGTGAGCTAAGATAGCTAATATTGTTTGTTGTAACTTGGCCTCATTTTGATATCACTACTTTTAATGGCAGGCCTACATTTTGCTTGTTTTATTAGTGCTTTGTATGCGTGAGTAACTTGGCATTTTTGTACATTGAAAATGGTTTTTTTGTTGAGATCCCAATATACTACAATGTATATTTGTGATTATTTAACCAAATGTATTTTTGCCATTCAACAGGCATTATCATGCTTTCAGGAATGTATTTACTGAATTGGAGAGATAATGGCACAGAATCTAATGGCAATGCGCACAAATAGATAGTTTTAAACTGTTAAAAACAAGATAGCTTTAATATTTAAACGAGTGTTTACACCTTGCTTAAATTCATTACTCACAGCTAGCAGCTACACCCTGTTCAAATAAATCAGAGCTCAGAGATGGGAAAAGAAATCCAGGCAACTTTCAAATGGAAATGGACAGCTTTTTGATAGGAAACATTTTTGAAAAGCAATCTTTGAAATGTATCCAGCTGGAATGTGAATGGTATTAATCTTCAGAAAATAACATAGAGCTCTGCTCAGCTCAAGGCTTGGTGTTATGTGCTTAATGTAATCACCACATAAATGGCACAGCCCTCAAAATAGAATGAACCCATCATGAAATGCGCTTTAAAACACAACCCTTTAATGTGTCCCATGTGTGCTTTATTTCTCTGGTCGGCTTTCAGACATTATCAGCATTGCTTTAAACGATGCTGCTCAGCCTTGCCCCTGGTCTTGGTGCAGTAAAGGGCGCAGGTTTAGAGGAGGAGAGAACCGTACATCATCCTGAAAGGTCAACAGGCCCATGCAGACCGCATTACGCGCATCGAGGGTACCTGTAATTGAAAGTGAGAAGATGAGTGTTCAAAAGGAAGGAGCAATGCATCACCTCCCTCTCACAGCACTCGTATGCCTTCAGAGATGGCGAGGGAGTTGGTCAATTCACAGGCAAGCTATTTCCAACAGCCATGAGAAAGTGTATTCCTTTACTGCTGCACAGCTGAAGCTCTGCAGGTTTGGGCATGGTTAGGATTTGGATGGGAGAACTCAGAAATCCACCCTGCTGATGAGAGTAGTATTAGTGAGCCAATAGGGGCATTTGGACTAAGTAAACCTGAAAAGACAGTGTACTGATGGGGTCACCGGGTTGTAGCAACATAGCGATTTTTACCTTGGTGCCCTAGTGAAATTAGCTTAGTACATTTGTTCACTTAATTCCACTTGATCCCCTCCTTATAGGTAACTGACACATCAATTCCATAAATTCCCCATCAGTCTTGTTATCCCAGGTTATCAATAGACAAGAGAAATGAGCACTCACTTCAAGTTAAGTAAATAGTCAAATTCCAATGTGTAGCCATCTATAGTCCCTAAAGAGATTGTTTTTATTCAAATCAGCGGCACCTATTTACCCTTTGACATAGCAAGTGGGTCAGTAGTTTGATTAGATGCTGTAAATCTCTCTAAATGAGTAAAAGAAAAAGTCTGCAAGTCATTTGGCTGTCAAAGTCACTCTTTGATTAAGTGTATCTGTCTAAGGAGTTCATAATATACTATATCAATAATTATGGTCTCTGGTGCACTCTTGCTTAGCTTTCTGTAACTTCTTTATAATTAAAGTGCCACTGTGGTCAAAACATGCATTTTTAGAAGCAGATTTTTCTCATCACTGAAATTTCCTCTCTAAATTTGCAAAGTTGCAGACCAATGCCGTTTCCCTCACTCCTGAGAAACAAGGGCATATCCTACAGGCTGAATCCTAATGTAGTGCAATCATGGGTGATCCCCAAAGGGACCACAGTCAGCATTGAGGGTCCAGATTGGATCCTGGTCATGGTGCACATCACCTCACCAACTGCCTCAGCTGCACATAAATGGACTGGGTCTAATGAAGGGAGAAGGTGAAAGTCTGGCCTAATTTGTGAATGGACCTCCAACCGTTCTACGAGGAGATAGGCAGACCATAGAGCTTAGCTGGGTAACTCATACAATTCCCAGGTGTAAATTGTAGCAATGGATACAAGCATCTGCTAAATTTCTAGGTGTAAATGTAAAAAGCTGTGCCGTCACACCTATGCTGTGCACATGGTTCCTTTGTGGACCAGGAAAACAGGCTTCTTAGTGGGAATTAGCCCCATTGTTTGCCGCCTTGCACAAGCTGTCCCTGCTTGTTCAAATGTGTTACTGCTTGCTGTCTTATGAAAGCCTGGCAGGCATTGTATTATGCCCAACTATGATAGGAAATTAAATCTATTCAGTCACAGCCTTTAAGCTTTTGTTCCTTTCCATTCCAGTTATAATCACACCATCACCTAAATGGTGAGCATCATGAATTAAAAGTTATTATTAAGCTCCCATTGGGGCAGTGTTTGTTGTCCTATCTCCCTCAATCTTACTGAGTAGACCAGGACACCAAAAGTAGCACACATTTGTCAGAAATGAGAGGGGGAAATGACAGTATAGAGGTCTGAGCAGGACTGCACAATGAGGAGAGCAAAATCTCACAGAATGATGTTACAGTTGTCTTAGTATCCTTGTTGTTTCTGTACAAGACCTGCACCATGTCCCATGATCATCTGTCATGTGTCTTTACTGAAGGGGAATAACTAGTAAAAACTTTTTACTTATATTTCACTGGCCACCACTAGTACCCTGAAGGTGCATTTTTGGGAGGAGCTAATGACGTAGTAACCAAAGGAACCCTGGTCGACTGAAAACGCAGTCTACCCCTGGCAATACAAAATCATTTGTGTGTCCTTGCTGTGAATTCCTAGGCATTTTTAACTAGTGGCAAAAACCCATGCTTAAACCTGCAGTGTCAAGCCTATAGAGCCATCCTATGCTAATAGTGAGTCACTGACTTAGTCACATAGGAGCGCATTGGCTGTGTATTGTTATGGCACACAGATTGTTCTATTATACATGATTATATGAGTGTCAGCCCCTGAGCATTCCCACACAATCATCCCACTTGAAAATACTTCCATCAATTGTGTACTGGCTGCAAACAGGTGCCTGGCATTGGCCTCAACCAATGGGGTCACCCTGCCACTCAAACCCTGCCATTCAAACCCTGCCACTCAAGTATCTGCCAGGCCACACGTTCCTGTCGAAAAAAGGTGTGGATGTTGGAAAACTGAAGCAATCAACGCCAGCAGGAACAAAGCATTCTGGTAATGTCTAGTCATACCCTTAGACAGCCACATTTAATAATTACCCATATATGGGATGCCACTACCAAACACTGAATTGTTTGCACCATTTCCAAGACAAAAAGGGAAACAGATTTATATTGACCAGTCACTGGGTACGTTTACATACACACTAATACTCCGATCTGAACCCGGTTATGGCAATACTCTGGTTACTGAAATGGTCATGTAAACACCTTTATCCGATAATGTAAGGTCATAATCCGTGTTTTCGAAACCCGATTAACACCCCTGGTTTTTTGGCCAAACTTTCGATTTTTTGGAGCATGTAAACACCTTTCTCCGGTTTCTTTCGGCTTTTCAAAACTACGCATGTCAGGC
The DNA here is from genome assembly GCA_029718625.1 of Synaphobranchus kaupii. NCBI lineage: Eukaryota > Metazoa > Chordata > Actinopteri > Anguilliformes > Synaphobranchidae > Synaphobranchus > Synaphobranchus kaupii. The sequence goes on from CM056381.1 coordinate 28,794,770, forward strand.
AGAAGAGGCGGTGTAACGTCAAAATGATTCCACCCGTCAACATTTGCTATGCCTGGGGTTCCTTCAGCATCTCACTTCCAGAATTTTATTATTAAATTTGCATTTCACCGGTGAAAATATATTGTTCAGTGTTACGTGCTTGTGTTTGTACTAGCTAGTTTGTGGCTAGCACATTAAATAACTGAAATTTTCGGGAAATTCGCCAGATTTAGAGATCGGTAAAGCTAGCTAGTACAATAAATAAATCAACCACTACTAGCAATTAGCTATAAATAAGTAGCTATAATAATTACTAGCTAGCTATAATAATAATAATAATAATAGCCTAACGTAAATTTTTGACGGGCGGATCATTTTTGTCCTTACAATGGGAAGCCGTTAGTAGCTACGTTTTCCACAGAGCTGATTATGGAGAGAATCATGTAAACGCGGCTTTTGGAGTAATCACATTTCTTATGTCCATGTGAACGCAATAAGTTAAATACTGGCGTAAGCTGATCGTTTCCAGTAATCGGATATTGCTGTGCATGTAAACGTACCCATTGACAGCATACAATGGCCCGTGCCCACTTTTGGGCCTAATGAATCCTCGTGAGTAACCTAGTGGAGTTATGTAATTACAGATTTTCACCTCCTTCACACTATCAGACATCGTACAGGACAAACCATCCCTGGTCCTCACCAGCTCTGTTTAGGTGATTGTTCTCAGGACAAGCAAGGGCTATAAACTGCTGGACAGTGATGCATTGCCCCAGTGATGCTAAGTTAATAGCGCTCCTTCCAGAGTCAGCAAAGGAAGCCACATAGTATGCCTTCCCACTACCAAAGTCTTCAGAAACTCAATTAAAAAAAAATCTATATCTGAAGCACGATAAGGAGGGAATTATTTTTGAATGCATGTCCTCCAAAGCTCCAAAGGAATAAGATTTTTTGTCACACCAATAAGGAAATATTGCTACTATTCCAAAGAACAAACTTGAAACGCATATCTACACACTTCAGCATTTCTTTTAATCTTTGGCCTCAATTTTTGAAAAAGATCATGTTATTTGTTACACAGAATAGCTAAGGTACTAATATTGCTCCCTCGAATATGGTGGATGTTTACTATAAAGGATCCCTAACCTGAAACCAAAGGGTACAATACTTTATAAATTAATACAAAAGCTAATAAACTTCACCGGTGGTACAGCACTTCTGAGAACAATATTGATAAGAATCAACAGACCTGTAATTGGATCCCGTGTGTGTGTTTGTGTGTATGCGCGCACGCACAATCGAGTGGGACACAAAAACAAAGATTCTGACGAGTTTCCAGACAACCCTTTGACTAACAGCCAAACCTAGCAAAAAATTCTGCTTTCATGACAGGCATAAAATCCTGTTGAATTCTCTTCATTTAAAAATGTAAACTAGCCAGATGCATGAACTCTACCCAGATAAGGTATACATTAAATACTCTATGCACATTTAATTAGTGCTTGTCTGTTAATTAGCACCATCATTACACCCACAGTGTCAGAAAAGAAAACGGTGTGGGAAATGGATCATGTTTGTTTGCTTGGCTCATCAACTCACATCCTGTTTGGAGCATTCAAAGACAGGAATGATTTAGATAAATAGCTTTGGAATTCCAACATTATTTACAGTTTTGATTAGGTTCTACAGCAATGTGTACAAGCAAACAACTCCTGCGCAAAGCAAATGGCCTCTAAATCAATGCATCTGTCTTTCCATGGGGGGTATCTATAGCTCAAAAATTGAGTAACAAATTTCTGTGTTTTTTGTAATGCTTCCTTTGAGTTAAACACCCTGGAATAAAAAAATATTCTGTAAGAAGAAAGAACATTTTGATTGTTTCTTCCACTCAAAACTGTCATCAGAATACCTTTAGAACGCAATCATTGGGTGCTGCTGAGTGGTTCATCCTGTTAAGGCTCTATTCTAGTGCATGAATATGTCCTATTATCCTTGGCATGAAATTCGGACCATACCAGTGCCGACTAGGGCTGACAATCCTGTTAGGCATTGCATAGGGAGGGAGGGATTTGCATTGCCCAGGGAGGTAAGGATTCAGCTGGCCGGGATGTCTCATCGGCTCCAGTCACTCCCCTGTCAGTCTCTCAGGTGCTCATGGTTTGCCTGTTGAGCTCCAAGTGAAAATACTTTCTCTGACTCATGTCTTGTGTGAGCCCAATCTGTCGAATTCAGCGTCAAAAGTAGCCATGGCAACATCAGAGGAGAGCATGAGCTTGCCAAAACATGACAGTTCCTATTTTTTAACTTCATAAGAAGCAGCAGCAACACAGGGTGCTATGTAACTTTTGTCCCGAAGAGGATTAAGATATAAGGACCCCATTAGAACCCATTTACAGTTTTTCTCAATTGTTTAGACACATTTTCTGAACTTAAAACTCAAAATTAGAAACACAAAACCCGCACGGTCAACTCTTTCTGGAAAACTTCATATATCTCTTGTCAAAATGAAGCACTATTTTCAAAACCATACACTCTCATCCCAAAATGACATTTTTCCTGCCAATGACACACTGATGTAAAAAATGAAAGACACTATTACCATTATATTACGTAGGCATCAGTATTGTTAGAGTGTACTAGCCAACCCAAATATACAACAACAAAAAAACAGTAAGATGGTTTTTGTTGTTTTTTATTTTTACCAATTTACAAAAATGTTGGGAGTAGCCAAAAAAAAAAAAAAAAAAAACAGGAGAAAAAACTACTTACTGGGAGTAAACAAAAAAATGTAAAAGTAAAACAAAAAATAAATGAGTCTGCTGTCTGCTCTTGATCAGGCCACATATTCTCATGTACATCACACATTACATTTTCTCTGGCCAAGCAGTGGGAGATGTGTCTTTTGGAATGAGACACATCTCCCACTGGCATGACAGAAATAAAAAAGCAATGGTTTCATTGAACCAATTTCGAATTAGAGCATCACGGTGGAAACTCACATATGACAACACGTGTGAGCTGCTCTGGTCTATTGTGTGTGTGTGTGTGTGTGTGTGTGTGTGTGTGTGCGTGTGTGTGTGTGTGTGTGTGTGTGTGTGTGCGTGTGTGTGTTTGTGTGTGCGTGTATATGTGTGTGTGTGTGTGTGTGTGTGTTTTTGTGTGTATGTGGATGTGTGTGTGTCTGAGTGAGTATGTGTGGAGCTCATTTCTGCAGCACTGTGACAGGCATATTTCTCCCATGTTTCAGGTCCTCTTTAAGGCTGGTAAGATAAGCTACTCTCAGCTGCAGAGGGGACAGGCTCTCTCGTATTTCCTCCATGTAGGGGTGGCTTCAGTATGCACACAAGGGATACTGCCAGCTTAGCTTGTACACACTATGCTGTCCATACTGTGGTCCCCTTGTAGTAGTATACATTAGGTACTCTGCAGTACAGGAATCACTGAGTATTGATATGTTACAGTAAATAACATTAGAGCAGATCTACCTATTCTCATTTCTAAATGGTCGTCAACCATTGTTCTCCACATACAGGAGAGCTCACATTTTCCCCTTTTATTTGTGCTAAAGCTCCGATTGCTGATTGAATAATTAAATGAACTAGTGTTTTACCTGGGAAGAATGGGTGTGTTAATTGATGAAAGTTTATAATTAAAGTGAGTTTATAGTTTTTAATGGCAGTGTTTTTCATGTGAAACAAGAGATATACTTTTTGAAAAGTCTGCCTAAAACAGGAGAATAGTGTGAAATGTATTCAGAAAGTGTTAGAGAAATTTGAGTTAAAACAAGCAAAATAGTGATTATAATTTTGAAAAGATTGTCTATCTTTTGGCACATAAACTTAATGTTTTATTTATAGGGTCATAATACCAATTTTAGTGTCTGAACAATTGAGAAAAACTGTAACTTAGGTTGATTTTCCTTGTCTGGGCTCTACACCAGTGGTCACATTTATAGATTTATAGATGTGGGCTCTCTGTCCATTTAGAGGTCAATTAGTGTCATTGATCCGTGTGGAAAATTACGAGCCATTAGCTATTTAAAAACCTTGGAGTCCAACCACCGCAATCAATATGCATCCAATTCCTATGGGTAGCAGAGATGTCACTGCACTCTGGATATTATTGATCAATTATTGAGCTTGATTGGGAAAAATATTGCTTTTAAGCCCAGCCTGAAAGACACCCATGCCATTTCTCCAAATTCCACACTATGGTTTGCAGACACTGTTGTTCCTTTTACAACACTTACTCATTAGCCATGTTCTGACAAGCAAGGGTGAATTCTTGTGGTTATGATATATATATTTAAAAGGCAGCTACAAGGTTTCTCAGACTTTTGACACAATAACAGGAATGCTCACCCGGTGGACTGCAAGGTGAAAACAGGGAGCAAAGGGCATGTTGTGCCTGTTCATGTGCCTTCTCCCAAACTGGCATTTGTAACGATAGGATGATGATTTGTCATTTCAAATCTGGGAAAGAATTTGAAAAAACCTACAAGGAAAGAAGGTGAATCCAAACTGGGAGACCAGCTGTTTATTTGCTATTTTGCCCATGGGTATTAAATCTATGTATTTCTTTCCTTTATCCTTCAGCCATAATGGCAAAAATAAAAGTTTTCTAAAGGTCAGAATAATTCTCCAAACATTCACAAAAGAAAGACATTTTTTTCAAAATTATAAACACTATTTCGCTTGTTTAACACAAATTTCAGTCTCTTTAACACTTTTTGAATACATTTAACACAATTTTCCTGTTTTAGGCACAATTTTCTAAAAGTATATGTCTTGTTTTCACATGAAAAACACTGCCATTAAAAACTAAACTCACTTATCAATTAACACACCCATTTTTCACAGGTAAAAACAGATTTAATTATTCAATCAGCTATCAGAGCTTTATCACAAATAAAAGGGGAAAACGTGAGCTCTCCTGTATGTGGAGAAAAATGGCTGACAAACATTTAGAAATGAGAATAGGTATATCTGCTCTATTGTTATTTACTGTAACATATCAATACTCAGTGATTCCTGTACTGCAGAGTACCTAATGTACGTATACTACTACAAGTGGACCACAGTACGGACAGCATAGTGTGCACAAGCTAAGCTGGCAGTATCCCTTGTGTGCATACCGAAGCCACCCCTACATGGAGTAAATACGGGAGAGCCTGTCCCCTCTGCAGCTGAGAGTAGCTTATCTTACCAGCCTTAAAGAGGACCTGAAACACGGGGTAAATATGTATTTCACAGTGCTGCAGAAATGAGCTCCACACATACTCACTCAGACACACACACATGCACATACACACAGAAACACTCACATGTGCGTACACACACACACAAGATAGACCAGAGCAGCTCACACATGTTGTCATATGTGCGTTTCCGCCGTGATTACTTTGAAATCGGTTCAATGAAACCATTGCTTTTTCATTTCTGAGTAATGCCAAGGGTGGCTGTGTCATTCCAAAAGACACTTCTCCTGCTGCTTGGCCAGAGAAAATATAATGTGTGATGTACATGAGAATATGTGGCCTGATCAAGAGCAGAATAATTACAGTTTTTCTCAATTGTTTAGACACATTTTCTGAAATGAACACTGATTTCTCAAAACTAAACACAAAATCCACACAGTCAACTCTTTTTGCAAAACTTCTTGCATTTCTTGTCAAAATCAAGCACTATTTTCAAAACCATACACTCTCACCCAAAAATTAGATTTTTCCTTCAAATAATAAACACTAGTCAACAAATGAGTAGACATTCTAAATGCCAATTACACACTGGTGTGATAAATGAAAGACACTGTTATAAAAATCATCAGTATGCTTTTTGCTTTTTCAGTGCTGAACAACTTGTTTACAGTAGCCAGTTTTTCCAAATTACTGTATTATTTTAGTATACAGACCTGAATTATAAAAACAACAAACAGTGAGATTGTTTTTGCAGTTTTTTTTTATTTTTCAAATTACTGCTGTCAAACAAAAAGAAAGGAGTATACATATAAAACAAAGATGCAAGACAAAATGTAAAAGAAAAAAGGAGAAAATTAAAAATACAAAAACAATAGAAATCAGTCGGGGTCCCATCTCTGTGCTTCATCAGGCCAGAGAATTTCATCAACATCACAGAAGATGTTTTCCCTGGCCAAGCAGCGGGAGAAATATCTCCTGGCTTGACGGAGCCACCCCTGGCATGACTCCGCCGGTATATCCGCACATGCCTCCTCCATTGCTTGGAGTAGGGGAACACAGTCCTGGGGGTTGCGGTCATAAACCTTCCACCGCCATGCTGAAAAAAACTCTTCTATTGGGTTGAGAAATGGTGAATAAGGAGAGAGATGCAAAAATGAAAAATATTGGTGTTCATCAAACCAGTTCTGGACCAGAGCAGCCAGAGCTCTGGCACGTCTTGCTCCCTAGGATCAGGTAGTATGAGCGTATTGTACAGTGCCTCAAGGAAAGTGAGCAGATATTATTGTATTGTAGGGACCTAGTGTGGCATGACGATGGAGGACCCCCTGGTTGCTGATGGCTGCACAGATTGTGACATTTCCCCCACGCTGGCCAGGGACTTCTACAATGGCACGGTGGCCAATGATGTTCCTTCCGTGTCTCCTCCTCTTTGCCAAATTGAAGCCTGCCTCGTCAATAAAAATATACTCCTGCCGAACAGGGCTCTCATCTAGTTCATATATTCTCTGAAAAATAAAACATCGTAAGTGTCAGGTGTCCTGCAGTCAATAGTGAAGAAAAATAACATTTCAAAATGACTGTAAAGTATCTCAAAGTCCTATCCCACAAGCAACTGCACAAACCACTCCAATACGGCCTTTGCATGGTTTGTAGCAGGTCCTTACTGTTGCTACCATACAGTGGTGAATTACAGTGTAAGGTAATGTAACAGTAATGTAAATTAGAACAGAGTACTTACTTGCACATATTGGTGGCGCAGCACTTTCACCCTTTCGGAGTTCCTGTCAAAAGGACCACGTTCACGTACACTTGCTTCATCCTAATCATATTTTCTTTTAGGATACGGTGAATTGTTGCCAGGCTTACACGTTTAATGCCTGGAAACAAGACATTATCATCAATAATCTGGCTCTGGATCTCTCGCAGTCGAATAGCATTATTTGCCCAAACCATATCAATGATAATATTTCTTGCTCCAAGGTGAACAGCCGTTGTCTACCACCACTAGCATAAAGTCTTTCAGTTCTGCAAAATAAATGAATACACTAATGACAATGTAAACATAACCTGTGGTCCCCTTGCAGTAGTGTACATGAGGTATTCTGCAGTAAAGTAGTCACTGAGTAATGCATTGATATGTTATAATAAATGACAAGAGTAGAGAGTAGATTACTCCCATTACATATTTTTTTACAGTACTTACCTATTCTCATTTCTGAATGTTCGTATCACAGAGGCAACAGTGAAGCAGCTGAGATTGGGCTAAACCCTCTGCCTGGCCTCCCTCAGGGTCAAACCATGGTTGACCACATGGTCAACCAAAGTGGCCCGGATCTCATTTGAGAGATTTGCTCTCCTTGCTCTTGGTGCTCCTTCTGCTCTTCCTCTTATTCTTCTTCCTCTTCCTCCTCCTCTCACCCTTCCTCTCCCTCTGCCTCATGCTGCAATGTGGTCAGCCATTGTTCTCCAACACAGGAGACCTCACCTGTAGTCCTTTTATTTGTGCTAAAGCACTGATTGCTGATTGAATAATTAAGCAACTAGTGTTTTACCTGTGAGGAATGTGTGTGTATTGATATTGGAGTTTATAGTTTTTAATTGCAGTGTTTTTCATGTGAAAACAAGAGATATACTTTTTTTAAATTGTGCCTAAAACAGGAGAATTGCCTGAAATGTATTCAAAAAGTGTTAAAGAGACAAACATTTGTGTTAAAACAAGCAAAATAGTGCTTATAATTTTGAAAAGATTGGCTATCTGTTGGCACATGAACTTAATGTTTTATTTATAGGGTCATAATTTGAGGGTTGTGTTAAGGTTCGGAGAACCTGACGTGACCGATAAGGATTCTAAAAATGTATCTGGAAAGATACGCCACAAAACGCGGAAGTAGCCGCACCAGAGGAGAGGAAAACAAAAGAACTGGAGCAAAACTTCCTGAGCACAAGCTAAATCAAAGCAACCTCAAAAGGAGGCGAGTTTCGATAAACAGCGAGAATGAATAACAAAAGAACCTCGCACTAAATCATTAGGCATAACCGGAGGTAGAGAAACAAAGCAAAAACTTGATAAAAATGAGTGAAGGAAAAGAACAGAAAAGAAAAACCTGTTATCCAGAGCATAAGAGAATAAGGATAAAGAGAATAAGGATAAAGAGAAAGATTGGAAATAAAAGAGAAAACCACTCTAAATCCTAATTTTCTAACCGGACTTGCTGCGTTTCTTATTCGTATGAACCAGAAATGCAGCGACCTCATTTCCTATACCTTACCGACTTCGTTGTGAACATAGCAAAGACAATATCGAAGTGTCAGAAATGCGGAAGTCCTGAGCTATTTATAACCGGCAGGAAACCCGAAATAGGTGCAAGGAATAATTGCCGGGCGAGATACAAACACGGGGACGGAAAAAATCCGATTGGTTTTCCTTTTGGCGTTGTCGGGACACTCTAACGGCGAAACAGCAAAGGCTGCTAATAACCGTGACACATAATACCAATTTTAGTGTCTAAACAATTGAGAAAAACTATCATTTTTGGTTTTACTTTTGTTTATTCCCAGTACAGTAGTTTAAAAAAAAATAAAAAATAATAATAATAATAATAATAATAATAATTTTCTCCTGTTTTTTTCTTATTTTACTTTTTTTTACTCAACATTTTTGTAATTTGGAAAAAACCATCCCAGGACAGACTAAAAACAACAACAGCAACAAAAACAATCTCACCGTTTTATTTTTTTTTTTGTATATTTGAGTTGGACAGCACACTCAAACAATACTGATGCCTAAGTAATATAATTGTAATAGTGTCTTTAATTTTTTACATGTAATTGGCATTTATGTATTCATTTGTTAACTAGTGTTTATTATTTGAAGGAAAAATGTCATTTTGAGAGTCATGAGACTCTATGGTTTTGAAAATAGTGCTTGATTTTGACAAGAGATATATTAAGTTTTGCAGAAAGAGTTGACTGTGTGGGTTTTGTGTTCATAATTTTGAGAAATTAGTTTTAATTTGAGAAAATGTGTCTAAACAATTGAGAAAAACTGTAATGACTACTTATGTAGGTTTAATGGTTTGTGTTAAAAAGCCACAAAATTTCAGTTTTTCACCATACAAGATAAAAAAAATGTATGAATTTTGAGACAAGCTACCTCCCGGGGGAAAGCAAACTGGATTAAACACACACGTGACGTTTGGCAGGGTGATACCATGACCCACGCATGGAATTATAATATAGTTATGCCAACAGCCTTGGGCCATTGAAGCACGCTTTACATATGCTGATATTTCCTATACATGGTAGAACATCAAATGGCTGAAAAAAACCTTTAAGCATAAAATTATTGAGTAGGCTCTCCTCTCTCCAAATAAACCATTGTTAGACACTGAACCATGCAATCAAGCTGCTCAAAGATGTCACTGAAAAGAGATCAAAAATATTTCATACTTCTACATTCGTTCGATAATGAAGATGCTACAAGCACATTGCTTGGCTCTCTGGGGGATTGGTTATGCAAAATGGAAAAGCCGTGTGAGTTTGAGCGGAGAGCTCTTCTCTCAAATGAAGGAAAGTCCTCATAGCCTGTCTTCAGCCTGCAGCCTGACAGAGCCAGCTGAATTTGAGATGTAGTCCTCCAGCACAATGGTTGCACAACTTGGCTGGTGGAACACAGAATAAAAAAGAAGTGGAAGCTGGCAGAATGCACTTCAGTGTGTGGGCACATTGCAGTTGCAGGATAGACCTACTGATATTATTTGGTATTCCAAGAAAAAAGGAAGGACTAAAAAGCTGTCCAAAAAAAGTAATTGACTCAGGTCAAATCCGAGCTTGGAATCTGAAACCCAGCCATGCCACATTAGTTTTGGGTCATCTGGTGCACCTGCTACAATCAATGGAGAGCAGATAAAGTTCAGTTGAGAGTTCAGGTGAGCCTCGTGATCCATAATCATTTCCTAGTCATGGCAAGCCTCAGACGGAGGCCAAAAATGATTTATTGGTGCTGTCTGGTTTGTGGAGCATGGTTCCCATGGTTTTCTTGGTTATAAAAGAAATAATTGTCACTCATAATTCATTGCAGTTAAATTAAAACTTTCCCTACATCCCACCTTCCAGAGTCCCATAGGGCTAAGTGAACCATGGATACTGTCTGCTTTACCATTACTTGGTAAAGGCTCATGTATAGAGAGCAAGAAAATGTAGCAGACCAAGAAACTAAACAAGAAAAAGAGATGAACCACAGCAAAATGTTCAATCAACTATGAGAGAATACATTTTATTCTGAGAGACTACATCTGATCTCTCTTGGACTCATATAAACTGTAAAAGTTAAAGACCACACCAATTTAATGTCACTGTGATGTAATTGACAGTGTTTCAGGTACAGTACATTTAAATGACTTTGAATCTGACTTCATTTTGGTGACTTCTTTTTAGGTGGTTGTTGAACTCGCCAAACCATGTTTGTTAAGAAAAAAACAGCACTTGCATTTAAACTCAAATCAAGGTAAGGACGTATATTTATTGAATCCATGCTATAGCAGCCAAGTTACCAAAGGAAGTTGTTCATATTATAATTATTTTCATGAATTACTAATGCTGTAGAAAAGTCAGGATAATGGGCAAATTAAAGGTCTTACAATTACATGAATACATCTTTATTAGTATTTTAGGCAGGTTTGGGAAAAGATAATTTTTTTGGGATAGCCATTGAGGATTATACGAGTAACTACCTGAATCATTTCTTTGTGTAAACTTTAAGGGAAAAAATAAATGCAGTGTTTTCAGTGGCTTTTCTTAGCTTAATGGGGCTTGTAATTAAATTTCTCAACATGGAAGGTTCTCTGTATAATGAATACTTTAATGGGGCAAAGGTTGATTTGACTGTTAAATTAGATTTTTTTTTAAACATTCGACTGAACATTCATTAAACCCCCCTGGACAAGGCAATCAAAATTAAATTCTGTTTAATCTTACATTGATTAATTTGCAATATGCAATTATTTTGCAACAAATTCAGAGTACATATGTGGAGGAAAAACTGAAGTCCGTCCTATTTGTTGGATTGCATGACCAATCAAATATGCACCCTCTTTATGGTGTGATTTATTTTCTGTTTTGCGTTTAGTATCAGAGCACTTTGATCCGCACCCCCTTCCCCCCAAATAATGGCTGCAATGCATTGCCAAGAGGGAGGGAGGTGCAGTGGAATTGAATTAATAGATAAATTAACATTTTGTGAATAGAAAAATAGAACATTTACCATCTTCTTTTAGCAGTTCAACTCAAAGGGTAGCAAAGCAAGACAGTTGTGATGCCATCTCAGCAAGGGTGCTCCATTTACCTAAAGGGGTGGGAGGTAAAGGATTTTTTTGGGGGTAATTTCTTCTTTAAAAAATAAATAAATACATTTTTAAAAAATAATATTTTCAGTGGAGCTGATGACACACAGGTCTGGGAACACTGCTATGTATTGTGTACTATTCTGTGTACCATAAAAAGTCTGTGTGCTATAAAGGTTTGTGTACCATAAAATGCTTCTGCTATGCACTACTCCAGAGGTTGAAGCTTTGATTAGAAATGGGAGTGGCAATCAGGCAACCTCATTACAGGTGCCATTCCAGGATATTTTATCAATGTTCAGAGAGCCACTTCTCATCTTAAGTTTCAACTCAGAGTGCAACTGCTACTTCCAGCAATATGTTCAGTATTAATCCTGATATTTTTTTTCTGAAAATCATAAAACTCAAATCAAAATGGTATTTTACATTTATATAATATAATATCTGAATCAGCAAATATTTTCTTTTTCTTGGTATAATAATGCTTTCCAAATGTTCCATACTCAGAGGGTTCCACAGCTGTTACCACTTCCAATGGGCATAGCTACTGGCTTGGCTGAGAAAAATGCTATTCAGTTCACTTAGGAAGAAATAACAAGGATGTAACCGGAGAGCTTCTCAGATACAAGCAATATACAGTACACTGCCATCCGTCTTTATGTGGAGAGCACGCAAAATGTAGGAGTGTCAAAAGTAGTTTGAGACTCATTTGAAAAATTAAATCTGAGCTGAGGCCCATTAACACAGCAGAACCATCATGATGTTCGCATTATACCAAATTCCATTTACATCTAGGGTTGCAAAAAATAATTTTCCAGGTAACTTTTGGTAATTTTCAGAAATTTTCCAGGGTAAATACCACTCAATGTAACAATCGCATACTTAACAAAACAAAACTAATAAAACACAAAAGGTTGAAGAAAACAATAAACAAAGAAAATGTGCTGAACAGGCCCAGGTCCTTTCTGGAGAGCAAGTTTCTGCGACATATGGTACCATCACTGTCATTGCACAGCACCTTAATCTAGATCAAGGGAAAGTTCTTGGAAGATTGGGTTAATTTTCCTGCAAGTAAGGGCTGTGGAGTCCTTATGCCATCTGGGAGGCAGTCAAACCCATCAAGTCATCAACCTGGTGGAAGGGACTTGAAGTGTGAAACCATGTCCCCTGTTGTTTCAATTATTATCCAGATCCCTCCAAAATCAGCTTCATCAGAGCGGAATTGGTGCCTGTTTGGTGGAACATACAGCAGAGTGTGCAACAGACAAACTAAAGATTTGAGAAGCTATTCAGCTATTCAGGTGGCTATTCAGTCAATCTTGAAACTCTTTGAGCCCATCAAAGATGACACCACACAAATTAAATCTGATTGTCCAGATTCTCCAGAGACTTTCTGAAGATGAAACTAGCTGTAGTTGAGATAAATAATTAGCCTAGGTCAAGCAAGTTAAGTTAAAATGTTTGTTTAAACTTACTTTAGTCAAAATATTAAGTTATTCCTAATAGGAATATTTCATCATCATCCTTTACCAGACACTGTTCCTATGGTTCCACTCAGACGCGACATGCCCATTCAAGCTGGGGGGGCACGTGCCCCAACAGCAGGTACGCACGCACACCGCAATCTGTTGCGCATCAATGCTGGAGGGGATGTAGGCTACAGCTTAACGGTGTGTTGCTGAAGTGGTTAGTAGAGCATCAATCCCTTTTTCAAACATTTGAAAATTAAATGCAATTAGTTATGCACACTTAATTGCATTTGAGAAATATAGGCATAGGTTGCTTTGCAAGATAGTTGGCTATGGCTAGTACCAGCTAAAGTTCATAGCCATCCCTCAATCCGGTTGTTTAGCCTTCTGGCTCGCTAGCTAGTCTTGACTTGTGATAGCATAGCATCCTATTTAATATTGGTAAAGGAGAGCGGTGTGAATCTTGAGGCAGTGAGCTGATAGTTTTTACCACCACTATTACAGGTTATAGTTTGCAAAACACTGAATACTATTTGATATCTCCAGGTCAAGATGCAGAGGAAAATCTCGTCATTCTTTAAAAAAATGACAGAAAGCCCCAGCCCTGTCCTCAGTCAGGAGGTTGATAGTGCAAGAGGTAAGTTATCTTAGGTGAGATTTATAGTGATAGGCTATTTTTCCTTCATGGAAATGTATGCAGATTTAATTGAAAGATTTGTTCCCTCTTTCATATGACCATTTCAGACCAATCAAGGGATGATGTTGATGATCAGGCAGTTAAAGTTGCTGATCTGTGTGAAGCAGGTAAAGATAAGTGTAATGGGGCGTGACGTGTGAGGTGGGAGGAGCCAAACGCAGCAAGGGGATTCATTAAGCCCTTAGGCCACTAAGGCGGGATACCCCGCAGATAAGGGAAGGAGACAAGACAAGAACACACACACACCACAGCTACAGACCGGCTCACTGATACACGAGCCAGAAATAACACGCCCTGTGTCGATAACGAGACGCAAGAACAGGCGAGTAGCACAATGGCACAAACAAAACACACAGCACATAAACACAGAAAACTAATACCTATAGGTATAGGAGGAGGCGAAGGAACAGATATAACGTTCCGTGGCAACTTCCATAAGCTAGCACTAACCTTAATTTGCAGAACCTAAAGGGGGTAAACGCCCGATCTCCCAGGGGGGAGAAACACTTTACAGGCGAGCCGACGGAGAACCGCAGTCCCATAGCCTTACCAGCAAAAATGACCAAGCTTAAAACAGAGCCACGCCCTAACCTCTAGTGACAGGAGAAAGGTAATGAGGCGAAGGAACAGATAATTAATGTTCCAAGGCTAAAAGGTTAGCAGTCACACACAAACATGTCCACAACATCGCCCGGTCTCCGAAGAGACGAATTGCGCCGAAGGGCGAACAGAACTAAAGTTCCGAACCGAATCGCCCACATCTCCTATACACGGAGAAGGAAAGCACAAAAGATGAAAGGACAGCAGCACCGAAAACCATAGGCTAACTGACTAACTCAAGCACAAGCCCTGCCTCTCAGTAAGGGGAAATGTAACGAGGCGAACAGGAAAAGAGATTTAACGTTCCATGGCTAGTATAATAAGTGCGCAGTCCAATGCAGCAAACGTACCTGGGCAAACACCCGATCTCCCAGGAGGGAGAAACATTTACAGGCGAGCCGACGGAACACCGTCGTCCCATAACTTACTAGCCAGAGACTCACGCAAACTAACTCAAACACACGCCCTAGCCTCTTAGTAAAGAGAAATGTAACGAGGCGAACAGGAACAGAGACTTAACGTTCCATGGCTACTTAAATAAGTTCGCAGTCTAATGCAGCAAACATACCTGGGTAAACACCCGATCTCCCATGAGAGAAACATTTTACAGGTGAGCCGACGGAGCACCGTCGTCCCAAAACTTACTAACCAAAAGACTACCGCGAACTTAAATAAAGACACGCCCTAGCCTCACAGTAAAGGAATAAGTAACAAAAACCCCGACTCACAACAAAGGGGAACGTAGTCTATGAGAAGGAGACAAAACAGGGAATAAACGTACCAAGGCTACTCACTGGCTCACCGTAATACGGAAACGAGTAGAAGCAAACGCCAGGACTCTCAGTAGAAACCATTAACCGGCGAAAGGGAACAAAGAACAGGTACTCTACACTTCTACAAGCTAAGCAACCTAGCAGAAGCGAAACGCTAGATCTCCCATGAGACGACATGCACCAAGGGGCGAACAGAACTACAGTTCCGAACATCGCCCAAATCTCCATACATGGAGGAAAACGCACACAGGCGAACTAAAGCAGAGATTTACAGTCCCAAAACTTCTACGAGACAACTACCCACCAAGCCAGCAAGAAATAAGCCCTGCCTCCAAAAAGAGACGTTAACAATAGGCGAGTAGCCAACATGGTACGAAACTCACAGCCAACAATACACCACAGTACATAACAATAAACAAACACAATTAATGTCGAAGCCCCGAACGAAGGAAACGGTAGGCTTATATGTCTCTCAGGTAACTATGCACAGGTGCAAACGCTCAAACAGAAACTCCCCCAACTCAGCAGGGTGGAGCAAGCATCTACCAACAGGGCAGCGCCCTCGCGTGGCCACCGAGGAAAACGACCGCATAGGGAAACAGGGTCAAAACCATGACAATAAGTGAATAGCCTAATGATGATTCTCACAACAACAACATGACGATGATGATGATAATAATAATTATAATAATAGCTAATTATAATAATAGTAATAATAATAATGTTTTCAAAGTACTGTATAAGAGGCAGTCAATTAGCCTATTTGGTGGTAAGGGAACAAAATGAAGTGGTTTGATAAATGAAAGGCACAAAAACTAATTTTAGCAATTAGCATGATGTAAGGAATTTCACATGATTTAGACACTCTCATCTCATGCTGCTTCCTATGCATTGTGTTTGAAAATACAGCTATTACCATGTTGGCAGGTTCCTTTCCTCTGTGGCTTTATTATCTATGTTCTCTAAATTAATTTGGGGGGGGGGGGTGGCGGGGGGGGCATAGGTCCAGCCTTCTACGAGTATTTCAATTGGACACATTACGTTAGTTTAATTTATTCTATGCTCAAGACATTGAATTAAGCAAATTTACTGATGTTGTTTTCAATCTAGCCAGGCCTCCCTTAGGTTTGAGAGTGATCAAAATCTGGTTGGAATCGCCGAGCGATAGCAAAGCACCGAAACGGAAGACGGAAAATCCGATAGAGTGCCTCGACGTCGCCAAAAGAAAGAACGACCGTAGAAACAACCGGAGGCTGCCAGAAACCATGACAAGTATAAGCTGGTCTTTCCTAAAATGAGAAACAATACGAGGGGTAGAATAGCATTACAGCGAGAAGGGAAGTCAGCACATGAATGCTCCCAGTAGCCTACTATTTTTTCAAAATTGCTAAAAATTAAAATTCTACATTACCTTACATAGGCTATACTAAAACACACATTTAACCAATGAACGAAATTTGCTTTAAAGTGGCTTACATGTCTGTAGCCAGGGTTGGAATTGTGGTCAACACTTAATCCAGCTATGCCAACATACATACAGTTCCCCTACCAGATGCAAAGCTAGATAGAAATTGCGGTGTTTTTATGAAATTGCCAACCTGTCCAATGTTATCGGTACCATAAACACCCCAATGAACGTTTTTGTTGAAAAGTCGGTGAAACGCTGTCTCGCGTTCAGGTGAAAAACTGGATAAACTTGATTTAAAAGTGAAATTTTTTTAACCGATTAGAATGTAGCCATGCTATATCCCGGCAAAACCTGAGCTTGATTCTGGCTTTTGCTCAGTGGGACACGCGCTTCAATGTGGCCGTAATTAGAACGCGCCAGAGAGATTTTAATAAGGTAGCCTATGTGATTGTCCGATTTCAAACCACAAATCAACTTCTGTATGTTCTGACCTCATGTAACCACACAGCATTCAGATACAACTTCACACATCCACACAATAAAGCCCCAAACTTGGGTTATTTTGCCGTTTTTCTCCTTCCTCTTCCGCTTCTTCTTCTTCTTCTTCCCATTTTCCTGTCAAACTGCCTGCCTCCGTCGCGATGTTATCCAATGGGGAGAATTATTATTTGAGGGTATGGTCAGTATACCTGCTCATCAAGCTTTTCGTCCAATAAAAACGCTTCATACTAATGTTTTTTAATGTTAATATAGCTAATGGCTTCATGCTTTCCACGAAGCTACTGTGGCTTAGTGGTTAGAACTGCAGTCTCTCACGTAGTGGATTGTGGGTTCGAGCCCAGCAGGGCACTTGCTTATTTTCCACAGAAACAATGTGCAACTGTTCATTTCTTAGTTATTATTTTCACATTAACATATTTTTATTGCAAAGGCAAAAGAGGTTTCCAATATTAACTGTTCAATGTTTCACTTGTATTTCACTAGTACTATATCACACCCTCCTCAACCGGACGCTAGCTCTTGTCTGGTTTGCGGAAGGTGTTACGCTCTGCTCTTGCGGTCATGACTGACTGACTGTGGAACCCGAACCTCAACGTACCCCTTGCCTCGGCCAACATTTCTTTATTCATTAATTTCTTTACTTCAGCTCTGTTCACTTTATCCTTTTCACACATAACACAATGTCACCATAAAATTAACTACTAGGAAAATTAAGAGTTTTTACAATAATAGCCTACATTAAGAATTGATAATAGCCTCCTATAAGCTGCAATCCTTTAAGAGATCGGATTTATAAACCGCCAATTCCCCAAATATATCTGATTCATGGTTAGTCACTTTAAAAAAAACAAAAAAACAATAGCCTCCGAATGTGGCTCTAGCCTAGTCTACGCTACTCTGCAGATAATGTAGCTGCAAACACTTTTAATTTAACTACCGGAAAAAAAAGGCAATGTTTCCAATATTAACTGTTCAATGTTTCACTTGTAGCCTATTTCACTTGTACTACAGTGAAATGGTGAAAGTCAGACCGACACTGACAAATGGCATCACGTGATTATACCCCTTTGGTCTTCTGGTTAGCGTCAAGCCTTAGTATTGCAAGAGACGTGGGTTCGTACCTCGCCCGGTTGATATTAAAGTGTAATTTCATTTTGGACTCAAATAGTGTGCACATGTTCTGGTTTTCTCATGCAAGAATGTTTTTTTTATTGCAAAGGCAAAGACACGTTTACAATATTAACTGTTCACTTGTAGCCTGTTAAACAATTCAGTCACTGGACACCACGACAGTAATGCAATAGGCTAGCTAACATTATGGGAACAGGCATCCCATGTCGCTAATAGGAGAAAAGTCATCATTCTCGTCAGTAGAGGCCGTTATGGTTATGCAAATATCTGCATGCATTTATTTGGAATGCATGTACTATTCTGTATGCATGTCTCTCTCGATGTCATTATCTTCATGCATTGTTCATCATTAGTTAGCTACCAAAAATAAGTGATATCTGAACAAAAATGTCTCCAACGTAAAAAAAATCCAAGTTACTCACGCATAGCTACATAGCGCTGTCTATAAGTCCTTAATTCCAACTTGCAAAAACTAGGCCTGCCTTTAAAAGTATTGCTATCAAAATGTGGCCAAGTTACAACTAACAATATTGCCTATCGTAGCTCACACTAAATAAACTATTCCAAAGCAATGCTATCCAAACTTTCCTAAATTATTTAATGCAACTTGGCCCTGTGTTTCTTCATCTTACCATCTCAAGAGAATGTGCCTCATGGAACAACATATGATTTCAGTTCATGTTTTTAACAGTTGATGAATAATTACACTCCAGAAAGGATATGGTTATACTTTGTTGGCAAGTTTACTTTACAAAATGTACAGGTTTTAAAATGTTAACTGCTGCTACAGATTTCTTTACTATTCACAAGCAGTTAATGAATAATTACACTCCAGAAAGGATATGGTTATACTTTGTTGGCAAGTTTACTTTACAAAATGTACAGGTTTTAAAATGTTAACTGCTGCTACAGATTTCTTTACTATTCACAAGCAGACAATTATATCAAGAAACATCGTGTACAATAGAGAAAAGGGGGATGAATAAATAAATGCAGGTAAGAAAAAGTAATATTTTTAAAATAGCGTACATATAGCATTTTTACAAACGTATCCAGACATGTTTGTGGGTCAGATGATGGAAAATAAGTAATAGTACTAATTTTCTTAACATAATAATAGTTATATTTGCGAACAGAATTTCGTGAACACAAGGATATCTATGCTCTGTAGGACCACACAGGTTTTGATAGAAATCCAAATATTCCAAATGAATAAATCAATAAATAATAATAATAATAATAATAAGAATACATTTTATTCATTCTGTGCTTTTCATTGACCTAAAGCAGTGGATGCAGACAATTATTCAAACATGCCCTATAGTGTAGTAATTTTTCTGTTTAATTTCTAAGTGCAACACATCTGAATCCGAGTATTTCCACTATAAATTATTCTCATTTTGCAGTTTGATGTGGAACATACAGTTTCATTGACCACATTCTCTTGAGATGGTAAGATGAAGAAACACAGGGCCAAGTTGCATTAAATAATTTAGGAAAGTTTGGATAGCATTGCTTTGGAATAGAGCTAGTTTATTTAGTGTGAGCTACGATAGGCAATATTGTTAGTTGTAACTTGGCCACATTTTGATATCAATACTTTTAAAGGCAGGCCTAGTTTTTGCAAGTTGGAATTAAGGACTTATAGACAGCGCTATGTAGTCTATGCGTGAGTAACTTGGCTTTTTTTTACGTCGGAGACGTTTTTTCTTCAGATACTGTATACAGCATGCACAATTTATTTCTTCTGGTTAGGACTGCCACATGTTCAGCAGAAACCCTTACGATGTGAATTTGTGATTAGCACAGAATGCTGACCACCATCCGCCTCCGCCCTGCCCCGTTCCCCAGCCCCACCTCAACCATTCCCCCGAGATTGATTGGTCTCTTCATCCCTGCCGCTCATTAGGATGGATGGTCTCTGACAGCTTTGATCAGGTGAAAGGTTAATTGGCTGCTGTCTTATCGTTAAGCTCCTGTTCCATCCCCCCTAAATGGAACTGGTAATGATGTATATAAGGGTGAGGTGTTGTGTGTGTGTGTGTGTGTGTTGGGGGGGGGGGGGGGGGGGGGGGGGGTGGCGGGGGGGAATAGGTCCAGCCTTCTACGAGTATTTCAATTGGACACATTACGTTAGTTTAATTTATTCTATGCTCAAGACATTGAATTAAGCAAATTTACTGATGTTGTTTTCAATCTAGCCAGGCCTCCCTTAGGTTTGAGAGTGATCAAAATCTGGTTGGAATCGCCGAGACGGAAAATCCGATAGAGTGCCTCGACGTCGCCAAAAGAAAGAACGACCGTAGAAACAACCGGAGGCTGCCAGAAACCATGACAAGTATAAGCTGGTCTTTCCTAAAATGAGAAACAATACGAGGGGTAGAATAGCATTACAGCGAGAAGGGAAGTCAGCACAAAAATCTTATCCTAAATAATGACTTAATACCAAATAATATGAAAATGTTTGCTAAATGTGAAGTTAATATGAATTGTCATGCATTGTAAAATGTATAAAGAAAATTTTTAGCTATGAACTAGCTGGGGAGTCTGATCAAATAACCAGCCTTTCCTGTGTAAGCAACTCTGCATCCAAGTCTGTGGTGTGGTCTTTTGAGTATGTCTGCGGTCTGTAAATCTGAGCAAACCTTCTTTGGCTGTATCCGCAGCTCAATTAATGCAGTTTTGAGAAGGTGCTAAGAATCACAGATGGACAGACACAAAGGTATGTGGCTATGGTTTGTGCCTCTTACAGGTTTATCCTCCCATTGGTTATTAAAGCGCACACAATGATGCATGTGTCTGGCATTGCATTTGAGGTCAGAATCCATCATCCAACCAGCAACAGAATAATGGGATAATCTTCTCTCGACTCCTTTGAAGTCAGAGATGGTTCTCTGGAGAACATTCTGACACTTATGATGTGCCTTAATTACAAATGAAGGCCATTAGTATGTGGAGGCCCTCCATTATTGGGGGTAGTGCGGGGTCCCTGGTGAAGGTGAAACCGGAGTATGTGTGTTTGTGTGTGCCTGTGTGTGCTCCATCATTTATTCAGAGCACATTTCCCCATTGAAGCAAAGTTCTTGCTGCCAAGGCAATGGGTCAACACCGACTCCTGCACGGTACCTGGCTGGGGAGTATCACAATGAAAATTAAACCCTGTGAAAGTCTTTTTTTTTGGCCCTACCAAAAATCCATAAATGAGCATTAAATATATAAAAGAAACACACTGAATTTTCTGAATTTTTTCTATAAAAATATTCCAGAGAAAACGTGTTATTCCAGAGAAAACGTGTTATTCCACAAGACATTAAATAAACAAATACAAATACCGGGAAAATAGTTAGTGGAGGGGAAGTGCCTGAGAGGGTAAGAAACGATAGCGTGAGGCAGTGAGCCATGGGATTCATATGGTATAGCCTACAGCTGACCTGGGAAAACATGGCACCATGTACACAATGCCAATTGGTAATTAGCGCCACCGCACATTTTTCCCCCTTCCATGGAGAATCTGAGGTTTTATAGATATTTTGTTGATGTTTGCGGAGGTGCTCATGAATTCAGCGGGGGCGCAGCACCTCTGCTAATGATACCTAAGGAAAGCCATGATGTATGGCTACTAATAAAATAAGATGTGTACAGTATTCCTGAAACTGAAATCCTGATATTAGGCTGTGCCATGACTGTGAATGTGACCCAAAGTTTTGAAAATTGATAGATGATTTGAAAAATTGTTGAAATTCATATTAGTTCACTGATAGGTCAGCTGGCAAGCATTCACATTTGTAAATAATAACACTTTATTTTTTATGTCAGCAGATGTAATTCACATTGTGAATGTGTTGCATTTTGTTTTTATTTTTTTTATCTCGTCACAACCTTAGCCCTTGAAAGACCATGAAGGATATGTGCAGTGTTGTCTTTAGCTTTCTTAGCATATGTTGTTGGACAGGTAGGCCTATCCTATTTGAAGAAAAAAAACATCAGAGGGGTGGGACCATGGCAGCAAATGGCAATGTCAATGGCAGCAATACAGTAAAAATAAGATGTCAATAATTTTTTTTTACAAGAAAATGTAGTCTCAATAGTTGCTTTTCCTTCGTATAATGCCTCCCCATGTGCCGATTTGTTAAATTATTATGTCGTTTGGACAGTGTATTAATATCTTTGTGGACCATTCAGGAACAGTTTGCGTCACTAAAATGGGCGGGACCTCACATGGTTAGTAATGACCTTGACATTCCCAGTTTCCCACCCATCTTCCTCCTTTTAATGTGTGAAGTTGGCTAATGCGCACATCGCATTGGCACATCGCAATTCGTGCTGAATTCATTATGGCGTGTTCTGCATACAACTGTACTAATCGACCCTCTCAAAATAATTCTCTCCAGATTTTTTGGAAATTAATTTCTACTACTTCACTATTTTCTTTACTTTTTGATCAACTAATTATAAACAGCCTGCAATATAGCCTACCGACCGCAACCCGTGAATGAAACACAGCAACATACAGTATCCGGGAAGAAAAAAGTACACCATGGTAATATACTGCCAACTGACCAGAGGTGACGTACGCACCATTATGAAGTCTGATGAAGTTCTCATGGTAAATACATTATTTTCCTAATGCATTTTTCTAGCTGTGGCGGTGAGACGCAAAATCACTTGTCTGTGCGTGTGGTTGGGGGTAAATTCCTCGCAGGTAAATTCCTTTCCAAATGAAAACTGGTCTTGCTCTTACTATCCTTTCTCCATTTTGCAGATGTGAATTTATTACCAGCTGTTCATTTACCTACATTTATTAGTCAGTACTAACACAGATCACTAATTCTGTTATTACAGTTCTTTACAATCACTTTGGCACTAATTTCAGAACCTTGAGGACACAAACCTCAAAACAGATTTTCAATTGCATGAATACAATACACATAAACCTAAATCATTTGTTCACTGAACCAAATCACTTGTTCACGATGATAACTTATCATCAAAGTATCAGCATTTCAAAATGCAATACACACATTACAATTGATGTGACTGTCTTTTCATTTCATTACTGTCATGGTTATTTGCAGCCTTTGCTGGTCTACGTTTTTTTTTTTTTTTTTTGGCGTCGTCAGAACGCTCTATCGGATTTCAGTGTAGTATAATGGATAAGGAACTGGCCTTGTAACCGAAAGGTTGCAGGTTCGATTCCCAGGTAGGACACTGCCGTTGTACCCTTGAGCAAGGTACTTAACCTGAATTGCTTCAGTATATATCCAGCTGTATAAATGGATAATATGTAAAAAATTAAAAAAAAATTAAAAAAAAAAAAATTTTTTAAAGTTGTGTAAGTCGCTCTGGATAAGAGCGTCTGCTAAAATGCCTGTAATGTAATGTAATGTAATGTAATTTTTTCCCCCTCTTCCGCGTATTGTGGCGTATCTCTCTAGATACGCTTTTAGAAATCCTTATCAGTCGTGTTTGGTTCTCTGAACCTTACACTCCCCTTCACAGAATATCGAAGTAAAAAATGGAAGGCCCAGCGACTTCTAAGGAAACCTACAAAACGTTGCCTAGCCAGGGGGCTACAGGGGTTACTCCAGAGGAGGCTATCCTGACCCTACATAATCCTCCACCAGTAATACAAGCACACACTCCCCCCGTACCCTCTCCATGTACTTTTAAGGAGCCCAAACTCCAGTTACCACCACGGTATGGTGGGGAGCCGGGTAAATGCTGCCCCTTTCTGACGCAATGTATAATTTCTTTTCAAGCACAACCCTCCTGTTTTACCACATCAGAATCCCGCGTAGCTTTTATTTTGTCCCTCCTGTATGATCAAGCTCTCGCTTGGGCTGACCCGTTAATTCGGGCCAACGCTCCCTGCATTCGTGATTCTGTTCAACTGATGAAGGAAATGCAGCTTGTCTTCAATCACGAGGTTTCCGGCGAGGAAGCAGCCAGGAGATTGACCAGCTTGCGCCAGGGAACTGACACTGTAGCGGCTTTTTCTAATGCATTTAGAGCATTAGCCGGGGAAACAGGTTGGCCTGACACTCCATTGAGATCGATATTCTTAAAAGCGTTAGCTGATCCTATTCAAGACGCTTTGGCTATGCTCGAACCACCTACCATGTTCAGTGACCTGGTTACCGCGGCTATACGCCTGGACAACCGTATCAGGGAACGTGAACATGAAGGCAGAAAACGCCTGGTTCGGCATAGTCCTTCACTATCTGTAGGCACTCCCCCATGTTCCCTACCATTCTCCTCCATTGATCAGGAGGAGCCCATGCGGGTAGATGGGTCATCTCTCTACCAAACCGGGAGAGTGAAACCACGGGGGTATTGGTGCCAATACTGTAGGCGTGAAGGCCATCGTAAGGATCAGTGTCCTAAGCTGATGGGAAACGATGGGTCTCCAGTGAGACTTAATAGTACACTTTCTCTGACCCTCTTACCCGTCCGGTTATTTGGGGAGGGATGCTCAGTTAGCATTGACGCTTTTATAGATTCCGGGGTGGTGGAATCTTTTATTGATGCTAAATGGGCTAGGGAGTTAAAAATTCCCACACTGACTTACTGGCACTCATTAGGTTACTGCTCTCGATGGTCGGCCTTTGGGCTCAGGAATTATTGAGCGGATAACTAGTTTGTTGGAGATGCACATTTCTCTTCAAGGCCACTCAGAGAGAATAAAGTTTTTTCTCATTGACTCCCCGTTGTACCCACTAGTGCTGGGACACTCATGCCTAGGGTTACATGACCCACATGTCAGTTGGGGGTAGGGATAGGAACCCTATTCGTCAGTGGGGCTCTCAGTGCCAATCGCATTGCCGCTCAGCCACCTTCTGTGCTTCAGGCCACGCCCCTAGTCCTCTCCGAACTCGGCTCAGACAGTGATTCTGAGGAGGCGGAGTCACTCTACGATCCAGATACCCCCTCCTCTCTCGCTGGGAGTCGAGAGTCTGTCCTGGGATCCCTATGTGGAGGGGGGTTCCATTGAGGAGGACGATTTCTTCATCTCCGATTTTGAGTGGGACAGGTCGTCTGATACCTCTTCCGGTGCCCCGGAGGTGGTAGGAGTGCTTGAGTTTGCTCTACCCGCAGGTGTTCCAGTGGAGTACTCAGAACTTGCCAAGGTTTTCAGTAAACAACGCGCTACCAGATTGCCACTCCATAGACTATATGACTGCGCCATTGAGCTGTACCTGGGTACTGTTCCTCCCTGGGGTTCACTGTACTCATTATCTGTCCCTGAGAGTGCTGCTATGATAGCAGTATATCTAGAAATCTTTGGCTAATGGTTTTATTGCGCCGTCCACATCACCAGCTGGCGCGGGTTTTTTCTTTGTCAAGAAAAAGGACGGGGGGCTGAGACCTTGTATAGATTATCGGCGTCTCAATGACATCACCATAAAAAATAGGTAACCTTTTCCACTCATGAACTTACAGGGGGCGTCGGTCTTTTTCAAACTCGACCTTCGCAACGCCTACAATCTGGTGCGCATGCATAAGGGCGATGAGTGGAAAACAGCGTTTAACATGCACCACGGACACTACAAGCACTGGGTGATGCCATTTGGTCTCACTAGCGCCCCCTCTGTCTTCCAGGCACTAGTGAACGATGTGTTGAGAGAAATGCTGGAGAAATTTGTTTTTGTCTATTTAGACAACATTTAAATTTTTTCTTCAGATCTCTCATCGCACGTCGTTCACGTTAGGCAGGTTCTTAAGGCACTGCTTAAAGCCCAACTATTTGTGGCCCTTTCACACAAACTCCATCTCCTTTCTAGGATTTATTGTGGCAGACGGAAAAGTGCTAATGGACCCAGAAAAAAGTTTGGCGGTTAAGAATTGGCCTACGCCTAATTCCGTGAAGCAGGTACAACGATTCTTGGGGTTTGCCAATTTTTATCGGAGGTTCATTCGAAAGCCCATCCTTATAACTCCCAATCATGCCCCGAGTCCCAGCTCTCAAATTGTGGCTCCAGTTAGGTGGGCTATTGAGACGGCCGTGCAGAAGGCTATACGTTCTGAGCCTGGCCCAGGTGGGGGCCCGCCCCATTGCCTTGTTTGTACCTTCTCGGTTGCGGTCGGGGGGTTCTCCAGTGGGGTCACGCCTCTCAATTGGTGGCTCATCTGGGCGTTCACACGGACAAAATATTTTATTTCTCGCCGGTTTTGGTGGCCTAAACTCGAGAGCGATGTGCGGGAATTTGTTGCCGCGTGTTCTACATGCGCTTGTAACAAGGGCTCGCGGCTTTCCCCCTCGGGCCTCTTACGTCCAATTCCCATTCTCATTCGTCCCTGGAGTCACTTCGCCCTCGATTTCGTAACTGGTCTGCCACCGTCCCGTGGGAACACCATTATTCTTGGTGGTGGTTGATCGGTTCTCGAGGGCGGCTCACTTTGTCGCCCTGCCCAAACTGCTGTTCGCACCTGAGACGGCTCAGTTAATGGTAGACCACGTCTTCAGGGTGCACGGTCTTTCCCCTGGATGTGGTGTCGGATCACGGTCCGCAATTCAAAATGAATTCTGGCGCTCCTTTTTGTACTCTGTTGAGGGCATCTGTCAGTCTTTCGTCCGGGGTTCATCCCGAAACCAAGGGACAGTCGGAGTGCACCAATCAGAGTATGGAGAGCACTCTTCGGTGCCTGGCCGCAGCCAATCCCACAGCCTGGAGTCGTCACCTCACCCTGGGCTGAATACACTCATAACACCTTGCGTAACGCTTCCACTGGTCTCTCTCCTTTTGAGGCTCAGTTGGGTTATTTGCCTCCCTTATTTCCTGAGCTGGAGAGAGATGCGGAGGTTCCCTCCGCCGCTTCCTTCGTTCGCAGGTGTCCAAGTGGTTTGGAAGTGTGTGCGTTCCGCTCCATTGCGCGCTTCGGCTAAGCAGAAGGCGGTGGCCGACAGGCGTCATCGTCCTGCTCCCTCCTACCGGGTGGGGCAACAAGTGTGGCTTTCCACACGGGACCTTCCCCCTTGCGAGTTGAATCTCGTAACGCGCGCCTTGGTTTGTGGGTCCTTTTAAAATAATTTGAAAACTCAACCCAGTTACTGTGCGTCTCCCAGCCTTCCTCCATGCGCATCCCTCCCACCTTCCATGTCTCCCGCCTTGAAACCTGTGCTCGTTAGCACCCACGCTCCAGCTGATTAGCGTGCGCCTCCTCGCCGGTTCGTGGATGGAGGTACGGTGTATACCGTTCGGCGTATTTTAGGCTGAGAGACGTGTGGGCAGAGGTTATCAGTTTTTAGTGGAGTGGGAGGATTATGGGCCTGAGGAGCTATTGCTGGTTCTCCCTCCAGGAACATCTTGGATCCTAATCGAGCATAGCGTCAGTTCAGGCAGGTCACGAGAGTGAAACCCGGCCATAGTTAATCAGCTGACAAGCTCAGCTGAGTAGTGACGATTCACACCATCAGTCCATTTCACATAACAAGGCGGTCTATTTAACCGCCTCGCCCTACCATGGTGGATCCCCTGCCAGCACACCCGCTGGCACCACAAAACCCCTCCCTCCACCCCAGCTCCAATCCCTCTTCAGTTCCCATTGCGCACATACACCTAGCCTATATCGCTCCTGCATGAATCACTAACATTTTCGAGTGCCTACAGATTTCTTTTCCTCTTTCCTTCCCGCTTCGGCATCCGCCGGAGCGGTAGCTATAGATCAACTAAACATCGTTCTCCAGAAGCAGACGGTCAGCTCCAGCTCCATGCATGTACCCAGCTATGATGCACCTGCCGGGCTTCAATCAGTCTTCCTCACCGGCTCCTTATACATTGACATTTTCATATGTTCGGTCTACAAATTTCTATTCTGTAATCAGCATTTAGTAACCGGTGCCAGTCAGCGCGGCGGATGGACTTTCCCCCTCAGAGTCAGGTTCTGCCCAAGGTTTCTTCCTGCTAACAGCAGGGAGTTTTTCCTTGCCACCGTCGCCTTAGGCATGCTCTACGGGGTTTTCAGGCCCGGTTCCTTGTAAATTGTTGTGATAATGACACTTAAAAGTGCCATTTATATTATTGTATATATATACATCACTGACTGAATGGATTCTGTCAAAACCATTCTCAGTGCTGCGGTTCTGTTCTAAGCGTAACCCTAATGGGGGTTGTGCAGCTGCCCTCGCCGCCATACCCATGCTTGCTTGCGTGGATGGGCGGGAGGGCTTGGTGAACAGAACCATACCGCCAAACCTAAAATGTATTGTTTCATAATGTCAATAAAGTTATTTGAACAACAGTGGCCTGACTGAACTCTAATTAGAGAGTTTCGTAGAAACAAGGCTGAGGGATCGCCTGGAGCCATCCCTTAGAAGGGGGGGTCCTGTCATGGTTATTTGCAACCTTTGCTGGTCTACGTTTTGGTTTCTTTTTTGGCTCATCAGAACGCTTTTTTTCCGGTGTTTGTAGCTTACCCGACAATTATTCCCTACACCGTTTTGCGTTTCCTGTTGGCTATAAATAGCCCAGGACTTCCACATTTCCGACACTTCGATATTGTCTTTGCTATGTTGACAAACGAAGTCGGTAAGGTATAGGAATTTCGGTCGCTGCGTTTCTGGTTCGTACGAATAGGAAACGCACCAAGTCCGGTTATAACATTTAGGATTAGATTGGTTTTTCTCTTTCCTTTCCAATCTTTCTGTATCCTTTATTCTTTTCACCTGTTGCCAGTTGTGTTCAGCTCTTTTGCCACAAGAGCTCTGCTAACAGGTCTTTTCTATTCTTTTCCCTCACGTCGTTTTGTCGAGTTTTGTTTTGTTTCACCACCCTCTTGTTACGCCTAATTATTTAGTGTGTGACGGTTAGGGTTAGTTCTTTTGTTAGTTATTCTCGCTGTTTATCGAGATCGCCTCAGTTTTTGGAGGTTGCTTTGTTTTGCCTTGTGCTAGGGAAGTTTTGCACCCCGATCCTGTGTTTCTCAGTCCTGGTGCGGCTACTTCCGCGTTTTGTGGCGTATCTCTCTAGATACGCTTTTAGAAATCCTTATCGGTCGCGTTTGCTTCTCCGAACCTTACACTCCCCCTCACAATTACAATGCATCTATCAATTAATCCAACTGCTTAAAATGATAAGTAAATGTAGCATTACTAATAATGCATAGTTTTATGGAAACTGATTACTAACAATATTCCACCATGAATGTTTTAGGATAAAGAAATCTATGACACCAATTACTTTGGAACATGTACCATTTTTACTACATTATCTTTAAAATATTTTATCATCATCCTTTATCAGACACTGTTCCTATGGTTCCACTGTTCCAGGCAATGTTTTCAGATTTGACTATGTATGTAGGCCGTTCTTCTTGGCTTTTCCAATAATGGACAATTCGTCACAGTAATGATGATTGGTTTCACATTGTGGATAAGAGTATAAAGGGGCTGTATCCACCTGCAACAACATAGCAAAAAACATGGAGCAGGCAGATGATCCACATCAGAATAGAGATCAAGCAGTGAGAGGAGGAGGTGGTCAGGGGAATGGCAGAGGACAAGTACCCCTTCACAGAGGTGGCCGTAGACCTCGTCTTAGAGGAGGGCTTAGGCCTCATCACAGAGGTGACAACGGGTCTTGTTTGAGAGGTGGGGGGGGTATATGTTTTGAGCCCAGTGCATTATTTCTTTCAGGGGGCCCAGAACTCATTGCTACCTGAGCAACAGACAAAGATCTTTAGAAACGTCATCTTATGAAATATGTTTGATTTGAAAGAATATATGTTTTCGCCATCAACCTGCAGAAAAAAATATGACTCCATTGTCTAGGTTGCCAAATAATTAGTCATAGGGAATTGCATGTAATGGAAAAGTAATTAAAAAGTTTTGGAATTTCATTTTTCAAAATATGTATAAACTCTGCACTGAAAAAAAAAAAAATCTGGTAATTTGTTCAGGTCAAATGTATAGTTTCATTTATGGGCCACAAAAATTCCATTGGGGCCACAAAAATTCAATGACCTGAGGGCATGGTTGGCTTGACACTGAAGTGCCATCATGGGTACAGTCTAGGCCCTATAGTCACAGAATGAACCCTCTGCCTTTACTGTGTTATCAGTAACTACAACTAGGGACTCTTCAGCAGCGGAAAACACAAATGATCTCATCCTACCAGGGGTGGCGTGGATTTTTCAGGTTACCACTGCATCATGTCCTCCCAACAGCATACCAGTGGCTATCAATTCTCTCTTCTCTGATTAGCTCTAACTATCCTGTAGCACTGTGTGGCCTGTGGGGGGTAAAAGAGTCACTGGTTCATAAGGAGTACATCTGAGGAGTAAATATACTGGTATGCGGTGGTCCTGGCGTGCAGGTAAAGGTTGGCACAGAAGTAGCCAAACCCGCAACTCGCCTGATCAGACACAGAGTTGGCCTGCCACCGTCCACAAAATAAATGAAGCTGGTTTATTCTCAACAGCTGTTTTGAGGACACATTTCTTCAGACTGTTCTTCTACTGTCTCCCTTGCGGCACGGGCCCAAGTGGAGATCTGTGCACGTCCACGTCGAGCTGAGCAACCTGTCGCGACCCGACTTCGGTGAAGAAGTCTCCCAGGAGTCCACTCACCTGCTGGGACCTTGGAATCGGGACTGGCCTCCCTTTGGCCTCCGGAAACGCCCGAAGCACTAACATCAATTATTAGACTAGCATAAAACTTGTAATACCTATTTGAGGTAATTTTACTGCTGGTTTATATTGTTTGTATTTAGTTTTGCTTTGCGTGTGTTGGTCGGGAATAGCCAATTTTCCTGACCTTATAGTTTTACACTGTTAAAACTTTATCTTTATGAGACTGATAAAACGAACTAATCACAAAATATAGTTTAGTGTATCACTAACCCATAACACGTTAATGGATTGTTAGCTTCTATATTTAGCCATCACGTAATTATAATTTCCTTTGATGAAGATTAAGTCATAGAATATTATCCCTCATATTATACAAATTATTGTTTCTGTTATTCATAATTGTAGCCAATAAAACATGTAATTTTTCCAAACCATTGTCGTGTCTACGTCATTTCACTAAGTTGGGCTCTACTGACATATAGAATTGTAATTGATTCTGAATACAACTGATCAAACCTCACTACACAAGCTAACTAGCTAGCTAGCTAATGTTTACTCAGCTTAGCACTGCACCAATACGAACTATGAAGAGTGCTCATTTAAACAAATGACTGAAACAGGTGCAGCTAAAATATTTTCAGTCAATCAAGGATTTTGTTCAATGTTATGTTAACTGAAATGGGGAGCTACACAATAG
The DNA here is from genome assembly GCA_029718625.1 of Synaphobranchus kaupii. NCBI lineage: Eukaryota > Metazoa > Chordata > Actinopteri > Anguilliformes > Synaphobranchidae > Synaphobranchus > Synaphobranchus kaupii. The sequence continues at coordinate 28,826,130 of CM056381.1, forward strand.
GTTAACTCTCTGAAAAACACACCGTTCTTGAGAATTTTGAAAAGGCTCAGGTGGAGGCTGTTAGGCAAACACTGATGACATCAGAGGGCAATGATTGGATAATAGGGATGTTGTTCCAGGAACAACAATAGTGATGTTGATCCAGGAGCATATCCTACTTGGCTAAATCACATTGTGTGTGTTTACTGACAACGGTTTTCCGAAGTATTCCAGAGCCCATGTGGTTATATTCATTACAGAAGCATGTCGGTGTTTAATGCAGTGGCGTGACATCTGAGGAATTGAAGGTCATGGGCATTCAATATTGGTTTTCAGCCTTGCCCGTTACGCACTGAGATTTCTCTGAATCTTAATAATATTATGGACTGTAGATGGTGAAATCCTTAAATTCCTTGCAATCGTGCATTGAGAAATGTTGTTCTTAAACTGTTGGACTATTCGCTCACGCAGTTTTTCGCAAAGTGGCGAACCTCGACTCATCCTTGCCCAAGCCTTCGTGGATGCTCCTTTTATACCCAGTCATGATAGCATCACCTGTTACCTATTTATCTGTGGAATGCTCCAAACAGGTGTTTTTGAACATTCCACAAACTTCCCAGTCTTTTTTTTTTGCCCCTGTCCCAACTTTTTTGGAACGTGTTGCAGGCATCAAATTCTGAATTAGTGTATATTTACAAAAATCAATAAAGTTGATAAGGTAAAACATCAAATATCTTCTCTTTGTACAGTTTTCAATTAAATATATGTAAAAGAGAATTTACAAATCACTGCTTTCTTTTATTTACATTTTTCATACTTTTTTGGATTTGGGATTTGTACATAATATGCTCGCCTAGTTTTACGAGTGGTTCAAGTATTTTTTTCTCCAACGATGACAGAATTTACTGAGAAAGAATGCAGTCCACAGATTTTCTCATTTGATTAAAGCATCAGCTTCACATTACCTTCACATTACCGCTGCCAGACGTTCCTGCATTATAGTCTGTCACAAAATATTAATCTAGGCCTTAATAATATTCAAAAGAGACACATTTCTCATTGCACCCCAGCACAAGTTTGATGTGATACCTACACCTTTCTCTGTATTTTAAATTGGCTGCCTCAAAGTAGGAGGTGGTTTGTCCCTCTACCAATTACTCAGTGACATTTTCGCTCGTATTTACAATTTTTCATACGAGCAAATTTACTTCCTGCTGTCTCCTTGCCACCCACAGTGGAATAGCGATATGTGACCTTTACTCTTAGATTGAGAGCATTCTCTTTGATCTTTCAATTCTCTGTAATTTTTTTTAAATAAAAAATTATTTAACATCTAAAAGACTGTAAATATCATGGAGCAGCATGAATAGCTGGAAGATGTACAGATATTTCCATTTTACTGTAGGGTGAGCATCATAAATGAAGAACAAATTAAGGTTCAACGTCATATAATGACAAAGCTTTATACTTACCCAACAGTCCAAAAGTCTCTAACTGTCAATGTAACCAATGTAGCCCTCAGAACCATATGGCACAGCTCCTGGCCATAAATCTGATTAGACTGCCAAGCGAAAGATCCACATCTCTGGTGCAGGGGAGGAATTAAAATCTTTTCTCAACTTTAGGGGGGTCTGGCTTTATGATGGATAGCCTAAAACATATGAGCAAAACCTCACTACACAATACAAGGATGGTAACAGTCTTGTGCAGGAAAATTAATGGATGGTGGTGACAATGGAGGTGAACATTCATATTTGCCCCCTGTTTTTGTGCTTCCTTCTCTCCCAAGTTGGAATAACCAATCATATTTGTACACTGTAAAATAAAAAAGTTCACTTAAATGGATTGACTAACCCGATTATCTTGAAGCATTTGACTAGGGCAGCAAAGGATTCACTGGTCTTTCAGTTAAACTTTTTCTCATTCTTTTGGGGTAATATCTTATTCAGTTTCAAACTCTACTCAATGTTTTTAGTTCTAGTTTAACTTCACTCAACTCATTTAGTAAAATTGCATTCGTCATTCCAGCTCTGCAATGTTGTCTTTTCACTCTGCAGTCCACTTTCTCTCCCTGAGCAAGGCTTTGGCCAGTTAGGCCCCACACACAGGGCTGGCTAGTTCAGTCAGCACTTACAGAGTTAGGACCACAGGTGTAGCATGCATGTAGCATGACAAGCCACCCAAAAGCCCCACTCTGCACTTTTATTAGATTACTCGATTGACCTTATGAAGATGGCCACTCAATCAAGAAGTCAGTAAAAAATAAGACATATTTTCTCATACAGACTAATTCAGCGTTTGGCAGCTGAGACATAAAACCTAGTGTTTGTGTGCTCCACCATGTTTCACTGTTTCCACATCACCCAGAACGATCGTCGTTATGAGGAGAGCTGACAAACATACAGTAAAACACAATCCCATTCCAGCGGTTTCCTCTTGGCGCCCTGCGCCTGCAGCAATATCATAAAGCTGAGGGAAAATTATCCACACCTGCAGAGACAATCCTCTTCCTGTTCCACACTTGCCGGACCAGAAAACACTCATAAATTCAGAAGGTCCTTAAGGTCCCAGTGAGTAAGGAGCATTCCGATTCATAGTGTGAGATGCAATGTGACAGTATTCCAGAATAGGGATTTTAGGCCACAAAGAAATTTCAAATGTTTTTTACTTAATTTTTTGATGATGCAACTGTACAGCAAAGTATATAGAATTTATCACTTATTCTTAAGTTAAATAAAATAAAACACAAAGAGAATTTAGAGATCCAGTTTGATACATGGGATAGATACATCTCAGTTGTTGTTATTCACTGTATCACCACTACCTACTGTGACTTAGTATTATGTTTATAAATGTTTTCCTTTTAAAAAATAATACTTGATATATGAATATGTATGTGTGTTAAAATATGTATATCCTATGTGATGTATGTATATATAGATATATGAATAAGAAAGAGAAAAAAATGGAGAGGTAAATGGAAAAAAAATGGGGGGGGGGGGGGGGGTGGAGCGAAGACCACTACACCACTACCTACTCAGTGGCCCCTGTGGAAAATCGTATTCAGGCCACGTGGAAGATTTTGTAGAGCTTTGTTAATTAACCTATCCTCCTTTTCCATTGACTCCTTATTGATTTCCCTTGTCGCCCATCTCAGTGACAGCAGGCTGATGCATGGAAACGATTGTGTAGCTAAATATACAGTAAGGAATGCAATATTGCTATGACAGATGATTATCAGACTTTATGACTCATAGCAAGACAAGATCATGCTGTTATGAAACATTTGCTTGGCATTGGTTGTACGCTGAAGTAATAAGTATCAAGCTTGTTTTGGTTTAGTGGTGTTTTTCAGCTGGTCACTCAGTCTGTGTTACATGATCTTCAGTACCCATGCTCTCCTTGTCTATGTTGTTTCTGTGATAAGTAGTATCTAGCCAATATAGCCTTGTATATTGCACTCCATATCAGCTTTTTCTATATAGTCCCAAAACTTAAAGTCCAACTTTTAAGTTAGAAACCATTAATTGTGTATCTCTATAGAAATTGGATGTCACACTTTACAATATGTTTGGGTATTAGGGAAAAAACAGTGTAGACCGCAGGTGCCAGAGATGCACAAACACCAATAAAAAAGAAACTTCACAACAATACATCTTGCTAGTTGGCAACTTTATTGTGGCTGACAGACTGACAAAGGACAGACATGTCAGAAACACAAGTCAGCCACAATCAATAAAGTTGCCAACTAGCAAGTGATATGCAGTGTTGTAGAGTTTCAATTTCTTAAAACACTTTTCAGTTCAAAAAATAATTTTTTGAGAAAATTGATTTTATGCTGCTGTTAACCACACACCTTAAAAAAAGTTTACAGAAAAGCCTGGAAGTGGCATAGAAAAAGGTAAACATCGAGCTAGACCTGGCAAAGACAGTGACTAGAAAACTATATATACATGGATTGGATACCACAAGCCATTACAACGGACCACTTCAGTTGATTTATGAATTACCTGTTGTTATAATTGCCCAGTGTTTGTGGAACAGAGAGACTGGGCTGGCGTGCAAGTTGCTTGGCTCAGTTCTGGATTAACTGCAGCATTTTGATGACAGATAGGGCAACGAGGATGGAATTACAGTAGTCCAGGTATGAACACACCAGGGCCTGGACAGTGTGTCTTTGGATGTTGAAAGACACACACACATACACACTAGAAGGAGCACATTTGATCATTAAGTGTGACCCCCTAAGGGACAGGTCTTAGTGGGGAGATGATCTGCTATTTACCTAGAGATGGCCTTCAGCAGGCAGAGATCTGAGGAACACATAGAGGGAATTAGAGGAAAAGTTGAGTATTGTCACCACTGAAGTGACATGAGAAAGAGGGAGCTGAATTCAGAGCTTTGGGGGGGGGGGGGGGGTGTTGGACAGACGGGGGACATGGGGCAAATGCAAAAGCTTTCAGAGCCGCTCAGCTTAAAAGATTCTTCCTCATTGAACACCTGGACACTCCCTCCACTCTGCCAGACAGATGGATGCTCAGTCTCAAATACATACTTTCCGTCAACAGGCAAGTTTCGGGAGTCACAGCACCATGCTCACGTGCAGTACGTACACATTCCGAAAACAAACATGATGCCTAATCTCGCCAGGGACTCCACACTCAGTTGACTCCAGCCTCCTTGGCCGGTCAACCTGCGCTTTGTTCAGCTCTGCAGCAAACTCCATCCCCCTCTCTCGCAGGCATCTCCCCCCCACCCCACTCCCCCACGCTGTCCTCAGCAGATCTGTAAACTCCACTCAACACCAAACCTAAACACACTGTAGAATTGATTTGGTGAGAACTAGTCCTCCCTCCACCCTAGGCACAACACAGTCAGAGAAACTATTTCCAGCTCAGCTTCAATAAGCTCACACACACAAAGTCAATGATATACAGGTGCGGCTTGTAAGTACTAACCGGTTGCAAGGACCTACACACATATCTGCCCAACTTCACGGTAACTCCTGCCTTACCGCCTGACATTGTCATATAAAATTATATCAATCTGAGCATTTGTTTGACACAGGGAGACATTGCTATCAGGAGCACAAAGTAGAGTCTGTTTTTGTTAAAATATTCTCATGGAACTGAAGGTATGAGTCCAGATTTGCATTTGACAAAGGATTAGCAGTGCAATCACAGGGGTCTGATTCGGACACAGCCCCTATCTATTGCATCCTGTTTACTGTGTTCTAGCCATAGACTGTAGAAACATATGGACAAAGTGATGATGACGTCACCCATTCATGTTCCATGGCTTATGTACACTGGTGCACGAAGCCCAAAACCAGCCTCAACAGGGCGCCACCATTGTATTTTTTTTTTTCAACCAACGCAAGCGTATTAGAGCAAAAGAGTGGAGTCCACGACTGCCTTAGACACGCCCACATCTGGGAAACTGGTGTGTCGTTTTTAATTTTTTTTCTCCACACGTCGCAACTTTCGCTCAGCAGTTCGGTGCAGGCTTGGATTCCCGCAACCACAGACCCCTAATCAGTCGCCTGTAGCATTACCGTGCTGAAACACTATATTATGAGGTCTCTGCCTTGTAATGAAGGCATCCAGGTGCTATGGTGTAGCGGCCGGGAAAAGTCATGAGTTGGAGTAACATAAACTAAAGAAGTGCTGACCAGCCCAACTCACCGGTTTAAATTTTTTTTATTATTATTGTGAAATGAGAACTTTTGCCCAAGCGCTCATAAACATTCGAATGTCAAAAACCTAGCGAAAATGCTGAAATGTCATGAAATTCTTTTTTTACATTTTATGAATAGTTTGTTTAACTAGCATCATAGCAGTGGCGTTAGTCATTAGCATGTTTGCTACCAAGTGAATCCTGTTACGGTTTTAAGATTTAGTTTTTTATAATATGTAATTATTTGGAGTCAAAAGGTTGCTACAATATTATAGCGACATTCGGCTCTATCTTGAAGATATTAACACATAGTCTAAAACGCATGGCGCTAGTGCATTTAGGGCATGTCCAACTCCACTTTTGCTAGTTAGTGGGCGCATACTTTGCGCGAAAAGTAAGGCGCAAGGTTCAAATGGGCTGAACTTAACCTGTTCATTAATTATAGGTGTGTTTTGGGCGTAACATGCAATACACCAATCAGAGTGTTATCTCCTATTCCCTTTAAAAGCTACCTGCGTTTGCACCTTGGCGGGATTGCTAATAATAATGGCTGAAAGTAAGACCATGAAAAGTGCGATTTACAGCTGGTGCAGCAGACCTGCTCGTGCATGAAGTTAAAGTGCACATGCTGAGAATATATGGCATTAAAATTCTCATTGTGTAATGAGTTGTGTAATGTGTAAAAATTGTGTAATGTGCTGCAAATAGGTTTTCGTTTCTAATTAGACACTTAGTTCTCTTTAAAATAGTTTTGTTCAGTTATGGAATAACAGGTGAAATCAGCGGGGTTGTAATTGCTGAGAATATGGAAACTGTATATTTAAAAAATATTAAGAACAAAGAATAGCCTATGGTTAAAATTCAGTTAAAATGGTGAAATTTAAATTAATCTCAGTTTTTTAAACCGTTTAAACCTTATGTACAGCGAACCCCCGGAACCGTAGCCTAGGCTATTTGAAAAAAAATAAATGCAATATTCAGTGGAAAAGGTCTTGAATTTTTTTCAGTCAAAACCATTCCATTTACTTATACACTGCCCGGCCAAAAAAAAAGTCGCAGTTATGCATGACTATGCACCAGTCATGCATAGTGCCCACTGTACAAGCCTCTGGAGGCAGTGTTATGATCTGGGGTTGCTTCAATTGGTCAGGTCTAGGCTCAGCAACGTTATGCAGCAATAAAATGAAGTCAGCTGTGTACCTGAATGTACTGAATGACCAGGTTATCCCATCAATGGGCATATTCCAGGACGACAATGCCAAGATTCATCGGGCTCAAATTGTGAAAGAGTGGTTCAGGGAGCATGAGGAATCATTTTCACACATGAATTGGCCACCAGAGTCCTGACCTTAACCCCACTGAAAGTCTTTGGGATGTGCTGGAGAAGACTTCACGGAGTGGTTCGACTCTCCCGTCGTCAATACAAGATCTCGGCCAAAAATTTATGCAAGTCTGGACGGAAATAAATGTTGTGACGTTGCATAAGGTTGTCGAAACAATGCCACGACGAATGCGCGCCATAATCAGAGCTAAAGGCGGTCCAACAAAATATTACAGTGTGCAACTTTTTTTTTGGCCGGGCAGTGTAGGTTGTATATGAAGAGAGCTGTATTGTAATGACATCTGAAGCGCATTTTCAGAACTACAAATGTCCGTCTATTGCAGTGCGTGAGTTTTCCATTGAATAAGAATTCACGCATTGGGTGTAAATGAAAATTCGCACATTAGGCTTTATATAGGTGTTATACGTATAGTATAGTATAGTATAGTATAGCATAGTACACCTGCGCACATTGCCTGGATGTTGATGGAGTGGGCTTCACATATATAACAGTGGTCTCTGCTGGTGCAGAACCCCAGGAAACCCAAAGTTCACCATGAACTCTTGTTTTACCCGTTCTTGGCTGACAGGTGTGATAGGGACTTGAATGTATTCATTGACATGTCGAACTAGGCTTGCGGTATGGCTGAATTTACGGCAGATCGGGATTTGAATTTACGAGATGCTGGTCCTCGCCATTAATTTGACAGCAATGGGGAGTGCATATAAGGACAACAGGTATTCGACTCCAGCTCAGCTGATAGAAGTTTGTTAAAATCTTCCGGGATGAAAGCAATTTAAGGCGCCATTCCCCTTCACTGAGGGACAGGTATGTGGTCTTTGACCGATGGACCCTTGTATTATTATGCATTTTTTGATATAGCCTACACAATAATAATATTTAACATTGTAATCTTTATATTTTTATGCATGCATGTGCGTGCCCCTGTGTGTAACAGACAGGAGGGTGTACGCACATTGTGCACATGCCTATGTAGACACACTTATATTGTGCCGTTAAAATAACATGTAAACAACTGCGACATGACTTTAGACAGGTTTTTGGTGGTTTTAGCGCAAGCGCTTTCTGCTGGCTCAAGATAGCAATACGCCAAAAATTATCCTGGTCACATCTCATCTTAAGACCAACCCGTCCAGTTCACTTGCTATGGGTGCAAGATCACTTGGTATTTAAATGACGTGAGTGCTGGCTGCTATAATGACATCTGCGCTGGGTGTAAGATAGGGCCCAATGTCTCCGATCTCTGATGTCAGGTTTGAGAATAGGGTTTAAGTACAGTATGAAATCCAAGTGGGAAACTGACTAGGTTTGTCAAATTTATCTGTCACAAAAACTTTAAAAGTCATATGGTTTCTCATCACAAAGCAAATGATGTAATTTAGTTTGTAAAGAAAAAAATATTTTTAAATGGCGTTGCAATTTTTGCCTAGGTTTTAACTAAATGTTCCTCTACTGATTACTCCATTCACATTATTCAACAAACTCTGATTCACGTCTTGACAACTTGCTAACAAATCATGACATAAAGCATAAGCTAGTTAGGCTACATAGACCCACTGTGGTTAATCTACCAGGAAAAACAAACCCCTCACCCTGAAAATGCCATATTGACAGGTGCCAGTAGATTACGTTAGCAAATCTAAATGCAATTTATATTGATATGACGTAAATTCAAATCCCGATCTGCCATAAATTCAGCCATTTAAGTTACTATTAACCAAACGATGTTTCATTAATATTTCTTAACGATAACTTGTGAAGTTTGCTAGCAGTGCAGTATAAGTTAGTATAGCCTATAGCACTGATAGATAGATCGCTAGCTAGCTGGCGCGAGTGATAGGTAGATAGATGGATAGAATGCTAGCGGATAGTAGGTACAGCCATATTCAGCACACAACATGTTTGTACCATATGGTTTGGACTTGGACAAAATGGTGAGATCTGTAATCGGAATGTGAATTTGTTGAATAAAGTGGATGAACATAGTTAAAACCTATGCAAAAATTGTATTAACTCCATATTTTTTTCTACAGTCTATGAATCAAACACAACCACAATGTTTCAGCGCCCGGCAGCCAGGATGGGTAGATTCCATATACCTCATATGGTAATATATATATTTTATAGTCATCCATTGGAATTAACCCATTTTTAGGAACATTGGTGAAATTATTTAAAAAGAATCTGACCCAGGAGAGGCATTAGAAGGGATTGCATTAACCAGTTAAACCATAATTATCATACAGTTATCATCAAAAACCTGGAAATAAGTATATTATTCAGGGATTTTAAGTACACTACATTTAGAGAACATTTTGCCTACTGAACTACTTTCTCATCCAGGGTATTTAACTAGCATACTCAATAGTATAGAAGGGCGTTGATTCGGACACAGCCAGGTACTAAACCACAGTGTGGAGTTTCTGCACATTTAAGAGTCAAGCAGTATTGAGTTTTTGCTACTCCAGCAGAACTTGTATCCTGTTTTTTCTGCTTTCTTCTGCAACAGAAATAGACAGCACTGATTGAAGGCATTGTCACAAGATTCGATCGTAAATATTCATAAGTGGGCAAGAAAATGACCATGTGTGCTGATCTTCACAGAGCACCTAGATACCCCAGACTTGAGTGGGCTAGGGTCTGAAGTCTTAACTCACTATATGGATTCTGGCGGAATGCCTCAGGTCTCGGGTACGCTTCCTCCCAACGGACCTGTACAGCTCAAATCACTCACTGTGTCATTCAGGCTGCATTCACATGTTAACGATGGTCGCTTAAATCAACTTCCTACCTCCCATAACGTAGCCTATCAGTAAACAAGGAGACAATGTGTTAATGTCCCACTACAAAAGAAATGAGCCTAGTGATATCTATGAAACCACACGCCAAAGTAAAGACAAAGGGTACTCTACAGTGAGAGGCCTCACCCATGCAAATAAGCAATGATTCACCAATGGGCGTTTGCTCAAATTCTGTGCAGATATCTCAGTTGAGTTCACTGAGAAAGAACAAACAGCCTCCCCAGACCATGTAATGTAAATGGTTAATTAGTTACGTACACTACATGACCTGGCGCACCAGGCTAGGCTTACTCTGCACTGCTGTTATGTCTCTCCATATGGCCACTACTGCTATTTGCACTCAGTTGAATGTGTTATGTTCAATATCACATTGCCCAAGCTTTCAAGAAAAAGAATGGTTAAACTCTCTGTGTATTCAATTCACTAAATCATATTTTGTTTTCAAGACAGACATAGCCTAATGGTGTACACTATAATGCATATAGTAGTAAAATTGTCAATAACCAATGCAACCAAACATAAAATGGTTTAGAATTGTTTTGGTTGTGTGCTTCAAGAAGAGAAAAATGAGGATTCATATCACTTACAGAAAACAGCTTGAGGCAACTATTCAAGCTTTGCAATCAAGTGAGGTGGAAGACTAAACCACAAATACCTTTTCTGAAAAAAAGAGTATTTTTCTTCAAGGAATTCACCCACCTTCATTTGAACAGCTGGCGAGACACGGAATAAATGTTTATGGATAGCAAGGAGCCACACTGGTAAAACCTGCAAACGTTGCAAACTGCCCTTATTAGGTTTTTTTAAGTTTCATTTATTTACACGCAGTAAACAGGTAAACAGGCAGTGCAATAATCATAAAACAAGGTTATAAAAAAGAATGCGCAGCTGAGGTAACAAACCCAGAGGGGCTTATAAAAAACCTCACCGTAACTATAATATATGAACATCAACTGTGCAAAATATAAACAAAATTAATTCTGTAGCAACCAAAGACACCTTTTCTCAGGTGTCATGAACACCAATCAACATAAGGACAGCATAGTTGGTATTGGCATAGTTGGCATGTGGCTTTTGTATCCAATTAAAGCTGGAGTATGTAACTTTTATTTAGAAAAATGTCCGGGAACGGTCATGCTTAATTGGTAGCAATCATAGAAAAAACAGGGGTTCTATTTCGTTCCTTCGACCATTAGGGTCGTCAACCACGAATTAACCTTCCAGGTGTATGATGCATCGAGACTCTTATGTCAACATTTGTCATGGACATGACCTGCACGTAGTGACGTAATTCCTCCCTATATAGGGAGGCGCGTCAATACGGAAATCCTCTTAATTTTTCTCGCCGAAGCAGAGTAGACGTGAGACTGTTTGTATCTTGTGCAAATCCCGAAACGCTTTGTGACTTCGGTCGGGGCTACAATTCTTATCGTCCTCCAAAGGCGGGGATAAGTGCTTGCATGCGATATCCGCTAATAGCCTGGCTATTTTAAGACGGATATCGTTTTCTTGGTTATGCTGCTAATGCAAAAAACTGCGGTTTATGTTTAGCATGTATATTGGCTGCAGTTAGGCACACGGTGCTACCATGTTCATTTGGTTCACTCAAGCATAACATATTCACGCGGTGAACAGGTTTGTATACAGCAAGTACAGGTTTGTATCCTTCTGTATTTTCACTGATTCCAAATTGAACCTGGGCGTGGGTGTACTCCAGTGAGATTTGTTTCTTACAATCAGTGAGCTACGGCTCCGCTGTTTGATTCTAACGCCGCAATCTCACAGCGAGCAACTTGGTTGCTGGGTCGGTCAAGTCTACTAGGCTGGGGGCGGGGCAAGATCTTCCCGTTGTGTCATCCAAGTCAGCTCATGCAGCTACAATTTTTTGATGAAGAGAAACAATGGCAGTCGCCTACATACAGTCAAGCCGGACTTCACCTTCTCCACGTTTTATTACGTTACAGACTTATACTACAATAGATTGAGTTCATTTTTTGCCTCAAACATCTACACACAATAGCCAATAATGACGAAGTGAAAACAGGTTTTTAGAAAATATGGAATTTTATTTTACTGACAAAAATAGGTTATTTAGGGGTTACATATCTGTACACACCCTTAGCCTAATACTTGGTTGCTGCAGCTTTGGCAGCAATTACAGCTTCACGGCATCTTGGGAAAGAAGCTACGAGCTTGGCACACTTGTTTCTGGACATTTTTGCCCATTCCTCTTGGCATATCCTTGCAAGCTCCGTCAGGTTGGATGGGGAGCGTCAGTACACAGCCATTTTCAGCTCTTTCCACAGATGTTCAAATGGATTCAGGTCTGGGCTCTGGCTGGGCCACTCAAGGACATGCACAGACTTTCTCCGAAGCCACTCCTTTGTTCTCTTGGCTGTGTGCTTCGGGTCGTTGTCATGTTGGAAGGTAAACCTTCGCCCCAGTCTGAGGTCCAGAGCGATCTGGAGCAGGTTTTCTTCAAGGATCTCGGTGTACTTAGCTGCATTCATCTTTCCCTCTATCAGGACTAGTCGCCCCGTTCCCGCTGCTGAAAAACATCCCCACATCATGATGCTGCCACCGCCATGCTTCACTGTAGGGATGGTATTAGCAGGGTGATGAGCGGTGCCTGGTTTCCTCCAGACGTGATGCTTGGTATTCAGGCCAAAAAGTTCAATTTTGGTTTCATCAGACCAGAGAATCTTGATTCTCATGGTTTGAGAGTCCTCTAGGTGCCTTTTGGCAAACTCCAAGCGGGCTGTGATGTGCCTCTTACTAAGGAGGGGCTTCCGTCTGGCCACTCTACCATAAAGGCCTGATTGGTGGAGTGCTGCCTGGATGGTTGATCTTCTGAAAGGTTCTCCCATCTCCACAAGGATACGCTGGAGCTCTGTCAGAGTGACCCTCGAGTTCCTGCTCACCTCCCTGGCTAAGGCCCGTCTTCCCCGATTGCTCAGTTTGGCCGGGCGGCCAGGTCTAGGAAGATTCTTGGTGGTTCCAAACTTCTTCCATTTACGAATGATGGTGGCCACTGTGCTCTTTGGGACCTGTAAAGCTGCAGAGATTTTTCCGTACCCTTCTCCAGATCTATGCCTTGACACAATCCTGTTTCTGAGGTCTGCAGATAATTCCTTTGACCCCATGGCTTGGAGTTTGCTCTGACATGCACTGTCAGCTGTGGGACCTTATATAGGCAGGTGTTGGCAATCCCCAATCATTTCCAATCAATTGAATTTATCACAAGTGGACTCCAAAGTTGCAGAAACATCTCAAGCAGTATCAGTGGAAACAAAATGCACCTCAGCTCACTTTTGGGTGTCATATCAATTGTCATTATGGGCTATTTTGTGTAGAATTTTGAGACAAAAAATGAACTCAATCTATTGTAGAATATGTCTGTAACGTAATAAAGAAGGTGAAAGGGGTGTGCAGACTTTCCGACTTGACTGTATAAGAAAGACATTTTTGCGATGCAGCCTATTCTTTATAGTTATGTCATGACACTGATAATTATGTGTTCTCACTAGCTAGCGATAGGCTATATCTATCTTCGTCATGAGCTGGCGATCTTTATCTATCTAGATAGATAGATAGGTAGATTTATGTATAAAAGTCAACATGTAGTTTGGGCTCAATGTGAAATTGGTATAACAAGCCACATATATCCTTTCAGGTTATGTTATGACACTGACAATTATACAATGATAATATATAAATTATTCACTGTTGTTACCGCTGCTAACCCTGTTTCGCCTAGCTTAGTTTGATAGGCAATATTACGTAGGTTACGGAACAATTATTCACAAAATGGTTTTGTGTCGGTTGGAGAAATATGAAGCGTGGAACTCTGATTGGCTGTTACGGCCGATGTCAGCGAAAAAGTTAAACTGCGGGCAACATTTATCGGCCGATTTTGGTCGCTCAGTTGCCTAGTTGCTCAGGTCGCTGACCGTCGCTCAGCTTCATAGAGAATGAATGGACTTCCGGCAACTGGGCGACCGAAGTTGCTCGATGTGAGAATGCAGCGTAAGTCTGTCCTGGCTGTGACTGCGCTCCAGTAAGACATTTGGTTCACTCCAACGAAACATATTCACGTGGTGAACAGGTTTGGATAGAGCAAGTACAGGTTTGTATCCTTCTGTATTTTCACTGATTCAAAATCGAACCTGGGCATGTGTGTACCCCAGTGAGATCTGGTTTCTTACAATCTACGAGCTATGGCTCTGGTGACTGATTCTAAGAGTATTTAGAATGAATAAATACTCTTATTTACTGCACCCAGTACTCGTATTTACTGCACCCCAGTAACACATTTGGTTATCCAGATCGTACCTGGGCGTGGGTGTAACCCAGTGAGATCTGATTTCTAACAATCTGCAAGCTACGGCTCCAGCGATTGATTCTAAGTCTGTACTGGCTGCGACTGCACCCCAGTAAGACTTTCCCAATTGGTGAGCATGGACGCTACATCTTTATGTTACATTTTATGTTTTTTTTTTTACATCGATTAGTTTGTGTGGGAGAAGTAGCAGGTGCGCTGCACTATCTGCCCCGGCTTCCCCTACTCAAGACCACCGCCAAGTTTGTGTCCGCGGGTGCTCTTTTATACTGCTAAGGCATGAGTGCCTTGTGCACGGAATGTGGGAGAGCCATGGATATGGCTGATGGGCACACCTGGTGCTGCCTGTGCCTCAGACCCCTGCCCATGCTGTATCGGTATATCGCTGGAGAACAAGCAGGCCCGATTGGATGCGTTCATGTCCCACATGCCCCCCTTGGGCAGAACGCCAACCGCGGCAGAGGTTGCCCCCAAACGTAAGGGTAATTCCACCACCGAGTGCCCTTCACGGAGAACGGGCAAGGCTGGCAGGGGTAGCAACCTATCCGCAGAAGTCACACAGCTACGTGCTGCAGTGCAACAACTGATGGAGATGCTGGAAGACCATGCGAAAGCAGAAACGGCTCCCCAGCTCCGTCCCGAACAGGGGCTCCCAGTAGAGGAGGATTCATACAGGAATTCTAATTTGGACGGGTTTGATGCACTCTCTACAGCGGCATTGAACATCCAGTTTGCTTAGAGTTAGTCTGACACAGGAGACCAATCTGACAGAGGGTCGGTGGGAGGCTCAGGTTCCACTAACAGTTTAGCGGGTGACTCAACCTCTCTAGAAACCATTCTTTGCGTGAGGTATGTTTCTGCCCTTACTCATTAGCAAGATGTTTTCAGCCGTAACAATATCATTATAAAAATAGCGCCCATTACATTACATTATAGTCATTTAGCAGACGCTTTTATCCAAAGTGACATACAATAAGTGCATACAGAAATGTCATCGAAGTAACTACA
This sequence comes from Synaphobranchus kaupii, assembly GCA_029718625.1. NCBI lineage: Eukaryota > Metazoa > Chordata > Actinopteri > Anguilliformes > Synaphobranchidae > Synaphobranchus > Synaphobranchus kaupii. Next base: position 28,841,276 of record CM056381.1, read on the forward strand.
GAACAGATAAGACAAAGAACATCCTTCCCGTAACGTAGCAGCAATCGATAACTAAGGCTATCTATTGTCGTGATGTTTGTTTATTGTTGACAATAGTCTATTTATCATGTTTGACCAAACCTTGATCATGTAAATGGAGACTACCTTACATACTCAAAGCACATAAGTTAGTAATCTTAGCTTTTGCTCTGTAAATTTGACCACTGTTCATTTTCATAAAATAATCCAAAATCATACTTTTCTAATTGTGCTAGGTTCATTCTGTTGCCATCAACATCCACTGGTCGCGGCCCCAGAGTAAGGGTCAGGGGCAGTCATTACATAAACATTACATTACAGTCATTTAGCAGACGCTTTCATCCAAAGTGACAATCGTGTTCGTGGTGGGCGAGGCAGGGCCAGGGGAAGAGGACAGCTTGATCAGAGTGACCGTGATAGAGTCAACAGACTCCGGGAGGAGAAACATTGCCATCTCGGCACTTTATCACAAAATGCGGAAAAAAAAACAATCAAATAAATATTTTCCCAAAATAAATCAGAGATACCCTCAATTTAAAAATTTAACAGACATCCAAAAACTCCCCATCCTCTTAGGAGAGGAGAGGACGTGCTGTCACCTGGCAGCACAATATATAGCTGCCTGCCATCATTAGGGACAGTGAGTGACAGAGATCATTATGTAAGCAATAATCAACGGCGAGGTGTGGATTACACGGTTTTAACCACACGTTGTTGAGGCGAAGAACCACCCGAAGCGAAGCGGAGAGCGGTTAAAACCGTCTAATCCACACCTCGGAGTTGATTATTGCGCTTATACCATGGTTACCAACAATGATTATATATAGTTACTTTCATATTTATAGATTTTTATCGATTTAATCACCTGAAATTTAAATATACTTCCGCAGCTCTTTGGGCTTGTTGTTTTTGCGTTGTCATGCAAAACAGCTGGTTGGTAGTTCTAATTGAACAGAAAACATCTCGTTGCTAATTCTATTTCTCGTTACTAGTTCTATTCAAGGGGCCAAGACTGGGCTTTCATTTTGAAGCTCACTTCCTGGTTGGGCTGGGAGCAGCCATTGTGCCGTTGCTCACTAGCGCCACTGCGGTTGGCTCCAGTATAGGTCTTTCACCATGTAAGTCAATGGCAGCAATGTGGTCAAAATACTCAGTCAATAAATTTTTCCCACAAAAAAATGTAATTGCAATAGGTGCCTTTCCTTCATCTAATGCCTGTGCATGTGCTGATTTTTTTAAATATTGTGTCGTTTGGACAGGGTATTAACATTTGTTCAGTACCAATCAGAGGGACAGGTTGAGTCCTGGGATCACTGGCATAGATAGGTTCTATATGGTTCTCACTGCCCTCACTTGGAGGGGCGGGACCTATTTTTATACAGTCTATGCTTGGGACAGGGAGACATGCTGTATTTTTGAGTGGAAGTTGATGAAGAACATCCCTTAGTAGCCTACCGTGAACAAGCTGTTGTTTTGTGGACGCAGTTCGTAGCATAATAAATTGAGTGCCTTACCCGCTCATCTTCAACATGTTTGTCATCACATATTCATTTTGGTTGGAGCGAGCTATGATGTGTCTACTACGAAAAAAAATACTGTTTCGTAAGATGAGACAGAAGGGGATGTTGCAGCTACACTACAGGCCCAGTGTCTCAGAGCAAGCAGCCAAACTGTGGGTTAAGTATCTCAAATCAATTGCTCCATACCTCCGTTACAGTATCTCAAATCAATTGCTCCATACCTCCGTTACACCATTGCTTAGCAATGCTGGGTTAGCTAGCTGGCAAGCTAACGATATCTCACAGTAAGTCGTTTTAACATTTAGCTAGCAAGCTAACGATAGCTTATGGCAAGCCATTTTAATTTAACAGTTATCCTTGCTGTCAAGTAATCCTTACTGGCTGGCCATATAGGTTCGCTAGCTACCGTGATTGCCTAGCTAACGTTACTAACGTTAGCCAGCTGCTCTAGGTAGAAATCTAACCGGACATTTCTACACCTGGTTCATTTTTTTAGGTGCCAAAAATTACGTAAATGTGCGGGGAATAGAGCCAACGTGTTAGAGGTATGTTTGTACTGACTCAATACGGGGATGTTTAAAATAAAACCAATAATTTATCGGAAAAGAATACGGAGTCTGCGTTTGTAAATGTTTGCAATGTTTGTGATTAGGTTACAGGATGCAGATGAAAGTTAATGCCAGCTATGATGTAGCTACTGTGCTTTTAACTAGCGTGTGAACCCACTAACCTTAATCCCCACTTTATCTGGAAGAGTTTTCAGAACGGGGTTTCATGCTGCGGCAAACCGTGACAGACTGCTCTGCCACAGTCGAGTTAATTAGCGGTTAGCAATGGTGGTGATGCATTGCGTCTAGCTTGGCTACCGAGCTCAGCTGGTATGCTATCTAGCTAATCAAATTAGCTGATGTTAGCTGAATATAAATTGAAGATAACTGAATGAACGTTAATTATGTGACGAATACCACACATTCAATGCGAATAAATGACAGTAAAATCGAGGATGAAAATTAAGTGTTATATTATAAAACATTAGCAACTTAAGGAAGTTTACCACGAGTTCATTTTGCAAAATGGTGGGTTTGGTCAGGTCATGGGCTTTATATAGTTCTGTGGGTTTATAGTTCTGTGGCTTCTCCACTCCGAACTGTCAATCATACTGTGCCTGGGCCATATCCGGTTGACCCTTCTCCAAGCCAAGGTCACTTCGGCTCCACGGAGCAGGCGCAGTTTGTACAAATGGCCGGCGAAAAAGACTTCCGAGCTTCAATGGACCTTATTCACGCGGCGGCCATCTTGAAATCGAAAGTGAGGCTGAGGTGGGAAAATTCCGTAAGTGAATGTCAACAACAATGGCTTGGACTACCAACCTGGAGCTCTTGCCGAAATTCGCTGTCAGTAGGCCTACGATTGAAACTTGAGCCGACAAGGGGTCGCCAAAATACATTTTAGTATGTTAAAATATAGCTCGTTTTATGTAGCCTATATTGTAGCTAGTATCTAACGTACTGTACACAGATTTGCGATGTAAATCTATCGCAAAACGCAACCTGTTGTGTTCACGACAGTGTTTCTTGTCAGTCATAGTTTTAACATAAACTAGCCTATGGTTACATTTAATAGTATGGTTGTAAACGTATGAAATGCATTGTAGCATAGTTGAGAATTACCGGGTTAGAATGTGTTTGTTTAGCATCTGCCAGTTTACTTGTCTTAGCGGCGTAGCGCAGTTTGTCGGGGCTCCCCCGCAAGGTTCACATCTGTCAACCCATACAGTTTGCCCGTATAAAATACGGCTTTTCCACCTTTTCGAAGGTAGCCTATGCGGGCGTATAAGGTTAATGATACAGGAAATCTAGTCTAATACGTTTTTTCCCCCCAAACGTTTCCGACATAATTAAATCGCAGCAATCGCATTTTCTCTCTCTCTGCTATTCGGTCGTGGGAAAAGCATGTAGCTGCATCAGATCGAAAAATGGACAAACCACAAAGATGCAGTAGCGTCTATGCTATCAAAGCTGTTATGTAGGCTAGTAAAAAAAAAGTGCCACAAGCTCATGCAACACGACTCGAATTTAAGAAATTGGGATATGTATCTCCTGCACTGGGTTGTGTGTGGGGTAAATCATATGGGGTGTCTCTGTGACTGTTTAACTGAATGTACAGTCATTATTATGTGAAAAGCTAAATACAGGAATATTTTTAAATAAACTTGAATCAGAAAAATAAATGGTGGCTAGTCATTTTAATAGATACATACTGTTCTATCAGGTTTTTGGTTAAACAAACCTTCTCTCTTTGTGGTCATGCTTGGAGTGAAAATGTCATGGGGAATTGCATCTCTATTCATGAAAAACATCCCTGTCCAATAACCAAGTCAGTTAGGACATCTACTTTAATAGTAATTTTTCCAACAATTGGTTACAGACAGATTATTTCACTTTTAATTCACTATATCACAATATATATATTCCAGTGGATCAGAAGTTTACATACACTAAGTTGACTGCCTTTAAATTTAATTTTTTTAAATATTTGGTCGCATATCCTTTACATGCCATGACTTTCTGATGTCTGTGACCCAACAACATGAAAAGACTCTTGATTTCCTGGTACTCTTACAAGCGATACTATAACGTCTCTGCATTTGAATGGATCTCTATGGGAATTGGGGGGTGAGACTAGATTTAGCTGTAAATTACACTGGAACAGTATGGAAACACATGGTTGGCAAAATGGCTGTACGTCATCAAGGGTCTGAGGTATCAAACAAGCCTTAAATCATCACTCTGCTGCCAGATATGCAGTAGATATCGATGGATCACTTTAAGGGTTGTTTCTCCTGACAAATTTTCATATTGAACTCTATGGAAAAATAAGTCAGGAGAAAAAACCCTTCAAGTTATCCATCCATATCTACTGTATTTCTGGCAGCAGAGTGATGATTTAAGGCTTGTTTGATACGTCAGACCCTTGATGACTTAGAGCCATTTTGCCAACCATGTGTTTCCATACACTTCCAGTGTAATTTACAGCTAAATCTAGTCCCACCCCCCAAATTCCCATAGAGATCCATTCAAATGCAAAGACGTTATAATATCGCTTGTAAGAGTACCAGAAAATAAGATATCAAGAGTCTTTTGATGTTGGGTCACAGACATCAGGAAGTCATGGCATGCAAAGGATATGCGACCGAATATTAAAAATTTAAAGGCACAGTCAACTTAGTGTATGTAAACTTCTGACCCACTGGAATTGTGATATAGTGAATTAAAAGTGAAATAATCTGTCTGTAAACAATTGTTGGAAAAATTACTTGTGTCATGCACAAAGTAGATGTCCTAACTGACTTGCGAACACTATAGTTTGCTAACATGAAATCTGTGGGGTGGTTAAAAACGAGTTTTAATGACTTCAACCTAAGTGTATGTAAACTTCCGACCTCAACTGTATAAGAAAGGGGATAGGGGTGACTTTACTAGGCTAAATGTAAGTTAAAGATGGCAACAGTTTCTGAAATGTATATCTCTCACCCTTTCCCCCAGTCAAGGAGTGTGGATTTTGGGATGTTCAAAGCCCTTGGCAAAAATCTAAGTTTAGGACTCAGGCCTGTCTCCACTTGCTCTGGATACTCTTCTATTGCTCCTCTCATTTCTTCCTCCCTCCACAGATTAAGTCTTCCTCCCTTGCTACCTGTGTGCTGCTCACCTTTCTTTATTTTGTTTATTCCCATCACCTCCCTCTTCTCTTTCCCTTAATTTGCTGTGTGGGTGCACTATTTTCTGTAATTGATTTAAGATGGGAGCTGCTGCTACAATTTGGCCTGTATTTATGTACATATTTAGGTATTTATTCACCTTAATAACAAATTAATAATAGCGTATTCGCATGTTTTCATGTTTTCTCTTTGCTGTTTTTTTATTTACAAGTAGGCTAGTGTCCCACTTTACCTGAAACCCACTGTCCCACTTTATCTAACACTGTCAGGTTAAGACAGAACTGTAAATTTGATTTTCATGAAATCTGATAGGGATACATACAAATTTTAATTATATTTTAATACTTTGCCAAAAGTGATTCATTTTAAGACTATAAGTTAGATTTTTACATAATAATTGACAGAATGTCAGCCTTATCATTTAAAACAAATATTTAATTTGTCATCATGCTTACAATTAACTTTCTTGTGCCAGGCAGTTTGAAAATTAACAACACGCCCACAACTATGATGGCACACCAATAAAACCTTTATTTAATGTGAAGTAGACGTTGAGCAATAACACAATAACAATTGTTGTGATTGCCTTTCAAAATTGACACTGTAACGTAGCAACAAGCTTTTAAGTGTCCCACTCAATCTGAATCCACACTCTCCAACTTGCTTCAGCAGTGACCAGAGTGATATTTTCGGTAGCTTTATTCAGCTGCGCATTTTGTGTGAGGCTAACATTAGTTGTCTTTTTGCCTTGTAGCCCCTGCTTGTCTATCAACACATAGCTTACAGTCAAATATTAAAATCTCAAATGAATAAATCAGACTATGGCCCTCCGTACCCGGAGGAACCCCTGCACCGTGGGTGCTGCGAAGGTGTCCGCTACGCGTATTGGTCTTATAGCTTGTTAGCTAGGTCGGTAACGCTAGCTATCTCCTGGCAGACATGTCAAAGCGAAGTGCAAGACGGGGCAAACGGCTCGTTCTGTCTCAACCTGGCTTGCGATTGTGTTGTGTTCGTATTGCTTGTTACTTTGTGTGCTAATGCTAGATCATCCAATGCAATGGTTTTACAGTCAGGAGTGAGGAATGTGTTGTGAGATCATTTCGTTCAATGCGAAAAAATGAGACCCCTTACATTCATTACATTTACATTTTAGTCATTTGGCAGACGCTCTTATCCAGAGCGACATACAATAGTGCATACATGATGCAGGTAGCTGGTTAGCTAACGAACGTAGCTGTTACTGAAATATTCAAATATAACCACATATCAGCAACATTTAGCCGGTATAACCAGTTAATATGAATTCTCCTTTATGCTAGCGTTCATATGCCAGAAGAAGGGTCAGTGGAAGGCAACAATATGAACATATTCATTGCAGCATTGGATAACTTACAGTGAACTATCAACTCCAAAATAAAGTTACCATTACATTGTAAACAATCGTGTCTGTATTTTCATTATGTTCGCGCTGTTTACCAGCTGGGTATGCCGTTATTCTGGCTACAAGTTAATGAATCACCACGAGCTAGCATTAAAAACTAAGTAGTGTTATACTCCCCCATTACCGAAACCAATTTGAAAAGGAAAATTTATATGACCAAATAAGTATATTTGTCTGCATTGCGTTTAGTCTCGCTCTTGTTTGGCTGTTTAAAGTACACGGCAAGTGTCTCAGTAACAACAAAAAACTGGGCAACTAGTAAATATACAGTAGGCTACAATGGCCTGAAATACTGCTACGCTCAAACACTTCCTGTATTTTCCCACCTCAGCCTCGTTTTCGTTTTGTTTAATTCCAAGATGGCGTCTCGCGTGAATTGGGTGTATTCAGTATTTACGAGGCCATGGAAAGGCAATGGGTGACGTCACAGTGGCTTTGTCCATATTTTTATACAGTCTATGGTTCTATTTAAGTGCGTTGCTATGCAAACCCTCTCGTCGTTAGTTCAGAAAATAATTGATTCTATCGGGGAAAAAATAGTTCCTTCTCGGTTATAACATACAATTGGCACCAACTTTGGTTATTTTTGTCATTACATTATTTAAGAAAATTGTATGAAACCATAACTCAATCAGATTCAACATTACCTCCCTCTCTCTGTCTGATTCGCATCATGATGTCCTATGGGACCATCTAAAAAATACTACGGAGTTTGTTAGATGTAACTTATCGAAGAATTTTCGCTGGATAAAAAGTTTTCTACATATAGCCTATAGGCTACAGATTAACATGCTTTGTAAAGTAGCCTAGCTTGCATTCACAAGCAGTCAGCGTGTTGCCGACGTCAATTTACATGCAAATTCCTACTATGATACATTCGTATTTCCAACTGAATAAATACTGCACTTCTAACCACAAAAATGTTTTGCTAGATTGAAGTAGTTGTAACTAAGATATCTGCCGAATACAAACTTTTTTAAATCTGTAGATTAATGTTGTTTACCGATTTTTATAAATCAGATGTATTGTAGCGAGCGCAAAGAATGAGGGAGGGAAACAGCGGTTTGCAGTATCGAATCGCTCCAGCCGAGCTTAGTTTTATTCAACGCTACCTTACCAGCTCTGAAAAGAGCTGTTGATTTGTTGCAGGATCCAGCTCAGCGTTGTTCACAATTAGGAAGCACTTTTTACTAACACCACAATCGCTTCAGGTACTGCCTTATATTAGAACTAGTCGGCTGTGATTGGCGCACACACTTACACATTCCTAGCCAATCACAGCCACACATAACACAGTTAAACGACAGTTAAAGTTTTACAGTTACGTTTAAAGTTTAGGTTACAGTTAAACGACAGTTAAAGTTTACGATTACACAATACGCGGCTAACAAGCTAACAACACAATTAAAACACACACAGCACGTTATTTACAATTATCTACACATCGACCAGGTAGCGGCTCACTACCCGGTCCTAGCTGGCCAGTTGACAACCCCCAGGCCACCACAGTATGCTGTTGCTACGGCAACGTTAATTTCTACGTTAGAGACGGATTTATGGCTCGCAGTAAAAAAAAGATTAGGCTACATATTGCACATAAACACCATGCGCTTTGCTAACTCCGTGATAATGTAACTATGGCTAGCTATATACCTCGCCACGTATTGCATTTGCATTATCTTAAAAACAATTACAAAAGTTTATCGTAGCCAAAGTTAGCCTACTATTTGCAGCATACCTACGAGGCGAAGTAGCCGTCTGCCGTAGGGTACAGTAACGTTAGTCACTGAGGAAAATATAGTAGGTAGGCTACATTTGTTTACTTTATTAATTCACTTTATTTATTCCACTTATTTTCTAGAACGTCTTGGACTCTGAATTGACCGGTCATGTTTGCCATTCCCAGGTTGCGTAGTACTAGCTGGCCAGGCAGGCAGCGCATTAATTTAGAACTGTGATTAAACTTGTGACCCGGATGACTGACCGGTTATACAGAATAACGACCAGTCATTGACCAATCAGAATGTGTCATTCTCATCATCATTATTATCATTTCTATTGATAATTATTATTATTTTTAATTGTACTTTATTATTTTACATTATTGTTATTTCTAAATCCATAATCAAAGAAAAGTTATTGTTTTCATGTTTGGTTACTGTTCATTCATTTCTAGTCTTTGCTGTTTTGTATTGTTCAGAGTTAGATGTATGTCTTCGACTGTTTTAATGCAGTATGCTTTGACAATACAGATTCAATGTCTTGTTTTTTTTTTGTTTTTGTTTTTTGTAAAAGGGCTGTGCTTTTATATGTTTCAATCTGTTATCCTGAACATAACCTGCCCCGGAGCAGGTTCGCCGTGCAGAGTAAGTTGTCATGGCAATATACCCCCGATTAAAAGTGAGTCGGCTTCGTGATACAGAAAACCCAGGGTTGAAGCTTAATTTAGCTCGCTATCCCCTTAATCTCGCTTCGTAGTATACCCCTCTGTTCTGAGAAAAATCCAGCACCATATGTTTATACCCTCAAATTCTGCATTCTAAAACCAGCAATTCACTACGAATTTTGTTTTCAAAACAGTGGCTTATGACCATGACCACATCGCAGACCAATCAACTGTGAGATTGACCTTGCCAGTAGCTAGCAAGTTCACCAGCTAGACATTTCCCAGCGACCCATTTCACTGGCGCTATTTCATGGAAAGAAGGATAAAAGCCGAAAACTGGAGTAAACATAGGTGCTAATTTCAGAAGGTGGTGAGATTTTCGGGAACTAATTGGTTTAAAGACTGGTAGGTCAAAGGTTTCAACATGAATGGACTTTCTGCTTGCCAGACAACTGTAATTACCTATAATGAATAGTAGCTAGGTTGGTAATTGGTATTATTGATAACATTACTTAATTCGGCGGCTAGTTCTTGGACGAAGGGCATGCTTGCTAACGTTATATATAGATTGCGTTAGCTTGAACTGGCTACGCGGCTATAAGTTTCCAAAGTGTATAGCCACCAGCTGTTGTGCCAGATAATGCCTGGTTCAGACTATGGCTAAACAAACTCAGTGTTATGCAACAACAGAAAAGATTTAGTTGTTTTACCTGTAAAATACCTATGTGTAATCCTGAAATCATATCTAGCAGACTTTCACGTTCACAACGAGGTCTGTGGGGTGGGGGGTGTGTCTCTTTCTCTGTGGGCAGGGCAAAGGAAGTTGACAAATGTGGGGAAAAACTGCATACTCTATCTTTAAGTTACAATCCAGAGGGTTGCAGTACGAAGGGAGATTAAGGGGATAGCGAGCTAAATTAAGCTTCAACCTTCTAGTCCGCTTCCTTGGTTCGCACCAGATGCGAGAATGATACATTGTTTCCTTTTTCAGCTGGTTGGGTTCCCTTTCACACCTATTCGTTTGCTCTGGTCCGAATCAGTTCATGAGTTGGTGAAGCAAACCAAAATGCAGCCACACAAGCCACGTGAGAACGTTCATTTCACTCATTGGTCAGATGTATCTGGGGCGGGAGCAATATAGTACTCAAGTGAGTACGTCAGTCGTGGGCGGAGTCTGGTTTCGGAAGTAAATTCCGTATGGAAGAATAGAATGGGCTTCGGAGACTATTGACTATTTCTTGAAATCTGATTTATAGAATGAGCCGAAACGTTCCTGGATTAGCTTGTGTGCTACAAGGATATAGATCATATGTCGCATGTTCCAATTTTTATTTTTTAAAGTAATGCATTAATCATTGTAGTTTGACTTGTAGTCCACTTTAACGGACTGCATATCCAGTACTGCAACGCACGGGTGGTTCTTGACCAATAAGATATCATCATCTCGTCTGTCTGGACATTCTTGGGCAGATGGGAGTACTGCAACTGAAGATGAGCTAACGTTAGCTTGCTAAGTAGAGAAGCCCACCCGACAAGGTCAGAAACTGCGCTACGGTTAACCACATAAAGCAATTCTAGCTTTTAGTCCTTCAAGCTAGCTAGCTAACATTAGAAAAAAAGTGTTTAAAAACGGAGCTGTGTGCTACTGCTGGCGTTATGTGACAACGTCTGGAGACAAGGCTGCACGTTCGTAGGGAATTATGGGACATCGAGTTTTTAAACAGTTCCAGCGCTGATATAATCACAAGAAAATACTGAAACGTAAAATATACTCGAAGCTGGCCCAGAAAAAACGACATAGTTTGCGAACGGGCGTTATATTGAACAATCCGGGAAATTGACGGTAAGATATAATCAGTAGAAATGGTTTAAAAGTAAGCTTTAGTTAAAGTCTATGCTCTAAATGAATGGGGAATTTACTTCCGAAACCAGCGTGACATAGTCACTTGAGTACTCTATAACGTAGTTCCTGAACTGCTCTCCAATTGGTCAGAATTTCCATGCGGGAAAACTCGAAAGAAACTCCGGGAAGTAGAAGAGTAGACAACGCACCACAAGTAATTTCACTGTGATTTCACAATGGAGAGACAACTGCGCGGGTTGATTTTGGCGTTGGTCATCAGTTATTACATCATTTGCATTTATCACTTTAGGCAAACGATACAGTTTGAAAATGAGGCGTGGCTGCAGCTGGAAAATAATGTCCTGATGCACTGAAGACGCGTTTGTCCGCGATTACTCTGATTCGTCACGCTCGCATGTTGTTGTTGTTGCGAAAGGGGAAATGCTCGTCTTCCTCATCCCATAATGTACAGCGTAGCTGGCTACGGGAGTTTGTTTAGTCCAAAAATGCACAGTGCTTTCTGCAGTTGGGTCGGACCGAGGTTGGATCACATTCTCACCACAAACGAACCACACCAGAGTTCGTTTGGAAGCGTACCGAGACCAGCTCTTCAACAAGGTCTCAGTCCGCTTGTTTGGTCCGCTTTTGGTGCGCACCCGAGTACGATTGCTGTGTTCACACCTGACCAAACAAACCGCAGCAATTGGGAAAACGAAACAGAGTTCGATTCAATCGAACCAAACAAGGCAGGTGTGAAACAGCCCTTACTCTGCATGGTTAACCTGCTCCGGGGCAGGTTATGTTCAGGCTATCGGATTGAAACATATGAAAGCACCGCCCTTTGACCAATCAGCTCATTGGCTTTGTAAAAGGGCGTTTTGATTCCAAAGGATCCCATAGAGATATGTGTGGATACTGAGGGAATCTCTTCGCAGGGCGAGATTAGTGAGTTCCGCAAAAGATTTTCTGAGTTCCGGAAAATGCTTGAGAGAATTTTTTTTAATGAAAAAATGTTAATGTGATTGCTTCAGCAATATTTTAAACATGCTGTATCAAGTAAAAAATTTAGGAGCTCTGGAATGTAGTAGTACAGTTGTCACATTAGAAATAAACTGAATGACAATGTACTGAGTATAGATTTATTTGTTACGAGTGGTAAGGTGAATAACGTATTAACTAGCCTAACGAATTTAACCTACATGATGAGCATTTATTTTTTATGTTTTGCAAAAGCTCCTTCCTGGCTTTGTTGGAAGCAACGGTTGCTTTTTGCTCATATGATTGTTTCATGTTCTTATCCGCCCATTACTGTCCGTATCAGTCTTTTTTCCCCACGGGGGAGAAAGTAAGCCTACAGCCCATGCTGCACCGCTATAGGCTTGTTGCAGACACCACCCATTTTAGCACGTACCTTGATTAATAAAGCCCATTTTCACTTAGCAAGTTGATAACCACGTTCGTAGTACCGGTTAAAGCCGCCTTTCCACTGAATACGACTACGCAAGTGACAGTCGGATTGCGCCCCCTAGTGTCGTTCATTACTAGGGATAGCTGATACATTATGGGAAGGATGTGCTTTGTCTTGTCTGTTCTGTAGTGATCTTGATGACGTCTCTGTATGCACTTGTTGTACATCGCTTTGGATAAAAGCGTCTGCTAAATGAATGTAATGTAATGTAATGTGTCAGTCGTTCCACACTATTGAATAGATCATATTGAGTCAGTCATTCTGTCGCAATGTGAGAGAGCACCAGGTACTAAATATCATTGCCCTGGAGGGGTACAGGAACATAAACCATAAAATGGAACTTGAAAAAATTCAGGGAGAATAATTTTAAGTATTCTAAAGAGAATTTAGTCAGAAGTATGTGAACAACCTAGCAGACATTAGCTCATGGTGCATGAATGGATGACAGAACCCCGGAGTTTACAGTGGACAAATGACCGCAGGAGGGAACACGTCAACATAAAAACTTTTAGGCTACAAAAACAACACAGAACTAGACACATAGCCTTGCTAACTCACCTTAGTTCCATTTAACATTGGCTGAAGTATGCTAACATTATAATATACAATACAAAGAAATGTTCAATATTCAGTGGCAGCAAACAGTTGGGCAAAGCTAAAGAATAGCATATGCATTGTCTGTAGCTACTGTATTGATTCACTGTAGCTAGCAAGCGCCAGCCTGACAGCTAGGCTACTTAGATGTATAACTAGATCTATAACAGCTCACGTTTTCATTTAAAATAACACATACACGGAAAATCGGTTAAAATATCCTCATCAAAAACCATCAATCAATCAATAATTATCATGCTTATTTTGCTTGCTGTTTTATTTAGTTGCAAATAGGCTACATTCACCATTGACATCTATGTTAGCTAGCATTGTTTCGTCATTTCCTGTCTGGTGTGGTGTCGGAGTAAATTCTGTCAGAAAAGTTGAAAATTTTCAACGTATCTGTACCCTCGGTCGGACTGAAAATCCCCGCAGCGCAGTCCACCGGACCTCCTCGCATCTGATACATGACTGGCCATAGAAAATGAATGACTTCCGGTAAGTTCTTGTACGTACGTCGTATTCAGAACGTCAGAAAGGCGGCGGGTTAAGCCAGATTGCGGTGGTTAGGCTTCCTGAAGCCAGCTAATGCTAACCCTGGCTATGTTAAGCTTCCTTTATAGTATACCCCCTGGGTGGACTGTTACGGTTGGATGTAAACGTAGGCACTTCTCATCTTAATGCGAACTGTCACATGACATTTCATCTACCCTCAAAAATGTTTAGTTAAACCCTAAAAAACACGTACATATTTGTGTTTTGCAGATTCTAAGGTGCATCACTTTCCAGCCAAAAAAGTTTTCACTGGAATGGGTGTTTTAGTACGAGGTCTTTGACATTGTTTGGTAGTGAATGTCTAGGCCTTTCATTTACACTCTCTTTATTTAGTGGATATTTTCAGTTACCCAGGGGGTGGATCTACAGTTTGAGACTGATTTTGCCTGGAATGTGGCTACACAGCCAAGAGTAGAATTACACAGTGTTAAATCGATTAGCTAATTTTTTCAGGTCGGTGTTGCTTTGGCAGAGCTGTCTGTGAAGGCAGCAATGAATTTGAGAAATGGGGCAAGAGTGTGCTGAGCAAATGCCATTTTTAGCTTAACAGGGATAGGGAACATGAGGCCAAGGCTAACGTTTTCATAGTCAGTAACAATAAGATCCTTCTATTCAAAATAGCTGAAAATGAGACTGTGACTTATAGAATAGAATTAGTTACACGTTGACACAGATTAAAATGTTTCATCTCAGGACCTAAATTTAGTTTTCAGTATATTACATGCTGGTGGAAAAAACTGTATTAGGAAGGTAATTTTTAAGCAGATTGTAAGTGCATGTTTCACAAATACTCATAATATACTCTTTCAAATGCAGTTCCTGCTTGATATTTTGTAGTTGGTATTGATTTAAATGTGTTTCACGGCATGAGATTACCTGACAGAAAATCCATTTGGAATTTGCAATATAATGATTGTTTATGTATTGTGGGCTCATGAAACTGTCATCAATCAAAAATGTCATAGTTGGGCTTCAGATACCATGATTATTTTTGTAGTGAGGACAAACCATCCATCAAATGTATTTGTGCCATGTTTAACAATCACTGGTGAAAGGAAGTATGTGTTTTTCCTTTCAAAATGCACAAAATAAATACTGTATAATTCAATATGAGCCATGTTTTCTCTTGGAGTAGGGTAGGGGTGTTTTGGAATTTGTTTGAACTGGCCCTGATTCAATCTAACCACAACATATTTTGCCCTTTACATTGACCTGATCAATGTTAATAAATATCAAGGTATTTTTTTTACCTACAATTTTCATAAAATGAAGTGGTGGCTAAGCTTGTGAATGAAAAATATACATAACTGTTACTTTAATAAAGTCTGCAGATGTTGTTAATATTAGCATGCATAGTGTAATGCTACCGAACCAGAATGGTTGTTCCTAACTATCCAATGAAATAACAATCAACGGCTAGTTTCTTGTGCTCACAGAGCTTAGTGCATGTGGCTTGCTATTGATTGTTTGTTGTTTATTGTCCATCTGTTTGAGTGCCACCCATGTATTTTATGTGAAGACTCATAGCACTGTACAACAATTAAAAAATAGTATTAATCCTTGATTCACCATAAACAGCTTGCTTGCCTCCTTTCTCTGTGGTTTACCATTTTATCCCCACTTGTCATCTATACCTCTGAACCATTTTGACTGGACCTGTACCAAACAGTTCAGTGGTCAGCCAAATCAAATTGAGATTCTGCTTACAGGCATGAGTATCGTTGCACCCCTAATGTGCTTATTTATTCGGGCTACTTCAGCGGCAGGGGCGCTATAACCGCGGCAACAAGGGACTTCCCCTCTGCTCAAGTGGAACACTGTGAAAGAGGAAGAATGTCCTACGATTTTATGATTCTGGGAGAGACCCTTGGACTGTCTTAAACTCCCGCACATGGACAATACCAGAGTGCCCCCACCTGACGTCACTGAGGCAGGCTACGTCCCTTTCCTTCAAATAATGCCCACACAGCATAATAACAGTACAGAATGCTTTTGTCTTCAAAAAAGCCTAAAAGCCTTAAAATGTGATGAATATTCTTGCTACATTGTACAGTATATACTGGAAATAGTCTGGACACTGGAACATACATTATACACTCTTTTTCCAGAGGAATAAGCATATATTGTTCAGTTTCTGAGTGTTACATTAGTAAATACACACAGTTAATGTACCTGACTGAACAGGGGAAACTAGGGTATAATGTAATATTCTCAACAGGAATTCTGGGACTGTTTGTGGCATTAATATTAATCACATTTGAAAACTATGCAGAGATGGGATTCTCATGACAACACGAACGTAGACCTACTCATGTTTGATATCGTTTTGATGGTCTCGGTGTGGGTGGTGCAATGGCCTATATTTCCTAAATGGTCAACATGGAGGAAATATATATTTCATAATTTCATAACTCAGGAGTAAACTGCCGTTGTGGTATTCTATCACAGGAAACCCTTTCTGCCAACCCCCCTGGAAGGGGGGACGAAAAGTGCAATTTAGCTTTCTGGCCAGTTTATGGTTTTACGACCGTCTGCAGCCAGATCAAAAACAGAATTTGGGCATATAAGCAGAGGAAACAAAGACCTAGGGAAAGCTGTAGTCAGACTCTCCCGCACATCTCACCTTGTGTCTTGTGTGTAGCGATTGCCAGGTATGACCAAGTATTTTACTCTACTCTATTTTGAATATGTTATGTTTTAACCTGTAACTGTGATTGATTATTTTAAAGTAAAGAACCTACCTGGTAAACCAAACCGTTAAACTTGATTTGTGTGGTTTCTCTGAAATAGACATTTTATCTCTGTTAACAGGTATGAGTTGATTAATTTCCTCAGTCTGGGTTACCCCCTCTGCTGATCTAGGGAGGTTGACTATTTAAGCTTAATGTATCATGGAGTATTGCACCCGTAGAACTATGTCTTAAGTTAGATCATCTCCGCCTGGCGTTTATACATGTTGAGAACCGGGGTTGCCAATATTACCTTATTGGGTCCCTGAGCCTTATTGGATAGGCTATACCTTATGAAGTGGCCTCTTTCGCAACCTCTGAGATAAACGCAGATATCTAGTCAGCCGTGAGAGGTGTACATAAACGGCCGTATGTAGCACCCGGTGGAACCAGCGCATCCAGTTCATGGAACAGGCTCAGGAGTACGGGAGTACTTTAACAAATCAAATGTAAGTTTTACATCGCAATTAGATATTAATAATTAAATTGGAGTCAGATACATGAGTATAGAATCAGTGTTGGTGGCTCACAGTCAATATAATGTACACAGGCTGCCTTTTTGGATAAGCTGGGGTCAGCCTGCAGGCCAGACTTAAAGCGGGAGGCAAAGTGGTACTATTGCCTCTGACATGTGGTCAATTATTAGCTGATCCGGTTGCAAGAACGGTAATATTTCAGAACTCTTACCTTTTCCCACAGCAACAGCAGAAAACATCACGCTTAAACCTTCGCTCCGAGCTATTCCCTCATTGGTCTAGCTGCGCGGGATTTACACTAGTAAGACAATGAGGTATCAATTAATACCAATCAAAGGTATCCAGGCGAGAGTTTCACATTGTTATTCTCATAGGGAAAAGAGACACTTGACATTCGTTGATTTGGGCACTGATTGAAATTCCAGTGAGTACCTGAAGAGCACACTGCTCTCAGTTCTTAGCATTACAGAGTTACTGAGTGCATAATTGTACCGTGGCCTGTGATGTCCATTCTCAGTTGTCTTACGTTGTCAGGTCTTGAAGAGCGGTTTTAGTCAATCCTAGTAGATAAACAAGTTTTGCATTGCAGTATGACAAAATATAATTTTGCATTTGCTGAGCAGATGCCCTTATTCAGGATAAATTGCACAGAGCTTACTCTCAGGACATGCCATCTGTTTGCTGAACCAATTCAGCATAAGTACCTTGCTCAAGGGCATTACTGCTGTGTCTCACCCAGTATTGACACCTGCAAGCTTCTGGTTACATCTAAGCCTAGTTCCCTAATGTCGTAGCAGGTGTCCCTTATCTAGGTAGACTTACATACCTTGAGTTTTGCATTTTATCCATTTATACAGTTGAATAGTAACTGGAGTGATTTAGATCAATTGTCTTGTTGGACTGTGGAGGACATCACTGCACCACACTGCTGCCCTCTGGAGGTGATCTCCAGTCGAAACACGCAACAAGCCTCCACGACCGGAGGAGGCACCCAGCTGTACAGAGACCACAGACAATGGTGTAGCATGTTGTGACCTGGTTTCCATGGATCAGCTATATAGCATATGCAATTAAGTTGTGCGAATGCCTCGTTTGCTCATGCATGCGTGACGAGGTCCAATTAACCGTGGAATAATTCTTGGATCAAAGGGATCTCAACTTCACCCCCATCTTTCAACTGAGGTCAATACAACCCGTCGGTTATGCTGTATTCACAACTAGTGTCATCTAACATCATATTTACCAACACAGTGATGCAGAATGATACAGAGTGATTGGTATAGATCTTCCGGTGAAAAGATTCTGTGTCCAGCCCCTTCTGTAAACAGGGCCACATGGACCCCAGGCCTCATGCACTTGCCAGCACACTAACTCTGAGCAGAGTTCCTCTGATTGGAGGTGGGCGTAACTTCTGATCCCAGGTGGGTGTGACACTGAATTCTGATTGGAGGTACATGTGACTGCTGATGTACAGTGGGTACGTTAATGATTTCTGATTAGAGAACGGACATGAGTTGTGGCATTGTTAACAAGTATCAATTTGAGATGACATGGGATTGATTTAAAACAATGGTGATATGGTACAGACTTGGAAAAAAGAGAATTATTACACACACACACACACACACACATATATATATATATATATATATATATAAAGTGAGCACCATAATTCATTGGAC
This sequence comes from Synaphobranchus kaupii, assembly GCA_029718625.1. Taxonomy (NCBI): domain Eukaryota; kingdom Metazoa; phylum Chordata; class Actinopteri; order Anguilliformes; family Synaphobranchidae; genus Synaphobranchus; species Synaphobranchus kaupii. The sequence goes on from CM056381.1 coordinate 28,859,706, forward strand.
AGTGGCACATTTATTTGTTATTTTGGTTCTGTACTCTAGCACTTTGAGTTTGAAAGGATACAATGACAATGAGGTTGAAGTGCAGACTGTCCAATTTAATTTGAGGGTATTTTCATCCATATCGTTTGAACCTTTTAGAAATTATAGAACCTTTTGTATATAGTCCCCCCCATTTTCGGGCATGAAAAAACATTGGACAGTTTAACATAACGTAGAATAAAGTAATATTTTTAATATTTGGTCGCATATCCTTTGCATGCTATGACTTCCTGATGCCTGTGACCCAACACTATCAAAAGACTATATCAAAGATGTCAAAAGATATCTTATTTTCTGGTACTCCTACAAGCGATACTATAACCTCTTTGAATTTGAATGGATCTCTATGGGAATTGGGGGGTGGGACTAGATTTAGCTGTAAATTACACTGGAACAGTATGGAACACATGGTTGGCTAAATGGCTCTAAGTCATCAAGGGTCTGAGGTATCAAACAAGCCTCAAAGCATCACTCTGCTGCCAGATATGCAGTAGATATGGATGGATCACTTTAAGGGTTGTTTCTCCTGACAGATTTTCCTATTGAACTGTATGGAAAAATAAGTCAAGAGAAGAAACCCTAGTTATCCATCCATATCTACTGCATATCTGGCAGCAGAGTGATGTTTTAAGGCTTGTTTGATACGTCAGACCCTTGATGACTAAAGCCTAGTCTAGACCAGACGCGTTTTAGCTGCGTTTTTTAGACGTCCATCTCTCGGAACAGAAACGCTCTTATTTTAATCTATGCAGCTGTCTGCACCGGCTCTGTGCAGGCTCATGTCTCAGCTCCGTCTCACGAACGTAAAGCGACCTGAAGCGTTTATTTACGCTTCAAGTCTATTTTTTCGACAATACGCGCGTAAAACGCAAGGTTGATTCCAAATAAAAAGGCATTTAATACATGTCAAACTTCGGGTTGTTGTCATTTTATCATTGTAGGCTAATCATTAAACTTTTATCATATTATCTTATTATCTGACCTTGTTCTTTGTTTTCATTATTTCTGATGACATGTTTTCTCCCGGTTTATTTATGATTCTGTATTGTGTAATCAGTTTTGAAAAATGGTATACAAGTTATTATTATCGTATATCTTTATCAGAGCCTATATGATTATCTGGGGGAAACATTGTTTATTGTGGTTCATCATCTAGCGGTCAAAACACACCTCTTTTGCACAGGGACGAACTGGGACTAAAAAATAGCCCCGGACTTTTTGACCCAGACCGGCCCACCACAACCGGCCCGCAGATACTCCATCGCCCCCCGCCCCGTCGAGGCACACACAAACACACCAGCCCTTAATACCACCACTTTTATTGAACAATATCCCTTCAGGGTCACTCACACATCACAGGCAGTCCTCACTGGAACAAATAGAGGGCCCTGTGAAAGAGAGACAACAAAAGATATATAAATTATTTAAGTGATTATTGAACAATATCCCTTCATTTACATTACATTGCATTACATTATAGGCATTTAGCAGATGCTCTTATCCAGAGCGACTTACACAACTTCGTATTACATTTATCCATTCATACAGCTGGATATATACTGAAGCAATTCAGGTTAAGTACCTTGCTCAAGGGTACAACGGCAGTGTCCTACCTGGGAATCGAACCTGCTACCTTTCAGTTACAAGTCCAGTTCCTTAACCATTATACTACACTGCCTTCATGTTCTGAAGCCTTGAGTAAAATATATGTATGATAGTTAGCATAGAGTACTCACTAACAAGGAGAATGTGTTGCTCTTAGAAGGAGGAGTCTTTTACCTCATTGAATTAGCCATTTCCGCAGCAGCTCACTTCTCTCTGCAACGGCATCTATAACCAGGTCACTATCCAGGGCCATTAAAACTTCTCGTTCAGTAGCCATGAGCATAAAAGCCTCCAGGTGCTGTTGAGATAGACTGCTCCTGAGCCTACTCTTGATGAATTTCAGAGTAGAGAAGCTCCGCTCGCAAGCTACCTGGGTGACTGACAGGGTAAGTAGGAACTTGTAAGCAAGGCCCAGGATGTGGTATGCGTCGGTCAATAGGTTGTACTGTCTAAGAATACGGTAGCAACACACTGGGCAGTCCTTGCAAGATGAACAGCTCTTGTTCACCATCTCCACCTCATCGTCTCCTTCAGGTCCATCCTCCATAGTCCTGGTTGTGTATTCTTCAAAGCAAGATCTTTTTAGCCTATTCCACTGTTCAGCCAGACTTGTGAGCTCGCTCTGTAAATTGGCCACCGTTGCTCTGCTGTCAAATTTTAGCAAACATTTGCTTAGTTCTTGTAGAGCTGTTTGTGGAAGACCACTGGCATTGGATGTTATCTGGTTGAAGTTTTTAGGGTCCAGAAGAGCCAAGTCAGCATACAAAGTGCCATTACTCAGAAATCGCCGATGGATGCTCTCGATAACTGTATCCATAATTTGATTATGGACATCAATCCTGTATGCACTCTCTGCGTGAGTAAAGGTCTCATCTTGAGCCATCTCTCCAGGCATGGTTTTCTTCTTCCAAGCCCTTTTCAGTGGCAGAGTGGCCTCTAACTCCAGTTCTGCTTCCTCATCCTGCTCCTGTACCTTCCTGTTGGCCCACTGAACAAATGTGTCTGCAGCTGCCTTGACATTTTCAAAATCTCTTGCCATTCCTTTCAGCTGTTCCTCTGTAGATACAACCATACGATGAGCTGACAGGATGTCCATTCCACTTGTTTGAAGATATTTGGAGACTGGTGAGGTGACATAAAATATTCTGAGGAATATCTGAGCTGTAAGTATGGTTTCATACTTCAGCAGACCCTCAATGTATCCTTGTGCCTTGACCCGTGCAGTGGCGTTGATGGTTTTTTTATCTTGTATGGCCGAAAGAGTGAGAATGACATCAACATACAGACCAGCATCTGGCTTTCCAAAAACTCCAAAGACCTTCTTCAAGGCACTGTCTTTAGCCCACCAGCGTGTCTCTCCAATTGGAGCGAGGCGTCGGTGTCTTGGGTCCTTGCTCTCCTTCTCCCAAATGTTCATCCTCTGGTAAGATTCACGGAGGAACACCGCAATGTTGTTCAGAAGACAAAAAAGTGACCCACTTGCCAAGTTGTGTCAGTCAAAACCAGGTTTAAAATGTGTGCATAGCACCACACATGCACTTGATTGGGGGACTTTGCAGAGAGTAGGGCAGAGAAGCCTTTATACCGGCCTTGCACACTGGAGGCTCCATCAGTGGAATTGCCTATGCACTTGTTGATGTCAAGCTTCATGTTCTCCAATACTTCACTCAGTAGCTGGACAAAGTATTGTCCTGTGGATGCCTCGCATTTCACCACAGCCACAAGCCTCTCATGGATGACGTTTGTCACATATCTGACTATGACAGAGCATTGATCTTGTGTTGTGATGTCCTGCGTAGTGTCAATCTGGACGGAAAACATACCAGCTTCCTGGACTTGACTTGCTATGGTAGCCTGCATTGTGTGTTGGATGGTGGTAATGACGTTACTGATGGTAGTTTTTGATAACAGAGTGGTTAGAGAACCTCTGCCCCCTCTTGACCCAGACTCATGCAGTTTTTTGCTTTTCTCTACGCCGGCAGTGAGATGCTCTTTCATACAGATGTCATACTTTCCCAGCAAAATGACCATCTCTAAAAAGTTGCCATGGTCAATACTGCCATCATCTAGCGTATACGCTGCCTCAGACTGTGTGCCTCTGTAGCTCAGACCCCTCTTGCCGATGACTTTAATAACATCTATAATGCGCTCTAGCACTTGCCTCCTTCTGCGCACTTGCTCTCTATGAGCAGACATCTGACTACCAATGAGCAGCCCCTCAATATCACTTTTGGAGGACCTTAGAAAGTAAGCCTCAGCACAACCTTTATGCATATTGCTCTTCTTATGCTCTTCCACTCTCTGATGGATGTGCTTCCAGTCTGCCATTCCAGTCATGAAAGGGCTGTTCTCTATAGGCCTTGCAAATGCCACACAAATGGAGCAGAATAAAGCATGGCTCTCTTCACTATATGACAGCCACTTCCTGTTCGTCCCATCTTTACAAAAGAAAACCTTCTGCACCACAGATTTTTCACACTTTTGTTGGGGGTGGAAATTTAAAAAAATGTCTAAGTCCTCTGACTTTGGCCTCTTAAAATAATCAAAACTTGGGGTGGCACTGGCATCCTGACTCTGGCTCAACCTGTTTTCCTCCACTGAGTCTGCAGCTGCACTATCCTGAACCTGGATGAATAATTAGAATTAATTAGTATAATACTATAACTAACAGTATAATGTTAATATAATAGTAGAATATTAATATACACTACTGCTCAAAGGTTTGGGGTCACTGAGAATTTTTTATGTTTTTGAAAGAAATTGATACTTTTTATTGGATTTCAAATAAAATGATTAATATAAGGTTAAAGTGTGGACTGTCAGCTTTAATTTGAGGGTGTTTTCATCCATATCGGATGAACCGTTTAGAAATGACAGCACCTTTTGTACATAGTCCCCCCCATTTTCGGGCATCAAAAAATATTGGTCAGTTTAACATAATGTAGAACAAAGTAATATTTTTAAATATTTGGTCGCATATCCTTTGCATGCCATGACTTCCTGATGTCTGTGACTTATCAACATCATCAGAGTCTGGATATCTTATTTTCAGGTTGTCTGACAAGCGATACAAAAACTCTTTGCATTTATATGGATCTCTTTGGGAATTGGGGGGTGGGACTAGATTCAGCTGTAAATTATGCTAATACAGTATGGAACACATTTGTTGGCTAAAAGGCTTTAAGTCATCAAGGGTCCAAGGTATCAAATGAGCTTCAAACCACCGTGCTGCTGCCAGATATGCAGTAGATACTACAAGCATTGGGTACGTTTACATGCACACTAATACTCCGACCTGACCCGGTTATGGCAATACTCTGGTTACTGAAATGGTCATGTAAACACCTTTATCCGATAATGTAAGGTCATAATCCGTGTTTTCGAAACCCGATTAACACCCCTGTTTTTTGGCCAAACTTTCGATTTTTTGGAGCATGTAAACACCTTTCTCCGGTTTCTTTCGGCTTTTTAAAACTATGCATGTCAGGCAGAAGAGGTGGTGTAACGTCAAAATGATTCCACCCGTCAACATTTGCTATGCCTGGGGTTCCTTCAGCATCTCACTTCCAGAATTTTATTATTAAATTTGCATTTCACCGGTGAAAATATATTGTTCAGTGTTACGTGCTTGTGTTTGTACTAGCTAGTTTGTGGCTAGCACATTAAATAACTGAAATTTTCGGGAAATTCGCCAGATTTAGAGATCGGTAAAGCTAGCTTGTACAATAATATAAATCAACCACTACTAGCAATTAGCTATAAATAAGTAGCTATAATAATTACTAGCTAGCTATAATAATAATAATAGCCTACTAACGTCAAACTAGGCTGAGGCTGGGAAGATTCATTACTGCTAGCGCTGGGCCCAGCAACCCTGTCATCTGCAGCAGTGGCAGTGCTGCTGCTGCTGCGGCCACTAACGTTGACATAATTAGTTATTGTAAAACACTTGGCTGCACCTGACTCAAGAGATTTTAATTTTTTTTCTCTAAGCTTTTCAGCCCCACCTTTCCGTTTTTTACCCTTTTGTTCCATGTTGCGACAATTTTTTCCGAAGTTGAACCATCGATGGGGGATGTTACTGATCTCGCGCCCTGGCGCTCAGGTGACGTAATGGAGTGGACCAAAATAATTGACTGGGGGGGGGGGGAAGACTGACAAATTTGAAGGATTTTTAGGGATACAGAAATATCAGATGTGAAGTAAACCCCTCTGCCAAAAGTAATGGGCCGGCAGCCCACTCGTCTGGGCCGGCCAGTTAGAACCACACATCAGTTTTATTTTATTTTTTTATTTTTTTATTTTTTTTGCATTGCATCGATCGGCCCCAATTGTCCATCAGCCCACCGGGAAAACTCCCGGTACTCCAGATGGCCAGTCCGCCCCTGCTTTTGCACCATGTTTGCTGAAAGCAGCAACCTGAACGCAAGGAAATGCGCGGGCAACACGGAAGCTGTATAGACAGTCACTTCAGGGACAAGTTAACGCTGTTGTTACGTGAGCGCGACGCTGAGGTGACGGCTGCGGTCAAGGCTAGGCGTTAGAGCCATTTAGCCACCCATGTGTTCCATACTGTTCCAGTGTAATTTACAGCTAAATCTAGTCCCACCCCCCAATTCCCATAGAGATCCATTCAAATGCAGAGAGGTTATAGTATCGCTTGTAGGAGTACCAGAAAATAAGACATCAAGAGTCTTTTGATATTGTTGGGTCACAGACATCAGACGGTCATGCCATGCAAAGGATATGCGACCAAATATTAAAAATGATTACTTTATTCTACGTTATGTTAAACTGTCCAATATTTTTTGATGCCTGAAAATGGGGGGGACTATACACAAAAGTTTCTATAATTTCAAAACGGTTCATCCGATATGGATGAAAATACCCTCAAATTAAAGCTGACAGTCTGTCATTGTCTCCTTTCAAACTCAAAGTGCTAGAGTACCTCAAAGTTTACATACACCTTAGCCAAATCCATTTAAACTCAGTTTTTCACAATTCCTGACATTTAATCCTAGCAAACATTCCCTGTCATAGGTCAGTTAGGATCACAACTTTATTTTAAGAATGTGAAATGTCAGAATAATAGTAGAGAGAATGATTTATTTCAGCTTTTATTTCTTTCATCACATTCCCAGTGGGTCAGAAGTTTACATACACTCTGTTAGTATTTGGTAGCATTGCCTTTAAATTGTTTAACTTTGGTCAAACATTTTGAGTAGCCTTCCACAAGCTTCTCACAATAAGTTGCTGGAATTTTGGCCCATTCCTCCTGACAAAACTGGTGTAACTGAGTCAGGTTTGTAGGCCTCCTTGCTCGCACACGCTTTTTCAGTTCTGCCCACATATTTTCGATTGGATTGAGGTCAGGACTTTGTGATGGCCACTCCAATACCTTGACTTTGTTGTCCTTAAGCCATTTTGACACAACTTTGGAAGTATGCTTTGGGTCATTGTCCATTTGGAAGAGTCATTTGCGACCAAGCTTTAACTTCCTGGCTGATGTCTTGAGATGTTGCTTCAATATATCCACATAATTTTCCTTCCTCGTGATGCCAACTATTTTATCAAGTGCACCAGTCCCTCCTGCAGCAAAGCACCCCCACAACATGATGCTGCCACCCCCGTGCTTCACGGTTGGGATGGTGTTCTTCGGCTTGCAAGACTCATCCTTTTTCCTCTAAACATTTTTGTTTCATCAGACTAGAGGACATTTCTCTAAAAAGTAAGATCTTTGTCCCTATGTGCAGTTGCAAACTGTAGTCTGGCTTTTTTATGACGATTTTGGAGTAGTGACTTCTTCCTTGCTGAGCAGCCTTTCAGGTTATGTCGATATAGGACTCGTTTTACTGTGGATATAGATACTTTTGTACCTGTTCCCTCCAGCATCTTCACAAGGTCCTTTGCTGTTGTTCTGGGATTGATTTGCACTTTTCGCACCAAAGCACGTTCATCTCTAAGAGACAGAACGCGTCTCCTTCCTGAGCGGTATGACGGATGCATGGTCCCATGGTGTTTATACTTGCATACTATTGTTTGTACAGATGAACGTGGTACCTTCAGGCATTTGGAAATTGCTCCCAAGGATGAACCAGACTTGTGGAGGTCCACAATTTTCTTTCTGAGGTCTTGGCTGATTTCTTTTGATTTTCCCATGATGTCAAGCAAAGAGGCACTGAGTTTGACGGTAGGCCTTAAACTTAATCCACAGGTACACCTCCAATTGACTCAAATAATGTCAATTAGCCTATCAGAAGTTTCTAAAGCCATGACATAATTTTTTTGAATTTTCCAAGCTTGTTTAAAGGCACAGTCAACTTAGTGTATGTAAACTTCTGACCCACTGGAATTGTGATATAGTGAATTAAAAGTGAAATAATCTGTATAAACAATTGTTGGAAAAGTTACTTGTGTCATGCATAAAGTAGATGTCCTAACTGACTTGCCAACACTATAGTTTGCTAACATAAAATCTGTGGAGTGGTTAAAAATGAGTTTTAATGACTTCAACCTAAGTGTATGCAAACTTACAACTTCAACTGTATATACATATATACTGTATGTGTGTGTGTGTGTGTGTGTGTGTGTGTATATATATATATATATATATATAAGTTGAGAGGAATAAATAAATACATTAAAAAATAATAATAATAAAATAAAAAATATATAGAATGTAACAAAAATAATCATGGATAATTGAATGAAATTCATGCCATGGCATTTTGTGTGGTATATAATGTGGGGGGATATCCATCCCTTCAACTTTCCTCAACCTTGCAAAATATTATGATAATATTAGGATATTAATGGATCACACACTGCAAAAAATGTCTGTCTTAACAAGTGTTTTAGTCTTGTAATGAGACTTTGAGAATTTTTTTTTTCCTCAAAAGTGGAAAATATTAGCTTATTTTTAGTTACTTTTTGCTTGACAAGTTAAATTATCATACACCACTGGCAAATCTTGAAATTAGTAAAACGTGGGGGGGCGAACGTGGGGGGATGAGGCCCAACAGAAATGTCAATGAGCGGGCGCCCCGTAGTAAAGCTCAGGAGGTAGCCAAATTCCCGAGCGGAGTGAGCTACCACACCTGTAGGAGGGGATGCGTCAGAGCTGCTGTAAGCCGTGGAATCGTCTCTTCGATCCAGTGGGCCAAGCGCTGTACAATACGGTAAAGCCCCACATAGCCCCTCCAAAACAACCAAAGGATTGTTAGTCTTCCGTCTTCCTCACTGCACTTGTGCGGGAGATATAAGACCGTAGAGCCCAGTGTGGGGCACAGTGAGTGCAGCCTGGCTTCTTCAGGGGTCACGTTGGGAGGAGGGTGAAACGCCTCCAACATCATAGCTAAGAGATTTACGGTGCGAGAGGGCCTTAGGCTGAAACGCGGGGTTAGGAAGCAGAGAGACCGATGAGCTACTGTCACCCAACTGCATACAGGAGGGGTGTACTGACAGTGCAAGCAGCTCGCTCACATGCCCGGCGGAGGTGATAGCAAGCAGGAAGGCAGTCTTCAAGGTTAGACTGAGGCTGGTCAGCTCGAAGGGCGGCTCAGTGAGGGGATTTAAAGCCAGTTGTAAGTCCCACGAAGGGACTGAGTTAGACCTAGGTGGGCGAAGCCACCTGGCTCCTCAGGGAAACTGGCTGGCAAAGGGGTGGAAATCCCACCATCTGGCCCTCAATCCGCTCATTGCAGTCCAATATGGCTGCCAGATTACCCCTTAGCGTTGACTCCACTAGCCCCTCTTCAAAGAGGGACTGAAGGAACGCCAAAACGACGGAACAGTCACACAAAATTGGGTAAACCTGTGGCACCAGTGGCTGACATCTGCCCACTTCCTGGCGTAGAGCGCCCTCGTGGAGGGGGCTTTGATGCCTGAAGTGTTTCCAGTACTGCTGGCCCTAGGCCCTGCGGCCACTCCCATCTAGGGGCCAAGCAGGTTGTAAAACTGCTGATCTGGTTGCCATAGCAGGCCCTAGGCTGTGGCAGCATATCCGCTCTGGTCGGGAGGCATGACGGGGTGCCCACAAGCAACTCCCTAAGGTTCGCACTGCCTCCGTTCCTACCCACGAGGGGCTCCACAACCCTTGCAGTAGTGATGGGCAGAGCGAAGCTTTCCGAAGCAATGACACAGTGTCGGTGTCATAAAGCATTTGACACCCACCTCTCTAGCGATATCTCCTGGTCATAAAATATACCTGTCATTACTTTTCACAGCAGTGATAAATAGAAATTAGTGAAATACTAGCCTCCCTCTTGACTGTAATATTTGGTTTTCGTATATGAATTCTATTGCCATGTATTCTCAAAGCCTATTCATAAAAAGTGTACAATTAAAAAATATCATAATGATAGAGATGATTGTTACGTCCGCCGCCTCCCTTCCAGTCCACTTCCCCATGTTTTCCCCATTCATCTCGTTTCATGTCATGTTGTTACGTTTCCCTGTTTGTCTCCCGTGTTGTGCAGGCTGGGCATGGTTCTCCTCCTTGTTTCCTCGTTTTCCCCTCTCATTCTCCCTCAGCCAATCACTCACCTTCCCCGCTCGCATTCCACACTCACTCTCGTTAGCTCATTCATTCCCGCATACATTCTCACGCTTCACTCATTGTCTGACTCATTAGCCCCTCTATATATTCTCCCTTCTCTCTGTGTCTCGTAGCCAGTTAAGCCTAGTCATGTTTGTTGTTGTTCTTGGAGCTTGGCCGTTGTCTTGTCACGTCTTGCTAACTCGCTTTCATGTCTGTTTTCTAGTATTCCCGCCAGCCTGCTTTCCCTATTCTGCCACTACCCTCGCCTAGCCCCGCTTCCAGTGTCACCGGTTTGTCTGCCATTCGCCCAGCTCCTCTCCAGCTACCCCTCATCTGCTCTGCCCCTTTGTTAGCGCCCACCCCGTATTCTGACCGTCACCTTGCTTTCCTTGTTCCTTTGTTTGTTATAATAAAGTGCTCCACTGGAGCTTCAAGTGGAGTCTGTCTTCGAGTCCTGCATTTGGGTCCAAACCAGTGGGAAAATCGTAACAGAACGAACTGGCCAACAATGGATCCAGCAGACTTTTTTTTTTTTTGTACATTTATCCATTCATACAGCTGGATATATACTGAAGCAAGTCAGGTTAAGTACCTTGCTTAAGGGTACAACGGCAGTGTTCTACCTGGGAATCGAACCTACAACCTTTCGGTTACAAGCCCAGTTCCTTAACCATTACAGTACACTGCCGCTCCACCACGCCCTCGCCAGTCAAGGGGCAATTGATTGCCAGCACGGTCTCCGCCTGGAAGACGTCCAGGAGACCCTGAAGGATGTTTCCGAGCAAGTGGGTCAGATGGGCATGCTGATAAGCCAGCTGCCCCTCCCACGCCAGCCAACCGCCGCCGCCTCCCGTGGTTCAGCCCGCGGCTCCGCCGCTCCTCCCTGGCAGGGAGCCCCGTGTGCCATATCCTGAGCGTTACATGGGCGATCTGGGGAAGTGTAGAGGCTTCTTGTTACAGTGCGACATCGTCTTCCGGCTGCAACCAGCCTCCTATTCCTCGGACGCCAGCAAGATAGCCTTCGTCATGGCCTGCCTGGGGGGAGGCGCACAGGAATGGGCAACAGCTGTGTGGGACAGTCAGCTGCCAGCCTGCTCCCACTTCTGCACTTTCGTCACAGAAATGCGCAGGGTATTCGACCACCCGGTCTGTGGGCGCCACGCTACCCAGCGCCTCCTCCAGCTCCACCAGGGCAACCACAGTGTGGCAGAGATGGCTGTGCAATTTTGTACCCTGGCGGCTGAGTCCAGGTGGAATGACACCGCCCTTCAAGGTGTGTTCCTCATCTGAAAACCTCAAAGATGAGCTGGCGACACGGGATGAGTCCTGCTCCCTGCACAGTATGATCTCGCTCACCACCTCCCTCAACAACCGGTTGCAAGCTCGGGCCCTGGAGAAGATGGGTCACCTGGGGCCGTCCTCGCTCACGCCCCATTCACGTGTCTGGTCACTGTCTCGACCCACAAGTCTGTCCGCTCCTTCAGCGCCGGACCCGCCGGAGGAGGAGCCCATGCAGTTGGGTACTACCATGTTGGACGCCAGCGAATGCTGCCGAAGATTGGCCTCCGGTTCCTGTTTCTACTGTGGTCTCCCGGGCCACTACGTGTCCTCCTGTCCTGTGCACCCAAAAGGGGGCGGCTCACCGGTAAACCTGGGTGTACTGGCGAGCCCGATCTCCACCTCATCCTCTGCCCAGTCTCGGTTCCAGTTAGGGGCCACCCTCCTGTGGGACACCCAGTCCGCATCTCTGTCGGCTCTGGTCGACTCCGGAGCCAACTCTAATTTCATCGACTCAAGCTTTGTCACGCAGTCAGGAATCCCCACCGTACCACTCACTAACCCTCTCAATGCTTATGCCCTGGATGGCAACCTCCTAGCCCGGGTCACACACTCCACCATCCCACTACAACTCGTTCTGTCGGGTAACCACCGGGAATCCATCCAGCTCCTCATTATTCAGTCCCCCCAGTCTCCCATGGTCCTGGGCCAACCCTGGCTCCGCCTGCACAACCCTCACCTCAACTGGGAAACAGCTCGGATTCAGAGTTGGAGCCCCAGATGCCACTCCACCTGTCTCCGTTCCGCCCTGCCTCCGTCTGGAGGCACCAGGGTGCCCTCCAGTGCTCCCAAACCCGACTTGTCTTCTGTTCCCTGCCAGTACCACGACTTATCCAAGGTTTTTAGTAAATCACTTGCTATGTCCTTGCCTCCCCACAGACCCCACGACTGCTGCATAGACCTGCTGCCCGGGGCTCCACTCCCATTAAGTTGCCTCTACAACCTGTCCGTTCCAGAGAAGGCCTCCATGGACACCCACCTCTCTAGCGATATCTCCTGGTCATAAAATATACCTGTCATTACTTTTCACAGCAGTGATAAATAGAAATTAGTGAAATACTAGCCTCCCTCTTGACTGTAATATTTGGTTTTCGTATATGAATTCTATTGCCATGTATTCTCAAAGCCTATTCATAAAAAGTGTACAATTAAAAAATATCATAATGATAGAGATGATTGTTACGTCCGCCGCCTCCCTTCCAGTCCACTTCCCCATGTTTTCCCCATTCATCTCGTTTCATGTCATGTTGTTACGTTTCCCTGTTTGTCTCCCGTGTTGTGCAGGCTGGGCATGGTTCTCCTCCTTGTTTCCTCGTTTTCCCCTCTCATTCTCCCTCAGCCAATCACTCACCTTCCCCGCTCGCATTCCACACTCACTCTCGTTAGCTCATTCATTCCCGCATACATTCTCACGCTTCACTCATTGTCTGACTCATTAGCCCCTCTATATATTCTCCCTTCTCTCTGTGTCTCGTAGCCAGTTAAGCCTAGTCATGTTTGTTGTTGTTCTTGGAGCTTGGCCGTTGTCTTGTCACGTCTTGCTAACTCGCTTTCATGTCTGTTTTCTAGTATTCCCGCCAGCCTGCTTTCCCTATTCTGCCACTACCCTCGCCTAGCCCCGCTTCCAGTGTCACCGGTTTGTCTGCCATTCGCCCAGCTCCTCTCCAGCTACCCCTCATCTGCTCTGCCCCTTTGTTAGCGCCCACCCCGTATTCTGACCGTCACCTTGCTTTCCTTGTTCCTTTGTTTGTTATAATAAAGTGCTCCACTGGAGCTTCAAGTGGAGTCTGTCTTCGAGTCCTGCATTTGGGTCCAAACCAGTGGGAAAATCGTAACAGAACGAACTGGCCAACAATGGATCCAGCAGACTTTTTTTTTTTTTGTACATTTATCCATTCATACAGCTGGATATATACTGAAGCAAGTCAGGTTAAGTACCTTGCTTAAGGGTACAACGGCAGTGTTCTACCTGGGAATCGAACCTACAACCTAATAAATACCCTCTGCCATTAATCAATTCTGCCTTCAAACACCTTCACGGTGCCACCATCTATACTAAGCTGGATCTCCGGAACGCCTACCACCTGGTCCGGATCCGGGGGGGAGATGAGTGGAAGACCGCATTCAACACCCCCCTGGGGTACTTCGAATACCTGGTTGTCCCGTTCAGCCTCAGCCCCACCTCCCTTCCAGTCCACTTCTCTATTGTTCTCCATGTTTTCCCCATTCCTCTCGTTTCATGTCACGTTGTTACCTTTCCCTGTTTGTCTCTCGTGTTGTGCAGGCTGGGTGTGGTTCTCCTCCTTGTTTCCTCGTTTTCCCCTCTCATTATTCCTCAGCCAATCACTCACCTTCCCCGCTTGCATTCCACACTTACTTACTTACATTAGCTCATTCATTCCCGCATACATTCTGACGCTTCACTCATTGTCTGACTCATTAGCCCCTATTCTCCCTTCTCTGCCAGTTCGTTAAGCCTAGTCACGTTTGTTGTTGTTCTTGGAACTTGGCCGTTGTCTTGTCACGTCTTGCTAACCCGCTTTAAGTCTGTTTTCTAGTGTTCCCACCAGTCACGGATTAAGGGGGGGCTGACTGGGCTGAAGCCAGGGGCCCCCAATATTTAGGGGCCCCCCAAAATTAGTTAACAGAAAAAACAATTGTTTGTGTGTAAAATAAATTACCTAGATATACCAGATGAGGAGGGAGGGATGCCGACTGTTAGCGTGTGTGTGGGATAACTAGACTGAGATCTTATTTGATGCTACAGTGTGCAAAAGTTTGCTTGAATGCCTGAAAATCGACATGTAGGGAGAAACGGGACGAAATAAACACTTTTTACATCCGGTTTACTCGAAAGTCAGTAGAGATGGAGAAGCCATATTTTCTGACAAACAATGTGTCTGTGTCCCTCACTAATAGCAACTGGAATTATGTTTCCAGCATAAACGAGTCAGATATAAATTGGCCGCAAACCGGATGAGTGCAATGTATCTTTCGTCCCTGCCGTGTGGGACAAAAGATACACTGAATCGGGACGAAAGAAGCACCTGACGAAAAAGTGTGCTTTCGCGGTCTTATCTATGTCTTGTTGTTTTTTATGCTCATTCCTTTCAACAAATGTACTGCCAGCCAAAATGCCATGTTAGTGACGAGTCAATGAATAATGCTATAAGTTTAAAATCCATGAAAATCAACCATGCGTCAAGAGCATAATGTTGCATAATTAATAGAATTTTGCCTCACAACGTTAAACGGTCTATATATCTGTAGACATCGATGTATTGTAATGTTTATCATATCTATTGTGTCTATGTATTCCTTATTTTAATGAATTGTTAAACACTGCCATCAATTACCTTTTAATTGTGGGTTCAAATCAATAACTGGTTGAAATAGGCTTATAATGGGACATTATTTAGGCTAAATCACATAAAATAAGAACTGTGTTCCAAATACAAAAAACTGACCCAGGTATTTTGTTAGGCCCTAACAGTTAGGGAGGTGTCTCACTACCATTTATGATACTTGTTGCTATCTATTTATGATAAGCCTATGGCAAAAATGAATGGAGAAAATATTTAGAACCATTGGGTGTGCTTTAGGACGTCAGGGTACTTTAGGACTTAGTCCAAAAAATGTCAGCTGCTTTCAGCATGCTACTGACGGAGACTGCTCTACAAATTACACCAAAATAATACATTGTAAACTTCAAGACTGTCAGTGGAGAGGAACAGAAAGAAGCACAATGTGCAGCACAAAACACAAACACAGAGCTGAAAATGCTGTTGCTGTTGAATGAGTTCAAGTGCACACAAAGCTTTCCAAATGTCCACATCGCACTGCGCATCTATTTCTCCATGATGACATCGAACTGCAGCGGAGAGCAACATGCAACAGACCCCATGCAACAGAGACTCAGTCAGCTCTCTCTTATGAGTATTGAAAATGAAATTGTAAGCTCACTGAGCTTCACTGACTTTATTGATGACTTCACCATGAGAAAAGTTTGTAAACATACGATGTAATAATAATAAGTATGTGGATGAAATTCAATATAATTACAATTCAATTCAATAGAATTTCTTGTTTACTTGCACTAGTAATCATTTTGATGGAAGGGCCCCTGTTTGAATTACAGCCAGGGGCCCCATGCAACCTTAATCCGGCTCTGGTTCCTGCCAGCCTGCGTTCCCTATCCTGCCACTGCCCTCGCCTAGCCCCACTTCCAGTGTCACCGGTTTGTCTGCCATTCGCCCAGCTACCCCTCATCTGCTCTGCCCCTTTGTTAGCGCCCACCCCATATCTTGACCCTCACCTTGCTTTCCTTGTTCCTTTGTTTGTCATAATAAAGTGCGCCACTGGATCTTAAAGTCGAGTCTGTCTCCGAGTCCTGCATTTGGGTCCCAACCAGTGGGAAAATCGTAACAATGATGACGATTATCATTATTGAAGTGAAATTAAAAAGTGTTGTGTGTTTTATGAGCATGACTGTGCTTTTGTACTTCTGCATCATTAAAGAAGGAATTGTGTTTGGGATGGCATTTTATTCATTTTGTTTGTGAGTTAGTGTTTGGATAAAATATACAACACACCACACAATATGTTCAATATCTTTTATTACAAATTTTTGTTTAAAAACAAGCTGTGCTTTTTTTCAGCTGTGCTGGGTTTTAGTCGGCTTCTCCTTCTGCTTATAACGTCACCAGCCTTGGAGAATATTCTCTCACAAGGCACGGATGTAGCTGGCAGTGATAAATACTTTTTTGCCAGACTGTACAAATGGGGATATACAGCCACGTGCTTCTCCCAGTACAGAAGGGGATCTTCAGTCCTTGGAAGGTACGCATCACTGATGTATCGTTTCACTTCCACAGTGGCATCAGCTGTGACACATTGTACCCTCTGTGCCTCACTGACTCGACTGTCCAGCATGTCCCACAGGTTCTCACCGTCTGTCGGAGCTGAAGACACTGTGGCTTGAGCTGCTGGATTATCTAAAGATATAGTTACATTTAGTCATTGAACACATGTTTTTCTCAATAGTGCACATATTATTTAGCAGGAAACAAAACATGCATTCAGTCAGCAAATCATTTATACTTAAGCTACCTACCTTGAGTTGTTAGTTGACGGTCTGTGGAGCTGCGGATCAGAGAGGCACACTCTGCTGTTAAGTTCTTTTGAAGATGTACACCTAAAAGCCACAAAGGTTCATAAGGAGACAAGGATAACGTTATATTGTTCATTAATACTCCTATGAAGTGAATGCCACTATAGTTTACCAAGTTGCCTAGATGATTCCTGTGTCATTTGCTTCGTTTTCTCAGACACTTTGGGCTGGATCATCCGGACAATGGGGATGAGCTTGGATGCAGATACCCTCTTTTCTTCAGACATCTCGGCTGTTGCATATTTGAAAGGTGCAAGAACTCCAAGACACTGAATTATTTTCTCATAATCACTGCTGCTGAGTGGGGAAACATCACTGTTTAGGTTGGCCAGGGCAGCACCAACAGCTTCACGCTGATCATATAAACGTTGTAGCATGTCATAAATGCTGTTCTACCTAGTTTCCACTTCATGAAGAAGTTTCATTCATGGCTTGCCCATCATTTCTTGAACCACGCACAACTTCTCCTTTGCTTTGTAGCTCGTCCTAAACAGTGTGGCGACACTCTTGGCCCTCAGTTGAATGTCTTGGAGCTCATAATGGTGTAGGTTGGGTTGAGCTTATTGACAAAGGCCTTGAAGCCTATGCCCGCAACCAGTGAAAATGGCTGGGAATCCAACACAATCATGTCAACCAATGCCTCATCTATTTCCTCTTGCATGCCTGGTAAAGGAGAGGACATTGCAACAATAAATTCTAATGATTTGTAAAAAAATATATAAATAAATAAATTCACCATTTATTAGGCCATATTAAAAGACTACCATTCACCTTCCCCCTGCTCATTGTAGCATTGTGGAAATTAAATGTATATTCAATAGTACACAGATACAGTTGAAGTCGGAAGTTTACATACACTTAGGTTGAAGTCATTAAAACTAATTTTTAACCACTCCACAGATTTCATGTTAGCAAACTATAGTGTTGGCAAGTCAGTTAGGACATATACTTTGTGCATGACACAAGTAATTTTTCCAACAATTGTTTACAGACAGATTATTTCACTTTTAATTCATTATATCACAATTCCAGTGGGTCAGAAGTTTACATACACTAAGTTGACTGTGCCTTTAAATTTTTTATATTTGGTCGCATATCCTTTGGCTTTGAATGCCATGACTTCCTGATGTCTGTGACCCAACAACATCAAAAGACTCTTGATATTTTATTTTCTGGTACTCTTACAAGTGATACTATAATGTCTGTGCATTTGAATGGATCTCTATGGGAATTGGGGGGTGGGACTAGATTTAGCTGTAAATTACACTGGAACAGTATGGAATACATGATTGGTAAAATGGCTGTAAGTCATCAAGGGTCTGAGATATGAAACAAACCTCAAACCATCACTCTGCTGCCAGATATGCAGTAGATATGGATGGATCACTTTAAGGGTTGTTTCTCCTGGCAAATTTTCCTATTGAAATCTATAGAAAAATAAGTCAGGAGAAGAAACCCGTCAAGTCTTGTTAAGACCCTTCAAGTATTGTTAAGATTTAGGTAATTAATATTAGACTAGTTTTTCTAATTGTAGCCTACATAGCTTTCTCTATTTTTAGGCTTTTCTAATTGTAGTATTTTCCAATTGTAGCAATTAGACTAGCTGTTTTCTAATTTTATTTTAGATAGGCTAGCTAATGTTAGCTAGCATGGTTGTAACTTGTTGCTTCCGTGGCTGTAAAAGCACCATCAAATTGCTCTCCTTTCAAATTGCTCTCTTCAAAAGACCACCAGAGAAAAGTAAGGAGAAGATAATGCGGGGGAGGAGTGAGTCGACTACTGGGAAGGCTGACGCAGTTCGGTGCTCCGTTTTCGACAGTGTACAGAGACCACAACACTGCATATATGGAGTCGTGGAGGCGTAGTTTGTGTTGGACTTAATAACACTGGACATCTCGGGACAGCGGGGGCTATTTTTAGTCATGACGTTTGGCTGTAGGCTATTACACTTTAATTCACTTAATTAGTTTGATTATTGCAATGATGATATTGAATGTCTTTGTTTGATATGTTTGTGTGTTGTGGGTCTGCCCCCCACTGTCTATGTCTTTTTTGTTGTTGCTGGGGCTACAACTGAAGTTCCCTTGCGGGAAAATAAAAGTTATTCTATTCTATTTCCCTCAAACCCCATGTTGTCCCGCTAGTGGTTGAACATACTTGGCAAAACCACGCACTTGCGTTTGTGCAGTCGGCACTTCTCACCGGAGTGTTTTGAGAACTTCCTTGCGGTCGAGAAGGGTTTTTCAATTCACCTGCGTCTCCGAGACGATGCTCATCCGAATGTGTCATTGTGGGATACTCATGCTTATTGTTTTCCTCGGACGGGCTACATATTAGCAAAATAAAGTGCGGCCGCTACTTTTAATGAAAAATGACTGTCAAACGAGTCATAGTAAGCTTGCATTTTTTTGTCTTTGATCTAATTTAACACGTTCCTTATGTTGTCTAGTACTGTTAGTTGCGTGTCTTGCTTCAGGTAGCTAGCAGCGAGTGCATAATGATGCTTATACAAATGTATGATTTATGTAAAGGATAATCCCCGGTGAGGCAGGTGGTATATGATTAATGATTTTATTACTGCACGATGCAGAAGCAGAGAACCACCCGACGCGAAGCTATCGTAGCTATCGGTGAATTCCCCCAATCGGTGACCCAAGATGGCACCCAAGATGGCTGACTCATGCATTTGTCCATGGTGAAGTGGATCTAGAATCCAATAAATATCTCTTTTTGGAGTTGCCATCCGCTTGATATTGTTGGAGTGTTGTGTTAAGCACCTGGATTGGAAGTTTTTTGACTGAATTACTAACAAGTTTCCTATCCTTTGTGAAGTAATGGCAGATACGGCACCTTCTATGGAATTCCTCAAGAGGCTCAAACAATCGGCTCCTCCAGAAAGCCCTAGGCTGAGAAAGATCCTAAGCAAAGAAGGGGTGGCATGGATACCAACCAGGAAAAGAGGATGTAGAGGGGGTAAGAACATTTTGCATGAGATTGGGACTGTTGTTAGCAGAAAATTTGACCTCACTAGACCCCAACTTTTTAGATCTAGGAATTCTGGGGACAAATCACAATCAAACCTAATCAAAATTAAGGTAGTGAATAATAGACAATCCAACCATGCTATGTTACCAACTTTATGTCAAACCCCAGACCTATTGGAAACAAGATTGATGAGTTCCAGACTATCTTGATAAAAAACCATGTAGATGTGGCAATTTCAGAAACTTGGTTTACACCCCACATGCCTGAAGAATTATTGGGTATTGATGGCTACACCTTGTTTTCCAAATGCCAAACTACCCGCCGCGGTGGAGGTGTTGCACTGTACATCAGAGACTGTATTCCATCACATCCCCTGACCTGTATTAGTGTTCCTGACCATCTAGAATGTCTGTGGGTGAAAATGAGACCCCTGAGACTCCCACGGCACATATCTGCTATTGCTGTGTGTGTGTGTTGTATTTACCGCCCCAATCACCACATCAGGAAGAACTCAGTGAACATCTAATAGCCTCATCTGACCTGCTTTGTACTAAGTACCCAGACATTTGACTTGTAAGTCTTGGGGACTTCAACCACCTCAGAGTCCATGACATCTGCCTAGATAACAAACTCTGCCAGGTGGTTCAGAACAACACCAGAGGTGAAGCCATCCTTGACATGATGATCACTAACATGAAATAATTGTACCTCAAGCCTGAGATTCTCCCTCCCGTTAGCTCAAGCGACCACAATTGTGTCCTCTGCAGACCCGCCAACCCTAAAGAATAAAAGTCCTTTATGCGCGCATACAAATGTTTTTTTGTGTTTGCGTGCGTGCTGAAAGCATACGTTGAAAAAAATACATCACACAGTACATTGTAAAAAAAACACTTATTTATTGATCACTGAAACCAAAACACAAAACCGCCAGTCATCGGGTAAATCATATTTAAATTTGCAAAAATTCAGTTTGAAGCCCAAAATAAACATATTAACACTGAAAACTTTTTTGAAGTCCTAAAATCACTCGAGCACCCTAAAAACCCTCAGAACAGTTTATCGGCTCAAAAAGTTAGTTTTCGGTGGGTGTCCACCTTTAAGTGCCAGTTGCACTTTTAAGCTTAGACTTTGCTGCTCTTAACAATGTATCACTGTAAACCTCTGTATGGCATATAGTGCCTTTGGCAGCCATCATAGCCTTTCTGGTAACAAGAGCACTCAGTATTTCAGTGCTGAGGGTGGCACGATATTGTGTCTTGTTTTTGGATACTAAACTGAAGACTCTTTCGCAATCTGCATTGCTGTGAAAAATTACCAGGATCCCCAGTATGGCAGCAGACAGGCCAGTGAAAAGCTTTCTACCTCCTGTTGTCATAAGACCCACCTCCCTCCAAGCCTCATCAGCCCTCTTGGAAAGGATACCATCATCCAGGCGTGTGGCCTGAAACAGCCTGAATTCATCCTCAACTGCATCCACACTCACATCCTTGGGCAGGAGGCAAGGGAATCTGTGAATGAAGTACTTGAGAGAGGAGAAACTTGTGGTCTGGCATCTATGTATGTGTGCCACCCCTGCATGCTGCAGCAGTTCATCCCCAAAGGGGAACTTTGCCACCATATAATCTGCAGCTGTGGTGAAGTAGCTCCTGACGTCTTTGAAGAAATCAGTCAGCTGTAGGTTACCTTGGCTCTCTATGAATTAATGCGTCTCATGGCCAATGGACAGGTCTTTATCAGCCAGCTGAGTCTCGTTTTCTGTAAAGTGCTGGCTTGCTTCCACCTCTAATTTCATCCATCATTCCCATTACATGTTCAACTTTGCAGAATGCCAGCAGAATTTTCTGAAGCTCCAGCTCTAATGTGAAAAGTAATGTTTGAATGCAAGGCTCCTCCTTCTGAAGGCACTGGTTTGCAGTGTCAAACGGGGGAATTGCCCGCTTGAGGAAGAGCGCATACATCTTGGAGTGAGGATCACTTAGGAACTTGTAAACCTTCTCTGGTTTTGTCATGTCTTTTTTGTTTTCTTGTTCCCTCTCCTTTTCTTTTGCCTTGTCTTTTTTCTTACCAACCTCTGTTTGGCGAAAGAGGAAAGCATTCAGGTCAAACCCTGCTGGGTTGGAGGATGAGGGCTGTGTTTCTCCAGCTGACTTGGCCTTCAGGGTGGGGGCAGTGGAGGGCTTGGCCTTCAGGGTGGAGCCCGTGGAGGGCTTGGCCTTCAGGGTGGAGCCCGTGGACGGCTTGGCCTTCAGGGTGGAGCTCGTGGAGGGCTTGGCCTTCAGGGTGGGGCCCGTGGAGGGCTTGGCCTTCAGGGTGGAGCCCGGGGAGGGCTTGGCCTTCAGGGTGGGGCCCAGTGGAGGGCTTGGCCTTCAGGGTGGGGCCCGTGGAGGGCACTGGCTTCTTATTCTTCCCTGTTGCCTCTTCAGCAAAGAACAGAGTCAGAGGTTCCCACTGCTGGAGCAGCTGATTCACACATTGTCCAAAGGATAGCCATCTCGTAGAGGTCAGCTTCAGAATCTTCCACATGTCAGCACTGCACATCAATTGGATATCATGCAGCATGGCTTTCCTCTTGCTGCTTTTGTCAAGGTTATAGTATATTGCGATAAGCTGGTCCTCAATACCGACATGTAGCTGTCTGGCAGCCTTCTCAGTAGCTATGTGCATGAGATGGCAGGCACAACTGGCTAAGTAAATTTGTGGATTCTCTGCCGTTAAAAATGCTGCAACACTTTTCCCTGAGCCCTGCATTACCGCAGCATTGTCTGCTGCAAAGCTAACACAGTTAGCCCATGGTATTCCTCTTTTTTTGAGTTCACAGTCAACAAGATCATAGATGCCTCGTCCAGTAGAAGCTCTAAACTCAACAAGTTTGAGCAGTAGTACTACTATTTTGCCAACACTGGCATCATACAAACGGACAACAATGGGATACAACAACAACTTGACATCATCCATGTCCGTGCTCCCATCCGTTGCAATACTGTATGGGCAATGGCGCATAGCATCACTGATGCTCTTTTCGTCGCTCAAGGC
This sequence comes from Synaphobranchus kaupii, assembly GCA_029718625.1. Classification (NCBI taxonomy): domain Eukaryota; kingdom Metazoa; phylum Chordata; class Actinopteri; order Anguilliformes; family Synaphobranchidae; genus Synaphobranchus; species Synaphobranchus kaupii. Next base: position 28,882,415 of record CM056381.1, read on the forward strand.
AAGTGTTTTGGTTATGGTTGAGGTTTTGGTTCTGGCGCAGCTGTTTTGTTTGGCAATTTGACTATCAGGGAACATCTTTTTAAATAACGGTCCAGTATGGTCAGCTACAGACAATGGTAAATTGTGCTCAACGATGAAGGTTGTGAACAGTGTCTCTGCCCGGATTGGCCGCAAATCTTGTTCTTGAAAGAATACAGTGTTGATCTTCGGGATGGACCCTGTTGCATTTTCCAGTTTCTTATGTTTGCCACGCCCCAACATGGCGCCTGCAGTCTGAAAAGGGAGGGGGGAAAATATATTTATTATAATTACTTCTACTTGAATATTGTATATTCTTTACTCTCGTACCATTCATGTCATGTGAGTAGAGGAGGCATTGTCAATCTATGAGTTAAATAAATATACCTTTTCCTCATTTTAGGCCCATCTCTCAAATTCATTAATTTGTATTAAGTTTTGTAAGGGCATTTACTGTAGCTGTTCATAATATCACTGGAATTAGGCATGGTACACAGAACTGATTGGCCCACATTGTTATACCTTAACAGTATAATTCACATTACCACTAATAATAATAAATAATAATAATAATAACATAACATTGTTCATAATTCTATCCCCCTTAACACACACCACTTTTCCTAATAACATTAGCTCCTGTAATTCTAAATAGTTATACAATATTCAATTATTAACTTACCTGCAGCTCCTTGGTGACTTATGTTCACATTTGTATTGCAGACTGTACAAAACGCATGGTTTGGTATTTTAGAAGGTTGAAGACAAGGCCATTTCTCATGGTATGTGGCGAGAAAGTTCTGGGGCGCAGACACCTTCTTCTTTTTTTCTGGAGGTGCGGTCTCTTTGTCACTGCTATCAGTGTCCGACATGATCAACTCCTCTCTCTACTCTCTGACTACGGCTGCAAGAATAAACAGCCATCACCGTGCATCAGTTTAACGGGAATATCCCGACTCCTACAAACCACTTCACTGCGACACACAAGAATGTTAGCTAGCAAGCTAACGCTAGCTAGATATCTTTAACTTCAATGTTTAAAAAAATCCACTAGCCCAGAGACAATTTTACAGACAAAACAATTAACGTCAAACATTAATGCAGCGCAGTGAGTGGACTGAATCGTTAGCTAGCTTATTAGTTATGGACAGGAACGGGGAACTCGTAGTTAAGTTAATTTAGCAGTTTGGCTTAATATTGGTATACAATATTGCTAATGGATTGTTATGGCAGTATAGTGCCTCGTTGACTTTGAAGTGAGACCGGGTTTGATCCCATGGATCTGCAGTTTCATGACTGACCGCCGTCAGAATGTGAGATACCAGGGACATCTTTCTGATTGGGAATACCCCATGTGTGGAGTTGCACAGGGGACCGTACTAGGGCCTATAGTCATCCTAGCACTGATCAACAATGCCCTCCAGGACAGAATAGACCACTGGAAATATGTGGATGACATGACTCTGGCCCAGACGTGGTCGTTCCAAGTACCCTGTACTCTTCAACAGACACTGAATGGTCTTGATATCTGGGTAGAGGAGCACAAAATGAAACTTAACCCAAAGAAATGTAAAGTTTTACATGTCACACACATGAGGCATCCACCCGCCCTGCTGACTCTCTCCACTGACCAGAACATCCTGGAAGTCTGTGACACAGTTAATGTCCTGGGGGTCACCATCCAGAGTAACTTGCGATGGGACAGTCAGGTGGACCACCACTGTAATGAGGCGTGACATGTGAGGTGGGAGGAGCCAAACACAGCAAGGGGATTCTTTAAGCCCTAAGGCCACTAAGGCGGGATACCCCGCAGTTAAGGGAGGAGACAAGACAACGAACAACGAACACGACTTACAGACGCTACTAACCGACTCACTGTCACACACCAATAAGTAGAGCGTAAGGACAGGTCTCTGAATAGCCAGAAATAATACGCGCCCTGTCTTGGAAACGAGACGCATAAGAACGGGCGAGTAGCGTAATGGCAAAAAATAACTGTAAAACACTGTAAAAATAATAAGAAAGAATGAGGAGGTGAAAGGAACAGATCCAACTTTCCAAGGCTACTCCCAGACTCGCGGTCACACACAAACATGTCCACAATATCGCCCAATCTTCCCTATAGGAAGACATGCACCGAAAGACGAAACAGAACAGCAGTTCCGAACAAAATCGTCAAAAACTCAATGTAAGGAGAAAGGTACCGAAAGGAACGAACAGGACAGGCTGCACCGGACATTTACCGGCTAAGGACCAAAGCGAGATTAGTTGAAAATACACGCCCTGCCTCTCTATGATGAGGAATATAACGAGGCGAACAGGAACAGAGATTTAACGTTCCATGGCTAGTTTAATAGGCTCGCAGTCAAATGCAGAAAACAAAGGGGTAAACACCCGATCTCCCAGGAGAGAGAAACATTTTACAGGTGAGCCGACGGAGCACCGTCGTCCCATAACTTTACTATCCAAAATTACTAACGCAAGCTTAATTGAAAACACACGCCCTAGCCTCTCAGTAAAATAATATGTAACGAGGCGAAGGAACAGAGCTAACGTTCCAAGGCTATTTTCAGAAACACGCAGTCACACACAAACATGTCCACAACATCGCCCAAGCTCCATATAAGGAGAGAAACACCCGGAGAACGAACAGAACAAGTTCCAAACAAAATCGTCCCGCATGTAAAAGGGCGAACAGGACAGCTGCCACAAAAGACCAATGCAAACTTAATAGCATGCACTGCCTCTCAATATAATAAAGAAAACCCTGACTCCCAACAAAGGGTAACGTAGTCCACGAAAAGGAGACAAAACAAGGAACAAACATACCGAAGCTACTAATTGGCTCACAGTAACACGGAAATGAGTAGAAGCTCAAACGCCTGGTCTCTCAGTAAGAAAACCAAACAGAGGCGAAATAGAGCAGAGATCTGCGGTCCCATACTTCTACGAGATAAGTAACCAAAGAGCCGGCAAGAATAAAGCCCTGCCTCAGCAACGAGACGTTAACACAGGCGAGTAGCATGAAAGGTACAAATAGCACACACCAAATAATTAAAACCCTAAAGTCAAACTATACAGATACATGCAAACAAACAAAGACTCCTCTCGCTTTCACAGAAGAAAGCAGACAGAGAGAGGAGAAAGAGACATCGAAAGGCAAAATCTAGGCAAACGGACTAAAAAGGAGAAACCAGGAAGCGAGGACAGAAAAAAGCCAGGGGGGAAGAGTCAGAATAACTACATCCACATAGGCAGGTACGCCAGGGGGGACGAGTCCTAATAGCTACTTCCACATAGGCGAGTCCCACATAACTCCAATGAAGAACAACGGAGCAAAACAGTCTCCTTAAAAACCTAGACCAAACTAATACTGACTTAAACATACAAAGGGTAGAATAACACCACACACAAAACAGCACAATACACCACAACAAACAATCAATATAGAAGCCCCGCCCGCACGAAGGAAACGGGAAGCTTAAATAGCGTCCACACCTGTGCTTGGTCACTGAGCTAACAGAAGCTCCCCAATCTCAGCAGGGCGGAGCAAGCATCTACCAAAAGGGCAGCGCCCTCGCGTGGCCACTAAGGAAAACGACCGCATAGGGAAACAGGGTTAAAAACCATGACAACCACAGCCAACAGGAAGGTTTTTGTTCTGCGTCGCCTGAAGAAATTCGGTGTCAGAGACCCCAAACTTGTTTCCATCTACACAGGCTACGTGCGCCTGTTGCTGGAGTATGCAGTCCCCGTTTGGCACAGTTTCCTGACTACAGACCAGACTAAAAGGCTGGAAAGCATGCAGAAATTGGCTTGTCAAATTGTACTCAGGGTACCCAGAGGCTCTCTGCATTCTCGGATTGTGCACTCTATCAGAGAGACGCACTCAACTGTGTCTTGGCTTTGCCAGAAAGTTGTTAAAGTCCAACTTCAGAGACTGACTACCCCCCCTCAGGGGGGAGCTCACAGGTCGTCAGACAAGGAACTCAAACAAACTGGCCATCCCAAGATGTCGAACTGAGAGATACAGGAGATGCCCAATTCCCTATATGTGCAGACTCCTAAATGACAGCGGATTTTAGATTTGAGATATGAGACATTAGATTTCAGCTTAGATAATTGCAACATTAAATTTTTAATCTACTTAGTATTGATGTTTTATGGTAACAGCAAAATAATTCAGTGTTTTTAATGACAATTGTCTTTATGAACTGTAATAATGCTGTAAATAAATGCAATAAATAAATAAATAAAGCTAGATAGCCATCTACAACAGTTGCTAAATTGAATAAAAAAATTCACATATTAACGCCAAACTGCTTAGCTACCGCAGTATTTATATAACTAAGATATTCAATGTGAAACAAGTGTTCTTGATCATACATTTCACTGTTTATGTGGCCGTGGCTCACACGGGCCCACCCGCGGCTACGCCAGTGCAGAACTGTGACAGACGCAGGATTGTTTTTCCCTAGCACCGCCTACGTCCCTATAACATGTTACTAACTGGATCAATTGCCCCTCTCCCCCAACTGTAACTCCTCCCTCCTTCCCCCTCCCATCTGTGCTCTCGCTTTCGAGCCCAATTCGCATCTTTTGGAATTGTGAAGTGGGTGGAGATAGAACAAAAGCCGGTGTTTATTACCCCTTTAATGTTATCCCATTCACCCTGTTCAAAGCATCGGGGATATCTATGTCTAGCTCTTGCTCCCAGTCTGCACGGTTCGTGTGCTATATTTTGGAATAACATGGTAATATCATAGATAGAAGAAATTAGACCTGGCTGTGGAGTTTGTGGTAAATTAGGAAAACATGGGCTGTGAGTTGTAGTAAAGTGACAAATCTGGAAGTAACAAAACAGATCTTCAGACCATTGTAATTTCAATTTAGTATAAAGACCAAATCCTGAGAGTTGATGTTACAATGGCACTGGAGGAATATTGGGTTGGAGACAGAGGCAGTTGGGCAGCAACTAGGGGTGGGAGAGACACTGAGATGCAACAGTTTGTTTACACCAGTCAGAGTTTGGGGTCTGCAGCCAGTGCACTATTTTTCAGCCCAATAATATATTAGGTTGGGCAGGGCCAGTCCGCCCTCTTCTCTGTGTCTCTGTGGAAACTCCTTACGGATTATAGGATTCTGGCTGCACGCTGCACCACAAGAACGATGATATCAGCTTATCTATGTACTGTACTGAAAAAATAACTTAGAAAGGAAAACTGGAATACACTGAAAGAGAACCTCAGTAATACATAAATTTTAATGCATGCAATCTTACATGCAAGAGATAAGTGCAAAACGCTCCATTCTTGTAAGTCTATCTTGAGCTTACTTATGAGAAGAACAAAAATTGTATTAGCCATATCATAAAGGGAATGAGTAATATTAATTCCCAAATACCTGAATCCCATTTTAGAGGTAGAGAAGGGTAAGTTTGTTTCTGTGATTCCCAAGGCTGTATTATTAACTGGGAAGCATTCAAAAAAAAACTACCAAACCGGTGGAACAAGTCTACAATGTCATGGGCGCATGGCTAAACAGATTTTAACCCGGATATCTCTTCCTCTGACAGTGCCACATGGGAAGATGCTGTACTCAAATTGGGGGCATACAAATTTTTGATGAATCTCACCAATTCCAAAGAGGAAACTTGATCTGTTAATATGGGGACGGAATTGATTCTTCTCAGGGAATTGTATAATGCTTTGTTTCTGGTTACATTTGATAACAGCTACACCTGCCATGCAGATATTGGATGCTCATTGATCTTCCTTAACCGTTTGTTCTGTAGTCATCAAACTGAGGCAAATAAATTCAAAAATGGCCCATGGCCTTTTGGGTGGATCAATGCATATAAACCTCCAGGGAAAGTGTATAGCTAGACAAAACAAGAGGTTATCAATCTGAATTGAAATGCTATTTTAGTTTGTTTTTCCTGAATACTTTACTCAAGTAGGAAATATTTACTTTTATTTTGCGGAGGGAGAATTGTATCAAAGAACAGTCCTAGGTACACTTTACAGGGAACCAATATTAAAATTAATATTAAGTGACTTGCTGGTTAAGAGAGCTCTCAGTGTCCTCCAGTCTGCAGCCGGGCCTCTTGAAAAATCATGCCTAAGCCTGTTATTGGACCTTGCGAGAATTTTAATACTGCGCACCGCTTAAAATCAATGTTGGCTCATTCCATGAAAAGCCAGTGGTGGTGGATGTCATGGGTAATGAGGTTGCCGCTTTCCTCTAATCAATAACATTAACATCATTAGTCGTAAATCTTATATCTCCTTTTACATAAATTTTATTCTCCATTGCAACAGTACCCCAGTGGCGTAAAGCGCGGGAAGGAGCTACTAGGCTTGTAGCCGGAAGGTGACAGTTTCAGTCTGAATTCTAGACTGCTCCCATGTAGCCTTTAAGCAAAGTAGTTAATCTGTATTACTCCAGTAAAATACCATGCTGTGTAAGAAGAGTCATATGTACAAAATATAAGCCACTCTGGCATGGGTGACTGCCAAACAAACTAATGGCTGAGACTTTCTCTTGATGAGACACTTTCCCATAATGAAAACCGCTCTTCTGGGAGCTCTAAAACTGCCAGAGACTCTTTTCCTTCTCATTGGTTCGGACTGTTCCCATCCTGTCTGCTGGGCGGGGGGAGAGGATGAATCTGAAAGGAGAGGTGTGTTGAGAAAGGGTCCTCAGCTATCCGGTGCACCTCACAGAGGCCAGGGAAACATAAGCACTAATTATCCCCCCAAGAGTTTAATCAGAGTGGAGATTTATTTTAATACATCTGTCGGGGAAGTGAGGTTTAAAGAAAAATTTGTTTATTTTCTGAATCCAGCAGTTCTAGCACTCAATGTCCTTGTTAAAATGCCCAGCTGTCCAAATACTGAACACAAGTGGTATCACGTGCTAAAATCCCTCACTCCACTCAACCTACATTTAATTATATTCAATGGATTTAATTTAATAATTTGTATTTAAAATGACAATCATCGATTAAATCGCTGAATTTGTTGATAGGTCAGTCAAACAGTAACCTGGTGGATCAACTAACAAGTCAAAACAAAGTCTAAATCAGGTCTTTTGATTAAATAATTTAATTACAGGAAAAACCGTCAATTAGAATAATTAATTGGAATCATACATTCATTAATGAACTTAGGCTCACTGCTTATAATTTACAAAAAAGAAGATATTGACCAGATGTTAAATTGAAATTACCAGAAAAGAGAGAGAGATAACCAGAACTTGCCAGAATATTCCAATATTCCAGGAGGAATAAAATAAAAGCCAGCTATAAAAACTCAGCAGTCACGAGTTTACACAAAAAAGGAAAAACTTTTCCTCTGTCTGTAGACTCCGGGAATTGCTGCAGTGCTCCTCTCACAGAACTTCCCCACTCCACAGCCCACAACTTTGTTAGCAAAAATAATAATAAAAAAGAGAAAAGAAAAAAAGGCAAGTTTCTCCTTTGGCCCCACCATAAATACCTTTCTCCCAAGCATTGAGGACCTGTGCCCTGATTGGGTAATGCCAAGGTAAGGTTTGTAAGGAGGGGGGTGAGGTTCAGACTCCTTTATGACCAGGACGGGCTTATCTAATAGCTGACAAATTTACTTATTAATTAATTTGCACTTATGTTGCTCAAAACAGGGCTAAGCACCCATATATTTTTATTAAAATATTCAGGTTTTTAACCTCTTTGTAACGAGTCCAAACATCAATATTCTAGCAGGTAATTCCACTCAACTATTGAATACTTAATCAAAAAGGGACGTTTGCTCCTGCTTTTAACAACATAAGTTGAATAATTTTAGTACAATCATTAAATCTGTGCAGTTGTGGAATCTTCAAATTTGAGCAAAATATTACTTCCATGTGATAAGACCAGTGGTAACACCTGGCCTCTGCTTGAATCTAGAGCTGCACCAAAAAGGTAAATTACAAACTGGCAGGCCTAACAACCATTACCTACATCAAGATTAAGACTTTCAATTGATGATTTCAATTGAATGTAACAGATTGGCATTCAAAATTAAAATGGAAAAGGAAACCATGTGATATTCTCTGGCCACACATTGTGTTATGGTCTTTCTCCTGAACAGGGGACAAGACATCATGACCACTTTAAGATTTATATCATAGATAAGCCAGCGCCTCAGCATGACTTTAATTGCCTTTGTGCCTGTGGAGTGGAGTGGGGGGAGAGAAAGGCAGATCAGGTCAGGTCAAGCAGAGCAGGCCTTTTGATAACCAAGTACTATTGAATGGACTAAAAGCCATATCACATAATACTTTCTCTATCGAAGGCCGTAATCTAAAAGCTATATACCTGACAGACATCACACTTGTTTGCCATATCCTCACCAGTGCAGTCCTCTTCCTTACATCACAAGCCTACCCTTTACATAGGAGCCCAGGACCCATAATTATCTACTAAATAATGTATGGAGCCATAGGAGAAAAGAAGGGTTTATACAACCTTTGACCAATTTCACAGATATTTGTTAACGTGTAAATAAACCATTACAGTTTAGCAGCAATGATGAACACAAAATAAAAAGGACATAATTGGGATGGCAGGTATGCCATCCGCCAAGTTACGGCTTGGTGGGGCATGCCCCATACCTATACAGCACAGAGAGTTTGCCACTTTTCAGGGTTTCCTACAGAAGTAACCACAATGACCATAGACTCTGAGCCCTTAAAAACATTAACTTCTGTATGTTGACCTCATGTAACCACACAGCATTCAGATACAACTTCACACATCCACACAATAAAGCCCCAAACTTGGGTTATTTTGCCGTTTTTCTCCTTCCTCTTCCGCTTCTTCTTCTTCCCATTTTCCTGCCAAACTGCCTGCCTCCGTCACGATGTTATCCAATGGGGAGAATTATTCTTTGAGGGTATGGTCCGTATACCTTCTCATCAAGCTTATCGCCCAATAAAAATGCTTCATACTAATGGTTTTTAATGTTAATACAGCTAATGGCTTCATGTTTTCCAAGACGTTACTGTGGCCTAATGGATAGAGGCACTATCTCTCACACAGAGGATTGTGGGTTTGAGCCCAGCACGGCACATGTTTATTTTCCACAAAAACAATGTGCAACTGTTAAGTACTTTTCATTTATTAGACTGTTATTATTTTCACATTAACACATTAACGTATTTTTATTGCAAAGGCAAAAGAGGTTTCCAATATTAACTGTTCAATGTTTCATTGACACTTGACGCTCGCTCTTGTCTGGTTTGGGGAGGGTGTTAAGCTCTGCTCTTGCGGTCATGAAAATTAAGAAAATTAAGAATTTACGATAATAGCCTACATTAAGAATTGATGATAGCCTCATTTAAGCTGCAATCCTTCAAGAGATCGGATTTATAAACCGTCAATTCCCAAAACATATCTCATTCATGGTTAGTCACTTAAAAAGAAAAACAACAATAGCCTCCGAATGTGGCTCTAGTCTATGCTACTCTGCAGATAATGTAGCTTACTACAAACACTTTTAATTATAATAATAAGAAGAAGAAGAAGAAGAAGAAGAATAATCTCTGGTATGTACTTTCTTAGTAGTATCTATTGTTTTCTTTCTGGCTAAGATTCCTGGGAAATATGCGTTGTCCAATTAAGCTTGTTAGCCAACCTTACTGTTGCCAGAGAAGCATCAGTCTGCTTCTAGTCAGGAAGCAGATACAAGCTAGGCTACTACGAAGCGAATCAACATGCCTTATAAGCCTACATTCATTGCACTACAGAAAACTAAACTAAACCTAGCTGTCCGGTACCAAAACATTTCCCGCAGGTAACGTTCTACACTACCGGAAAAAAAACTGCGAAGGAATTTCTGCCAATTAACTCACTCGCTCGCTAGCTCGTAGCCCACACATTGGAAGGTTGGAGTTACACATCCGGCAATCAGAAATCAGAATCAGAATCAGAAATTAGTTTATTGCCATTGTATGAACATACTAGGAATTTGTGACGACGACAGTAGTGCTTAACCACATTACAACATTAGGTGCAAAGACAGGACGGACAGTGCAAGACAGGACTTCTAAAGTGCAGTAATACAGGTAATAAAAAAGCAAGTCACAGTGCAAATTGGGACCGTGCTGTAAACAATAATACAGGTAAACAAGTCATAGTACAATTGGGACAGTGCTGTAAACAGTCCAGTGCAAAAATTTTGCGGGGGGGGTCAAAGGGGGACACGAGCCATGTTGATTCGGCTGGTGGCCGTGGGGAAAAAACTGTTTCTGTGGCGAACAGTGTTAGTTTTTATCGACCGCAGCCTCCTGCCGGAGGGGAGCGGTGAGAAGAGGCCGTGGCCCGGGTGGGAGGGGTCAGCCATGATCTTTCTGGCCCGCTTCAGCGCCCTGGAGTCGTGCAGGTGGATCACGGACTTCCTGTCCAACAGGATACAACGTGTGAAGCTGGGGAAGAACATCTCCGACCCCAGGTCCACCAGCACCGGCTCCCCACAAGGCTGTGTTCTTTCCCCCCTACTATTTTCCCTGTACACAAACAGCTGCACCTCCAGCCACCAGTCGGTCAAGCTCTTGAAGTTTGCGGACGACACCACCCTTATTGGTCTCATCTCCAAGGGAGACGAGTCCGCCTACAGGTGGGAGATTGATCAGCTGCTGTCCTGGTGTGGCCAAAACAACCTGGAGCTCAACACTCTAAAGACAGTGGAAATGGTGGTGGATTTCAGGAAGAACCCAGCCCCCCCCCCCCCCCCCCCCATCACCCTGGATAACTCCCCGGTGGCCACCGTGGATTCCTTCCGCTTCCTGGGCACTATTATCTCTCGGGACCTCATGTGGGAGCTGAACATCAGCTCTCTTATTAAGAAGGCTCAGCAGAGGATGTTCTTTCTGCGGCAGCTGAAGAAATTCAACCTGCCACGGACCATGATGGTACAATTCTACACCTCCATCATTGAGTCCATTCTTACCTTCTCCATCACTACCTGGTTTCCCGCAGCTTCAGTCAGGGACAAGACTAGACTGCGGCGGGTCATACGCTCTGCCGAGAGGGTGATCGGCTGTGACCTGCCTTCCCGCCTTCCCTCCAGTGTTGAATAGCCTAACGTTAAATGTATTTCATTTTCTATAGAATACTAATAGCCCTATTTTAAAACTGTATTTCCATATTTTACTGATGCAAACTATTTAGGCTGTACTAGCTATTTAGGCTGTATGTCTTTCAGCTAGAATGTGTTTGCATCTAGCCCATTGTGCATGCATGTCTCCATGTAGACTTGGTTCATTAATTTACATGCTTCTTCATGATCCATAGCTCAGGTGGTGCTGTTCATTGTATTTCATTACACATTAAATACTGCTCATCTACAAACTCTTTTAATGTAATTGTGTGCTGTCTGTAATAGTCTGTTCTCATTCTTGTCAATAGAGGGCGTTATGGTTATGCGAATGTCTGCATGCATTTCTTAGGAATGCATGTCTCTCTCCGTGTTTATCTTCATGCATTATTCATCATTAGTTAGCTATAAAAAATATCAGATCAAAAACGTCTACGACGTAAAAAAAGCCAAATTACTCACGCATAGCCTACATAGCACTGTCTATAAGTCCTTAATTCCAACTTGCGAAAACTAGGCCTGCCTTTAAAAGTCTTGATATCAGAATGTGGCCAAGTTACAACTAACAATATTGCCTATCGTAGCTCACACTAAATAAACTAGCTCTATTCCAAGGCAATGCTATCCAAACTTTCCTAAATTATTTAATGCAACTTGGCCCTGTGTTTCTTCATCTTGCCATCTCAAGAGAATGTGTTCAATGAAACTGTATGTGCCACATCAAACTGCAAAATTAAAATAATTTATAGTGGAAATACTCTGATTCAGATGTGTTGCACTTAGAAATTAAACAGAAAAATTACTACACTATAGGGCATGTTTGAACAATTGTCTGCATCCACTGCTTTGGGTCTATGAAAAGCACCGAATGAATAAAATGTATTATTATTATTATGTATTTATTAATTTATTTATTTGGATTTCTATCAAAACCTGTGTGGTCCTACAGAGCATAGATATCCTTGTGTTCACAAAATTCTGTTTGTAAATATCATAAATACTATTATGTTAAGAAAATTGGTACTATTACGTATTTGCCACCATCTGACCCACAAACATGTCTGGATACGTTTGTAAAAATGCTACGCTATTTTCTAGGTAAAAATATAAAACATTTTTATCTGCATTTATTTATTCATCACCCCTTTCTCTATTGTACATGATGTTTCTTGATATAAATGTGTTTGTGAATTGTAAAGAATTCTGTAGCAGCAGTTAACATTTTAAAACCTGTACATTTTCTAAAGTAAACTTGCCAACAAAGTACAACCATATCCTTTCTGGAGTGTAATTATTCATCAACTGTTAAAAACATTCATTGAAATCATATGTTGTTCCATGAGGCACAATCTCTTCACATGCAAAGATGAAGAAACACAGGGCCAAGTTGCATTAAATAATTTAGGAAATTTGGATAGCATTGCATTGGAATTGTAACGGGGACGTGACGTGTGAGGTGGGAGGAGCCAAACGCAGCAAGGGGATTCTTTAAGCCCTAAGGCCACTAAGGCGGGAAACCCCGCAGTTAAGGGAGGAGACGAGACAAGAACACACGTACCAAAGCTACAGAACGGCTCACTGTTACACACTAATGAGTAGAAGTGCAAACGCCAAGCTTTCAACAAGAAAACCAAATAAGGCCAATGGAACAGAGCACAAGATTCCCATACTTCTACGAGCAAAGTGACAGAAGAAAGAGCCAGAAACAACAAACGCCCTGTCTCGGCAACGAGACGCATGAGAACAGGCGAGTAGCATAAAAGGTACACATAAAACACCAACAAACACTGAAAACTAATAGGAATTAGTATACCAAGGGGCGAAAGGATCTAAAGTTCCAAGGCTACTATCGAGGGCTCGCAGTCAAACGCAAACATGTCCATAGCATCGTCCAAGCTCCATATAAGGAGGGACACACCCAGAGAACGAACAGAACTACAGTTCCGAACAAAATCGTCCCGCAGGTGAAAAGGACGAACAGGACAGCAGCACCGGACATCACCGGCTAAAAGACTAACACGAGTTAAATAGAAAATAAATGCCGTGCCTCTTGATAAAGAGGAATGTAACGAGGCGAAGGAACAGAGATAACGTTCCATGGCTAGTTTCATAGGCTCGCAGTCAAATGCAGAGAACAAAGGGGTAAACGCCCGATCTCCCAGGAGAGAGAAACATTTTACAGACGAGCCGACGGAGCACTGTCGTCCCATAACTTTAGTATCAAACATGACTAACGCAAGCTTAATTGAAAACACACACCCTAGGCTCTCAGTAATGGGAAATGTAATGAGGCGAAAAGAACAGAGCTAAAGTTCTAAGACTATTTTCAAAAGCGCGCAATCCCGCACACACATGTCCATAGCATCACCCAAGCTCCATATAAGGAGAGACTCACCCGGGGAACGAACAGAACTACAGTTCCGAACAAAATCGTCCCGCAGGTGAAAAGGACGAACAGGAACAGCTGTAACAAAAGACCAACGCAAACTTAATAGAAAATAACCACCCTGCCTCAAAGAATAATTAAAACCCTAAAGTCAGTATGATACAAACGCCCTGTCTCTTAGTAAAACGCAATAGATCTAGGCAAAACGACAACCAGAGGACAGACCAGAAAGCGGAGACTGAAATGAGCACACAAAAAAGGAATTGAAACTGAAAGCTCAAAGCACAAAGGCCAGTACCGCAAAACTCCAATAAAAGCACAACGGAGCAAAACGGTCTCCTTAAAAACCTAGATCTAATCATACGATTAAAACTTTAAAAGGGCAAAATAAACCGCACACAAAACAGCACAACTAATACCAGAAAATACACCACAGAACAAACAATCAAACAATCACAATGAACAATTAATATTGAAGCCCAGAACAAAAGGAACATGGGCTTAAATAGCTCACCGGCATTACATCCCAGCTGTGAACGCTAATTACGTACTCCGTGAAAAGAAGGGACGGAGCCAAAACTCCACCAACGGAGCAGCGCCCACGTGTGGCGACCGAGGAACACGACCGCAAGGGAAAAAGGGTCATAAACCATGACAGGAATAGAGCTAGTTTATTTAGTGTGAGCTACGATAGGCAATATTGTTAGTTGTAACTTGGCCACTTTTTGATATCAAGACTTTTAAAGACAGGCCTAGTTTTTGCAAGTTGGAATTAAGGACTTACAGACAGCGCTATGTAGGCTATGCATGAGTAACTTGGCTTTTTTACGTCGTACATGTTTTTGATCTGATGATCTATACAGTGCAGGGTGCAAAATCTCTTTCCCTGCTGTTTAATCAAAAACAATCACACTAAAATACCAAAGTAGACATATACCTTAAATGGCAAACAAGTGTGCACAATTTAATGTTCTGCATGTCTTCTATAATTACAGTAAAGACAGGACTGGAGGTGAATCACAGCTTTGGGCATGTGAAATAAATAGATGGCTGGTAAGTGTGTAATCAGGGCAGCACTTCCAAAATTCAATACTGGAAAATAAATGGCAATCTTTTAGCCAGTTTTCCACACTGTCATGACATTAAGGCAGACTTTTAACAACAAAGCTTGACATTTTATGCCTGGATGACTCTGCAAACTGCTACCATCTTTCTGACACAACAGAGGGTTTCCCCAGTAACGGCCCTTTAATTACATTCTTGCTTGCCAGCACACATCTGTGTTCTGATTGACAAGCCAGTAGAAATTAAAAGGCTTGGCTAAAGATTGTTGATTTGCAAGTGTGGCACACAATTAAAAAGTATCTCTGGAAAGATTTGCATCTTGCATTTTTCATTTTTTCTGTTGTTTGCCCACTTCCAAAGCCATGTAGAATTTGTACCTTAATTTTAAATGGAAGTTAAATCTGAAAAAGGCTATGTTCCATTCTACTGGGGAAACATATTGCTTTTTTTAAAGCCACTCTCTGAAAATGGCTTTATAGTTTACCACACATTCTTCATTTAATATTATTAGCCAAATGCAGTTTAAAGATAATTTGATGTTGTTTGAGGGGGGAAGTTAGCATGTGCTTGACAATTATCCTCCGTGAAAGTGGCTGCTTGGATTTGCAGTGTATCTCAAGGCCCCCAGAAATTACCACTATTGACACCTTTATCCAATGCCAATTACACTATTTAACATTCTTGTGTATGGAAGCATGTACAGTGTTTATAAATAGTGATGTAATCATGTATTTACATGGAGCATTTAAAGGTGCTATATATAACTTTTTAATGTAGGCAAATAATAAAAAAAACATCCACTAAGCTTGCAGAACGATGCTGAGGAAAACTATTGCTTTTCCTCAAAGAAATTATATTGGCTATGAATTTGCAATTTCAAATAGATTTCTTTACAGTCCGTAAGCCGTACTGTGTTTATGTCTGTCTGAGACATCAGATACAGGTGTTACCAATTCCAACAATGCTCCTGAGCCAGTAGCACACCCATCTTTTGTTCATGAATAAAAATGCACAGCTGGTTGCCAGTTAGATTTACAGCAAGAAATGGCAATCCATCTTGATTTTTTTATGAATGAGGCCCCACACTTGTTTTTATTCAAAAATGTGTATTTTATGAAATAATGGAAACAATCAAAATATTCTTTAAATGAGATTAAAATTATCCCCTTTATGGACCAGATGGAATCTTTTTTACTTGAGAGGATGGAAAGAAGCAGTAATGGTGGACACACCTGGCTATAAATAGTACCAGATATGTTCATGTCCTCTTGAGTAGAAATACACTACACTGAGTACACTAATAAGTCTGACAGGGAACCAGTCTTGCCTGTGTCTGCATGGAGAATTTGATAAAGCATGTATCTCAATAAACGTAAGTGATGATCACCTCAGTCCTACTGCAAGCACTAAAGATTCCTCTCCACCAAAGGTGAACCACAGTCAAAACTCTGATCTCATATCACACAAAGTGCATAACACTCCCAGGCAGTGACTACTCCGAGCAGCCCAGTGACAAACGGCAATCAATGAAAAGAGTGGTAGGTCTAACTTCTCTTATCATGGACCAATCAGAGAAAAGGTCTATTTCCAGACAAGCAACAATTCTGTCTCTTTCATTTCATAAAAAATAAAACAGCTCACCCTTGGATTTTGTAAACACAGACAGCAGGTACAATATTGTCTAATTACATTTTTTAATCAAACAGAATTAGCCTGATGGTCCTATTTAACCTGCAGAATCTTACTTTCATAAAGATTGGTGTTGGCTCTTGTGGTACCCTCACCCATAGCATCTTGGATGAGCATACCTTGATAGAAAACCTAGGGAAAGCAACTGATTAGAATGGCTGTGTTCTGGTTATTTCTGCATATAGTGAGTCACCGTACACCTTTTCAGCAGAAACTTGTGAATAAACATGCCAGGTGAATTGCTCTGGATTTTGATTGGCTAATTACCATACACTTTTAGATGACTAGAATAGAATCATCCCCTGGCTATATCTTTTTATTTGCTATGCCTTTCTTGCCACAATTGCACTGTATTGTTTTGAAGACGGATCTGCTCCCACACATACGTACCCACTGGACAGTCTGCAGCATTTTCATTTTCAAATTCAGGTTTTACAGTAATGGACAGAAGGACTTGGCACCTACCACAAATATGACATCGAATCACAATAATCCTAACAAAATGGGTAAGAGGAACACAAAGCTAATGTGACATAGGCAAGAGTCACAGATCACCATTAGAGTTCCTTGGCAAAGACTTATTGTGATAATGTGAAAGACTTATTCTCTCCCTCATGGCTATTAAATAATAACACAGGTTCTATAAACTATCTAGATGGTCAGCTCACTCAGTAGTTTATTAATACAACTAGGAACCTCAAAGAGTAAGGACATAGAGAGGACTGCAGTTTCTGCCCATCAGGGTACTATAGAGAATCTGTGACATTATACGGTGTATAATCTGTCACACACAAATCTTTCACACAGGTCAAAAATAAGATTTACAGGGAGAGTGAGCCATATGGGACATGGCTCACCCTCGCTAAGTCTTTCCGCTTAGGGGGGTGGGGTGTGACTCACAGGGGCCAGGCCAAGGAGATAAGCGGCAGTAAGTGTCAATCACAGCTGCCATGAAGCATGAGTTAAAGGGTAACATGGGAACTAAGTGCCCAGGAGTCACAAAATGTTTACACGAGACAGAACCTGCCACTCAAAACGCAAAGCTCAGGTGCCGTCAGGACAGATTTATCTGCAGCGTAAAAGCTCAAACATTGTGGCACGGCTTTCATGGCTGACGTGGTCATAAATCAAGCATGGACTGGCACTCATTTCCTCCAAAATTATATCCAGGTTTTGTTAGCCAGGAAGTAATCACAAGCTACAGTTTACATTATACACTGTATGACAAAATATGACTTAATTTCACTGTAGAAATCACTGAAATGCAAAAAAAGATCAGTAATAAGGCTATAAAAAAATCAGCATTTCAATAAATGAATTCATAAGTTTATATGCATTGTGCATGACAATAACACAATCACACAGTCTCATATGTTATAACTGATATGATACCGTGATGCTGGGAGAGTTGGGGGAAGATGATAAAGTGCTGCACCTCATTGCTGGCCATTTGCCTCCCTGTCCCTGGGAGGTCTTCAGTTCCACGGACAGCAACAGCTTCACATAAAGGCAAGCACAGTTGAGGCAGCAGTCAGTTTAGGTGTCTGCTAAAGGCCTGTTGTGTGCATGGTGGGATCATTTGTTATTTTTGTTTTGAGCCTTTTGTCTTCACTTTTCCTTTTCTGTTTTTACACCCACAAAAGGAGTAAAAAATTATTTTTTGGTCAATTCGGCCTTTTGTTTATCTGCTTGTCACTCTCTTCACTGACATACAGTTATAGTTGATGGTAATATAAAGAGATTAAGATTTCCACAAAGTGGGCCAGGGTGGGATTAATGGCATGTTTTCATCCACACACTGCCTGTCTTATTGTCTTGTGCTTGGCTTTTTTATTCCAATTTTGAATGCTCAGCGTAGACAAGCAAACAATCTCCTCTGAAGCACGTGCTGCCAGCCACCATCTTCAGTCCACCGGCTGAACCACACAGTGGATTACTGCATTGTTATATTCTTGTATTAATGGATTATATGCAGACAAAGAGCAGGCTTCTCTAATAATTGAGTCTTCTCTCAAAATCAGAGGCTCAGAGCTCCGTGATGCCCCTCTTACAGTGAGTCCGGGGCTCACAGTGTCTGACTCAACATGGAGGGTCAGAGTGAGGGAGCCGCAGCTGTTCAGATTCAACATTTACCTCAGCCAGCTCATTGCCTTTCACATCACAGAACGTACTGGATGATTCATGACTGATATCTGTATGATATCACTTGACTCAAACCGTATAGTCCTCAAGGTAAAACACACACACACACACACACACACACACACACACACACACACACACACACACTTAAGTACACACACAAATATACAGATTACTGGCTCTGTGGTGCCACTTTGAATCAGGTTACTGAAATATTATTATTATTTCACTATCACAGCCTTGACATTAGTGGACTGCATTTATCAGACGTGAAGTAGTAGTGCCCACGGAATTCAACCAAAAGGTTCTCTGAAGTCTGAACCCCAACACTTCACACAACAGTACAAGAGATGCTAAAAAAATGTCATAAATAAATAGTTTATTATGAAAATGAACTTGACGTGAAGGATTGAAAGATGTATATGCCAGAAGTGAAACCAAAAGGTTAATTGAAAGTTACACCTCTGTATATGCAAATTCAGTGCAAATTTGCCTGGTCTAGCACTCTCTGTCAATTGAGACCTCAGTCTTTGCCTGAGAACGGATGTTAATAATTGTGATGGTCTAGTACTGTGTTAGTGCTCATTGTTTGAAGCTGTGCTAATTAAGGAACATTAAATGCTGCTAAATACAGACACAGAGGGTCACAAGAGCAGTCACATTCAGGGGTGCTAAGTTTGGTTTTTCTCAGTCATTGTCATCGATTTTCGAAAAGCCAGCTGGTGTTTTAGCGTTGGGTGCTCCCGTTGAATGCCCCAGGCAAAGCCACGGGCATGCCTCCTGTGATAAATTGTACTCATTTTAAAAAACGTCCACCCTGCGGGGTAAACTTGACCCCCTACTTAGTAATGTGGACAAATGCTGCACAGAACAAACAAGCAATATGACAGGCATGGGCAAGAAGGAGTGAGGAAAAATTTTAGGGTATGCTGCTCTACCAGTGTAAAACCATCCTGGGTTGCCAAACCTGGCCAGTCACATGGAAATTAATGACCTGTTTGTGGCATGAAGAGTGCCAATTTTTTCATTAATCACGCTAATTGCTTTAGCTTTTTAAAAATCTATGCATGGTTTCAGCTTTGGTTGTCAGTGTAAACCCTTTCTGAGCAAAATAGCCATGGCTGTATTTCTGTCCAATGACTACATTGTTGCAAGAGGAAAGTGGTAGTTTGGTCTTTTTGGCTATCCTGAAATAAGCATTTTTGGACACTGAATCTCTCCCACTGAACTATGGCAAATCATGTTGCTTGTTACCAGATTAAAACAGAACCAAAATTTGTCAGCAGCCAGTATATCAATAAATATATATATTTTATAAAATCATAACTATAATAGGCCTAGTATTGTCATTTTCATATTTGCAGTATATTTATCTCAGACCAAAGATAATCACATGTGGGTATAAACAGTACACTTCCCCTCAGTAAAATTTCAGTAACTATATTCTTTTTGAGCAGTTTGATTTTGTGTTGCAGGCTGCTGAACCATTTTATCTGGCTAATCAATTTACTGAGACATATAGGGTGTATAGGAGTACTTTGGTGAAACTTACATAGCTATTTCACCAAGGATTCAAACTCACAGCCTTGTGATTGCTTGTCCATTTCATCAACTGTTCTGGAAACGGACTCCTGGATTAGTCACGATAGGGACATCCGATCAGCTGTTCAGACTGTAATGTCTCAGCATCAAGTGGTCATTGAAGGAAGTAATTATTAAACATATTTTAAACATAATTAAACGTCCCTGTGTCCTCGAAGCAGT
This sequence comes from Synaphobranchus kaupii, assembly GCA_029718625.1. Taxonomy (NCBI): domain Eukaryota; kingdom Metazoa; phylum Chordata; class Actinopteri; order Anguilliformes; family Synaphobranchidae; genus Synaphobranchus; species Synaphobranchus kaupii. The sequence continues at coordinate 28,902,599 of CM056381.1, forward strand.
TAAAGCTAGCTCTTAATAATATGATGCCATTGCCAAAACTCTGTGATGGGGCTTGGAAACTGCTTATTTGGCATTCTATTCCAAAAAATTTTATCACTCAGTTTTGTTTTACTATTACCTGACACTGTAGACCAGGGGTAGGCAAACTTGGTCCTGAAGTGCCAGAGATGTTCCTGGTTTTTGCTCCATCCAAGCCTATAATTGCATAATTGGATTAATAATTAGGCTTAATGAACGCAAGTGACCATGTGCTGGAGGTATTCAGCTGTTTTACCATTCAGACTGGATATTCTAATCAGGCTCTAAATAATCGATCAAACTCTTTAGATCAAGCTTGGGTGGAATGAAAACCAGAAGCATCACTGGCACTCCAGAACCAGGGTTGCCTACTCCTGACAAATGTTGATTGGTGGAAAAACTAGAGGCAATATATTGTTTTGGATAATGAGGGGATGGCTACTATGGCATGACTGTGAATTCCACATACATCTGATAGTTAATTTTTGTCCTTTTAGCAATTGATTTGCTGGCTTTTTTTTTTTAATAAAGGAGAGCAGACAGTCAACCTCCCTTTCATATTTTTGATTTTATTCAGAGAGTCAGAAAGCAGAGAGGATAACAGATAGGGAAGGGACCACAGCTGAGAAGGTGCCATCTGCCATGGCAGGGGATCGAAGCCCCGCCTCCACAGGGGACTTGCATATGGCTTGAGAGTCAGCTGCTGTATGGAAGACACCACACATCTCAATGACTTACTTTGTTTTTGCAGCATGCTATTCAATGCTGTCCATCAGCATTTGCTTAAAACCTATGAAGAGCTGTGGAATCTGCTCCTGGATAATTAGATCTATTGCAGCTGTGAAGCACATAATCACGGGGGTGAGAACAGGTTCTTGCAGGCATTTTCTTCCTCATCCTGCAACTGCACCCTAGCCCCACCAGCTGCACATACAGCATATATTTTTGTTGTGCCACTGGGTCATGTTGAAAGACACTGAGATGATCTAGAGGAGGAAAAAGCCAATTTACCACTCCAGCCATGGGTCAGACAGAATTATGATTGGGGGGTATGGCTGTGCTGTTAATCAAGAGATGGAGCGGCGCAATTAGCAGCAGTAAAAAAGGAACCTTGCGGCCGGTGAGCAGCGAGCAGCGCGCCGGTCTTCTCCTCTCCCCTAGACGCCGCTCGTGCCATGGGGAGCTGGCGCACTCCCAGTTCTCTCTAATTGCTGTTTTCATCCCTCTCACCAGGCTGCCTCAGGGCTGGCTGACCTTGCTGCTGGGGCGTGCCAGCAGTGTTTGTGGAGATCCTTGTCCATCAGCTGTGGTGTGGGATGGTCTGGTGGGGTAGGTGGGGAGGGGTGAATACCAGGGAACAGGTGTATGAATTCCTCCCTTTTTGTTTTCTGTTTCCTATGTGATCAAGTGAAGGGAGTACTCTGACTACATGCAAGATGGAGGAGATTGACTTATCTCTGACATAATATTCATGGCTTCCCACATCATTAATGCATCAAAATGGGCTCAAGATAGTGGAGGCAGGTAGTGAGAGTCAGCAGGACCTTTGGCTGCAGAGACGGATCTGCTGTCATTCCATGCCCATCAATGCCAATGAAAGAGAAACTAGTAGTGGCATGCAACTGGCCTCATCATGCCAGGGGTAGGGCGGGAGTAATTTGGACAGGCTTCCCCAGGGTACCGCTAGTTTAGCTCCTCCCAACAAAAAGGCAGGCACCTTCAGGTTGCCGGTTGTCATCAGTTAGAAATGTGTCTCTCCTGAAGCAGTCAAGTCATTACTTTGAGTCCTACTCAGCACATCCTATTCAGCACAATGATGCACCCCCCGCTCTTCTGTTGAATCCTAAGTATGCCAGTGCGAACAGTGGCTGGTAGCCCTACATGGTAGTGCATAATTGGCCATATAACTGAAAAGGAAGGTTTCAGCCAGCAAGGTAGAGCATGCCTCATTACGCAAGAGTGACTCCTCTAGTCAGCTAGGCATCTGCAGTCAGCCTGTGTCCACTGCGTGTTAAGTGTACTCTTCCAATGCAATGGCTGCACGGCTCAGCTGGTGGCCTAAAGAATGAAAAGAAGGGGCAGCTGGCAGCATGCGCTTCAGGGGACTGCACCTGGTTTACCTTCATCAAGCAGCAACTGTGTCCCTCTTTATTTGATGGAGGATGTTCCAGCAGTAGGAGTAGGACAGGCTTACCCTTGTGAATGCACTCCAAATTGGGCTGAAAAATGGAAACATTACCCAGATGGTACACATTGGTGGTGATTAAACTGAGTAATTGTCACTACACCCCCCTTTCACTTGAAATATCAATAGATTAAATAATAAGTATATAAGGTGAAATATGTAGTTTGTATATAAGTGTATTCCCTTATCTGATCAGCATTGTACAACAAAGGTAGGTACAGTTGCACAGAAGAGCCGTGACATAAGAGGAGGTGCTGGAATATCTGGCTTGTTTCAGGAGCTACAGAGAAATAAAGTATTAAACAGCTCCAGTCTGCTTCCAGTCCTGAGGTGGGGATCTGGGTTTAACGGTCACTGGGGGAGAAATTATACCCCAGCCCATTTTCATGAATAAGTACAGTGTTTCCCTATCTACAATGACTGTATGGAAGGCAGTGCAGAAAGCCATATCAAGGATGACTTACAACACCAATAAACGTTTTCCCCATCAACCCAGCAATAACGGCAGGCTGTTTTTATGCCTGGATGTGGAGAAAATAAAAAACATAATAAGGTGCTAAAAAAATGATCTATGATAGGATTATTTTTAGTATATGTGTTTATACACTATACCGTTGAAAAACAGACTCAAATTGACCTTATAGACACACATTTGCCCCATTAACACTGTGCTGATATGGAGAATTATAAAGTAATGAATGTAGTATTTAAAACTATTCTTTTATTTATTTTCCTTTTTTTCCCAATTGGGAATACCTGATCATACATCATGTGCTCTGTTCCTAAGCATGGTGTCAGCCACCATTTCATATCACACTGCAGTCTACAAGTCAGGCTCGGACAGGCATCAGAGCTGGAGGAAGATAGGTCATGTGGGGCTCGCGGGCCAGGGCCGGATTAAGACTCTATAGTGCCCCTGGGCATCAGCACCCCAAAATGTGTTCAACCAGTTGACACTATGCACATAACTCATAAATGCTTCCAGGTAACGGTTAATCAAATCAAATAAGTTGTAGTGTTCTCTTTAGTCTAATTCTTTGCTAAGAACCTCCGTACAGTCAGAGTTTAAAGGCTATAGATACGGCATTTCACCCCCCTAGTGTCTCATATGGAGATTGCATTTCATAACACAGCCGGTGTTTACAATCCTCATACCACAATCCATTATCGTTTTCATTTCAACTGGAGAAGTCAAAGAAAAGCACTGGGCATTCATAGCATATCGCATAGTTTAGCTAGCGCGTTTATAGTGAAGGGGGGAGAGACATCTGCTGGGGAGCCGAAAAACGAATGGCACAACACTGGGAACCAAACTTTGACGTCTTAAGGCCTTTTTACACGGGGGACGAAAATTGCTTGTGGAGTCGCCTCCCCGCTATGTGCCGTCCACCACGCACCATGTGAACCGGGCTTTGATGGGGGAAAAAGTACAGAGACGGATATCGCCATTCTGCGAGTGTTACCATGGAAACGGCCTGAACCTTGTGGAAGTAAGCGGTTTTGTAGGCCCAAGAAAGCCATGTATGCAGAAGCCTCTATATAAATTAAGAGACAAGAATTAGTGGAAAAACACTGAAAATAGCTGGGGGGTGAGAGGATGCAGGTGTTTTCTATCTTCCATGCTTACCAGGCTAAACGGGTAGCTTCTCAACAACAAGGATGCAGGCGCCTTGCATCCCCCGTGTTTTCCCAAGCTAGGCCCGACCACAAGGAAGCATAGGCTACTGGGGAAATGTAGGCTACTAACGTTGTGTCCATTTCCTATCAGATGGCAGTGGTGTTACCGACTAAGCTATTTCTACATAATATATTGATGTCGCACAGCGCTGTTGCGTGATAGCCTAACGTTACTTTTTAGCCATATAGGCGATCCGTTACCAGTCAAAAATGTAGGCTATTTATTATGCAATACCTAAAACTTTATGCGTATGTACTGGCGAACAGCAAAGTTTGGCTAGCTAACGTTAGCTATGATGTGAATTCAACACATTGTTCAATTTCAACTTTCCACCCCCCATTTACCTGTGTAGGCTACAGAGGAGTAGCATATATCACAACACAGTGCTGCCAGCTTGGGCAAGTAGGCTAACCTATAGCAGCAGCAGACCAGTGAGGGAGAAAGGATATTACCGAAGTGAATTTATGGGGAAAGTGTAGGCTAACATCATTCAGCGTTGCGTTGTCAAAATATTAAATCCAATCCTACCTGGCCTCATCGGGCAGGCGGGCGGGTGTGTGCACGATAAGGATAATTATCCGTGCGGAGGTAATATTTTTCGTTAACGAGCCCACGTCACTCTCTGTCTGCCAGTCTGGCCGCCCCTCCCCGTTTCCCCGCTTGCCTCTCATTGAAAATGAATGGAGACCAAGCTATTGTCTTGTACCGTGTAAAAAGGCCTTTAGACAGAGATGAAAACTGCACTCTTTTACGGCCCCTCTGTGGATGTATTATATTTAAAAAAAATTTGTCTCCATTAAAATACAGTATCTATAACCTTTAACATTACTTTTCTCTAACGTTGCATCGTTTTAATTCTTCTGCTCCATAGTTTTCATTCATTGAGTCAAAAATAATGTATTTGAAGCGGTTTTCACAGATTTGAATCTGGACACAATCCGTATGCTACTTGAAGTTAAAATGTATATGTAACTGGAAAAAACATCTTTATTTAAGTTAATTAGCTATAATGGCTATGATATAACGTAGCCTGTAGCCCAGCGGTTCTCAAACTGGGGGCCGCAAGAAGGTGCTACGGGGGCCACGGAAAAAACCTGGAATTCACATTTGTTTCACACAAATGTAAAACACATTTTATTTTATTTTTTTTATGCAATAAAATTATTAAATGTTGGTTTCTAGGCTGTGTATTTCGAAACCTCAAAATTTAAAAATACATTTAAAAAATATGTTTGCTAGCTAGCCAACCAATCAGAAATGACGCTCATCTCAAACAAAATGATTATCTGACGCAGGCTAGCTACATGATTAGAAACACAGCCTGGTTGTAGCCTACAAGCTTTGTCAAAATGGACAGATTTCTGAAAAACCCGCAGCCTAGTATGTCCTCAAATGAGGATCCTGAAAGAGAAGCACCTAGTGCTAAAAAGTCTAAATATTGAAAGTTTGATGAACGTTACATTGAATTTGGATTCATGGACCACAGTGATGGAAGGCCACAATGCACTTTGTGCTTGAAAAGTTTGTCAAACGAGGCGATGAAGCCATACAAACTGAAAAGACACCTCACTACCCTCCACCCAGAGCATGCAAACAAAACCAAGGATTTCTTTGAGCGAAAGAAAGAGGACTATTGTCGTCAGAAAACAAGAATGACGAAAATTACTACAGTCCCAGAGAAGGCTCAGTGAGCATCGTACCTGACAGCCATGCGAATTGCTAAAAGCAAAAAACCCCACACAATTGGAGAGGAATTGATACTTCCTGCAGCGGTGGAAATGTGCAAGGTAATGGTCGGGGATGAAGCTGCAAACAAGCTCAAAGCTATACCATTGTCCAACGATACGGTAGGCAGAAGAATCAACAAACTTTCTGATGATGTGAAATGCCAACTTGTCGATAGGCTGAGATCATGTGAGCAGTTCTCAATTCAGCTCGATGAAAGTACAGATGTTGGTAATGCTGCTCAGTTGTTAGTTTATGTGTGCTACGCGTGGGAAGGGAAAATTGCAGAGAAGTCAAGGGTAGGGCTACGGGTGAGGAGATATTTAACATGTTGGACAATTTCATGGAAGAGGAAAATTTGATCTGGTCAAAGTGTGTGGCTGTTTGCACGGACGGTGCAGCAGCCATGACTGGCCGCAAGAGTGGAGTCGTCACCAGAATCAAAGCTATGAATCCAAACATAATTGCAACTCATTACATGCTACACCGGCAGGCGCTTGCGTCGAAATCCATGTCACCCGATCTGCACAGTGTGTTTGACAGTGTTATAGCAGCGGTCAACTTTATAAAATCCCGACCACTGAAATCACGTCTCTTCTCAAAACTTTGCACGGAAATGTGTGCCGATCACGACAAGCTGCTGTTTCATTCGGAAGTCCGTTGGCTGTCCCGTGGCAAAGTCCTAGAACGAGTATTCGAACTGCGAAATTAACTGTGTGATTTTCTCCAAGAACACAAACCCGATCACGCAGAAGATGTTTCTAATCCAGCATGGATTGCGAAACTTGCCTATCTCGCTGATGTTTTTAATTTGACTTGACCTGTCAATTCAAGGGGCTTACTCCACCATTCTTGAGGTGAGCGACAAGATCGGTGCATTCAGGAGAAAGACTGAGCTTTGGAGAAATAGACTGTTAAACGGGATCACTGACATGTTTCCACATCTGACTGAATTCTTGGACACAAATGCCATGTCAGTGAGTCATTGGGTGACCACTTCAGTCAGTACTTCACGGACATTAAAACTGACGAATACGACTGGGTGCATGATCCATTTGTTTGTAACGTGATGACAAGTGGCCTCAGCAGAAAACACGAGGAGGATCTGTAGGAATTATCAAGCGATCGCACTCTGAAAATGCGATTCAAGCAGCAGACTCTTGGCCTTCTATTGGAGAGGAACACCCGGAGCTGACCAGTGAAGCCATGAAAATATTGCTGCCCTTCCCCACAACCTATCTTTGTGAGGCGTCATTCTCGACCATGACAGCAATGAAATCGAAATATAGGGCCCGACTGAAGGTGGAGGACGATCTGAGGGTTTGCCTATCATTAATTCCACCTCGGATAGACAGGCTCTGCAGTGAGAGACAGGCTCATTCTTCTCACTGAGGTAATACATGCACAAAAGTTATTATCTATTTATAACAGCTACAATATTATAACTGTTCACAACGTCAGCCAGTTGATCTGCACGTATACATTAAAGTAAGTTGTACATTGCGCTTGGTTTTGTTGTACCTTTTCCCCCAATATGCACATTTAATTATAGGGGGGCCGTGGTTAAACTGTTTTTTATAAAAGGGGGCCACAGACCAAAAAAGTTTGAGAGCCACTGCTATAGCCTTATAAGGAAAATATCACCGCATAATGTCAGCTATCGCTCTCAGCATAAACAAGAGAGTGGAGTTGTCACTGGAAGTCAGCAGCACTGCCATAACATGGCAGAACTGTTCGTAGCCTATCGTGCGCAGCTGGGTAAGTAACTAGCTTATGTTACAAAACAAATTAATTGATCATTCTTATAGTTATTCTTTACCTAACCTATGTGACATGGATAATTGATTTGCTAATCTTTGCTCCCCGTGTGCACCGTTTAACCATTTTTATTTAATTTTGATATAGGCTACAGAGTTACAACTCTTCGTTTTAGTTATTAGTTCTCATAGAAATGAGAAAGTAATGATGTCATGGTTTTCAACCCTGTTTCCCCATGCGGTCGTTTTCCTCTGTGGCCACGCGGGGGCGCTGTCCTTTTGATGGATGCTTGCTCCGCCCTGCTGAGTTGGCGTAGCATTTGTTAAGCATTTTCACCTGTGTGTAGTGGTCCTGAGAGTTATATAAGCCTACCTTTTCCTTCATTCGGGGCTTCTACATTGATTGTTTGTTTGTTGTTTTGTATTGTGGTGTATTGTTGGCTGTGAGTGCTCGTACCTTTTTGGCTACTCGCCCATTTTAGCGTCTCTTTGTAGGGGCAGGGCTTATTTCTAGCTGGCTTAGGTGGTTGATTATCTCGTAGGAGTTTGGGACCGTAAATCTCTGCTCTATTTCGCGTTGTTGTGCTTAATCTCCGTGTATGGAGATTTGTGCGATTCTGTTGGGAACTTTAGTTCTATTCGCCCTTCGGCACGTCTTCCCATAGGGGATTCGATAGAGTAGCAGTTTCCCTGGTCCATTTGTTCGCCTTTAGATTGGTTTTCTTATTGAGTGACCTGGCGTTTTAGCTCCTCATTTCCGGGTTACGGTAAGCCAGTTAGTAGCTTGGTACGTTTATTCCCTGTTGTCTCCTTCTCGTGGAATACGTTCCCCTTTGTTGTGAGTCAGGGTTTTTGTTTGTATTGAGAGGCTGTCGTGCTATTATGTTGGCGTAGGTCTTTTGTTGCAGCTCTCCTGTTCGCCCTTTTTGCCTGTGAGACGATTTTGTTGTGAACTGTTGTTCTGTTTCGTTCTCCGGGTGTGTTGTCTCCTTATGTGGAGCTTGGGCGATGTTGTGGACGTGTTTGTGTTTTGACTGCGTGTTTCTGATAATAGCCTCGGAACATTAGCTCTCTGTTCCATTTCACCTCGTTACTTTCATTCGTTATATATTATTTTACTGAGAGGCTTGGGCGTTGGTTTTATATTTTTAGCTTAGTCATTTTGCTGGTAAGGCAATGGGACGACGGTGCTCCGTCGGCTCACCTGTAAAATGTTTCTCTCTCCTGGGAGATCGGGTGTTTACCCAGGTTTGTTTGCTGCATGTGACTGCTAGCTAAGGGAAGTAGCCACGGAACGTAAGATCTGTTCCTTCGCCTCCTCCAATAGGTAGTTATTAGTTTTCTGTGTATATTTGCTGTGTGTTTTGTTTGTGCCATTGTGCTACTCGCCTGTTCTTTCGTCTCGTTATCGAGACAGGGCATGTTATTTCTGGCTCTCGTGTATCGGTGAGCCGGTCTGTAGCTGTGGTGTGTGTGTTCCTTGTCTGTTCTCCTTCCCTTTAGTGTTGTGTCGTTCGCGAACGATTCGTTCAAAAGAACGAATCTTTTGGGTGAACGAACTGAACTGAATCACTTACTGAAAAGATCCGTTCATTTCTCAGTTCAGTTCAGTTCACGAACGGATCTGATCAGCAGCGAGCGTGCACCGTGCAGGGAGGGGGGGGGACTGCCGCGAGCGAACGTGATTCGTCCCTTGCGAACCAGTTCTGCTGTGCTGAACGAATCATTCGCATTTGCTTCTTCCTATTCCATTTCGGACGTATTGTTCTAAGTTTTCTATAGCCGAAATGAGTACCGTGTTTGCGTGTTGTATACTAGAAAGTTTTTTTTTCTTTTTTTTCTCTAATTTGTTTCCTAAATTGTTCGAAATAAAGTTTATATTAAAAAAAAAAATTATAAAAAAAATTCACGGGCGGGCGGGCGCCGAGCGAGGCAGCGAGCGTGCAGAGTGGACTGATTCGTTCACTGCGTGACGTGACGTGATCCTGAGTGATAATCAGCGGCTCAAACTGCCAGAATCAGGCCCAGCAAGTTAAGACTTAAAAGTCATTGAAAACCAGCGTTCACCTCCAATATTGATATTCAACGAGGAAACTTTTAAAATATCAAGATTTGTAAACGGAGTTTGGCGCATTTGTCAAAGCGACAGCACTTCCGCATGAACTGTTCGGCCGTCAGTTCACTGAGTGAGTCGGACTACGCAGTACGCAGTCGGAGCTCCGCCCAAGCACTGAACGATTCGGTGAACGAATCTTTTGAACGAATCTTTTTAATGAACTGATTCTAGTGATTCGTGTCACTGAAGTGAACTGTTTTGCCCATCACTACTTCCCTTATCTGCGGGGTGTCCCGCCTTAGTGGCCTAAGGGCTTTATGATTCCCCTTGCTGCGTTTGGCTCCTCCCACCTCACACGTCACGCCCCTTTACAAATGATTGCTAAATGGAAGTTTTACGGAGTCTGTGGCGGTTGGCAACAATTGCACAGGAGCGCTCTGATTGGTGGTTCAGCTAGCCAGGGCTTTGTGTTGGGGAAGGGAAAAAAAAAAACGTTGGCTGCTTGGTGCCCCCTAGAGCAGTGGTTCCCAACCCTGGTCCTGGGGACCCCCTGTGTATGCTGGTTTTCGTTCCAACCACAATTGCAATACCAGAATTTTAACAAGCTGTTAATTTTTCTTAATTAGGTGTTTTTAATGTTTAGAGGGATTATTTACGTTCTTAAGCCACATTATGTTAGTAATAGCTATGCATGCCATGAAGACTAAAAGTCCAAGATTCACATTGTGTTGTATTGTAAACAATTAAAAGGAGGTAAAAAATGTTTTAACTGATCAAATTAAAGACTGAGGTGAATCAATAGGCTCATAATTGGTGAAATTGTGGACACATGGCCAATAAAACTAACCGTTTGGTAAATAATGAAGAATTCAAAGACAAAGCAAATGATAACGAGCCAAACCTGCATTGTGTTAAGGAAGAAATTATGAAAGAACTTAAACTTGTGTTCAATTACCTAATTAGGAGCCTAATCACCTGAGTTCTTACCTCTTCTTTGTAATTGTTTGCAATATAACACAATAAGCATAACGAACATGGGATTTTTTTTCTTCAAAGCATGCATAGCTATTGCTAACATAACGTGGCTTAAGAGAGTAAAGAGTTTAAAGTGTTCTCTCTATGCAATAAAAACACCTAATTAAGAAAAAATAACAGCTTGTTAAAATTCTGGTATTGCAATTGTGGTTGGAACGAAAACCAGCATACACAGGGGGTCCCCAGGACCAGGGTTGGGAACCACTGCCCTAGAGCATGGTGCCCCTGGGCACGTGCCCAATTGCCCATATGGTAGATCCGGCCCTGTCGCGGCGCCCGAATGACCAGCAGGGGTCAATGGTGTGCAATGTGATGCTGTCGTCGCAGCCGATTGAGACCCTCCCATCCCTGAGTGCTTCTGGTGTTACATCTGCCGTTTTACTCCAGTCCACCTTCCTTTCATTGCCTTTGTGCTCCCATTCCTTGTGTTTCGTGTCATGCTTTTCCGTTTACCCTGTATGTGTTTTCGTTTGCAGGCTGGGCGTCGTTCCCTGTTAGTTCCTGATTTCTCCATGTGATTTGCCCCAGCCTATAGTTTCCCCAGCTCACTTACATTCCGCATTCCTTTTACTTAATCGCTTAGTTCCCGCACCTGTTTCATTCACTTCTTAAGTTCTGCTCACACATACCTTGTCACCAGATCGTCTTCTCTGTTTGTTTGAGATTACCCCGGCGTTACCTGTTTTAATCCTGCCTGTTCTCGTTAACCTGTGTGTCTTTTTTTATTCAGCCCGTTCAGCCTGTCTCCCACCTGCCTCAGCCAGCCCTGACCCGTTACCTGCCCCACTTTAATTTGCCCAGCCTTGTTTCCTGCCTTCCCTTTATTTCGCCCGGTTCCTGCCTGCCTCCTTATTGCTAAATAAATATCTCCTGGGTGGAGTTTTGAACCTACTCTCTGTTTCTGAGTTCTGTGTATGGGTCCAATCCTGCACACTGCCATAACATCTGGAGCCAACTGTCCGTCGCCCTGCAGGGCTGCCGACCATACTCGGCATCAGCATGGTCCTGGTTTGGTACCAGACCACGCGACTCATCCAGTAGAACAGTGCCTTTACAGGATGAGCTACCTAGTTGCCTCTTGGGAATTTTTTGTTACTCTACAATTGCAGCACAATTGATGAGAATTATTGTTTTTTTTTGTTTTACAGTGTTCTAGGATAAAGTTTATTTACTTGTGTAGTGTCAACAGAATTTAGCTAAGACTAAGAAAAAAAGACTAAAACTTTTTTATTCCGTTATACATTTTTCACATTTTAATGGAAACTCAAGCATTTCTTCCAGGCTTTGATATTTTTCAAAATATTTACTGTACATTGTTTGTTCTCTAAAACGCATAAATAAAGAAAGTAAACACACCCTTCCACAGGGAGTTCTGTCTGTATGTTTCATTTATTCAAATTAAAAACATTTTTATCATGCTGGTCTCAACCAAGCAGAGATGAGACAAGTTGTTTTACCAGGACAGAAAGCAATATGTGGTAACCAGTGATAAGGGGGAAATGCAGCATATACAGTGCAGTCCATAAATATTTGGACATTTGGACAAATTTTCTTGTTTTGGCTCTGTACTCCAGCACATTGGATTTGAAATTAAACAGCATGAAACAGAATATGATGTGCAGACTGTCAGCTTTAATTTAAGGTTATTTACATCCATATCCAGTAATCCATGTAGAAATGACAGCCCTTCCCATATGCAAAAGTTCTGTAAAAATCATATTTGTTGATTAATAATAATTGCATACAAATATATAATACTATCTCTCAATGTTTTTACCATGTATGGTAGGGAACTATTTAATTTTAGTCTGAAATGTATATGCTAGTTCTCTACCACATATTTATTTTATAAGTTTTGTATATGGCATATGTGATTTTTATAGGATTTGTACAGGCCTTTTGCATATGGGTTTTTATACATAGTCCCCCCAAATTAGGGGACCAAAAGTAAGTATACAAATTAACATAATTCTAAATAAAGTTGTTATATTTAGTATTTGGTTGGAAATCCAGATGCTGGGTATCTTCCCTGGTGATGCTTTGCCAGGCCTGTACTGCAGCCATCTTCAGTTCATGTTTGTTTCCGGAGATTTTTGCCTTCAGTCTTGTCTTCAGAAAGTGCAACGCAGATTCAATTGGATTCAGGTCATGTGATTGACTTGGCCAGTCAAAAACATTCCACTTCCTGGCCTTAAAAAACTCCTGCTGCAAGGTGAAGCATTGTCCAATGAATTTTGAGGCTTTTGGTTGGTTCTGAGCAGATATTTCTGTCCACTTGAGAATTCATCCTGCGGCATGCCGTCAGCAGTCCCATCATCAATGAAGACAAGTGAGCCAGTTCCAGTGGCAGTCATACATGCCCAAACCACAACACTACCTCCACCATGTTTCCCAGATGAGGGGGGTACTTTAATGAGTAGTTCCTTTCTTTCTCCACACATTCTTCTTGCCATCACTTTGGTACAGGTTAATACTCATATCATCTGTCCATAAGACTTTGTTCCAGAACTCTACAGTTTTTCTAAAATGTACCCTTTAGCAAACTCTGAGGTTATGCTGGTGTTGACTTTATTTTTGTCTTTGACACATCTATTCCTACATCCTGGAGAGTGTTCTTGAGCTGTTGGACAGCAGAAAATAGGGTTTTCTTCACAACTGAAGGTATTATTTAGTCATCCACTCCAGTGGTCTTCTGTAGTCAACCAGGTTGTTTGCTATTGCTGAGCTCACAAGTGCATTCTTGCTTCTTAACAATGTATCAAACAGTTGATTTTGACACACACAATGTTTTGGCTATGATGGATTTATTTTACACCCCATGATGGCCTGCTTTACTGGCACTGACACTTCTTTGATCCTCATGTTGTTAGGATCCTGTACTTTGTCTGTCTGTTTAGTCTGTGTAATTATTTTTCCTGATTTCTTTTACCCATTTTCCCGCATTACCCTCGCGATTGTCAGTCCGCGTTCCATGTTTCCTGATATTCCACTCCCTGTCTTTGTCATTGCACTATTCGGGTGATTTTGGGAACATTCGGGTTTCCTCTGTATTTCGTTTTCTTCCTTCTGGCTTTATTAATATTTTTATAAAATACTAATGTACTAATCATAGTAACTGTTAGATTAGATTTAATACTAACCTGCTAACAAACTAACGTGTATATAATACTAACCAGCTAACCTAACCTAACCTTTTAGAGTTCGCTACTAACATTACTAATTACTAATTCATCTTGAGTTTCTACCTGCAGCTGTCATTTCCCTCCTCGTTATTCTATCCCTGTATCTATCTGATTTCGCTTTCTCTGCACGTGTGTCCACTTTCGTGTTCCTCCCCTCCGAGCTGTGCACTTGTCTACCTGCTAATCCCAGGCCGTGTGTTATCTATGTGTTTGCGTACATTCCAGTCCGTGTCTTCTGTTCCCCCTCGTTATGGTATTATTGTTTCCTATTGTGTTCACCTGTGTCTAGCTCCTTACTCCTCCCACCAACACTTGATTCCTTTTTGTGTCATTACTTCCCTGTGTATTTAAACCCTGTTATTTCAGTCTGTCTTTGTGAGTTCCTCACTGTTGGTTTGTGTCATTAGAGTTTTCTGAGTTGTCTTTGTTTTCTTAGTATCAGTTTCTGAATTTTTGTTATCCCTTGTCCTTCCCCTGTTTTATTTTTGTTGTCTGATCTTCGTTTTGTCTTTTTGTTCCTCTTACGCCTCCCTGGTTTCGACCCCTGCCTGTGTTCTCGTGACCCTGATTTTGGATTCCGTTTGTGTGCCTTTGCTGTGCCTTCCCGGTTCTGACCCCTGCCTGTTCTTTTACTACTCTTTGGACTGTTTTTGTACCATTGCCTGTCTCCCCGGTTTTTGACCCTGCCTGTTTGTACTACGGATTGCTGCTTTGTCCCTTAATTAAACTCCGGGTTCTTCATCCCCCACACACCCCCCACCAGCCTGCAACACATGTTGCGAGACAGCAGCAACAGACTCTGAATGCAAATGCCACACCTAGAAACAACTCTAGATGGTGAGTTTTTTAGATTTCTCGTGTATGAATTAATGATGCAACACACAGCCAGCCAAGAAACAGCTGAGAAGCCAATTGTACAATTACGTTTGGTCCTCCAAAATGGGGCACTATGTATAAAAAGGGCTGAAATTCATACATGGTTCACCCAATGAATAATTTAAATACCCTTAAATTAAGGCTGACCATCTGCACTTCAACGTCATATTCATTGTTACATTTCAAATCCAATTTTCTGGAGTACAGTGCCATAACAATTGTGTCACTGTACAAATACTTACGGGCTGCTCTACATGTAGGGGATTCATGTCATAAGCTGATGACATGCAGAGTTATGTAAAACACATGTGCACTCTCTCTCCCCCCCCCTCCCTCTCACAAATACACACACACACACACACACACATTGAGCATCCTAATGCTGCCAGCACAGTAAGTCTTTGCTGATGACAGCCAAACAATCGAAGCAAGATCAAGGCTGTTGGGTCACTTCACCTCTGTAACAGAACACATATGCCGCAAATAGCTGTCCTTTTACAAGGTGCAAATTACCATTATAACCATATTTTTCAACAAACAGTTTTTAAGGTATTGTATCTAAACCCCTCTCAGTGTGTGTCTGCCTGTTCAGTATTCCAATAGTGTAGGGAAGTTAGCAGCTGTTATCTATACCTGTAAACGGCACTCCTTTGTCTCCTTATGGCCTTGAATTCATAATGCGCCTTATTCACAGGCAGAACACACTAAATCCTTCTGAATACAGACAGCCACATCCATTTCTTACAAGCAACCCCCCCCCCCTTCCCAAAAACAGGACAAAAATGTTCATGTAATAACAGACTATTACAAAGAAACTACTCATGCACATCATTTTCCATTGGGACTCTCTCACCACAGGAATAATAGCTTTGGTACTCCCAGTTTTTCCTCTCCTTTTTTCTCCCATTTGGAATTAGTAGCGCTTGTCACCACTATGCCATCCATATACCCAATGTTAGTACTGCAGCTGAAGCACAGGCAATACATTTGACTTTAGCCCAGTGACTATTTTACATATTACAAGCTACACAGTGTACTACAAGAGACCCATCACCAATCAGAGGAGAGGTACAGCACTGTGATGCAGGGCTGGGGTGGTCTCTGCATCACATGGTGAACAGACAGAGGAAGACAAAAAAGATGTGTTGCCTTTTAATAGTGCAAAACAATACAGACACAATACAATTTGACTAATGACATACTCCTGACTCAAACAGGGGAGGTCTAGGCTATAAGTGTGGCAGTACGGTAAGTACGGTACTTGGGTGAGTGCTTTATACTGTGCCAATCAGGAGCTCCATGAGGCTTTTTGAAGAAATACAGAATTTCCTCTCTGAGATTTAATCATTTCAAAGGGCAGGGGCTGCAGAGGGTGGAGTCTCACTGGAGACAGGGTCTTGAGGAGGGTGGGATCTGACAGTGGGTGAAGTTCCACAACAGGAATCAGATTTCATTAAATGGGGTCTCAGTGGGCATGACGACAATGGGTGGGACCTTGCCATAGACGTAGCCTAATAGAATGTGGGGCACTGCAGTTGGTGTGGCCTCACAATAGCAGAGGCCTCAGGTAGTTATTATCCTATGTAGAATGTGTCTTTACTGTAGGTCATTTTATTGAACAGTCAGTCTGGGAGGGCACACACTACCACATATCTTGTGCAGCCTGAAATCCACAAACTGAGCTGTAAACTCTGCCAGAGGACTGAAACGGCTGACAGGAGGAGTGATTATTGAGCGATGAGGTTGCTGACTATGAACCCTCTTTCCCTGGGTGATGCTATGGCCAATTATACATTACCCTGTGGGCCTCCCAGCCACAATCTGCACTGATAAACTCCAGATTGGATCTTAACCATAGCATGTATCACTGTAGTAAGCACAAGCACCTGAACTGGATATGTTACTCAGCAAGCATCTCAGTAGGTGGTACTCTGCAGAGGGCGGGGCCTTGCTGGGGGAGGCCGAGTCAGCGTTTTCTACCGCCCATCCATCTCATTCCCCACTGGGATGTGTGTCTTAAATTCTGGGTCATGCACCAAACCCAGAGCTCCCCTAAACTGAGTAGCACATCAGGCATAGCAAATGCTGAAATTGAATCAAAGCACCAAAACTCGGTGCTGATTCAAAAAACGACGACCAGCACGCACAGTGCTTTGCATCCTGTTTTCTCTAAGCAGCAATCACCTTTCATGGCTGGCAATCGTATGTGATGATGAGAACACAAGCCTCGCTCTCTTTCCGAGGGTGGTCGACTGAAGCCTGATGCGTTTTGACAATGGAAAAAATTCAGCCCACAAAAATACCAACTAAGCTCCACATGATCTCTCTGAGATGTTCCTTTCTGTTTGGCTGCGCTTGTGAAGAAAAAGAAGGGAAAAAATAGGAATATTTTAGACTGGCTGGAGCGTTAGATTGTCTGTGTGGCAGATGTCAGTGTTTTAATGAACCAGGTGCATGAATGCCATCGATGTGAGCCTCCAGACAATGGTAGCCCTCTTGGCTCAAGCATGAGGCCTCATTAGGCACATGCCACAGTGGGGCTTCATTTAATTCTATTACCATAAATAGCTGGGGATGAGGAGAGGCTACTCAACATCACAGTGATGCCTTTGTCCTGCAGTTGCCTTCTTTGTCTTACAGCGGGTAAAACTACATTTAAATAAATAAAAAATGTTGGGTTCTTTTTTGACCTCAAAGGGAACCCCTCCAGATGCACCACGATTACTAATACTGAGCATTCATGATATTGTATTTTCCAATTACAATACAGTCATTCCAATACAGTATATATGGAGATATGAAGTTTACCCCTGCAATCCCCCCGCAACACGTACACAGACATAACACACACTCACACACACACTGATGAGTTCTCTGAAGAAAAATATATTGGTGTGCAAATGTGTGAAATCTTTGTGAAATCATTAAATTCACAGTCCTATCATTGGCTGCTTAAATACTGATCAGGTAAACACGTTAATCTTTTCTACCACAAGACAATATACCTTATCAAAGTCTCTACCATCTGATGGAAGAGAGAGGGAGAGAGAGAGATGTGGGTTAAAGCTTTTTTAATCACTTTCTGTGCAGTTGCTTTGCTTGCCTGTGTGACCAGAAAGAAAAATAAATTCATCTGAAACTGTTGAAGTGGGCTATAAGGACCAAAACATCTCCAAATATCCTGTGATCCTGATACATTGCAATATGTTTTGTTCAATTTGTTTAAAAGGAAAGGGGCAATTAAGACATCAAGATGTGACGTTAAACATAAACATTCATAATAATAATAATAATTATTATTATTATTATTATTATGTGTTACATCCCAGCAGCATGTGCAATAATACCACAGCTAAACAACACTGTGATAAAATAGGTGGACAATAACAGTAAAACACATGATGCACAATGCCCATCCTTACTGTGTTGAAACATAACAGGTGTAGTTGTTTCAATCACACATGCATCATAGTCTTTTCCAGTTACTGGAATACAAATGTAGAAGATTATTCCACTTTAAAAAAACTTCTAACTCACTCTCCATCTCCCTCACCAAGTGGGAGGTAATGGGGGAGCAGCCCCACAAGGGAATGCAATCATAACTTGAATTACTTGATTTCAGAAGTTTAGCAGGCATTGTTAAGATACTCATTACATTTTAATCAAAACACTACAGAGAAGCATGCTTCATCATTTTGTTGTTTGTGTTCCAAAATTATTCACCATAAATCACAATGAATAACTACAGTCCTTCCCGCTTATTAAAAAGCCTTCAGGTTTTGCCCTTTGTGAATTATTCCGTTTCATTAATGGAAAGTAATTTAATTCCAATGTATCCGCATATGTGTAATGGCAGAAATTATCCTACATGAATTATTTATGAACAATTAATAATGAATTTATATTGCATGTCATGCGTTGTGAAGATTCTGACATTTTTACCTTTTGATTGGCGACTGGAGCCTGCTTTCCAACCAGCTATTCAAACTGATATGGACATGGCTGCTTTTGCTGGTAGCTCATAGCTACGTGATTAAAAGTCTGGGATCATTGGAGGTGCTGTTGAACATGCACACAGAGTAGACGTGTCCCTTTTCAGCTCTTGCACATATTTGTTAATTTTTTGCTTTGTAAATCCATCCTCAAATGTGTTGTGCCAAACTCGGTCGATAGCGAAAATGCAAAATCCAGGCCTGAAAGTGAAAGAACTGTCCTCTTCCTCCACAACCAAGTTAGATTCCAAGTGGGCAAGCCAGTTGGGCTCTTCCTCGCTAACACAAGCTACAGCTGCTGAGGACTATGGCAAGTTACGGAAGGAAAGCTTCAACTCTCTTGAAAAATTTCAGAAAGAGTGTAATGGGAGCGTATCCACTTTTTCCCTGACGTTAGCCTGGAGGTTGCCTTAATGTACTCCTCCTACACTGAGGTGAAGCGCAGGCTTCACCCAGACAAGATGTCCTTTTGACTGTACCATCCCACTCGCCTGGTCTTCACCTTTCACAATGAGTGGATGAGCTTCACTGACCCAGTGGCGGCTCTCAGCTTCATAATTGAAGAATTCCCATCGGCAACACACTCAGATGGCTGTGGAGTGAATGTTCAAGAATGGCATGTTCCTGTATTAGCCTCGGTTGGTGATATGCTGCACTAGTCTGTTATTGTTATGCAACAGTGCATTTCAGCATTATCACCAGACAATTTCCCAACTCTCAGGTTGATATATTTTATGAATTTTGAGTCAGAGCGATTCGCTATGTTCTGAATAACGCCAATTGTTTTTAATGAATAACCTACCGATAAAGTTATCTTAGCCATCATCATTTACATTTTGTAACACTAAGGATAGGCTTGCGGTTATTATGGATTACCCTGTATTTTCTTGCTATATCTGTTTTGCATTTGGTTCTCAAATTATTTACAAAGGGGGTTCTTTCCGAATAATTCCCTTGGCTCACATCTGGTCTTCTCAGCAACAGGGCACAAGGCATATTGATCTTGTTTTCCTATTCAAAGTAAAGGCTGTTATAGTGGGCGGCAGTGTAGTATAATGGTTAAGGAACTGGACGTGTAACTGAAAGGTTGCAGGTTCGATTCCCAGGTAGGACACTGCCGTTGTACCCCTGAGCAAGGTACTTAACCTGAATTGCTTCAGTATATATCCAGCTGTATGAATGGATAAATGTAATAAGAAGTTGTGTAAGTCGCTCTGGATAAGAGCGTCTGCTAAATGCCTGTAATGTTATAAATGGTTTAAATGTTTATTTGTTATTTTGGTTTTTGTTAAGAATTTAATGGAGAATTTTAAACACTTTATGTTTTCAAATGAATCATTTATTTAACGGCACAATATATCTTCTATAGGGATGTGTATATGTGGATGTACAGTTGTGGTCAAAAGTTTGCATACACAGGTTGAAGTCATTAAAACTCATTTTTAACCACTCCACAGATTTCATGTTAGCAAACTATAGTGTTGGCAAGTCAGTTAGGACATCTACTTTGTGCATGACACAAGTAATTTTTCCAATTGTTTACAGACAGATTATTTCACTTTTAATTCACTATATCACAATTCCAGTGGGTCAGAAGTTTACACACACTAAGTTGACTGTGCCTTTAATTTTTTTATATTTGGTCGCATATCCTTTGGCTTTGCATGCCATGACTTCATGATGTATTGGCTGCCTCTGCGGTTCCTCTTTTTGGTTTCTCTTTTGGGCGTCGTCTCGACGCTCTATCGGATTTTTTTCCGCCTCCGTTCCGGTGATTGCTTCTCGCTTCTTCAATTATTTCACACACCTGTGCGGTGTTTCCGCCGGCTATAAATGCGTAGGACTTCGATATTGTAATTTGTTATGTTGACAACGAAGTCGGTAAAGGTTTAGGAATTTCGGTCACTGCATTCTTGGTTTGTCAAAATAGAGAACGCAGCAAGTCCGGTTACAGATTTAGCAAAGATATCAGTTTCTCCGTCTTTGTTTTGGCTGCCTGGTATCATGTGGTTTTAAACTATTTTTCGCTACAGAGTTTAAAGATACAGGTTCGCGTTTTCTTCGGGTCTTTATTTTTTCATTCTAATTACCTCTTGTCTACGCCTAGCCTACTAGTTAGTGCGTGAGGTTTCTTTTGTTGTTGTTGTTGGTTTATTATTCTCGCTGTTTATTCGAGATTCGCCTCCTTTTGAGGTTGTTTATTATTTTGGCTCATGCCAGGGAGGTTTTGTTCCTGATCTTTTGTTTCACTCCTTCCCCTGCGGTTAGTTTCCGTTTCTGTGGCGAGTCTGTATTAACTCGCTTTCTGATTCCCTGTCAGTCGCATTTGGTTCTCCGAACCTAAACTCCAATCATTACACCAACAACATCAAAAGACTATCTTATTTTCTGGTACTGTTACAAGTGATACTATAACGTCTCTGCATTTGAATGGATGTCTATGGGAATTGGGGTGTGGGACTAGATTTAGCTGTAAATTATACTGGAACAGTATGGAACACATGGATGGCTAAATGGCTGTAAGTCATCAAGGGTCTGACGTATCAAACAAGCCTTCAATCATCACTCTGCTGCCAGAAATACAGTAGATATGGATGGATAACCTGAAGGGTTTCTTCTCCTGACTTATTTTTCCATAGAGTTCAATAGGGAAATTTGTCAGGAGAAACTACCCTTAAAGTGATCTACTCCATATCTGGCAGCAGAGTGATGGTTTGAGGCTCGTTTTATACCTCAGACCCTTGATGTCTTACAGCCATTTTAACAATCATGTATTCCATACGGTTCCAGCATAATTTACAGCTAAATCTAGTCCCACCCCCCAATTCCCATAGAGATCCATTCAAATGCAGAGATGTTATAGTATAGCCGAGGCGACCCGAGGGTGTTGTGGAGCTACTGTTGGGGGGGATCCTCCTCCCCAATACTGTAAGGAACGTGATTTCGCTGTTCCTAGTCTGAGTGTCTGTCCCGGCGCGGGTTGCTGCTGAGCTGTGGTGGTGTTCCCCCCCCCACAGAATCGGTGTCTTGCAGAGTGGACCGGGGCGAGCGCAACGAGAGCTGGGCAGAGGAGGAACTGTGAGCCGGGTTCAGCTCGAGTAGAGGCGGTGAGGCACCTCTTCGCTAACCAGCCTGGAGGGTGGCGGTGCTGTAGTGTGTGTTTTGTATGCAGGGTTATTTTTGTTTGGTTTTAAAAATTTTATTTTGTGGCAGTCCCCCACTGGCATTGCAGCTGGGGGCTCCACCGTATTTGAGTTTTAATGTTTATTGTATGTTTGGCGGGGAGTGGGTGAAGTTTGTTTTGTATGCGTGTGCCCAAGTGTGGGTCTAACTCTTTTCTCCCTCGGAGTGTTAAGATGGGCCAGGCGGTGGGCCGTCCCGGGGAGAGCCATTGGTGGTGTGGGTGGTAGGGTTGTCACGATATCCAATAATATCTGATATTGCGATATTTGAAGATATCGCCGAGATGACTGTCGATAGCCACGATATAAAAAAAATAATACAATGTTTAAAATAAAAAAATAGGGCTGCCCCCAAATAGTCGACTAAACCATTAGTTGATCAAAAGAACTTGGTCGACCAAAATATTAAATGGTTGAATCGTCGCAGTGTGAAAAAACAAGAGAGTGGAACAATTCATTCTGGACGTGCGCCTTGTAACAAACAATTGGTGTCTATTAATTGAGGAATAGATCAGTTGTATAGAATGTCTGAGAGAAAATCAAAAGTATGCGAGCATTTTGAGCATCTAAAGGATGACCCCAAAAAAGTTAAATGTAAACTCTGCAAGCAACAATTTGCCTATCATTCACCATATCATTGCATCTTCTCAAAGGCTGGCTGCATTGTCAGCAAAACACGGAGCTCACTTCTCCCGAGCAATGTCAACAAACGAGCGGAGGAAAAACAGCAGTGAGTAGGCCTAATGTGACAAGGTTTGCTGGTCACAAGTAGGCTAAAACACACTTTTACATTGCTAATATAGATTATAAATTAATCTTTCGTTTGGCCTGTTGTTGATATTTCTCTTAAGTGTTTTCAGTTTGCTGTTTTTTTTATTATTCGTTTGTTGATATAATTTATAGCCTATTTATTTGCATTTTAAAAGGAAAATAAAATATATTTTTTTCCATCTAGTGTTGATAACCGTGAAGTAGCTACATTGTTTTTGCTCTTTCATATCACCGGACTATTTTTAAGTTGTGTGTTGTTATAAAGAGTCAAAATAAAAATGTCTCATTGCTTGTTCTGACACATTATTTTACTGCTTTGTCTATGCCATTAATAGCCTACAGCGCAGGCCATAAACAAACCGATAGGCAGCGCAGGCCAGCAAATCGCAGCCTGTGCTTGTAGCTATAATTGATATTTTAAATGATGGTTTTGTATTTCCCTGTAATATAGTAAACTTACTATAGATCAGACAAAGTCAAACCATTTTCTGATGCTCAAAAATACATATTTAAATAATTTAATTAATATCATAAATGAGCAACAGTTAGACTATGTGTTTGAACTGATGACTAAGCAAATCTTTGGTCGGGGGCAGCCCTATAAAAATATATTTTTTAAAATAATAATTATCGTAATTATTGTTATTGATACAGAAATGGCACAGCTATGTTG
The DNA here is from genome assembly GCA_029718625.1 of Synaphobranchus kaupii. Lineage (NCBI taxonomy): Eukaryota > Metazoa > Chordata > Actinopteri > Anguilliformes > Synaphobranchidae > Synaphobranchus > Synaphobranchus kaupii. The sequence goes on from CM056381.1 coordinate 28,925,729, forward strand.
TGCTATCATTTCTATTACAGGCATGTAGCTGGTATTGTCAGGCTTGAATTCTGAAAGCGACTTTGTTAAACAATTTTTAATCATTTTGACCCAGTTTTCCCTGACCTTTCTAGTGCTAGTCTAGTTTGTTTAATCTTTCATCATATAGCTGATGTGCAGGGATGCAACTTCGTAAAGCTGCACATGCATATGGTTGGAGTGTTTTTTGATGGGGGTTCTTTCACCTCAATTGGGAAAGTGATGTACATGCAATCTGACCAGGAATAAGCGGGTTAGATAATGGATGGATAATTTATTTTCATAATTCATATACACATGTACATTATGGGCAGTGAATACACAACCCCTGGTAAAAAACAAAGTTCCTCCACTCTAGTTTACAATGAACCCCTGAGAGTCAAAGATGTCAATAAGATGTGAATGAGAGTCAAAATAGGCGATTAGAGCGGAATGACCCTTAGATAATCAATTTCTTAGTCACAGTTTAGTTTCCATTCCAAAAATGTATCCAGCAGAGAATGCGGACAGCCTCTTTGCTGAAGAACAGCTGGAACAGCCTTAGGGGCTGTAGTCCTGTTGACGGTCCAGCTATGTTTTGGGCGGCAGTGTAGTATAATGGTTAAGGAACTGGCCTTGTAACCGAAAGGTTGCAGGTTCGATTCCCAGGTAGGACACTGCCGTTGTACCCTTGAGCAAGGTACTTAACCTGAATTGCTTCAGTATATATCCAGCTGTATAAATGGATAATATGTAAAAACATGATTAAAAAAAGTTGTGTAAGTCGCTCTGGATAAGAGCGTCTGCTAAATGCCTATAATGTAATGTAATGTCCTCTGTGGACAGAAGCGGAACTGATGGGGCTACATAACCTCATCACTGATGTCATGCATCTGTCCTCAATCTCTGGCTTGCTTGGTCTCTTTTTGACAGTGGTGCATTAATGAACGAGATTGACCCCTCTGGTCTGCAGGAATGCACAGCAGCAGGAGTGGGAGTAGGAGGAGGAGTGGCAGCAGAGGGACCAGATGGAGACAGGAGGAGACTGGTCATCACTGGAGGCCGCAGCCCCATCCTGAGTGCCTAGGTCTGAAAACCGCAGCTCCACACCCAGAGTGTTCCTCCCCTTCCAGAGGTCCAGCTGGAGGTCGCTGCCCCACTGCCCTGTCCAGAGGTCCAGCTGGAGGCCACCACCCCACTGCCCTGTCCAGAGGTCTAGCTGGAGGTTGCCGATCCGCTGCCCCGTCCAGAGGTCCAGCTGGAGGCCACCACCCCACTGCCCCGTACAGAGGTCCAGCTGGAGGTCGCCGCCCCATCCCAAGGTGGCGCCAGTGGCCGCAGCCCTGCCTCCCTGTCCAGGGGAGCCGCTGAAGCATGTCGCCCTGTTCAGGGGACTCGCCGGAAGCTGCAGTTCCACCATCCTGTCCAGATGAGCCATCTGAAAATACCACCCTGTTTCCCTGTCCAGTGGATCTGCCAGGAACCAGAACTCCGCCACCCAGTCCAAAGGTCCCGCCAGGGGCCTTAGCCCCACCTCATGTCGCCGCGAGCATTCCAGTGGGTCCCTCATCACCTGCCACAGCAGACCTTCCAGAGGCTCCTTGGCTGTGCTGAGGAGCCCCCAGAGGCCACAGCCTCACTGCCCTTCCCAGAGGATCCTTCTCTGGCTGCACTCTACCTGCCATGCCCTGCCAGAGACATTCGCCTGGGCCACCAGTGCAAGCTCTGGTTTTTGTTATCGCTTCCTCCCAGGGCTCAAAGCTAGGGGAAGGGTATGTGGTGCCAGGAAGGAAGTTGGGGTGCTGTCCACCAGGGAGCAGCTCCGGCCCAACTCACAACCATGGCAGCAGGTGTAATCGATTGTAATCAATTCAGCTGCTGCCTATTACCTCATTAATGAGTTTACTAAAAGGCCTGGTAAATTAGGCTTAAGGACGACTGTTCGGCAGATTTTTTCTGGATGGTTTGCTGGGTGTCTGAAGGCCTATTTTCTGTTATGGGTCTGTTTTGTGGACATTTTGGCTCCTTTTTGGTTGAGTAGTTTCTGTTAATTTTGGTGCCCTGGACTAATAAAAGGCAGTAAGCCGACATTTCTTTTGTGTTATATCTAACAGTCTCTGGTGGTCTTTTGCTTCCCGTCTGCGCATGCATATTCAGTGGGATGTCACAGGAAAACTAATCTATAAACTTTATTTCAGCTGCCTCAGACAAAAAACATTGAGTAGGCTATCCATCCACCTTCATGAGGTAGCCACCTGGGATGCTTTTCCAACAGTCTTGAAGGAGTTCCCACATATGCTGAGCACTTGTTGGCTGCTTTTCTTTCATGCAACTCATTCCAAACCATTTCTATTGGGTTTAGGTCAGGTGACTGGGTTAGGTCACCTGATGCAGCTCTCCATCACTCTTTGTCAAAAGAGTGACCTTCTTTGTCAAATAACTCTTACACAGCCTGCAGGTGTAATTTGGATCATTGTCTTGTTGAAAAACAAATGACGGCCCAACAAAGCACAAACCAGATGGGATGGCATGTCACTGAAATTTGCTGTGGTAGCCATACTGGTTAAGTGTGACTTCAATTCTGAATAAATCATTCAGTCTTACCAGCAAACCACCCCCACACCAGCACACCTCCCCCATGCTTCACCATGGGAATGGTGAAGTTCTAATTGAAAAGTACTTGTTGGGGGTGCATTTCAAAAAATATATACATACATTTTAATTAGTTTGTTTTGGTTTTGGTTGCAACTTAACATACATGTTAAAATATTGCCCGTCAATATCTCAGCCTTTTTAACACCAATTACCAAGCCACTTGGCAGATCAAGTAATTTCATCAATATATTGATCTAAAACAAATATGGGAAATATTTGTTCAGCCATTTTAATATAATTAAGTAGTTAATCTTAGGATGTAGATTAACCCTTTGACACATACGGTCACACCGGTGTGATTAGAACACAAGATTAGAACGTCTATTTACGAATGACGCAACAATAAACCTGTGGGTTAACCCTTTTTCTTTCTAGGACTAAACACACTATGTTCCACAAAAACATTGTACCAAATAAACATATTTACAACATTTACATTTATTTGTTTATGCAGACGTTCACACTTTCTCAGAAGTAATGTAAGCAGCTACTCTCTAGCCTATAACGTTGATTTAGCTACAGTTAGCTAACGTTAGTGCTAACCAAGCTGACTACGGGCTGACAGAAAATATAATACAGATCCTTTCCAAAAAATTAGAATATCATGGAAAAGTTGTTTTTTTTCCATAATTCCATTCAAAAAGTGAAACTTTCATAGATTATAGATTCATTACACACAAAGTGAAGTATTTCTAGCCTTTATTTGTTTCATTTTTCATAATTTTGGCTTACAGCTCCAGAAAACCCCCAAAACAGTATTTCAAGAAATTAGAATAGTGTGTCGAAAATCAGCATTTACTTCAGTTATTTCAGAGAATGAGTGGAGTGGCTTGACTCGAGGAATCCGACAGTTGTAGCCCATGTCCCGGATACGTCTGTACGTGGTGGTTTTTGAAGCACTGACTCCAGCCTCAGTCCACTCCCTCTGCATCTCCGCCAAATTTTGGAATCGTCTTTGCTTGACAATCCGCTGAAGCCTACGGTCATCTCTTTTGCTTGTGCACCTTCTCCTGCCACATTTTTCCCTTCCACTAAACTTTCTATTGATATGCTTGGACACTGCACTCTGTGAACAGCCAGCCTCCTTAGCGATGACCTTTTGTGGCTTACCCATCTTCTGGAGGGTGTCAATGATGGTCTTCTGGCCAATTGTCAAGTCTGCAGTCTTCCCCATACTGAACCAAACTGAGATAAACTTTGCAGGTGTTTTGAGTAAATTAGATGATAGTGTGACACTCAGTCTAAAACATTCATTCTCTGAAATAACTGAAGTAAATGCTGATTTTCGACACACTATTCTAATTTGTTGAAATACTGTTTTGGGGGTTTTCTGGAGCTGTAAGCCAAAATTATGAAAAATGAAACAAATAAAGGCTAGAAATATTTCACTTTGTGTGTAATGAATCTATAATCTATGAAAGTTTCACTTTTTGAATGGAATTATGGAAAAAAAAAACTTTTCCATGATATTCTAATTTTTTGGAAAGGATCTGTATAAACAGTCTTATAGCGATTACAATTTACAATCTATTACATCACGGGTAAACGCATCAGTGATCAAAATAATTGACGAAATACTCGAAAAACACATTTTCAAAAATAATTCGGCAGTAGGCTAATATTGTTTTGCAGATCTTGTTCTTCTGCATTCAACCAAAGATGATACATGATGAAGAGATGCTCCACCTTCTCCCAACATTAACCATATCAATTCTCAACCAAGTTAACTCAATTGTTATGGGCAGTCTTCCAGGTTATTTTGTCATATTATAATCTTTGGTTGGACCAGAGATGAGGTTATATGGCTGCGCCCGTATTATTATCTTTATCAGAGATAAATAGCATCTCATAGCATATTGTGAGCAGTAACGTACAACTTTCAAAAAGGTAGCTACTTTACCAACATCATTGCAATGTTTGCTAGAATCGGAATACACTATTTGTAACAAGTATTTGAAAACGTGAAAAATATTGAAAGTAAAGACATTTTCACCACGAACCATTAGCTGACAGATATTTGTATTGATACAAAAGACAGTGCCGTTAGCTACGGAGTCAGATGATGATAGTCCCTTGGCGCCTCACACATACTGAGAGCCATCTAGTGTTGTTTTGCTGGTCACCAGCATGCCAGCACCAGCATACCCCCATACCAGCATACCACCAGCATCCAAAACACAACATATGCTGGTCTTGCTGGTGTAACCAGCATGCATTATGCTGGTAACCAGCTATGCTGGTCTATGCTGGTTTTCCAGCAGGGTAGAGAGGGCACAACCCAGCAACAAGTTTGAAGAATTTGAGCAAGCCAAATTGTTATAATTCTGAAAGCTGTCCGGTTTTGTAAAATGGTCGCTGCACAAGCGGGTGTTTGCACTGAGCTTGCCATTGTAGCAATAACGTTAGCTTTCCTAAAACCCACCCATTTCTTACGAATTTCAGCATCTTGAGGAAACCGAGAAAAAATTACACGTACCATTACCCTTGACCTCATCCTCTGTTTGTGCATCCAGGGAGGGCACAAACACGGGGTATATGCGGCATGCTTGCAATGCAAACAGAGGCGATAACGACAACTAAGTTATAACTCTTAACTTAGCTCTAGGGCTAAAGTAGCCTTGCTAGCTAGACAGCTAGGTAGCAGAACCATGAAGGGATAGACAAGGTGGGAGAAATGAAATAGTGAGTTGAAGAAGGAGTGACTGGGAGAGGGATTAAGAACTGAAAAATATCAAAATAACTACAGCTAAGGATTACAAAACTATCAATAACGCAGACAAAGGTTCTCTATAGCAAATGTTTGTTTTGCTCAGAATCAAATAGGCTGTTTAACATTAGTGGGGCAAATTAGTTTTAGTTCCCTCCAACTATGGGAGGAGATATGCAATGACATTAAAACATTTATTAGCCATTACGTTAGGTCCTTCATGGGGTCATGAGGACCTGTGCCCAATAGGACTGAGCCCAGTAATAATTTGAACTCCACCCATTTAATCCCCACATCGGAATAGATGGATATAGATCGAGATTGTTATTAATTTAAGAAATTTATATAGGCATCAACTTCACTATTTATATTTGTCTAAGAAAACATTTTTAAGCATTTAAGCATAAGCCTTAAAGCTGGAGTAAGTTTTTTTTTTTGTTGAAAAATATCGGGGAACGGTCATACTTAGTTGGTAGCAATCATAGAAAGAACTGTTGTGAGAGAAATCCAGCACCAAGCATTGTGTTTATACCCTCAAATTCTGTATTCTAAAACCAGCTATTCGGCCCAAATTTTTGTTTTCAAAACAAAGTTGCTCATGACGTAAACCATTTAAAGAGATAGGCCAGTTCACGTCGCAAACTGACAGAATTGAATAAAGCTTGCTCGAAAACTAGAGTAAACATTGGTGCCCATTTAAGAAGGTGGCGAGATATTCGGTATTGGATTGGTTTGAAGACAGACGTGGAGCTTGCATTGTTTCTCCTGGACAGGCAGGTCAAAAGTTTAAACACTAATTACCTGGACTTTCTGCTTGCCAGCCAATTGTAATAATTAATAGTAACATTAGCTAACTTAGCTAATGTTCCAGGCAAGTTTGTTACAGTTCCAGTTGCTTTGAACTTTTTAAGTATTGCCCTAACGGTAGATATGGGCATTTTCAGGTGAGTAGCTAGTTTTTTATAGCCATTCCCTGACTTATGAAGCTCAACACACTTTTCCCTCATTTGATTTGTGTGTTCTCTTATCTTTCCCATGTTGATGTATGGAGAATATGGCCTCTGTGTCACCTCATATTTATACCCCAGTGAAACAGGAAGTCATGGATTACTGCTTGAAAGTTCCTAAACACTCTGATCAACTTTAAAAAGTAAAATAGAAATAGAAAAAATGCTTCAGTGACATTTTGTTCATAAGAATTTCTAGGGGTGCCAATAATTGTGGCACATGTGGTTTTGTTAAAAATAATTATTTCTTGATGAGGGATTTTTTTTTCTCAGAATAAATTCACTTAAATTTTTCTCATTTTTTCAGTGTGAGATTAAGCTAATTCACCAAATTATATTATATACCCTTTTTACTCATCTTTACCAGGGGTGCCAATAATTGTGGAGGGGACTGTAGATGCCGACACCAGCGTGAGTGGGCAAAGCACTGAACTCTATCATATCGAACAGACAGTAACCACTTACTTCTATTGGTCAAAGTACTTCTATAAAACATGCGAGCCTTTCACAAACTATGTTGAATGCATGATCTGCTTCTTCCTGAATAATTTGCACAATTATGTAGCCAGCCATTTTAGTTGAACCCTTGACTTCCTGTGAGTATATTCAGCCCAGACTTACATCTGGAATCCCCAGCCACACCTCTCCCATCACCCTCCCTCTCACTTCCATCTCTCTCCCCTCTTTCTTCTCTTGCATTTTTTAATTCGTTTTTATATTTCTTTTCCCAATATGTTTCCTTTAATTTATAGATTTCTCCTTTTGTATGGGTTCTGTTCTGCATCAGAAATGTGAACCTATCCTTCCATTGACAAGGGTATCGCTGTCACTTGAATGCTCTCACATAATTGCCCTTCCTTTTTATGATTGCCAGACAACTGCCGCTGTCAATGCTATCACTGATGCACAAAAACCAATAAACAAATCTGGAAAGAAAGTCAGTGATCATCTGCAAGATGAGAAATTATTTCAAAACACGAGTAGCACCAAACGCTCACAGAATCAACAGCCTTGACAAGGTTGATATATGACTGGTCAGTGCATGCAATCAAATACATTCTCTGGGTTTTGCTTCCTTGTAGAACTGCAGGAGATGTATTTTGCATGGATATAAAAGTTGTAATGCACCTCTGTCTGCAGATCTATTCTAATGCAAACTGAGGCATTAAACTGCAAACCTGAAATAACAACAATCATAAGAATGTTTGCTATTTTTGTTTGCTAACTTGGCAGTACTTGCTCTTATGTTGGCAACCCAGAGTGTATTAGATGTTAATCAGAAGATGTATCATTTTATTTTCCCTTAAAAGCAATGTTATAAAAGAAAGGTTGCTTCCTGACCAAGGAAGTAATGCCCAAGTGAGATCTTGTTTGACCATTTCTTCAATTCTAAATTATAATCACTGGACTTTATCCACGTATTTATCTTAAACTCAAAGATATCATGCCATCAGTGTGAAGAACACTTTTCATTGTTTAGAGATCACAGATGTCATCATATTTAAAATGTAGTTATTCCCTTGTTTGTACTTGTTTGAAGCTATATAAAACGGCTGAAAGTGACAAATGTAGCCAGACCGAGAGTGTTTGTTTAAGTCACCAGGGTTTGCCCTCGGCTTCCTCATTAAGCAAGACCAACACATTTGGTCTGAATGCCCACGTATGAAGCGTATTCCTCCAAAGCAACAGCGGCAACAGCTGAGCTGATGGACTCCTGAGTGAGAAAAAGTTGAGGAAAAACACAAATGCATGTGTTGCGCCCGGTGTTTGAATTCGTATTTACCTTTTAGGGTTGTTTTTAACGCACTTGTTTCAGGTTGGAAAATGCACTAATGTACGTCGCTCTGGATAAGAGCGTCTGCCAAATGTCTAAAATGTAAATGTAAATGTAAATGCATGTTGGTCTGTGCTGTCACAAACTGACAGAGGACATTGCAGCAATGAGCTGAGATTAAATTAACTGGCCATTCTAAGCTAGAAGGAAAGAAAAAGTAGGTGGAAAAAATGGTAATTTCAACAGGAGTATCATCCATTTTGGCTCAAACAAATGACATCTCGTATTCATTAGTACCATTAATCATTAACACATTATCAATCACATATTTAGCCTTGGTGTGGAGATACTGTATATAGTGCCCTCCATAATGTTTGGGACAAAGATGTATTTTTTCTTGATTTGGCTCTGTACTTCACAATTTTAGATTTGTAATAAAACAATATGTGGTAAAAGTGCAGATTCACAGCTTTTATTAAAGGGTATTTTTATACAGCATTTTCACCATGTAGAAATTATAGCACTTTTTATACATGGCACCCCCCCCCCCCCATTTCAGGGCAGCATAATGTTTGGGACAAATGGCTTCACAGATTGGTTTCTCATTACTCGGGTGTCTGCAGGTATAAGAGAGCTTTCAGTATCTAGTCTTGATTCTATATACAGTATATGTGCCGTACACACTTGTGTTTTCTTTATTTCTTTTTAATTACATTCTTTTCATATTTGTAACATTGCCCATATAGTTTGACACATATGACATATGGTCCTGCTGTAAGGGGGAGTGTAAGGTTCGGAGAACCAAACGTGACCGACAAGGATTTCTAAAAGCGTATCAAGAGAGATACGCCACAAAACGCGGAAATAGCCGCACCAGGACTGGGATAACACAGGATCGGGAGCAAAACTAGCACAAGGCAAAACAAAGCAACCTCCACAAACTGAGGCGATCTTGATAAACAGCGAGAATAACTAACAAAAGAACCTCACGCACTAAATAATTAGGCGTAACAAGAGGTAGAGAAACAAAACAAAATAAACACCCAGTAGAATGAAAATGAGAGAATGAAAATGAAACTAGAACCTGTTACCTACAGCTCTAGGTTAAAACGAGCTGAACAAAAAGGTAACTGGCAGAAGAGTACAAAGGATAAAGAGAGAAAGGAAAGAAAAAGAATAAAATAAATCTTTCTCCTAACTCTAAACCGGACTTGCTGTGTTTCCTATTCGTACGAACCAAAAATGCAGCGACCGAATCATTTGCCTTACCAACTTCGTTGTCAACATAGCAAAGACAATATCGATGTGCGGAAATGCTGGAAGTCCTGGGCTATTTATAGCCGACAGGAAATGCAAAACAGGTGCAGAGAATAATTGTCGGGCCAAACACGAATACCGGAACGGAGGCGCAAAAAATCCGATAGAGCGTCCCGACGACGCCAAAAAGAAAGATGACCGCAGAAACAGCAGGGGCTGCAAATACCCATGAGACCTGCACTTTGGCGCATATTGATGTACACTGAGCCACTTCTTCTTAAGTTCTTGTGTCTCAGTTTTGCGTTCTGGGAGAGATGACAGGACTTCAGGGACCATAGGGGCGATACGCATTGGGGGAGAGAACAACCGACTTAAGCGATAAATCAATTTTCGTCCAGCCATCATTCTGGCATCAGCCGGTCAGTATGGCACACATGCCTACATTGAGGCCCCAGCGAAAAATTGGGCTGGGTCACTGCAACCTTTCCACTCCGGTGGTCCATTGGAGCATCTCCGAAACGCCAGGGCCATTCCTCTCACCTTCACCCATTAATCAAAGCCTGCAGAAATCAATGGGGACAAGTCTGCTGCTGTCCCCTCTGATTTCTATCAGTCCTCATTATGTTCACTGTTCCGAATCCCTGCTTCCTATCTGCTCTTAAATATTTAGACACTGCATTTAAAAAGGCCTTTGATTCTCTGCTGGGACAAATGAAATCAGTTAAACAAGAAACCAGCCCCAGTGGTTTAGCTACCTCCCCTTGGTACCTCTTTATTCTCTCTTTCAATCTATTTTTAATCTGTGTGTCTCTGACTCTCTCTTTCTATCCATTTCACTCAAGCCATTCAAATGTGAAATGACCACTCTCACCATATCTGAATTATGGATTTCGGTCCTCATAAAAAAATAAATAAGTAGTGGTTGTAAATTAAATTCTTCAGTGTCTACATTATTGAGCTGCTAAGAAGTTCGGGGGGGGTTCACTGACAGTTCACAGTCAATAGAAAGAGCAAGCAATTTTTGCATTTGTTCTTCTATAGACATCAAATAAAACAAAGAATGTGTATTTATTGACTGTTGAGATTGCAAAACAGACTGATCATTGATGTACACCCTTTCACGTTTACTTTCATTACTCCGTATTTTATTCTCCACAACATATAACCAAAATAAATTTTGATGAAGATAATGCTACAGCAAGTGAGGTTAACCTAAATAAGCTTTCAGAGTAACTGTACACAAATTTAACTTCAGCAACTGAATAGTGAATTATCTTCCCCACTATTTTTATATTTTCTTTATATTTAAAATAGGCTAATATCGTCAAGGGCCATCCATCAACATTACCATACAGTCAAAATGATTGAAATGTTAGGGGCTGTTGAGTGACTCAAAAGCACTGTTCTGGAGTGTGGATGGGCCCCACTATTTTTTTTTTTTTTCAAATTTTTTAATTTATTCTTTTATTTAACCATTGAGATTAAAGATTAGCGATTTGTAAGAAACCTCAGTGCCCCCATGGTACCCAGTGTCCAGCAGACGCAATGACGCTGCAGGTACATGCATAATATAAAATGTCTCCATAGTCTATTACCGGTAAGCAAGTAGCTGAGACAGAGGCTAGTCTCACCTCAAGAGAAAAACAGCCTAAGCCTTTTTACAAGGGAAACTATGTGAAACTTAAAAGTGAGACCATCATCTATTAAAAATCCGAGGTACTGCATGTCTCATGTAACCTGCATGTCTTTGGACTGTGGGAAGAAACCCAGAGGAAAACCACACAGACCCGGGGAGAACAAGAATTCTAACTCGGTACCTTCACTGCACCACCGTGCCACCCGTTCTATCAGGTCAAGAGAACAAAAGACGAGAGCATGTAGCCTTTATTTTATAACAAAAATGTTGCTGTCTGACACCAGGAATGTCTGCATCATATGGGCATTGGATAAAACATCATGCCATGGTTTTTAAACACCATTAGTAGTGTTAATCGTTGTCTCACCAAATCAAAAGGTTAAAGCTCAGTCAGACTATGGCTCATTTGACTTCACCATATGGTCAAAGCCCCTTTGAGGCAGAAAATGAATAATGTAGGATAACATTGTTTACCCGCTATGTACAACATATCTGTTGAACCTTGTTTGTATCCATTGATCTGAGAGCTCTATGCCATTAATACCATATCTTGCTTGTTTCTGAACCAAAGCATTGGACACCACTGTGCCACAACTGCCGTGTTACTTTGAGTGTATTGTTCCAAGAACATCACATTGCCTGGCTTGACATAGTTCTAAAGTAAGGGCCCCATGTAGTGACCAGATCAGTCTTTGCCCTCAGATCAAGCACACAGTATTTTCTGTAATGAGTTTCTATTTGAATTCAAGTCATCCCACAGTGCACACTACCATCTCTGTAATGACTCAGCAGTTTTTAGTATTCTTTTCTCCTTCCTGACAGTTCTGTAAAAAAATTATCTTGCATTGCGGCTGGCATACTTAAAGAGTACCCAGAACTATTCTCTATAAATAACTGTCCTTTATCTTTACTGTGTACTTCTAATTGGAAGTGGAAATTCATTTAGATTTTTTTTCTGAGAAAAGTAAGCATTTTGGAAAGTAACCCCAGGGAATAATTTCAGCTGTTCAATGTTCCACACAGAGCAGACAAACACCCAAACAGAAATGCCTTCCAATGTACCAAAATTCAAGACTTCTCCTTGTGTCAGCACCTAACACTGAAATATCACATTTCAATATAGTATAACAATAACTATTTCCTCTATTCAGCTGCATGGCATTGTGCAATAACATGCATGTCTCTTACAGAAAATGTGGTGTGATTACATTATTGCAAGCAACAGACTCAGAACACAGGCACTAGCTGAGCTGAAGACTGAATATTCGTAAGTGTGACACTTAATCTTCTCTGCAAATTAGACCCCTTTGCACCATTAACACTGGCAGATGGAAAATTATTCCCTATATTATGCGGTAAATGCCTAAATTATTCTCAGCATAATGTGGTAAATGCCTAAATTATTCTCAACATAATGTGGTAAATGCCTAAATTTGTTGCCATGGCTCAGTGGATAACATTTTACCAGGAACCAGGAAAAGGTGGCACAACTGCACTACAGCGACAACTGAGAAAGAAAACAAATTATTTACATGTACAGTATGATTCACAATGGTTTAACTGCCATAAACATTATCCAGAATAGTACATGTGAACCTGTCCATGTGTACTTTACATTGAGACTTCATTTATTTTGCTCTATGCATGACCTTGAGAAAGACTATGTCCAAATATAATACTAAAAATCTATGTATTTCTATGCATAGAATTGAAAACATGACAGTGGAAATGCCATGTCAATACATCACATTATAGTGATTTGTAGTCTCTTATCAACAGCAACTTACTGCTGATGGTGTGGAGAGGTTAAGGAAGATTATAATGAGAGAGAGAGAGAGAGAACCTGCATTTGCAGAGTTCCTCGCTAACTACAGAGGACTGTCTCTATTGAATGGCCAGCCCTGGGGGGTTATTTTGAGTGAGAAAAGTTAGTTTGAGTTGAACAGCACTTTCAAAAGAAAAGGGAAGAAGATAAAAGAGGTGTTTCTTGAACAGGGGGGGTGAGTCCAGCTTGTTTGAAGACTGCAGGGACTCATCCAGTGGACAGAGATGAATGGGATACATTTCATACAAAACAATGTTTTCTCATTTTAATTTAATTCATTCATTAATTATAAAAATGTATTATTATTATTATTATTCTTCCAATCTTGCTATTTAATATATCAAAAGTGGAATCATGCTTCTAGGTACTGTTGTGCCCTATCAATAATCTATACCAGGGGTAGGGAACGATGGTCAATTAATTCATCAATTAAAGCAGTTGATTACACAGTTAACTCACCTCACCTGGTTTCTTTGGTTTAAGTAGTTGCTGTATTTAAGGTGAAAACAAAAAGCAGCAGACCCTGCGGCTCTCCAGGACCAGGGTTCCCTACACCTGATCTATACTGAGGACAAAAATAATTCAATGGCAGTTTAATGAAAATCATTGTGAGAGATTGATATTCGAGTTGAACTGTAATAGGAGAGATGTCTATGTTCACCTGCAGCAAGTATTGATATATGGTAAAATGTAGTAATTACCTCAGCACTTCTGTGGCATTTGCAGGTTTCAAAGTGAGGATAGATAGCCTAAGTAACTGTAAATTTGACAGGAGAATGGATGGAAGTAGGCTTACCATTATCGCTCCAATTATTTCTTTCAGACATTTGCATTTTCCACCCATCGGTATAGAGGCAACAGGGTTTCAAGTTACAATTCCCCCATATTTTTATGTTAGCCTACATGTTAATGTCCACTAGCTAGCAGGAAAAGGAAAAATAACTACATATTAAGACCAGCCATAAACTCACATACCCACAAACCATGTATAAGGTTATAAAGTCATATAAGCCCCTTTACATAATGATACTACAAGCTTAATTTCCTACTGTGTCAAAATTACCAGCAGAATGACTGATCATAAATCAGTTTTTGTAAATTCTTATTTCAGTAAGAACACTGCATTACATTAATCACATTTCTCAGAAAAAAACACTTTGAAGTCATCAGTGTGACGCTTATGAATCTACAAGGCAGCATTTGTAAAAACACTCACACAAAGTATACACACACACACACACACACACACACACACACACACACACACACACACACACACACACACACCATGTAGGTCGTTGAATGTTTATTCTATTTCACTACTATGTCTGCCTTTAAAGGAAATACTTTGTGATGGAAGGATGTGGCTTTATTAAGCCAAAAATGTGTGGAGCTATCTTGAATTTCAGTGACGGACTAATTTAAACCAATCGTGATTTTCTGAAACCAGCACAGTTTTTGATTGCCCAAACACATTGTGATTGAGGCCCATGAAACACTTTCCCTTTAAGTGAAGATATACCCACTGAAAGGGGTTCATCTGTAAAAATCTATATGAATAAGCATTTCTGTGAGGCTTTGGAAAAATCAATGCAAAGCCAGCGGTTATAGTTTTGTGGGTACCTATGCTGATATAAGTGAAAAATAAAATAAAATACAAAAGACCAGATTGACAGGATATTTTATATAATTTTCATACTTAGTGTTGAAGTGTACAGACTCTGCCACTAATTACAGGAGGTCAGCTGTGGCATTTATTACTTTGGGTGTTATTAAATGTCAGCTCTTGATCCTTGCTGTTTGTGAGAGCACTTACATGTAATGTTGACCACAAGGTTACACAGCTCATACAGAGAACAAGCTGTTGCCAAATTGGATTCTTCTCCCCTGCTCCCCGAACAATATCCCTCATATGTTGTATTTTTCACTGTTTGAATGTCACTCTTTCAATTCAGTTCAAACAAAATTGTGTTGCCAAAGCATTTCAGAATAGTACAAAACAGAAATAGTGAAACACAGCACACAGTAAATATTTACAACAGAGGATTAAACAATTCCTTCTTGCAACTCTTTTCTTTTATCTTTGGAAAAAGATTAATCACCTCTCTCTGTGAGCTTCTCTACTACTTTGCAACATAATTGAAAGGAGAACTGCACTGAGTTTTTTTTTAACTACAAAATGACAAGCAATCTTGTTGAATTTCAATAGATGTTGGGTGTTAAAGGAGTGCTGTGTTTGTGCCAAGATGGAGAAACACACCTACTTTCTGATTTTGAGCGGCCAGTGCGACTCCATTCTTCCAATTCAATGCCACATTTATGGCTCAAGATTCAGTAAGGCATAAGAGCGGATTTGGCCAAGACAGTACAGCTCTAAAGAATGAAGGAACGGCTCTGACAAGGAAACATAAAAAGGAGAGAGAGAGACCAAGGAACTTCTGTACTTCTCTGTGTTAGCTCAGTATTCTCCATTCTCCATTGGCAGTAGAGACTATAAATGAATGTCTGTGCCTACCCAAGGCTATAAAAACACATGAAGAGTCATCAAAGATGAGAAAGAGTACTGTGAATACATGAGTTTAAGGTTCATCATTTTGTTCAAAGAAGTCTTAAGAAACATGTTTGTTTGAAAGCAGAATAAACCAGTAGCAGTTAGATCAGAGTGTTGCTATGCCAACAGCAAAAAAAAAAAAATTATAATAATAATAATTCAGAAGCCTGTGTATGTGAGAGTGTGGCATCTCATAGATGTGCATGCCTGTATTTCCATTACACTTTTTCTAAAACCCTGGGGAAATACCAGCCTACACTCAAAGTGAACACTTGCCACGGAAGGTTGGTCATTTCTGGGGGTCTGATGACTATGCATCTTTATAGCAGTGTGCATGTCACTTTCAAGTGGAGGAGCCTTAGCCAAGTAATTTTGTGGCAAGTTTTTGGGTTCCTTATTTGATGAAAGCCTTAAAGTTTACATCCATCAATGCTGGAACAAATCTGCTGAATAGCAAATGACATGTTTCATCCTGAATAAATATTTCCCAGAGCTCCTAAAAATCCATTCAACACCTTTTGTTAGTGAACAGCATTTTTTAAAACAGAAAGATTGTAAAATGAGTTTTTGAGTTAAATAATTGGGCTCA
The DNA here is from genome assembly GCA_029718625.1 of Synaphobranchus kaupii. NCBI lineage: Eukaryota > Metazoa > Chordata > Actinopteri > Anguilliformes > Synaphobranchidae > Synaphobranchus > Synaphobranchus kaupii. The sequence goes on from CM056381.1 coordinate 28,941,727, forward strand.
AGACACTTCTTGTAGGAGGCAATGAGGAAAAATTATATATTAGATTAAAATGACAAGTGAATTGGCATAAATCCAAAAACATGATAAACCCCAGTGTTATGTGGCTATATTAATATTCAAGGTAAACTGCTCGCCTATGAGACACTCTATTTATATGTTACCAAATTGTCCCTCTCCATGCAACAGTTCCCAAACTATAAATAGCAAGTTTAGGCAATGACAAAACACATACTGCAATAAGTGCTTTAGTTTGAAGTAAGCCAAGTTTTTACATATTTATATGTTCTGTGGTCTGCTATATTTTTGTCTCTATATACATACCTTCATATTCAATGAACGCCATGCTGCCCAGGTTCACAAGCCCTTGAAAAGTATCTAATTACAGAAGCATGTAGGGACTGCTTTTGTTGTTCTTGCATTTGGTGGTATTTCTCAGAGCAAGATAAGGTTTATTTCCTTTGTAGAGGTTGTCTGCCACCTAGTGGTAGGAATTGTGTATTTCTGAAACAGAAGTTATACCGCAGTGGTTCTCAACCTCGGTCCTGGGGTACCCTCTGTGTGTACTGGTTTTTGTTCCAACCACAATTGCAATCCCAGAATTTTAACAAGCTGTTGATTTTTTAACAAGCTGTTGATTTTTTTTTTTTTTTTTTTTACACAAACTTCAAATACCTGATAAGGAGCCTATTGATTCACATCAGTCTTTAATTTGATCAGTTAAAAATTGTTACCTTTCTTTTGTAATTAAATAGCACAATGTGAACATGGGAATTTTATTCTTTGTGGCCTGCATAGCTATTTCTTACATAATGTGGTCTAAGAGGGTATCCCTATAAACATGAAAAGGAACCTAATTAAGAAAAAATTAAAGCTTGTTAAAATTCTGGGATTGCAAATGTAGTTGGAACGAAAACAAGCATACACATGGGGCCCCCAGGACCGAGGTTGAAAACCACTGTTATACAGCAATTATGTTCAGATTCTCACCTCCAAATGCATCCCAAGTTGGCCCTGGATAGGACCAATTATTAAGAGGCTTCAACTAAGTGTTCTGTGTTCTGCCAGTGGAACATTGGCTCCGGATCCTAAAATGCCAGTTTTGTATAAAATGGGTACACCGACAATCTAGCTTCCACTGTCAGTGATACCTTACCCTGATTTATGTGGTGTGTGTGTGTGTGTGTGTGTGTATAGAACATCGTACTAAAATCGACCAAGAAACAGATTCACCCTAGGGCAGACACTGCACCTGAGAGCTACGGTATCCATATCAGGTCATATTTCATCTGAAGGGGGGATTTTATAACGATTTTATATTGTCACCTGTATGCTGTGAAAAGCCATGATTAGCTCTAATACTTCAACTAAAGTTGACTTATTTCATCACTATATGGAAGAACTGCAGTAAAACAGTATACTATTTCCTCCTGATTTTCATTTTTGAAAATTGCCTCATGGTGACGCTGTTAGACATGGTTCCAGGGGAACCATGGTTTCATAGTATCAGTGAACAAATGCACTGCTATAGAACTAATAAATATTAGTGTATATACAATCACCTTTGAAATCCCCAAGTTTCCTAAGGATTGTATGTCAAAGGAAAGGTATTCAAGCAAGGTTATTCTCAGTATATTTGGAGAAATTGAAAAAAGAAATTTGATAAAATTTTGCAGCTTAAAACAAGCAAAAACCTTTATGATTATTTTATCAAGCATATTAACACAAAATATTTTGATATGCATTCTGCAGTGCCTGATCTGAGGGGGGCTGACATGATAGTTTTGCCCATATTGCCCATCCCTTTGGTATGGGTCCATAGTGATTGGCTCAAAGCTTGGACTGGATTTATTGGAGGTCTTTCATTTGGAGATGTACTTAATTTCTTCTCTGAATCAAGCAGAGCTTGAATTTATTAATTTATCATTAGTCTTAAAACCAGACACACCCTTGCAAAAACATACCTGCACACAGAAGTTTTGAGATAATGGTTTAGTCCAAGTGTTACTCAGTCACGCCTATATTACACTGGTGATTTTTAATTTATTCAGCCCATGGTCAATGCACTTTATGAAGCAAATTTCTCAACAGACGCAATGGTCAAAATCAAGCAAAAATTAAAAACCAGTGCCACGTTCACCGTTTCCCCCAATCATTATTAGAATTACTAATAGTATGTATGTCTTCAAGACCAATTTTGCCTAAGGACACATAGCGTATCTTAGTGGCAATAGTCAGAATACACCCAATGGTTTTAAACTAATGGTTTTAAAATGTGCAACTTGTCACTCCAAATTCTCTTAAATAAATTTTGTCCCTCAAGACGACTTCATACTAACATTGTCCCGAACAGGCAATTACTTTGAGAGCATATTAAAAATTATTCTTAAGTCTTCTGCCATCTTAAATTATTCTTAAATGTCTGGAGACATTTATTCATTTCAAGACACCGTTTTGTGTGAAGATGTCCCAAGTCATGATGGCTGGGTACATAGCTGTGCATGTAGCCTTCTTTTAATTGAAAGTTCACAGTAATCCCAAAACCATGTATCACAGCCATTTTCTGGAGTTCTGCGTCACCCGAGCAACAGAGAAGGCTCCATTTAAAGCTATGTTTTGTGTCTTGCAGGCAAGAAAAAACAACTTATGTTGTGAGCAACTGTCTCGCCCAAGAAACAAATTTACTCATGTTGGTCATCGCACACTGTCAGCAAATATTAGCAAATCATCTGGAAGCTTGCCCCATCAGGGTTATCATGGTTGAAGCTGGCTACATTTACTTTTAAGGGCATTTAATTCTCAAAACCAACAGTTCACAAAAAAAGCAAATCTGGCCCAGAACATTCAGCAGCAATCTGTCAATACTGAGAGGAGATGGAATGTGCAATATTGCAGCTAAATCCCCACTTCCAAGACAACAAAGCCTTGCAAAACGGTGGTAGAGCTGCAACATGATTAAAAATAGTAAATAAAATTGGAATCACACTAGCTCTGTATGAATGACAGTAAATTGATGCAAAGGAGAGTAGACAACTCATGTTAGGATCGCCAACAATTTAATCAGAATACAAATTACAAATCCATGTGTGCTCCTCTTCATGAAGGGTTTGATGCAGGGTTGGGTGGCCCAATCGGCATAGCTTCTCTGCACATCTAATCGAGCTATAAAAAAAAGAATCCAGGTTAAAAAGGTTACATGAATTACTGTATCTAAAGAATAAATGCATGACAAAATGCATGACAGACACTGTTGATGGTGGTGGGGGGGGCTTAACAAAATACACTGTCTTAGTCACTGGAAACTGTCTCGCTGACTACTCCGTGACATTCCCTCCACAACATCTTGTTCTGGTCGTAACATGAGGAAATACGTGATACAATAAATCAACATTTACCTTTACGAAACCGATGTCTTTTGCGTACTGTCGGAAGCACTGGCGACACATGTTGAGCCCATATTTACGGATCAAACCATGTCTGTTTGAGCATACCCGGCTACAAAGACAGGAAAAATTGAATTAGAAAACTGTCTTAGGCATCTTATTAATAGTGATAACGTCTGCGATTAGTTCGGCAGCTGCCCATGTGCATTTAATGAGCCAACGTTACGTTAGGTTACTGGCGTAACTAACGTTACACTCCAACTGTATACAGCTGGCTAACGCAACAAGCATCTTTAACTATGCTGTGCACAATGAAATCTACAACACTAGAACTAGGAAATATGTGGGTCGTTACGTGGTTGATGGATATTGACCTATGGGTACCAATACCTGGCTGCTGGGTGCAGATAACGTTAGCGAACGTTAGTTAAACAAAAGCGAGAAGTTTTAGCAAGCTAACGTTAGTTGGCTAGCTAAGTTGCAGTGAATGAGTTCACGTGGATACCGTGCTAACCCTAACTGGGTAAATAAAGCGTGGGTTCTAAAGAAACTACGTATCGGTTTATTAACGTTAGAATATTCCCACGCTTAATTTGAATGCATTTGAAACATTATTAACTGCAAACATGATATAACTAATGTAAGGTTATTTTTCAAAGGCCGGTTGGAGCGTCAGGAGACGCCATGTTTAGCTAACTACCGTCCATGTGGGCCAAGTCAACAAGTAACATTTGCAGCCTTAATAAAGTATAAAAACACAAATCTCTCTAGAACTGTTAAAAAACGTTTATGTGGTTGACATAGAGTGGATAACTAACCAGGATCGAGATCCCTGGCCGAATTTTCTTGGGTGACTCCAGTAGAGCTGCTGGTGGCCCATCTTGTCTCTTTCGCTCGGGTGTCGAAAAGGAAGGAAGGAGAGCGCGCATGTGCAAACGGAATTACGTTTTTCCGCGTGTTTGTGGCGTATCCGGTCTCGCTGTTTACTTTTACTTACTAGAACATATTGCGTATATTCTGGTGGAAATCCTGCCATGGGATATTGATTTTTATATTAAAAGGCGTCTTAGCACATGCAGTATTGTCTGTGGCAGCTGTTTTCTGTAGCGCTGCACTAACATTACAATAAACCGCTTATGAATTATTCTAATTCAGAGGTTGCAGTTTCAAATTCAGGTGGTGCCAATGAACCCTGAGCAAGGTTGTTTAAGGCCAAAGTAGGTATCCAACTGTATAGGAAGATAATGTGTTACTGTAACTGAAATCATAATGTTTGAGTAGTTTTCACTTACTGAAATGTCCTTGTTTGTGAATATTTATTTTTTATTTGTAAGCTTTAAACATGTTTTTCTTTGTGTAATTTGTGACTGTTACTAGGAGTAGGCTAGTCCTCTTTGTGTTCTCAGCAATGCACAGAAGTCCTGCTGGGTCACCTTCTGTTGCACCTCCCTTTTGTTTCATTGAGTCAGACTCTGAATTTTCAGTGCTTGGAAATGGCTGTGCTTCCAAAGTGAAATTAGGGAATTTATAGAATTAATTAAACATTACATGTCACGATGACTAATCAATTCCAGTTTTATGAATACAAAGCTTTCAGGGTAATCCCTTTCCATTTATAAACCTACCCCTCAGGTCCGTCTGCACATTCAACCCAAAAAAATTAATTGAAAAACTTCAGTAGCACTCTCAAATTATATTGAATGTCCTTTACAGGTATCTATCAAAACAAACAATGTTCTACTGTAAATTAAATAAATCTGTTGTTCCTTACCCAGGCTCTGAAATCTGCCCAACTAAATTAATTCCACATCCATATATTCTCTGACAGTGCACCTAAGGGAAAAAAGGTGGAAGACTCAGAGCCCCTTTTGACCTGAATCTGTACTTGAATGTACAGCTTCACATGCCCCAAAGAGGAATCTCCTACCCATGATGACTGTCGTCATACAATTTCCAGCACTGTACAGGAAATACACTTCTATAGGGTCCACCAAGGGAGATTAGGCTGGGTGTAATACAGTATCACTGAAGCCCATGCATCCGTATCAAACCAATCTGACATAGTAACAAACAATGACAAATGTAAGCTCTGGCCCTTCCAGCTTTCTTCATTGTAGGGGATAAAACGTTCATACATTGAACTGAAAAACAGTAGCAGGTGCCTTGTGTTACGTGGGGCTAGTGAGGCTTTGTGAGAGATTACTCTATTATGAGAAATGGCAGCATGCATTGTTATATCTCCCCTGCCCTACACCAGATTGTCAACTTTCGCACAACACCCAATGATATTTTATTCCATATCTCATCTTTATGGGTAAATTAATACAACTGTTGATCTGATTTTATTAAGCTGAGCCTGGCTGTTCTCATTCTCAATTCACAGTGTATCACTTGGCCAGCAAAAGTTGTTAGAAAATGTTCTCTTGTTAGAAAATTCATGCAAGTTTCTTCATATACCTGTCGTAGCTCCAGCTTGTCTCTCTAAACTCTCAAAAAAGGTGTTAATGCACGGCCCCTTTTATTGACGATAAGTCCAATAATGATTATAAAAGCATAGTATTTGAATGATATTTGTGAGGTCCCTGTGTCCTGTCCCTGGTCTTCCGTTTGTCTCATAGTCCACCCCGTGTTTTCCCTCTCTCCTTACTCTTGTGTTTCTCACTCCCTGCACCTGCATTGTGTTTCCCTCTCGTGTCCTTGTTAGCCTTCCCCCACCTGTTGCTTGTTCTGTCCTCATCAGTGTTAGTATTTAGTCTGCCCCGATTCTGTGTTCGGGGCCGGACCGTCTTGTGATCTCCCAGTGTTCTCGTCATGTTCTTGTCGCGTCTTGCCCTGGTCCTGTGAGTGTGTTTCTTGTTCTTGTCATGCATGTTCTTGTTCTTTATGGCTTGTTTTGTCTGTTTGCCCTGGTCTTGTCCTGTCTTCTGTTCCCCTGGTGGCTCCCTCCTTCCTCCAAGACTCCCTCCTTCCTCCATGGCTCCCTCCTGACCTGTCTGAGTACCTGACCCGTCTGAGTACCTGTCCTGTCTGAGTTTCTGCACCCCCAGGCCGAAGCGCCTGCTCCCCCAGGCCGAAGCGCCTGATCCTGACCTCGGTCCCCAGCGTCTGTTCCCACCTGTTCCTGTCCGTGGCACCCCGCACTGTCCATGGCTCCCCTGCGGCCTCCGTGCTGGCACCTGCCCACGGGCCCCGCACCTGTTCCCGTCCGTTCCTGACCTTGGTCGCACCTGTGGAGCTGGCTGTCCCTTTACCCAGCTGTCTCCGGTCAGGCACTCCCCTCCTGTCTGGTTCCCGACCCGTCCTGTTCTTGCCACGCCTAGAGAAAACGATATGGCTTGGGTAGTTTGAAAGAATCAAATGAACGAACGGTAGCCTACGGTAGCAAAACTTTGTGTCACTGCGACTAACGACATGCGATGGATGTCGCTGGTCGCAGTGCATTTGGTTAGGGGTGGGCGATGTAACAGTAGAAACGTTACACTGCTAGAATTTGGCTTTTATTATTTGGTGTCTATTTATTTTACTGTTAAAAAAACAAAACAACACTATTTGACCTTATTTTTTTTATTACTAAAGCATTGATCAGTCACACAATTAAGATGGAAAAAATACAAAAGTTTTGTGCTGAATGTCGATTTAAGTGGTCCATCTTTACTTTTGTGCTGGTGGCACTAACATTTTCAGTAGGTAGCACCAGTGCCACTAGTAGAAAAGGTTAGTATGGAGCCCTGGATATGTTTGTGAGCTGGCATCTCGTCCACCTTGGACATTGAAAAGGTTGAAAATCTGTTTTTTTTCTTACATAGATGCTGTGACAAAAAGCAGCTGAACGTCACATGCAGAGGTGGAGAGTCAATTAAAAAATGGCGGTGCAAGGAGGATGAGAGATCAAAAATATACTGATACTGATGTTAAATTGTTGTTCATTGTTCTTGTTTGCTGATGAATGAGTTGCAAATTTTGCTATCTTAATTAAATTAGCATTGTATTTGAAACCAGTGCTGTGTCCGCTATGTCTTACTGGGATTCCCAAGTGCAGAAAAAAAACATCCTGGTAAGTCATTTTTGGATGCACAGCGGGCATATGTAATCTGTGGACCCACAGTGGGTCCATAACCAACAAAAAAGCAATTTTTGGGCCTGTGCGGGGACAGTGTGTTGAAAATTGGGCCCCTTGGGGCTGCGAAATGTTGGCCACGTATGGGGCCCTATTGGGCAGCCCACACCAAAACCAAAAGCATGGGCTTGGTGTGGGCTGCCCGATAAGGCCCAATATCCACTGCGAAATGTTGACCACGTGTGGGCAGCCCACACCAAGCCCAAAAGCGTGAGCTTGATCTGGGCTGCCCACTAGGGGTCCCATATCCGCTGTGAAACGTCGGCCACAAGGTATGGCCCCAAGTGGGCTGCCCACACTTTTGGGCGTAGTGTAGGCTGCCCACTTGGGGCCTATACCTTGGGGCCTACATGTGGCGGATATGGGGCCCCTAGTTGGCAGCCCACAAGGAGCCCAATTTTCAGCCCGTAGTGGCCCCGCACAGGTCCAAAAACGGCTTGTTTGCTGGGTATGCCCGTGCATGTCTGGAGCATCATTTGGTGAGAGGGGCTTAGGAGGGAGGAGAGCAGCAGGCGTAAGTCGTTTTGCCTTGTATCTTTTCAAACTTGCCTACTGCAGCTTTAATGTCAAATAAAATGTCAATCCCCCACAAGGTACCAAAGTGTAATTTCATTTTCCAGTAAAACAGTGTGCACATGTAGTTTTTCTCATACAAGAATGTCAAATAAAATACAATAAACATAAATTAATGAACCTATATGGAGATATGCATGCACAATAGGCTAGATGCGAACACATTCTAGCTGAAAGAAAGACATATGATGGTGTTTTAAAAGGTAGGCTACACTGTAGAAATAGCTGCTAATGTGTAATGTGGGAATATGCTTGGCGTAGCTGCAGTATAAAGTAACCTGGGAACTCCTGCAGCGAGTAGACAAACGTTAGGCTACCAGACCATGTCGGGTGACTTTCACCTCTTTTTAAGTACAAGTGAAATGGTGAACAGTTAATACTGTTTAATTTCTTAGCATTTGCAAGAAAACTATGTTCTTTAATGTGAAAATGACATTCTTGTATGAGAAAAACTACATGTGCACACTGTTTTACTGGAAAATGAAATTACACTTTGGTACCTTGTGGGGGATTGAACAGCTGACCTCACGCATTGAAAAGCAAGATCTTGACCGCTAGGCCAAAGAAATTTAACAGAGAACAGGAGACCAAACAAGACTTTTGTCTTGTGGTACCAGAAATTATGTATGGAAAATAAATGTTAGGATCAGGTGAGTCTGAAACTGACAATCTGCTACATGCTAGTGTCAGGGGGGTTGGGACAGAAGACCAGACGCGACTGAAAGGGATTCAGAAAGTTATCCACGAACCGTGGACAACCACTAGAGGAAAGGAGAAAGAAGAAAAGATGGGAAAGAAACTCCTGTCTAAAACCCTAAATAAATAAAAACAACCCGAATAAAATTTGGCGAGACTCACAGACTAGAGTTGAGGAATAAAACAGCGTAATAGAGTTGAGGAATAAAACGGCGTAAGCCAAAATAATAACAACCCAATAGATTTGGGCAAAGCTCGCAGGTTCGAGCAGAGAAAAGAAACAGAATAGCCTCTAACTCAGAAACTCAGAGCTAAAATAAAAGGCAAACGGAAACGAGGCGAAGCCGAGGTTACTGTCTAGTAGCAAGACAGAGAAAAGAAAACCAAGGAAATTAAAGAGTAAGGAGAACAAAACCCTAAGAACTAAATACTGTAAACTCTACAGGCAAGTCCCGTGTGTTCTTTTGAAGCTCAAAAGTACAAGAGGTGGCCTGAAATTCCTATACTGCATTACCTGGTTTAGAGTGGCATGAATGACACACAAGCGCCGGAAGAAGGAAGCAGCGTGCTTATAAAGCCAACAGGAAACCTGGAACAGGTGCGCCAGATAATCACCTGGTAGCGAAAAAACACAGCGCGGCCGGCGGAAAAGTAAAACCGGAGCGCCTTCTAGCAACCCAGAGGAGCCACGTCCGCAGAGATGAATGGAAGGGTGCCAAACCGTGACAGCGAGAGAGAGCAGCACTGTAACCACTAAGCTACAGACACTTTCACAGTTTGTGTAGTAGGTAGGCAGTCTCTGAAGGCAATTTTAAACAGAGTTTCTGATAGGCGGATTAAAGGCGGTTGTCCAATGGGGAGAATTATTCTTTGAGGGTACGGAGGCAGGCAGGAAGGCAGGAAAAATAAGAAATGGAAGAATAAGAAGAGGAAGAGAAAGGAGAAAAACTGGCAAAATATCCCAAGTTTGTGGCTTTATTGTGTGGATGTGTGAAGTTGTATGTGAATGCTGTGTGGTTACATGAGGCCGGAACGTACAGAAGTTAATCTTTTTAAGGGCTGAGAGTCTGGTCATTGTGGTTACTTCTGTAGGAAACCCGGAAAAGTGGCAAACTCTCTGTGCTGTATAGGTATGGGGCATGCCCGCCAAGCCGTAACTTGGCGGATGGCATACCTGCCATCCCAATACAAGTCGGGCCTCAAGGAAATTCTTGTAATATCATGTCTAACAATACTGCTTCTGATTGCTTACAGTAGTTTTTTCCAGAAGTGCTGCTCTTGGCCTTCAGACTGCTCCAGGAATTACATCATATGTTTTCTTTTTCTGTTCCAGTCTACCATGTTCTGGACAAATGCATCCAACATTCATTACATAGACTAATAGCCTGTGAAATTGAACAGACGCTGTAATTAGCACAGGCAGCTGTTGCCTCACTGCTTTCTAATGCTTGTCAGATTTGGTGTGAGAATTTAAATATAACTACTTTAGAAATCCCCAGAGATGGAATGCTCACACATAGTGATCATTTTAATTCTTTTTTTGAGCCTTTAGGGGTGAGCAAGAGCCATGTTTACAAAGTGCCCATGTGAAATATGAAATATGTCAGAACTCGAAGAGACTAGACCTGTTGGTCATGAATTTACTTTACATTTTCAAAATGCCTGACTTTTATCTTGATCAGCCATTCTTTGTTATTATGATGTAATGGTTGACAAATTGAAGATAAAATGTTGTGCCAATAATTTCATACCAACAAATGTTTCTTGTTTTCCTCCAATATATGTAACATCTGATAAAAGATAAAGGATGTATGGACAAAACCAATGGCTACATAGGTAACCTTGGTTCTATGAATAAGGTCAACACGCCACAGTATGGGTGATCCTCGCCAAGAGGGTGAGCTTCTAGGAGACTGAATAGCAAATTAACCACCTTACGGGGCGGACACCACATCCACCATAAGTATGGTACGTGTCCGCTGCCCATTCTCTTTTGCCGACTGAAAGGCATAGAATTCCCCGTATGACCACGCTGCTTGGCGTGTTGACCTTATTCATAGAATTACCTTGTGGCAGGGTGGGCGTGGTTAGTCTGTTTGCAGAGAGAGAGTGAGCGGAGCGGCTCTCGGACCCTGAGTCACAGCTGTCATGAGTTAGTCAGGACAACACGATAATTAACGATGGAATGATTGTTTGATTGTTGCCTGATTGCTTTGACAGTGAGCCTGGGCTTTAAAGGAGGGAAGCGGGAGATCAAAGGGGGCGGGTTGATGACGGGAGCGGATCGGAGACAAAGAGGTCGATGAAGACCGTAGAGCATTTGTCACCAATTAAAGTGTCGGTGAAAACCCGTGGTGTACTGTCTGTTCTTCCCGAGGGTGGCACTCGAACTTGCCACAGTGGTGGCCCGTACGGGGAGTGAAAAAGGAAGAACAAACGAGGAAATGAACCCCGAGCAGGAAAGAACGGAGGCGGGGCAGCCGGTCGTGGCACTCGCCCGTATGCTGGAGGCGATGGCACTCATGCAGGAGAGACAAGCTGCAGTACACGCAGAGCAGATGGAGGCTCTGCGTGTACAGGCCACCCTCCAGACGGAGGCGCTGCGACAGCTAGCCACCGTCGGGGGGGCAGGATCCCGGGATCAGTCCTTCCGACCCCCGGTAAAAATACAGTTGCCCAAAATGACTGCAGATGACGACGCCCAGGCCTTCCTGGACAGTTTTGAGGTGGCCGCAGAGGCGTGTCAGTGGCCCAGCGAGGAGTGGGTGGTCCGCCTCCTGCCCCTGTTATCGGGGGAAGCCCAGCAGGCGGCGCATGGGTTGCCGGCAGTAGCCCGGGCTACCTACAGCAACGTCCGGAAGGCCATCCTGGATCGGCTGGGTTTCAGCCCCGAAGAACAACGGCGCCGGTTCCGGGAAGCATCCCTGGGCAAGGGAGATCGGCCATTTGCATTCGCCCAGCGGCTCACGGACATGGCCCGGCGATGGCTACAGCCGGACATCCGGTCCGCCGCGGGAGTATTAGAGCAGGTCGTGTTGGAGGCATTTATGGGCGGGCTGCCAGAGGCGTCAGCTACCTGGGTTCGCTGCCACCGTCCCACCAGCCTGGAGCTGGCCGTGGCCCTGGCGGAGGACCATCTGGCCACTGTGCCTAGCAGTCCGCCGCAAAGGCCGCCGGAACCGGCTCCAAGGAGGAAACTTCCTCCTCGCATGGGTCCAGCGGTTTTTTCCCGAGACCCCGCTACGACCCATCCCCGTATTAATTCTCCGTTTCTTGTCCCTCCCTCTACAGGCTCAGGCTCAGTGGCGGGAGGGTCCGACCCACAGAGGGCTCCGCAGGCGTCTGGACCGGGGTGTTGGCGGTGCGGTCAGCTCGGTCACCTGCGCCGCGACTGTCCAATGATGGAAGTGGGGCAGGTGGTCCGGGTTGTCGGGCCGCCCTCTCTCGCTCACGATCCAGAGGGGGCGTACTGCATCCCGGTAAGGGTGCAAGGGAGTGAACACCGGTCGTTGTTGGATTCGGGGGCTATGCAGTCCATGATTCGGCAAAGCCTGGTTCGACCCGAGGCATTGATTGAGGCACCATGGGTGTCGATTAGGTGCGTGCATGGTGATGTGCACAAATATCCGGTAGTGCCGGTAAAAATTTATTATAACAAAGAAATGCATATAATTAAAGCCGCGGTTAGCTCCCGGCTGTCGCACCCCTTAATTTTGGGCATTGATTGGGCGGGGTTTTGTAAAGTGTCAGGGAAGCTGTGGGAGGTGCGATCCCGACCGGTAGGGACAGGTGAGGTGTGTGCTGCTGACGGTGATGACGCAGGGTCAGCCGACGCGGTCGAGGGGGGGACGGAGCCGAGGGAGCCTCAACAGGAGACTCCCCTGGTTTCGGTGTTTCTCCCCACGGAGGATTTCCCACTCGAACAGTCTCGGGATGACACCTTACGCTTTGCCTTCGATCAGGTGATGCGTATTGATGGTCAACAGGTGCGACCTGAGGCAGCTCTTTCTCACCCGTATTTCTCGATTATTAGAGATAGATTATATCGAGTGTGTCGGGACGCTCAGACAGGGGAAGAAAATACCCAGTTATTGGTACCTAAAAGCCGCCGGGAAATGGTTTTCCAAGCGGCTCATTATAACCCCATGGCAGGACACTTAGGATATGAAAAAACACTTAACCGTATAATGGCCCGATTTTATTGGCCGGGCATTTGGGCAGACGTACGTCGGTGGTGTGCGGCTTGCCCGGAATGTCAATTAGTGAATTCCCCGGCCGTCCCAAAAGCGCCGTTGCAGCCACTTCCATTAATAGAGGTCCCGTTTCATAGAGTGGCTATGGACCTCATCGGGCCATTTGAACGGAGCACTCAGGGATACCGATTCGTATTAGTTCTGGTGGATTATGCGACCCGGTATCCCGAAGCAGTTCCGCTGCGAAATATCTCGGCTAAGAGTGTTGCGCAGGCACTGTTTCAGATTATCTCCCGCGTCGGAATCCCGAAAGAGATTCTGACGGACCAGGGCACATCGTTTATGTCACGAACACTAAACGAACTGTACGCTTTATTGGGCATTCAGTCAATTAAAACCAGCGTGTACCATCCCCAAACGGATGGACTCGTTGAGCGCTTTAATAGGACTTTGAAGTCAATGATTCGGAAGTTTGTTCACGAGGATAGTCGGAATTGGGATAAATGGCTAGTCCCTTTACTATTTGCAGTGCGGGAGGTTCCCCAGGCCTCCACGGGATTTTCTCCCTTTGAACTAATATTCGGGCGAAAACCCCGGGGAGTCTTGGATCTCGTTAAAGAAACCTGGGAGGATGGTCCAAGCTCCAGTAAAAATGAAATTCAGTACGTCATGGACCTGCGAGCAAAACTCCATACACTGGGAAGGGTATCACGGGAGAATTTGCTCAAGGCCCAGGAGCGGCAGCAATCGCACTATAATAAAGGGACGAAACTCAGACAATTTTCACCGGGAGATAAAGTACTGGTATTACTTCCAACCTCCAGCACAAAATTGCTCGCCAAGTGGCAAGGGCCCTTTGTGGTCACACGGCGAATAGGGGAGGTAGACTACGAGGTGGTGCGTTCGGATAGGGAAGGAGCTAAACAAATCTACCACCTGAACCTATTAAAAGCGTGGAAAGAGGTAGCGGCTGTCTCGCTGGTGACGGTGGATCAGGAGAAAGATGAGCTGGGGCCGGAGGTACCAAATTCACCCAATCAGACCCCGCCCCTTTCAGATGGCCATCTCTCGCCAAGCCAGCAGGCAGACCTTGCCCTGTTGCAAAAGCAGTTTGCGGTTGTGTTTTCTCCCCTCCCCGGACGCACTAATCTTGTAACCCACCATATAGAAACCGCCCCGGGAGTGACGGTACGTTCCCGTCCGTATAGACTGCCGGAACACAAAAAAAAATTGGTTCAGGCAGAAATAAAGGCCATGCTGGAGTTGGGCGTAATAGAGGAGTCACACAGTGCTTGGAGTAGCCCCATTGTTCTGGTAGGGAAACCAGATGGGTCTGTCCGGTTCTGTGTGGATTACAGAAAGGTGAACGAAGTTTCACGATTTGATGCTTATCCAATGCCTAGGGTCGATGAACTCTTGGATCGGCTGGGCACGGCTCGTTTTTTTTCGACACTGGATCTGACCAAGGGCTACTGGCAGATTCCCTTGTCGCCAGAGTCCAAGGAAAAATCGGCTTTCTCCGCTCCGGACGGTTTGTACCAATTTCGGACACTTCCATTCGGGTTATTCGGAGCTCCAGCCACGTTCCAACGCCTTATGGATCGGGTGCTGCGTCCGCATGTCGCATATGCTGCAGCCTATATTGATGATATTATCATCCACAGTAGCGACTGGGCACAGCATATGCGGCATGTGGGGGCGGTGCTCGATTCGTTGAGGCGGGCGGGGCTCACGGCTAACCCGAGGAAGTGTGCAATTGGCAGAGCGGAGGTACGGTATTTGGGGTACCACTTGGGAAGTGGACAGGTGCGGCCTCTAGTGGACAAAACCGCGGCGATTGCGACCTGCCCCCGGCCCAAGACAAAAAAAGAGGTGAGGAGGTTCTTGGGGTTGGCCAGTTACTACAGGAGGTTTATTCCTGCCTTTTCGGAGCTGACCAGCCCCTTGACTGATTTAACTCGGAAAGGTGCCTCAGAGCCGGTCCAGTGGACGGAGTCGTGCCGGAGGGCGTTTGAGAGGGTAAAAAAAGCACTCTGTGGGGAGCCGCTGTTGTTCACACCTAACTTTTCTCTCCCTTTCACCCTGCAGACAGACGCGTCGGACAGAGGGTTGGGGGCGGTGTTGACCCAGCAGGTGGAGGGAGTCGATCGCCCGGTGCTGTACATAAGCCGTAAACTTTCGCAGCGGGAGACGAAGTACAGCACCATTGAAAAGGAATGCCTCGCTATCCGGTGGGCGGTCGGGTCCCTCCGGTATTACCTGCTGGGCCGCTCATTCACCCTCTGGTCGGACCACGCCCCCCTCCAGTGGCTCCACCGCATGAAAGATACCAACGCGCGAATCACCCGTTGGTATCTGGCTCTTCAGCCATTTAATTTTAAGGTGGTTCATAGGCCGGGGGCGCAGATGGTAGTGGCGGACTTCCTCTCTCGCCTCGAGGGGAAAAGGGGGGGGGGGGGGTTGGTCATCGGCCGGATGGCACCCCGGCCTAAGTCGGGCGGTGGGGGTATGTGGCAGGGTGGGCGTGGTTAGTCTGTTTGCAGAGAGAGAGTGAGCGGAGCGGCTCTCGGACCCTGAGTCACAGCTGTCATGAGTTAGTCAGGACAACACGATAATTAACGATGGAATGATTGTTTGATTGTTGCCTGATTGCTTTGACAGTGAGCCTGGGCTTTAAAGGAGGGAAGCGGGAGATCAAAGGGGGCGGGTTGATGACGGGAGCGGATCGGAGACAAAGAGGTCGACGAAGACCGTAGAGCATTTGTCACCAATTAAAGTGTCGGTGAAAACCCGTGGTGTACTGTCTGTTCTTCCCGAGGGTGGCACTCGAACTTGCCACATACCTACATAACGATTCCTTCCATTTCATATTAGTCAACACGCCACGGTTATGGGTCAACAGTATGCCAAATTAAGTCATGCAGGGTATGTAGTGGGGTAACACCACATGACAAAACCATGCGGTAGTCTACAAAATATATTAACTTTATTAGATACTTCTTTGGAAGAAGCAAATCTAAGGTGCAAATACCCACTGGTGATAAAAACGCAAGTTATACTCAAGATTGCTCCACTGCCCTGCGGACAGAGGAGACAATCGATTTGGATGACACCACATCCAGGTGATAAACCCTAGTGACGTGAGGGATGAAGCCGGGGCACCATGAAATGAAGCCTGTGAGGCAGCTACACCCTGAGTGGAGTGAGCCTCTATCCCTGTTGGAGGGGGCACGCCAGCACTGCCGTAGGCCATGGGAATTCATGTGATTCATGAGTGGGAGGTGTAGGGACAACAGGAACTACAATTCCATACAGTCCACAGGAGGCTCCTCCTCCACGTTGGAAGTGACGTAGAACATTATACCAGTTGTGATTTCCGTCCGCACTGTAATGTGTTACTGCGCAGCGGAAATGCGCAACTGTCAATAAAGTTTATAAAAGGGGCAACACGGCGGCTCCTTCAGGCAGTTCTTCCGGTTCAGTTGTCCGCTCAACTCGCCAGGGCCTTCAGTGTCTCGTCTCACGGCCCCACGGCCTGCACGCCCGGGGAAGAGCCCTAGCTCCACAAGGAAGCACAGCCGTCCATGACGCCCATCCAACTACGCGAGGCGGGCTCATCTACGCCCAGCTATCGGCCACAGAGGACCGGAGACGAGACGCAAGGAGGCATCGCAAGCACTCGGTGGTCAAGAAGAACCACTAAGCGGACCACGCACTCACTGATCCTACAGCACCGCCGGTGAGTCCCCAAAGAGGCAAGCGGTCGGTCTGCAGTAGGATCATGCTGCATAGTTTGGGAGAAATAATGTGACCGGTTCCATTATTCACCCCTACGAACTGCAATCAACAACGAAATAAACCAGTTCCACGGACCCAAGATGAGGCGGCCAGTTCCCCCTATTACTACCCCTACGAACGGCAACCACAGGATCAGGGCAACCGGATTTCCCCTTTTCATTGTGAGTGTGCAATCCAACGGAGGAACCTATTTAACGGACTTTAATTCAAGTAAGGCTGTAACATGGGCATAGCTTATTAGTTAGCAACCGCAACATTTTTGTGACTGGATGTATGTAACTGTACTATTGAATGGTTAATGTGTGTTAAGTAAAGGTTTTGTGTTACCGTTTTTAGTGTTGTAGTCGAGACCACCTAAACCAAGACCAGAGCGTATCAAGTCTGAGTCAAGACCAAGACTTTGAGGTGGCGAGACCGAGTCAAGACCAAGACTGAGGGGGGGCGAGACCAAGACCAAGACCGAGACCAGACCAATGCGAGTCCAATTCAAGACCATGACTGTAATTGTGTTGGTCTACCATCATAGTGATGGCTCAACATTTACACCATTTCGCTGCTAAAATTCAAAACACAGAAAGCATTATTTAGGAATTTTAATAAAGAAAGCATTATTTTTGTGAGTACACCCCTGTGCAATATCACTTAAATGTCAAATGATTCAAAATTGTATCACCTCTCAATAATTGCATTATTTCTAAGTTGACAAGTAGTGTTTCCTCTTATGAACAAAAAAAATAAATTATGATCAAAAACAAATACTTTAGAAAGACAAAAGGGAATACACCTGTGATCACTGACACACAAGTTAGAAAGTTACACAAGTTAGTTAAAATAATTTTTAATTTTTAAATTACACTGGAACAGTATGGAACACATGGTTGGCTAAATGGCTCTAAGTCATCAAGGGTCTGACATATCAAACAAGCCTTAAACCATCACTCTGCTGCCAGAAATACAGTTGATTTTGTCGCTTGCCCTACGATAAAAACGTGCGTGAAGCCAAAAAAAAAGTCTGACAAACGTAGCCTAACGTTACATTTACAAAACGTTACAAAATTTGATTTTTATTTAATTATTATTACAAATTGCCAAATGCCATTGATAACCGTCGAAAAACTCTGAAGAGTCTCACTGACGTCAATGATTTGAAACGATTGGTTAGCAACGGTGCATGTGATCCAAGCTGGCCGTTACGCTTTTTCAATGCAAAAGACGCGGAGTCTCCCGAAAATCTCTGGTAATGAGGTCACAGCAGTTGTTGTCTTGACCAGTGGAGTGTCCAGACCAATTTTAAAGGGGGGGCCCAAGCTTGGCACAGAATTGCACAGGGGGGGCATCTATGAATGACTAAATTTGACTTTTGTGTGGCTATCACAACAAATGTCATTTCTTTCCAATACTGTCAAATGTTCATTTTGTTAAATTATCTTATAACAATCTCTTGACTGTTAAAATTACATTGCAGACTACTAATAAAACCAATTACAATATGAATATCACACACTGATTGATGGATAGAGTATAGAGAGACACTACATACAGAGTGATAGGTGACATATAGAGAGTATATAGAGGACAGAGGTTTGAGAGAGGATAGAGGTCAGGATAAACAGAAGTTAGACAGAGGGTAAATATGCTAGAGGGGATTGATAGAGGAAATACAGGAGAGAGAAAAAATATAGGATTCAGAGGGAAAAGGAAGCAGAGATACAGAGGGAGGGAGGGAGAAAGAGATAGGGGAGATGGAGGGAGAAATAGAGGGAGGGAAAAATATAGAGACGGACAGGCTGATCATATTGCAATCACACTAAATAAAATATGTATATTGCAGGACCCCCTCCACAATCTCCCTACGGCTCTCAAATAATTGTCAAACTTCAGTTGCAGTCATTTAGCAGGTGCACTAAACCTGTATGTAGTGTCATTTAGCAGGTGCAGTCATTTAGCAGAGCAGTCAATGCAGTCTAGTTACAGGAGGTGGGTTTCTTTGCTAGTAGGCATTGCACTGCTACAAAGGATCAATAATTTGTGTTGGTTTTGCTATATGCAAATGCAGGTTGGCATCCTTAAAGTGCCTACTTGTTTACCATTTCAATTACAGAGCTATACTTGTACAGATATGACTGTGGCAGTCCCTATGTTGGTTAACTAACCTTTTGAAACAATAAGAGAAAATACCATGTAGCTCATTCAAGTATGACAAAATAGTCTTTATGGATTGTGTAAAACTAAGAATTTAGCCCATTTTCAGATGGTGGTAGCCTACACTTCCTGTTTGAAAACATTTCTTCAAAAAGCAGCGAAGTTGAAGTCAGATTTTATAGATTATAACATTGAGGGTATGAGTAGGCCTACTGATTACATTTTAAAAGAGACACCCAAAATCAAACACAATGGATTACCTACAAAAGTCAACATCAATAATCACCAGTGACGAGAATGAAAAAATGATTTGAAAAAAAATTTGTGACAAGACCAAGTCAAAATGCAGTCGATTCCGAAACAAGACCGAGACCTTCAAAATATAGTCTCGAGACCAAGACCAGTCTCGAGTACTACAACTCTAACCGCTTTACTTTGGATGGTTGTAAGCCATCCACCGCGCTGCATTAGGTTTAATGCATCACGCTGATCTCAACGCACACGCATCGATAAGCTTATGGATATCCCTTGTGTATGGTATGGTTCATTCGCCACCATGCGCCCAACGCGCGCGCACACACACACACACACACATAGTTTGTTGTACATTATCGTAGTGAATCGTGCTTTGCACAGTTTGGTACTTTGTGTTCAATAAACTATTACATTTTCCAAGATTGTCTGTATTAATGTTGCTCTTGTGTTGAACTGAGTCAGCCAATGCTAATCGCAGGGATTCCCCAAAATGCCTTAATCTTTTAGCTGGATCATTTATATTAATTCGGTATCAACTGAGTACATAATATTGTGATTTTGCTAAGATAATTGTTAATGTGTAATTTTATTGGTAATTATTACCAATAATTATTAATTCAAGTTAACCATTTTTAGTTAGTATATTCTCTTTTGAGAATAGTACATAAAATTTTATGAGACTGATTTATTATACAAAAACTATGCCACCAGTTGTATAAGGATGGTAGTGGCGTACTCCAGTACATAAGTGACGCCCCGTGTATAGATTTAAATGAATATTCCCTACAGAGGATAAAAAGCCTCCCACATAAATGGCCAAGAACTGTATGACCGCCGAAAAGCGGGATTAGGTAGCAGAGAAGCCGCAGCTACCGCTGCTCAACCGCATACAGGAGGGCTGTACTGACGATGCATGTAGCAGAGGCAATGGCGAGCAAGAAAGCAGTTTTCAGGGATTGGTGCTTCAGACCGAGACCGGCTAAGGGCTCATGGAAGGCTCAGTGAGAGCTTTAGACTTAGGCAGGCAAAGCCACCTGACTCCCTGGAGGAACTGGCGAGTGTGAGGGTGTGCCCATGGCAGTCAGAGATGGCTGCCTCTAGTCTCAGCATAGACTCCGCCAACCCTTCTTCCAAGAGGGACTGAAGGAACACTAATGCGACTGGAATGTTACATAAGAACGAGTCAGACCCCTTAGTGTGGCACTAGCAGCTGAACGTGCTCCACTTCCAAGCATCCAGCACCCTTGTAGAAGTGGCTTTCAATGCCTGAAGTGTCTCTAGCACCCTGGATATAGGCAGCACAGCGACCTCCGTCCAGGGGCTAAATCATGCAGGCTGTAAATCCAAAAGTCTGGATGCCATAGCAGACCCTGGCCCTGCGACAGCATATCCGTTCTGGTTGGGAGGCACCCCGCTAGCAACTCCTTCAAGTCTGTCATCCAGAAGCACTGGCAGGAGAGGAAAACTGGTAAAGCATAAAGGAGAGCTGGAGGCCACTGGCTCGCTAAAGCTTCCATGCCTAAGGTCCCCACTGGGCCCACCATTGAGCAGAGTCCTGCATCGGGTCGGATACCCGCGGGTACCCGATGGGTGACCCGCAAAAAAAGTGATTGGCGGGTGTTTTTTTGTCTTCATTTTATTTCCGGGTTTGGTTGTGGGTAAAACAAAGAACATGCGGGTCGGATCGCGGGTGTTTCATAATAAATATATTATAATATATAATATGTATAATACACATATATATATATAAATATATTCATAAAACAAAATAATAATAATAAAATTGAAAGTTTTAATCCTCTGACAGGAGGTGGTGTGTGCGGCCCGAAAATGGCTGATGAGGTGAGGGCGAAAATATCTAGTGGAGAATACACGATTGCCCAGAACTCTTCTTCAAGAGCGAAATCCAACGTCTGGGAGGTTTTTGGTGTAATCGTTGATGGTGAAAATAACCATGTCGCTGGGTTCGCTGCTTGTAAAAAGTGCAGTAAAGTCTTGGCTTATGATAGCCGCAAACTGGGTACATCATCATTGAAGAAGCATACGGAGTCGAGCTGCGCTGCCAATGCCACTGGTACAAAACCAATGAATCACTTCTTCACGAAAAACAGTGATCTTAAAGCAACCAAAATGGGAAGACAAAGAGACGGTTGCCAAACTAGCAGTAAAATTTGTCTGCAGTGATATCAGAAACGGTGTGTGGCGATGGTTTCACCGGATTAGCTAAGGGATTGATCGACATTGGTGCGAGGGCTGGCCATGTCGATGCAACGCAACTGTTACCAGATCCGACAACTATATCTCGCAGAGTGACAAAATATGCAGAGGACATTCGCCAAAGCATAATTCCTGAGCTAAGAGAACAGCTGAGTGAGTACAATGGAGCAGTCACTTTAGACATGTGGACCGACAATTACAGAAAAATAAGCTACCTTTGTCACACAGCACACTACATCAATGGCAAGTGGGAGCTAGTCGAACGAGTGCTTTCTACGTCGGAATGGGATAGTGCCTTGCGTAAAACGTCTGATAACATCAAACCAGCAATCATCCAAGCCCTGCGGAGATACAACATTGAGGATTTCTTCTCCAAACTGGTGTACGTGATAGACAGGGGTTCAAACATAGTGGCAGCCCTTCGCACCGTCACAAGACTGAGCTGTGCTGCACATGTGCTGAACACCATACTGTACACTACGATCGGGAAACCTAGCCAGGAAGATGCGTTCGGAGAGGAAGTGTCTGCGCTTCACTGGGGCGAAGTCACTCGTAACCTACTTCAAGCAAACAAGTCTCCAGACTCGCCTTAAAAAAACACTGAAAGCATCAGTGGAAACGTGCTGGAACTCAATCCACACAATGCTCGAGTCGATCAGCTGTCAATACGAGGACGTCCGTACACTGCTGTTGGAAAGGGGGGAAGAGGGTCGTCTGTATGACTTGGACGAAGAAACTTTGGGTGCAATGGTGATGTTTCTTCAGAGATTCAAGGAGGCTACCAAGGCACTGGAAGCGTCCAAAACTCCAACCCTTCACCTCACCGCTGTGTGGTTCGATCGCCTCAAACGCCACCTGCAACCATCGTCCACTGACAACCTGACATTCTCCTCTCTAAAGGAAAAATGTCTCAGAATCCTGCTTGAAAAGTACGAGATACACCTCCTGCACAAACTAGCCATGTTTTTGCACCCCAAGCTGAAAAGTCTGAAGCTGCTTGCAGACGAACATGAAGTGGGAACAGTGCACAACAAAGTGCGACGTCTTGTTAAAGGTAGGCTTCATCACTTTATTTCTGCATTTGAGCCAAGGTCCGAATGAAAACACAAGTGATATCAGTAGTTTTATTGGTTTTATTTAGCAGCTTACTGTATTCAAATGAAATTGAAGAATTGGGATAATGTTAGCATTATCCTAATGTTACAGTATACTGTTACTGTATTGTATGGATTATTGGCCTAGCCTATTGGGCTACTTGTTTTGTGGCTTGTCGTCTTCATCTTTGTTTTTAGCATTAAAAAGATATTAGGAAATATATTTGTAGTGTTTATAAAGTTGCATAGGCCTAATATTGCTCCCTCTATTACACCTCTCTTGACTTAAAAGACAAGCGTAGATCACCCCAACAACGTGGGGTGCCAACACCTGCCAGTTCACCACCGCCCGAGAAGAGACCTCGAGCAACGGAGGGGGGATTATCCGACGTCGAGGATTCCATTTCCAGCAATGAGTCCGCCACTCAGGATGAAGTGGGCACATACATCGAATTCAAGTCATCGAGGGAGGACAATTTTGACCTTCTCAACTGGAGGAAGGAGAATGCAACAATGTTTCCGAATTTGGCACACATTGCTCGTTCGATTCTTTCAATTCCAGCTTCAAGCGCCGCAAGTGAACGAGATTTTTCCACGGCTGGATTTGTTATCCAAGAGAGGAGAAGCCAATTGAAACCAGGGACAGTGGATGACATTCTTTTTCTGCATAGTAATCTAAAGAAACACTGAATGGTGAGTTGAACCTGGCATTAGCCAGCCTGACTGTAAAGTTATCAGTCTGTGAAAGTGTTAGGTCTACTACTGGTTTGTTTTGGCATTAGCCAGCCTGACTGTAAAGATGAAAGTGTCAGACATTAGCGTCAAGTCTAGGTCTAATTGCACTGGTTTCAATTGGCTTCTCCTCTCTGGTTTGTCTTGGCATCAGCCATAATGACTGTAAACTAAAAATATCAGTCTGTTAAAAAGGGTTAGGTCTACTATTGGTTTGGCATTAGCCAGCCTGACTGTGAAGATATCAGTCTGTTAAAAAGTGTTATTAACAAAGTGATTTGCTGAATGTAAGTGTTCAATTCTTTATTGTTGTGCTTGGCTGACTGAGTGCTGGAATAAAAGTGCTTTTAAATCAAAGTTAAAAACTCATCTTTTTAGTTAACCTTTTGATGTGTGCGCATACATAACACTGGAGCGATCTAATAATTGACTGCACGCGTTGTTGCATAACAATATGAGAATGTTCAGTAACCGAAGTCAACCAAAGTTTTTTTTTCGCGGATGACCATCCAATTGATATGTGTACATTTATTACATAAATATAGCCTTATTCAATTAAACGGACGGCTTCTCTTTTACTTACTCTTTTATTGACAGCCTAGCGTCGGCTGTTATCAAAATCAGCTGTCAAACGGGGGTAACAATGTTGCATTACTATTGGAATAAATGTTGAATGTAGTAGGCAATGCCGAACTGGTAGCAGAGTTTCAAACAAATTTAGGCTATTCATAAAATGAAAATGAACAAAAAAACATTGCCTCTGCTTTTGTGTGTCGGCTCTGTCTGCGCCATATGACAGCCGCTTCAATCAGGTGCGTTACTAACAGGCACGTTAACTGAGATGTGCTGAGAATAAGCAAAAAATATTCATTTAAGTAGTATTTACTGAATTACCTTAATTTTTAAATATATTGTTTTAATTTCACATGTATGAAATGGCCCAAAATGATCACTTTAAGCGGGTTGGGCAGCGGATCTTCGCTTGACGGGTAGAGTACCATACCTGCCCCGTGCGGGTGGCGGGGCAGGTATGGTATTGCATGTCGCGGGCCGGGGCGGGGACGGGTCTTGAAAATCAGACCCGTGCAGGACTCTGCCATTGAGTACCATGGGGGACAATGAGCATCCTCGCTGCTGCAAAAAATGCCCCCTCTGGACAGCAGATAGGCTGCCACATTGGCAGCGCCTGGCATGTGGGCTGCCCTCAGGGACATGCCTCAGGTGTGGGCCCAGAGCGGGAGTCAGAATGCCCTGGTATGTAGGGCTGGAGACTGAACACCACCCTGTTGGCTATTGTAGAACGTGTCTGCCTCGGACCACTGGAAGGAAATGGGTCAATGCACAAAGCACTGCCTTCATTTCTAGAAGTTTGATGCGCTTCCCTGCTCATGAGGGGCTTCACAACCATTGCAGGGACTGACGCTCCCAGATAGCTGCCCAACCAATCTCAGACGTGTCTGTGGTGATGTTCACTCTCAAACACACTGGCCCGAAGGGAAAGATTTGCAGTCCGTACTTGTGTGGGCACACATCCTGTGTGCCGCCAACCACCGCTGTAAAGGGCGCATGTGCTGCGGCCAAAGTGGCACGACCTGGGCAGCTGCTGTTATTAAAAAAATCCTTTACTCCGACGGTTCTTCCAATGATCCCGATTATGGGGATGTGGGGGCACGCCTCCTGTAGTTCTACTGAGGTGAACCAGTCCCTTGCCAATAGGAGACAGGAATGGTGGAGCATGCAGAAAGGCAGGCATCTTAGTTTAAAATAGCTGAACTGGAGCCTGTATCCTGACTAAAGTACTGAGCAATCAAGGTTGCTGGATACATAGGTGCCGTAGGGTGGGATGGAGAGGGGAGAACTGTATTGCCAGGGGTAGCCAACTGTCAGTGATGGGACTGGCTAGCCGGGGAGCCTGCGGAATCAGTCCTGCTCCCGAAGAGAACACTGAGGGCCTGAAGAGTTGGATGAATGCCCCAAAAAGACCTGGCGTACACCACAGATGGAGGTGCACCACAACCAGCATGATTTCTGACCACCCTGCTTGCTGGGGGCCTTGGAGCCTCACAGAGTGTGTCAGCTCTGCCATCCTGCAAAACTGCTCAAGTGCACCCTCTGCAGTTGGCCTTAACACCTCCCCAAGGATCACCAGGGTCGTAATGGGCCACATGCAGTCCTGGTCTGCCAGACTGACATGCGTGAACGACTGAAACCATGGAATGTCCCGGGGCTTGGGCCTGAGCACTAGCCCCGCGCATCATGGTGTCACCACACACAACATCTCCACCAATGAGTCACTGGGGGCAGCGGAGGACACAATCACAATCCTTTTTAAGGAATAGAGGCTCCTTTCAGCTTTTGAATGTTTGTAACAACAAACATGTAATCCAATTAAACACAATAGGCTATAGGTTGTTATAACCAGAAAGATATCAGTTGTCGTAACACTGATATAATTTCAAAAAGGAAACGGCAGTGAACTGCCTAAACAACCACGGTAAACAAACTCTACCGATTAACCTTACTGGAAATGCACACACGCATCACTCAGTAAGATTAAATTGCAAAATACAACGCCACACAACGCAATACAACGTTGCTGAAAGTGAAAACATATATCAGTAGTAAAACTTATATAGTTTGAAAACAAGGGCAGCAATGAGCCTCTTAAATGACCACACTGAACAAATACTATGGATTTATCCTACCTGATGTGTGCACCTGCGCCAAACAGTAGATTATCACAACTGCAACGTAACCCATTTCTGGGGGGGGGGGGGGGGAAAGCCTCGGTAGGGTACTTCTCTTTAAGAAGAAGAAGAGCTCCGGTCAGCAGCGGAAGACGGCAAAGAGGAGCTGCAATTTTGTGGATCCAGGCAAAAGCAAAGATTCAACAGCCTCATGCTCAATCTCGAGTAGGCAAAAAGAGAATGGGCGGCGAATACACAGTGTACTTATAGAGGACATGGTGTCCGCCCCGTGGTGGTGGTTAATTTGCTACTCAGTCTCCTAGCAGCTCACCCTCTCGGCGAGGATGACCCATATTGTGGCGTGTTGACCAATATGAAATAGAACTTATTCTTTGAAAATATGAGACTTCAATACGTCACAACTATTATTTCTGCTTGGCATACAGAGTGGTTCAACTAAAAAATGGGCTTTTTAGTAGTACCAACTCAAAAGCCCAGGTGGCCCTAGAGAGCCAAACCTCAGCTGCAGTCAAACAAGGCTTCACTTATTTTTATATTGCATAAATCCTATCATGAAAACTGGTAATTGCACTTGCTACACTACTTATTATTATCACCGTTGCAACTAAACTGTGATCATTGTGATCTTTTTTTTTAAAAATAAAAAAAAAGGATTCAATGACTTATCTGATAAATAGCTGTTTTTAATTCACTTTGTTCCGAGTATGGAAAAAATGCCACTTCTTCATTTCCTGGGATGTGGAACTAATAGGCTTGTTTCGAGAGGACAACAGCTTACAAACTGGAATGTCAATTCAGAAGCATCCTCAACAGTTCACAAAAATCATTTATTTTCATGCTGTCTGATAATATTGTATTCGTATTAATGTGGATATGTATCATTAGAATAATTGAATAGAAGTGTCACTGTCTGGTGGCTTGAGCAACAAACTACACAAATGGTATTTAGTTTGTTTCTGCCGTTCCTATCCTAAATCAAAAGTGAACAGTTTGCAGCCACACACTGAATAATCCAATAATTTTGGGGAGAAAACTATTCTCCCGAATTTTGTCTTAAAAACTGAATAAGGGCTTGGATGAGGATAAGCATCAGTTTTTAATCCAGCATGATATGTTGCATTGTAATACCGCATTTAATGCCGGCTATTGCTGCAAGTTTCCTTACACAGCAATTTCTCAGCAGTGTCAGTGTCACCAGCATAACCATCTTCACTGAGCTATTAGCACTGCCAACCTTAAGGCTATATGCCAGCAATAAACCAACAACCATATTGGAATCTATGCTGGTCTATGCTGTTATTTCGGCAGGGATAAAATATTTTAAACTAGTAAACACTAGGCTATTCTACCTTTGAATATCTGTATTGTTCCTGATTGATTCCATAAATTGAATGCGATACTAAAGAGCTGGCATAGAGTAGGTAATTGCAAGCATGTCCCGATAGACAGAATACCATGTAATAGGCTAGCTCTACTAACCGTTTGAAACACAAATTACAAAGTCGTGATCACCTGTACAATTTGGGATCTTGAAAAGTTGATTGATGGAGCGCGTACAATTGGAGGAGGAAGGCGCTATTCAGAGAGGGGCGTGACAACGGTTGTTGTCTCAAAAGCCCCAAAGGATGAAAGGATGTGCGACGTTCATGCAGTATGGGATATTGAATATGGTGCTGTTCGCTGTGAAAACTGAATCGGAGGGGAAAGAGGGAAGAATAAAACGAAGCGAAAACTATTTGGAGAGAAGCTGCGCCGCAGGACAGCGTCGACGTTGAGGTAATGCATCCTTGGTTGGCTTACTGGTTTTAACCGGGTTCAATAATGTTTTCAGCAATCGCCATTGATCTAGCCTAACTGGTTGAATGGTGTAGAAGGATGCCCCTTTCAGTTAGCTAGCAAATGAATAATAACCATTAGTTACGGGTTAGTTCGCCACTTTGTCAACGTTATGTAGGTTGAAGCTATGCCATTTACGCAGTGCAAACTTGCTTGCTGCTAGTTATTTTCTTATTTTAATACAGCTCTATGTTATGGTAGTAGGTTACCTCACAATTAATCTGCTGTATTGCAGTATCATAACTAACGACGGCGTGTTAGCTTTCTTGCTGACTGGGTTGCTTTAGAGAGGCTATACGTGCCTAATAGATAGGCTGCCAGTTATTGCGGAAATAAACTCGCCTGCCATAAACACAGACTATTCGCTTGCTAGCTAAATATGTTCAATAGATTGTTTTGAAATAGCCTACTAAAAAAAGAAGTTTACATCTGCTTAGCTAGCCTAATTAGCTATTTAGAAACGCTTCTTGATAATGGAAGGGGGGGAAGTCGGCAGTAGGTAACGTTAATTACAGTTCTTCAGTTATGATTTTAGATAACAAACCAACTAGCCAGGCTTAACGTTAAATATTAAATTGCCAGGAGATCATAAAGTTGGCATCCATTAAGATTAGCCGGATATAGCTAAAACATTTTTTTTTCTACCTACAGTAGCTAATCATCCTAATACGTTTGTATTTTGCTCCAAATAACCAACCACCCACCGTCGCATAGTAGCCTACACTTGTAAAAAAAAAAAATAAAAAAAAATAATGCTAATTATAGCCTACCTGCGAGTGTGAACTCGACATATTGGCTTATAGCCTACCTTTCTTAAGAGTAAAGTCAATTTGCTGTATCCAGCATAGTATAGCCTATATAGGCTAGTGCATAGGCTACTAGGCAAGTCGGGAGGGGGCAGACTGAGAAAAAAATAAATTAGGTGGACTGAATGTGAACGACAGCGTGAAAACCACGATTTCCCTGAGGTGTAGAGGGAAGAGCAGATCAAGTGACGAAGTACCAAGACATGCAGTGTACATCACAATAAACTGTCCTGCGGAAAAGCTTGTGCGCAGGGTTCTCCTGTAACTATGGCCAGTGGCGTTGCTGTTAATCCGCATTCTCAAGTAGAACTGACAACAGCGGTGGGATTGTGGGACAGTGGTTAGAAAACAATGAATAACTTTTGATCTCATGGCTGAACATTCAATTGAAAACTATATTTTTTTTGTCTCAGCCCTGGTTTGAACAGGGATAGCTTGATTTATGTGGCATATTGGTAATATACATAATTCTTGAATTCTGAGGCTTATTTTAAAGCGGGGTGGTGCACAACTCCGATCCTGGAGGACAGGTCTGCGTAGTCTACTGCGTAGGCCTGCACACTTTTCTTGCAAGGCCACTAATCTACACTTTTGATTTTGTATTTATTTTTTTGACATGTAAATTTAATTATTTGCATTGAGTAGCCAAAAGGTATGCTTTAGCAAGTTGTATTTTAAATAAAGTAAATGGGACTTTTGTTTTATGTTGTGTGTTAAAATATAAAGACCATATTGTAATTTTGCCCATGCAAACAAATGTAACCCAGTCTTTCTTTGTTTTGTCTCTCTAATGGTAGTGAGTATGGAACAGACATTTCTAATATGCTGAGCAGATTTGACTAAAGTGAGCCTTGTTTGTACTGAGTAACATTTTATGTAGTGTCCGTTAACCAAATTTACCTCATGCAGTCTATGGTCAGCATATTCTGGAGAGAGAGGCTGGGAGAATTAATATTCCCTTTGTTCTGTCATTTTCAAAGGTCATCTGTGGCCTAGTTCAAGCACCAAAGCTTCTGGGATGCCAAGCTGTAGACATTCTGTGGACAGACACGTGCCCTGCTCCTTGGGGCGTGGTCACAGACTCTCTAAAGGGGTCTGTGTTCCCAACAATCCAAGAGCCAAACACAATGGAGAACTACAGATAACAGACACAGTTTTTTAAGCACAATTTTTCACTGAAATTTACCGGTGGAAACAGCTTTTTGAATATTAATTGTTGACTATTATTATTTTGATTAAAAAACAAAACAAAACCTTTTTTTATGAGATCAACTCACTTCCCATCACTGCCTGAAATGAGATTCAGAATCTACAAGATGAAAGTGGTCATACTGGCCATGGTGATGCTGGCTTGCGGCTTTGCTTTCTGGAGTGGGGGCAGGCAGAAGAAAAGCGAGGTGTTCTCCTCCAAGGAGCTGACGAGGAGCAGCCAGGTGCAGGCAACCCCTGCAAACCGGAGACTGATCAACGAAAGTCATATGGAAGCAGCAGTCAAAGCAGAGGTAGACAACATGACTTTAATCTACAGGGAGACCGTGTTTCAGATGAATTTCGACCAAACCATCAGGAACGAGGGCAAGTTCAAAAAGCGGGCAAAAGACGACCTGGTGGTGGTGGTCCAGGTTCACAATAGACTTGAAAATCTTAAACTGCTGATCGAGTCCCTTCAGAGAGCGAGGGGCATTGAAACTGTGCTGCTTATATTTAGCCATGACTACTGGTCACCAGAGATCAACCAAGTGGTCGCCGCCATAGATTTTTGTCCGGTCCTCCAGATTTTTTTCCCCTTCAGCATCCAGCTCTACCCTCAAGAGTTCCCAGGGAATGACCCCAGAGACTGCCCAAGAGACATTCCCAAGAAAGACGCCTTAAAGCTGGGTTGCAACAATGCAGAGTACCCCGACTCATTCGGCCACTACAGAGAAGCCAAATTCTCCCAGACCAAACACCACTGGTGGTGGAAGCTAAACTTTGTCTGGGAAAAGGTCAAGGTCTTGAAAGGCCACAATGGGTTGGTGCTGCTCATTGAGGACGACCACTTCCTCTCCCCTGACTTCTACTACCTCCTCAAGAAGATGTCCTCTCTCAAGAAAGAGCAGTGCCCGGACTGCGATGTCCTCTCACTAGGGGCATATGGTCACGTCAGCTATGCCACCAAGGCAAACAAGGTGGAAGTGAAGGCCTGGAAGTCCACAGAGCACAATATGGGAATGGCCGTGAGCATGCAGACCTACCAGAAACTCATCCAATGCACAGACACCTTCTGCACCTATGATGACTACAACTGGGACTGGTCACTGCAGCACCTCACAGTCGCCTGCCTGCCCACATTCTGGAAGGTCATGGTGAGCGAGGCACCCCGCATCTTCCATGCCGGGGAGTGTGGGGTGCACCACAACAAGGCCTGCATGCCATCTGGTCAGAGGACCATGATCGACAGGGTCCTCCAGAGCAGCAGCAACCAGCTGTTTCCAAAGAGCTTGCTCATCACCAAGAGACTGCCAGCTGTCGGGGTGTCCCCCCACGTCAAGAACGGGGGCTGGGGGGACATCAGGGACCATGAACTCTGCAAAAGCTACCACAAGTTACAGTGACATTGCTTCACATATTTGCATCCTATTTTAGAGAGAGAAAAAAAACAAAAGCCTGAATATATCTATTTTTCATGTATGGATTGTTTCCTTGCCTGTTACTTTATGGATATGACCAAATTAAAGGATATATGTTTTGGGGCTTCTA
Organism: Synaphobranchus kaupii; assembly: GCA_029718625.1. NCBI lineage: Eukaryota > Metazoa > Chordata > Actinopteri > Anguilliformes > Synaphobranchidae > Synaphobranchus > Synaphobranchus kaupii. The sequence goes on from CM056381.1 coordinate 28,973,013, forward strand.
CAAGATTGTCTTTACATAATAAAGTACATATTTTTGCTTGTGAATGGTAGTAGTTGTGTGGGAGTGAACTTTATTGAACGTGTTGTTTATTTATTTTATTTTATTCATATATTTTAAAAATAAGTTGTTGTGGAATGTTTTACCTAATCAACCCATCTCCAAGGCTATGTCTGAGAATTAATTATGGGTAGAAATCCAAAGTGCCACCAGAAACCGGTGAAATGTGTGTCAGCTTTCAAGAAAAAATGTGATTGTTAATTTATGTCAAGCAATAGCATTCAGAAACAGAACAGAAACAAAATATCTTTAAGATACTGTCATAATGAAAGATAAGGATATTTGCATACACAATAACCTCAGCTGCTGAAGTCCTACCATATTAATCAATAAAGAAAGGATAAGGAATAAATTGTGTTCCTGCATTAATATCTCTTTTTTAAATACTGGCACAGACACACTGATGCAGTTTTCCCTGGATTCAGTGACAGGACTGACATGTACTGGCTGAAGACCAGTTATACTTCATCATCTGACAGCCACTGGGGAAATGACTGATTGCTAGCTCCACATGATAGACCTGTCCAATAAAAATAGGATAGAGGCAGCTGATATCAGAAGTTCCTTTTTCTCACATAATTTCCAATTCCCACCCTAATTTGGAAGCCCAATTGTCCCTCCAATCATTGGGCAACCCTACTGCACAGGACACATGGGTATCATACCTCAGTGCGGACCCATGGAATTCCTTCGAAACACGTGGCTCCAGCCACTTATTTCTCCCTGCACACCATTACCAAACTCGCACCGAAATCGGAATCGAAGGAAGACCACCCATATGCAGCTACACGCAGACTAGTGGGGTTGCCAGATGAGCGCAGGCGGACTGAACCCACCCATACCTGAGGCAACGCAGAAAGGTTCTATAATTTCTGAACAGTTCATCCGTTATGGATGAAAATACCCTCAAATTAAAGCTGACAGTCTATACTTCAACCACATCATCATTTTATCCTTTCAAACTCAGTGCTAGAGTACAGAACCAAAATAACAAAAAATGTGTCACTGTCAAACTAATTATGGTGCTCACTGTATATTCATACCAGTGCTTTACTGTATCTTAGTAGTATTTGTCAACCACAGCAATATAAGGCATAATTGTTCCATATCATAATCTTCTTTTTGTGTCTTTCAAATGCAGTAAATTTATGTAGTAAAGGGGTCATTGGTGCAGTATTGTTCAAAAAGCAGACACTTTGAGCTGCACTGGCTTTCATTTGAGAATGAATTAGCAGCCTTGTTCCCATCTGTAGGCCTACCATTAATTTACACAAACAACAAGCCAACTGCTACACGTCGTTTCACAAAATCAATGTTGTTCAGCTCAGATGGGCAGTGAAGGCTCTGACCTTCACATCCGATCCAGAAAATATAGTGCATTCAAATTTTAAACCCTTTTTGGACGTGACTCCTAATGGCTTTTTCAAAACAGGTGACGGACAATCAATAGGGGCAACATTGATTGGTCCAGGAAACAATGTTTTAAGGCCTGCATTTCATATCAATCTCAGTGCAACTCTGACAAAAGAAGCCTGTAATTGGCTTCAGCAAGTTAGTGTTTCAAATTATAGTTTGAATTGACTATGAAATACGAGTCCTATCACAATCTTATAAGGGCTAATTCATCAGGCTAACAATTCTGTCACTGTTCAGAATCGTAACCATACCAACATCCGAGACTGGATTAAACTGTGACTTTGAGTAAAATTAAAATTCACCTTATAAATCCCTTGCATAATCTTCAGAATAACTTGATTGTTTTTGTTTTTATAATTTTCTATGATTGAAGACAAAATCTTTTAGTTTTCTCAGTTCGGAAAGCACAGTACAAACAGTATTACATTGAAAACAACCATAGAATCTTAAATGATTTTTCATTTTACCAGCACGGCCTTGGCCACTTGTGCCAGATGTGGTAGGCTGTGTAGTCAAATTTTAATGAAATCCATACCTGTACACCTTAATCATATTCTGCCATTATTCTACCTCATTTGGTATGGTCACTTCACTGCCTAACTTTGACAAGTTTGATAACACACCTTGCTGTCCTCATGATGCGGACATGATCCCCAGCGATACTCTAATTTATTGTGTAGATATTCACCTCTTCGCTTTTTTCATCTCACACCCTGCCCTGTTTGGAGTCCATTTTTGCTTATGAGGTTCAATGAGGTTCTGCCGGTGCTGTTCCAAGTTACTAAGCTAACCATGGATGCTCTCTATTCAGCCATACCGCTTCATACAAGGAGACTATAATGAGACTAGGAAATATTAACACATTTCATCTTCAATAGGAGCATATGCATTATGTTCACTTTAAATCGTATGCAAGTAATGAACAATGGGCGCCAACTACTAAAGGAAGCCCCCTAGGTCTGTCTGCATATTAGTTTCCCATGTTGCCAAAAATTGGCGATATGCAATCTGCCAACAGCAGTGTTATGAACGTGAATTTCTGATTCAAGGAAGATAATCGGTGTATTTTCCAACTTTTCACGTTTCACTTCTCAATTAATACAGTTCGAGTGGGCTTTTAACTCAGTAACATAACTGGGTTCCGGACCTGGATCAAATATGTATTTAGTATGTGCTTCCAAAATAAGTAAGTAGGCTTTAAAAGGGAAATATATTTTCTTCTTAAATCTCATAAAATTATATATATATATATTTTATCTTGCATAGGCCTGTCATCACTCTTGCTGACCTATATTCTTGGGCATAGTATTTGATCAAGGTATTTGAAAAGCATTAAGAAATACCAGTAGTAATTTAAGGAAACATTTGAAATTACTTTAAATATAAACATCTGGTTTCTCAAGTATGTTAAATACTGTGGTACAGCGCTGGGGAAGGTCACTGTAACATGTGGTGAACAGACAGGAAAACAAGGGGAAAACGGTTAAATAATAGAATTTACTATGCTCGTCGGCACCAAACAGAAAAAGACTCACCAAAATTGTGAAACAAAGCGCAAAACACGCAGCAACAATCCAACACAAAAACACTCTTCTCTTGACCAGGGGAACCAGGCCCTTTTGTAAGGCACAGTAATGAGGCGAAACAGCTGGCTGATTCATAACACAGAGCAGCTGGCTGATTCATGATTTGTCTAAGCTGGCGCCCCTGCCTGGGTATAGTGGTGTGCCGTCCAATAGAGGGCGGCACCCCAACTCCCTTCCTGGCACCACAATACTTTAAATAGAAAGCATTTGTTTTGACCAGTGTATTTGTAAATACTTCAAAAACAAATACATCCAAAATTAAATTTTTAATTGCTTGTATATTTGACTCTAGTCTATCCCTGGACATGACCTGTTCTACATCACCAGCCATTTGTGTATGTCAGGGATGTGATAGGGACTCAGGCGCAGAAAGCACATAACAATAAACCGTAGTTTATTAAGGGTCGAAACCCAGGGATGAGGCGAAGACGAGGTCAGAGGACAGGCAGAGATCAAAAACCAGGAGAACACGGCAAAAGTACAAAATGGTTATTCAAAGGTATACGGGCGTTTAAGGTTATGATACGGGAAATCTACTCTAATACGTTTTTCCCCAAACGTTTTCCAACATAATTTCGCAGCAATCACATTTTCTTTCTCCTTTTCTTTTGGGTCAGTCATGTGGGGTGTCTCTGACTGTTCAACTGTTTTAAAATGAGCACCTTGCTGAATTTGTAGCCTATGTAGCCTAGCTACACAGTCATTATTATGTGAGAGGTCAAATAGCCTACAGGAACATAACCTATTAAATAAACTTGAATCAGACAAATAACTGGTGGCTAGTGATTTTAATATAGGAATAGATAGATAATGTTCTATACGGTTTTTGGTGAATTTATACAGTTTTGTCCTATGCAAGTTGTTTCCATCACCGTCTCCGGTGTCTGTGTAGCCTATTTAACGTAGCCTACTACTGCGGTAGATGAGTAGGCCTAGCTGTTGGACCCAGCTTTTCGTGAACTGTTCGTGCGCTTCCGAGGTACCGGCTGCTGAAGGCATTCTCTGCCCGCCTACCGTCGTAGGCTGAGATGCGTCCCTATCCCTGACTGCCCCCTGTATCCAAAAGCATGTTTTACACACAATCTGGCTGATTTACCTGAAAATGTTGTAGCGATCCGTCAGAATTAATACACACACAGTTAACGTTACAGATCTGCGAAAAACTGTTTATTTAACACGTTTGTTTACTAAAGAAACCCGCTCTTTTCAAGGGATACGGGAAGAAGATTAGTGAATTACTTGACTCAGACACGGGTCCAGAGGGAGAGTATACTCCCAACATGGCGGCTGGTCTAGAATGCAATGCTTGTGACGTCAGCTTTCCGAGCTCTATTTAACCTCTGCGCCTTCCAGGTTCGGCGCTTCCATATTGTCTAGCCTTGACATAGAAAGCCGGTAAGGTATAGGTTATTGCACTTGCTGTCGACCACTTTGTTTTTACATTTTGTAAGGACAACGTGGGACTTGGTGCTTGTGCTTTAGTTCACACCATTCTCTCTCTCTACCTTTACTCGTCTCCTTCGTTTTCCCTCTCTTGTTGAGAGGGTGGAGATTTTTTCTTTCTTTCAGCTGTTTCGCCCGTTTCGGGGTTTTCTGTTTCCTCTTATCTTACCTCGTTTTGATATCTCTCCTGATTGAGAGTAGAGGTGATTATTATTTTTTCCTTTCCTCTCTCGTTCCCACGAGATCTCACCCATCAGTTTTGCAGGTCGCTTTCTGTTCTTCCTGTTTTCCCAGCCGCTCCCCTATATCTCTCAGTGCGAGAGTTGTGGTCTGTTCTTAGTTTTCCTTCTGCCCTGTTCCTTTTCACAGAGTGTTCTCTGTTCTATTGGTGCCCCTTTGTGGTCACTTTACGAATCCCACCTGTCGCATCTGGTCCTCCGACCTTTCCACCCTGATACAACTGTCTTGATTCATTTAAGCCATTGTCCAAATTTCGGTGATGCTCACACCTGGGGCCACATGTATAAAACTCTGAGTAAAAGAATCCGTGAAAGAATGCTCAGGGTGAAAGTAGAAATCTGCTTAAAGAAAGTTTTGTTTTTTCTACCTCTGCCTTTCTGTCATGGTGTCGCCATATCACACAGACTCCAAACATTGTGTACGTATGGTGTCCATCGTGTGCAGAGGTACGCAGATTCTCAAAGCACGTGTTATATTATACATCTGAATTTCTGTGTGGAAACTCGCTTACGTGGCTTTCTGAGGGCATTTTTCTGCTCAGCACTGTTTATACATGTGGCCCCTGGAGTTACAAAGCCTTAAATAGAGCACCCCCTAAATAGGTGAGAATTGTCCAAATTTGGCATCTGCGCGAAGGGGTTAAAAAGGCTGTATAATGCAACAGTTGGGGGGCTTATGGGACTTTTTTGCCATGAACTGCGCCTCTCAGGCTGCAGCCTCCAAGGCTGCACAAGTAAAGCCCATCCCACTTAGACTCTGACTTAAACTCTGCCCCAGCTTATGCAGACATACAGCATCACATAATTTAACATTACCCTACGTGACTCTGACAATTAGTATCTAAGTTACTAATTAAGTTAGTTTCCTTCGGGAACTGAATGTGCTAGCTGGCTAGCTACCTGGATGATCCCCTGCTAACTTGATTAATATCAGCATCTAAGTTGCTGGCTGGCTAGCTGTATCACTACCTAACAGTAGCACGGATGTTTACATTACTTACATATTTTTAGTTAGCTAGCTTGTAAAATGCTTGTTTACAAATAATTGGTGGTTGGACAGTTTGCAGCTAGAGGCAGAACTCTGTGTATCGGGAGTGTATATCTGAACAACGCTATGAACAAGCATCCAGTATTTATCAACAAGCGTACGCACAATGCTGCATAGTTGTTTTGAGTGCCGGTGAGAAATCATTTTGGGTTTTACAATGGCGAAGCCACAGAAAAGATTTTCTGTGCTTGAGGCTGCTGAATTGTGTAGTCGTCCGCTGGATTCAGACGAGGAGTTTGACATCCATGGCACTTTATCTGAACCAGAAAGCGTGGATTCCATCGCCGTTATTTCTACACAGTGAAGATGTGCTCCTCGACAACATGTGAGTATTAGTGCATGTAATGTTCCTATGGTATATTTTACCTAGTTCATCATATGTTACTTGTTTTATCACTGACACAACTTTGCAACAATAGTGTAGCAGCCACTGCGGGCCTGTGTTTCCATGTGTAAAATGGTGTCGGTGTATTGTTATTGATAGTAGTATAGCTAGCCACCTAGCCACAGAAGGGCTAGCTAGGTTGTGTAGTAATAAGTATAGTTTATAATGTCATATAGTATAATGTTGCCAAGTTCAGAATAAAAGGTTTGCAGTCTGTGTTTAAGTCAGTCCAATCCTCTGTGTACTAAGAACCAAACCTTGGTGCGATGCTATAGGCTCTTTATTGTCGTTGCCTGAGGGCTATGGGAATAGCCCACCCTCAGGCAACAACTCTGAAGCCCTTATAGAACTGCGCCAGGAATTGGACAAGTAGCTTGTCAATCATGTCCCACCCAAGCTAATAAATTGTCATGCCTGAAAGGATATTTCCTCTTTTCTACCTTCAGCGCTGTGACAAGCTCACGCTCTGCATGCTCTGTTAAGTCCGTCTTTCATTTACCTCTGTTCTCACCGTACAGCGACAGTCGCCTCAACTGCTCCTTGAAGCTGGCAATTGCCCCTGCTGAGCACTGACTCTTTTTAAGTCTCTTTGTCAATTTTCTTTCTGAATTGTGGGTTGGTGGAGCAGGCTGTTTGTCAAACGACACTAAGCTGCAGTTGAAAGGCACCTGTTCCTATTCGCTTGTATTGTGCTTATAACAAAACTTTCGTTATTTTGAAAGGAACTCCCTGGCATCTCCACAGTTGCTATGCGCCAGAGCATTGGCCATTGTGGCCGCCACCTTTTGGACTTGCGTGTCCCTGTGTCGCATGTATATCCGTTATTACAATCTGGACATTTCCTGGGCCACAGAAGCCCAGGGGGTGTTGACACTGCTGAAACTCCTCAGGGACGTCCTTACATGCGTTGGTGAGATTTGGTTTATTCGACATTTAAAATGGCACAGCCAGACAATGTCTAATTCAGAAAAATGCATCATGATTAAGGCTTTGAGTGCACATGTAACCCATGTTATTGTACACACTTAGACATAAACCGTTGTTGGGAGAGAGAAACTATATATAGTTGAAGTCAGACGTTTACATACACTTAGGTTGAAGTCATTAAAACTCATTTTTAACCACTCCACAGATTTCATGTTAACAAACTATAGTGTTGGCAAGTCAGTTAGGACATATACTTTGTGCATGACACAAGTAGTTTTTCCAACAATTGTTTACAGATTATTTCACTTTTAATTCACTATATCACAATTCCAGTGGGTCAGAAGTTTACATACACTAAATTGACTGTTCCTTTAATTTTTTCCTCCTTTTTCATCCTTTGCATGCCATGACTTCCTGATGTCTGTGACCCAACATCAAATGACTCTTGGGGCTCTATCTTAGCGATCTTGGCGCTTAGTCTAAGTGCATGGCGTAAAGTCCATTTAGGGCGTGTCCAAGTCGACTTTTGCTATTTTAACAGCGTGTTTTTTGGGCGCTAAGCACGGCGCAACGTCCAAATGGGCTGAACCTAGTCTCTTCATTAATTATAGGTGTCTTGGGCGTGACATGCAATAAACCAATCAAAATGTCATATCCCATTCCCTTTAAAAGCCTGCTTTTCCACCTTGGCGGTGTCAGGGTGGGTAGAAAGCAGGACCCAATAGCAGGCGGGAAATACAAAAAAAAAAAAAACGAAGTTTAATAAAAGGGCAAGGCAGCAATCCGTAGTACAACAGGCAGGGTCGAAAATCGGGGAGACAGGGCAACGGTACAAAAACAGAGTCCAAAGAGAAGTCAGAACAGGCAGGGGGTCAGAACCGGGAAAGCACAGCAGAGGCACAAAAACAGAATCCAAAAACAGGGTCGCGAGAACACAGGCAGGAGTCAAAACCAGGGAGGCGTAAAGAGGAACAAAAAGAAAACTAAACGAAAAACAGACAATGAAAATAAAATAACAGGGGAAGGACGAGGGATAACAAAAACTCAGAAACAGATAATCAAAAACCAAACAACTAGGGAAGGTACTCAAAAGAATAGTATATAACACAGAATCAAACCAACGGTGAGGAACTCACGAAGAAACACTGAGATGACAGGGTATATATACACAGAGGGAGACAGACATAATGGGAATCAGGTGTGCAGAGGCGGGGAGGGGAGATTGCTCACAGGTGAGAAAATTGGGGTTAACAAGGACCAATAATACAATAACAGGGGAAACGTAAGACACGGACTGGAATGCACATAGACACAAAGATAACAAACGGCCTGGGGTTAGCAGGTAGACACATGCACAGCTCGGAGGGGAGGAACGCGGAAGTAGACACACGTGCAGAGAATGAAAATCACAATTAGATGCAGGGATAGGATAACGAGGAGGGAAATGACAGCTGCAGGTAGAAACTCAAGATGAATTAGTAATTAGCTAGTTAGCTGGTTAGTATTATATACACATTAGTTTGTTAGCAGGTTAGTATTAAATCTAATCTAACAGTTAGTATGATTAGTACATTAGTATTTTATAAAAATATTAATAAAGCCAGAAGGAAGAAAACGAGATACGAAATACAGAGGAAACCCGAATGTTCCCAAAATCACCCGAATAGTGCAATGACAAAGACAGGGAGTGGAATCTCAGGAAACATGGAACGCGGACTGACAATCGTGAGGGTAATGCGGGAAAATAGGCAAAAGAAATCAGGAAAAATAATTACACAGAATAAACAGACAGACAAAGTACAGGACCCTGACAGGCGGATTGCTTATGATGGCGAAACAGACATGCTCGTGCGTGTTTAGTGCAATCAAGGAATAGGCTATATGGATCAATAGTAGCCTATGATCAATATTATTCGGGCTAACCATTATGAGTTCCCGGTAATTCCTGACAGTGCTGTTTACAAAATATATGCGGTTAAATTTTGTTAAAAGCACCTGCAACAGCTGAGAATAAGCGACCAATTGCTTCTGTCTCACCTTAGAAACCGCCAAATTAGCCTGCTTGTTTAACAAATTTCGTTTGATTATGCAATGAAGCAATGAACTCATGTTCAAGCTTCATCCGAAGTTCATTACCTGCATTCTAATTTTGATTAATAAAATAAATAACGTTATTTTGCCTTAATGACGACAATAAATACAATAAAGCTGTCAGGTTGGCAACCCATAGGTTCACGCATATTTTCCCTTATTTTATAATGTCCTGCTTATGGAAATGTGACCAACCTGTTTTACTGGTAGCGTAATGCTTTAAAACAATCCACTTTCCCAGGAAGACCGTTAAAAGTGCGATTTACAGCAGGGGAAACAGACCTGCTCCTATAAAGCACACATGCAGATAATGGTATTAAAATTAATTGTGAATTAATTGTAACGTGCTGCAAATTTGTTTTCGTTTATAATTAGACGCTTAGTTCTCTTTAAAATATTTTGTTCAGTTATGGAATAATAGGTGAAATCAGCAGGGTTTTAATAAGCTGAGGGTATGGAAACCTTGTCACTGTAATTTAAAAAATATGAAGGACGAAGAATAGCTAAGGTTACAATTCAGTTAACATGGTGACATTTATCTCCGTTTTTTAACCATAGGCTATCGAAAAAAACTTTTTTCAGTCACAACCCATTCTATTTACTTGCAGGCTGTATTCCTAGATAAACAGAGCTGTATTGTAATGACATTTGAAGCGCATTTTCAGAACTCAAATGTCCGTCTATTGCAGTGCGCGAGTTTTCCATTGAATGACAATTCACGCATTAGGTGCAAATGATAATTCGCGCATTAGGCTTGATATAGGTGTTATCAGCTCCTTTTTAATGGATAGCCATTGTCCCGTACCATCGCACATCACCTGGATGTTGATGGAGTGGGCTGACAGCAATGTAATTGTCGCTGAGGGAAAGGTATGTGGACCTATGGAACCCTTTATTATTATGCATTTTTGATATAGCCTACACAATAATAATATTTCACATTGTGATCTAGATATGTTAGTCATGCTTGTGCGCGCCCCTGTGTGTAACAGACAGGATGGTACGCGCGTTGTGCACACGCCTATGTAGACGCACTTATATGCCCCGTTAAAAAAACTGCGACATGACTTTAGACCAGGTTTGTGGTGGTTCTAGCGCAAGCGCTTTCTGCTGGCTGAAGATAGCAATACGCCAAAAATAATCCTGGCCACTCCTCATCTTAAGACCAACACGCCCAGTTCACTTGCAACGGGCACAAAAATACATGGTAGTTAAAGGACGTAAGCGCTAGGTGTTATAATGAACCTAGCGCCGGGTGTAAGATAGCAAAGACACTTGCGTTTGGGTTAGCGCCGCTTTGCGCCGTGTGTAAGATAGGGCCCCAGATATCTTATTTTCTGGTACTCTTACAAGCGATACTATAACGTCTCTGCATTTGAATGGATCTCTGGGAATTTGGGGGTGGGACTAGATTTAGCTGTAAATTACAGTATATTTTTATTTTGGTATTATGTTTACTGGCCAGTAAGTAATTTGTGCTATTATCAGTACAGAGGATCAATGTAATATACGTTGAATATGACACTGAATTGTGAATGCATACATTAAGAGTGATAACCTGATGTGATACTAGAATAGTACAATGGAAAAGAAGCAATTAATTTTCTTCTGTATAAAGTCAACCAAACAGCAAAGTACAGTTGTCAGTGTCATTTCCTTGGGGTGGATGTTTGATATTGTTGCTGCCAATCTACCAATCTCCTCAGAACCTAGACTTAGATTCACGGTAGCACACGTTGTGGCATCAGCGGTGGGTTACACACACAAGTGACCTGTGTGGCCTAGTATATTGCACATGTTGACCTGCCTTTGGCTAGGCGTGGGACCCCTTCAGGACATGATTGACAAGCTACCTGGTCAATTCTTGGCGCGGTTCTAAACGGGCTTTAGTGTTTTCGCCTGAGGGTGGACTATTCCCATAGCATCATTCTATGTTTCAGCATCTCGTTCCCTTCTTCAGGGAACCGGGGTTACATAATTAACCTAGAATGTGGTACTACCTTTGTTTTTAAATATTTCTGGGCCATTGTGAATGCAAAACAATATTTAAAAAACATCAGCAAAGAATGTATAGATTTCAGTTTCCCAGAGCTTTAAGGTAGTACCACAGTGGCCGGACTAGACTGTAAGAAAATAAAATAAAAGTATAATAGATGAAGAGGCAAACAGTTGGGGGTTGATTTTTGCTCAGAATGGAGCTACGTTCTAGCTGTGCGAGAGCGCTATTAATATATACTTGAGCTGTCAGTGTCCCTTTCGTCTACATGAGAGAGAAAAGGCACATTATCAATTAACACCCACTCAGTGGAAACCAGGACAAGGCTGTCTGAGGTCCAACAACTGGCACCTTTCCAAAAGCAGTGTGTAGTGATTGATTTCTGGAAAATCACGTATCTACTCTGAGAGGAGTGCTTCACGCAATAAGCTGTCACTTTATCACATTTATCTCCTTGCCAAAGGAGTGGTTCCCCACAGCAAATATATTTGTGGTCTTAAGTTTACGATTCAACACAGGAGCCTGAATTTTTCCTCCTGGTCCAATTCAAAACGGAAGTATTATTTACTGCCGTCGCTGTTACCTGCTGTGCATTAGAGGTGAAAACCCTATTGGTATTGCTTTCCGAAGAGGAAACATTCTCTCGGAAGAACTGCATTTCTGCCATTTTCTCAGATTACTTCCTTTACTATGGCTGCTTTGTAGCATAGCCTATGACTTCTATTTTCAGGAAACCACACTGCAAAGTCCAAGTGGTATCAAAGCACAAAAACAGTCACCAACATGGGTATTCATGAAATTCCTTTTCAAGACCTGCAACAAAATGTCAGTTAATGAGCATTTGATGATTAGATTGACAACATTCCTACTCTTCCATGCAATACAGCTTGTAAAATGAGTGGTAAAAAGTAGAAATTTCCTTTGCTCTTGATTGTGCATGCTAGAATTAATTTCAGATGTTCATAATTGTTTTTAAGAAGTCGACAATAGAGGTAGGTGTCTTTATATCTGCAGTGGTCTGAATTCTTACCAAATTAAATGAATACAGGGGCCCTGGTGAGATATCAATCAAGCAGATAATGAATCAATAAAATTTTACTCAACATGGGCCTCTTAATGAAATAATTCCAACAGAACACTTAACAGAGGGCAATCCATATAGACAATTAATTCAGCAGTGGATATATCCTAAGGTAACAATTGCCGCAAATAGTTTACAACACCCGCTGCAACTAAGCGCTCACTAGCTCTCTCAGTACTTGAAAGAAGAGGAAAGCAGACTGATGTGTTTCACAGCCCAGCATCCAACCGTGTGTAGTCTCTGCCTCCCCACAACTCAATGACATCACAGTCATGTGACACAACATGAGGGCTGCTGAGGGAGAGTCATTATGGCACTGATACCAACTACACATTATTGATTTTTCTGGGAAGGCAGTGATCCAGCTGTAGCATCACAGAAAGAAGGTGAAAACAAATACAGCCACTTTCAGAGGTTCTTAGATATCTTTTGTGAATTCAAAGGGAGTGGTGATTACTCCAGTACCTTAGATTCTTCAACCTGTATTATGAACACATTATTTGCACCAGAATGTGAAATTAACTACACTTTGAAAGGCGAATTACGATTCACACACTGGCATCTGCTTTGGCACTCGCCTGCCCTGCCTAACCCTCAAGCACAAAAAATGTTATTGTTGGAGTCTGATGAGTGGCATGGCCAGCTGAGGTGCTTCCTTTCATGGCCCGGATGTAATCCTGACTGTGGCAGTGCCAGTTAGCTGGGAATTGTGTGGGGAAGTGCATATTTGATCATGGAGTTGCCCAAGAATGGGGTGGTTTCAGAGACTGTTCCCTTCCTCATCCGGAAATGCACCTCCTTTAGTCGATCATGCATCTGCATTCCAAATGGGTGTGGGGGCGGGAGAAAGAAATGGGTGGACTAAAAACTCATTAACAACCACGCAGTGCTGCCTCATGGTCAGCCACGTGCACAGATAGGGCCCAAGGGGGGCTTGAGCCCCTGCCCTTTTGCCCTCAGAGTAAAAAAGTGCCCTTTTTTGGCTGGTGTTAATTGTATTTTATTTTTTCTTTATTTGTTATTGAAATTCGAATATCAACTATAAAGAGGGAAATGTATAGTAGTATCCACGAAAACAATACAAAAAAATATACCATATCAATTTAATACGTACCACCCCCCACCCCCCAAATGGTTTTGTCCCAATCAATTAATCAACGTCGCATCTGCCGACATCCCCAGCCTTCATGCTGTAATTTCGTCATAGCCTCGGTACTCGCAAGCAAGCAAGCTAGTCCAATTATCATTAAAACGAAGTTATCTCCATCATGCAGGACAACTTACAAATATGCAATTAATTTCTGTAGCAGGTAGTTACGTTTTGCATAGTTTTGGTAGTTTAGTGATTAGTCACCCCCTTTTCTTTATAGCCAGTTTTCTAAAAATGTGCTGTTAAGTGTATTATTGTTTGGGCATGTCACAGTGTGTTTTCCCTGTTAAAATAAACATTTCAATCAATCAATTCTGATTGGGAAATAAGAAGCAGCATAAACACTGCTATAATAGGCAAATACACCTGTCTCCAATGAAAGGCAAAATAATTCTCACCTCCCTGACCCTGGATCAGTTTTTCAGCCATATGCATAGATGTAACAAATATATACAGATCCTTTCCAAAAAATTAGAATATCATGGAAAAGTTGTTTTTTTTTCCATAATTCCATTAAAAAGGTGAAACTTTCATAGATTATAGATTCATTACACACAAAGTGAAATATTTCTAGCCTTTATTTGTTTCATTTTTCATAATTTTTGCTTACAGCTCCAGAAAACCCCCAAAACAGTATTTCAAGAAATTAGAATAGTGTGTCGAAAATCAGCATTTACTTCAACTTTTCCATGATATTCTAATTTTTTGGAAAGGATCTGTAAGTATGTGTATGTGTTTTTTAATATAATATAATATTCTTGTTTCTTTTCCTCTCAGTGTGATGCTCAAAAACATGTTACTAAAATCAAACTGTAGTTCAGTAGTTGTATCGTATGTCTCATTTCTAAAATATATGCAGTGTAACAAAATGAAACAGAACATGAAAACAGAAGGAAGTTTTGAAACCCCAAATTCAGGGGGCTTATGTACTGTATCAAGCATGTCAGAGTAGGACTGCTGATCTACAATCGTATCATTACTTACAATGAAAAGTAAAACAGGTCCCCAACTCTATGCTGACATTTTGGTGTTTGGGATAAACATGTCAGTCATTAATTTTGATCATCTTCTCTGCTGGTTGCAGACAATGCAATGCCCAGAAAGGAAAGGCTTAAGAAAAACATTCTGAAACCACATCAAATCTGTGGTTTCTTCATGGAATAATGTGTTTCAGTAGAATTTAAACAGGTCCCATGTTATGAACACAGTGTGTGATTATGGATGGCGTGTCGTGTCGGTGGGGTGAGTGCCCTTTTTTTTTTTTTGCTTGAGCCTCTGCCCCCCAAAATGGGTGAGGTTTAAGTGCAAATTTGTTTATTTCCTGAATCCAGCAGTTACAACACTCAATGTCCTTGTTAAAATATCCAGCACTCGGAATACTGAACACAAGCGGTATCACGTGCTAAAACCCCTCACTTAACTTAAGTTCTAGAACGTGGCGCTGTGATGGCGACATGTAGTCCAGCTGTCTCTTGTTTCATGTTAGCTAATTAGATTACTTTTTATTGTATCAAGCTTTTATCTTTTGTCTTTTAATGTGCTGGTATGTCTGTTATAGGACAGGGAAGCAAATAAAACATTTTTCAGGGTGCTCCTGCTGCTCTTTTTAATAATATTACCAATTTATCCAGTCGCAATAATTTTGTTTATGGTCGTCACCATGGAGACGCATTCATAACATATACTCTAGTGATGGGCATTCCGGCTCTTTTCAGTGAGTCAGATCACTTGGCTCAGCTCACCAATAAGAGCCGGCTCTTTCGGCTCCCAAACGTCTCTTCATTCAGTAGCATTTCCGGTTTTTTAAAATCGGCCAAAGTTAGCGATATTTTGACCTATGATTGGTGTTTGTGCACATCTATCACTTAAATTGTTCAAAGGAATCTTACTCTACCTTCTAATTACCAAAATAACATTATTTTGCATTTTGTTTGTTATAAAAACTATTTAAATAAATGTAAAAACAGTAAGACGCTGTTACACATGTGCATTGAAAGTAGGGCATTTTTATGTCTTGAAATAAATTGCACAATAAACACAGTGCGTAGTGAACATTTCAAAACAAAATTGACACTCATAAAATGGAACATAATATTGCGTCATAACAAAGAAAAATAAATAAATGCATAAAAAAATAAATGTGCAAAACTGCAGCATCAGAACAATTAAACTGACCAACAATTAAACTGGTTTTTAAATTATTATTAATGTTATTTTCTTATAGTGGTTTTATTTATTTTTGGCATAAAAAATTATTCTCTTTGATTACAGATGTAACTTTAAGAAAAACAAAAACGAATGAAAGTTCCACGAAGACCACAAGCACTTGTCTTGTGTTCATTTACAAAACAAATCGACTCTTCAGATATGCAAGTCGGCTCCCAACGTTCACCTAAAAGAGCCGGCTCAAAGTGCCGACTCGTTCGCGAACGACACACCACTAATATACTCGGGAATGTCTGTTAGATCTGCAGCAACAAAGTTACCATTGCTCTTCGCCGGAGTTTGGGTTTGATATCAAGATTGATACAGGACTGCAGGCAATCCTCAAAAGGCCACCTGGAAAAAGAAGATAAAGAGGACGCAGGGCAGGAGTGAGGCAAAGACTGAAGAGACTGAGTGGTAAAAAGGCATGTCCACCGCTTCTCTCGATAGTACTAGCGAACGTCAGATCCCTTAGAAATAAATTGGACGAACTTCACGCCAATGTTGAATTTCAATGGGCATACAAAGATGCTAACATCATCTGTCTAACAGACATGGTTGGATGATAAGACTGCTGACTCTGAGCTTTCTTTGGAATGGTTCAGTTCTCCATTCCGGCTAGATAGAGACTGTACGTGCATGGAAAAAAGTTGGAGTTTGTGCGTATGTCAACAAAGCTTGGAGTAAAACCGCTGTGATCCGAGAGACGCATTGCTCCGTGGATGTGGAGTTGCTGGCCTTGTCTTTTAGACCCAAATATCTACCGCGTGAGTTTGATCAACTCTTTTTAATCCTTGTCTATATCCCACCTTCAGCCAAGACCAGTGCAACAGATACAATTGTATCTTGTGTTCAGCGCCTAGAATCAAAATCTCCTGATTCTCCAGTGTTAGTCTTCGGTGATATGAATAGCTGTAAACTCGATAAATCCTTGCCACTATACCATCAGTATGTTACCTGTGAAACAAGGGGAAGCAAGACCATTGATCTGTGCTATAGTAACATCAAAAATGCTTACAAATCAATCAAAAAGCCAACTCTTAAGTACAGCGGATCACAATGCTATTCTTATCACCTCATTCCATCCTATAAAACAAAACTGCAGAGGGACGGAGTTGTCTACAAAACTGTTAAACAGTGGAATGATGATGTTTCTGAGACTCTCAAAAACTGTTTTGAATGCTTGCGATTGATTGGGAGCTTTTCTCACAGAATGCCACGCTGGATGAGACTGTAGAGGCAGTGACTGGCTATATATTTTTTTGTGAGGAAACTATTGTTCCATCTAAGAAAGTGAAAGTGTTCTCAAACAATAAGCCCTGGATAACAAAGGAGCTGAAAACAACGTTAAATGAGAAAAAGAGAGCCTTCCCATCAGGAGACAGAGTTGAGTCAAAATTGATTCAGGCCAGGCTGAATAGACAAGTTAAGGATGCAAAAAGAGCCTATAAAGAGAAGGTGGAAAATCTGTTTCAAGGGGGGCAGCTGAGAGAGCGCCTGGAAAGGAATAAAGATCCTCTCAGGGATTTCTACTAAGCAGAATGTCCCGGGCCCTAAGGAACACTGCAGTCAGTTTGCTGAATCCCTAAACATTTTTTACAGTAGATTTGACTTCCATAACTTTAAAGCAGAAAGGGATGATGTAACATCAGAAGTATGTTTTCTGTGATCTGTTCAACCGCTCACTCAAGGAGCACATAGTTCCAGCACTATGGAAGTCATCGATTATCTCCCCTGTGCCAAAGAAGGCCAACCCATCTGCACCCAATGACTTTAGACCTGTCGCATTAACACCTGTTATAATGAAGTGTTTTGAACGCCTGGTGCTCTCACAGGTCCAACAGAGTGTGCAGAGCATAGTAGACCCTCTGCAGTTCACCTACTAACAGAACAGAGGAGTTGATGATGCTCTCCTGACACTGCTTCACCTGGTCCAATCCCATCTGGACACACTAAAGTCCTACATCAGACTGGTGTTTGTAGACTTCTCTAGTGCGTTCAACACAATCCAACCACAACTAATGGCTAAGAAGCTGCTGAAGATTAACCTCAACCCTCATCTTATCCTCTGGGTAATGTCCTTCTTAACTGACAGACCTCAGTGGGTTAGATATAAAGGCCACTGCAGCACCGCTAAGACCATCTCTACTGGCTCACCACAAGGCTCGGTAGTTTCTCCAGTGTTATTCACACTCTACACCGATGACTGCCAAAGCAACTGTCCTGAGATTACGTTCATCAAGTACTCAGTAATTGTGGACTCATCCAACTCTGATGACAAGCTTCTGCTGTCAGCCAGTTCCAACAGTGGTGTGAAGTCAATTTCTTGGACTTGAATGTGGAGAAGACTAAAGAAATCGCCATCGACTTCCAGCGTGAGCCGTCCCCCGCTGAGGCCCCTTACCATCGGAGCCAAACAGTTGAAAGAGAGGACGAGTACAGATATTGATAATTGATAATAAACTGACCTCTGAGGCAAACTGTCATCGAGTGCATGCAAAGTGTCAGTCAAGGCTGTATTTCCTCCGGAAACTCAGGAATTTTGACGTGAGCCAGCTGCTTCCTTGAGTCAGTGCTGACCTTTAGCCTAATAACTTGGTTTGGCTCATTAAGTGAAATCAGGCAACTGAAGCTGGAGAGGGTGACAGTACAGGCTACTAAAATCATAGGGAACCAACAAAAACCGCTGAAACATCTGTATGAGGAACGTACAATTAAAAAAGGAAAGTGGATTATGGCCCTTCCATCACATCCCCTGAACTTTCTCTTTGAGACTCTTCCATCAGGTCTAAAGCCCTATTCGGACGGGATACGTTTTACAGGGGGAGGTGGGGTAATGTAATAATTACCGGAGGAGCTCCGCTATTTTAGTCCCGTCTGAATCTGCCATGTCCGTAACTTTTAAGGATTGCGTGCTCCCGCGCCAAGATTATTTTAAAGAGTCTTTTACCTACTGTTAAATGTCCGGTAAAAATTACCCCAGGTTAAAGCAATCCCGTGCGAATTGACATGTCCGGTAAAATTCTGTTAGAAATTAGTTTTCCCCAGTCTTTTCTCCTGGTTTTTCACGTAAGCACTCGAGGACGCCTTTGGTTGTGCTCTCTTCGGTCCAAGTGCAAGCCACAACTATTGGCCGACATCTAAATTAATGTAACGTTACATTAAATAAGAAGACAGAGAGCAAAAAAATAAATAAATAAAATATAAAAAACAGGCTCAAAAGTAGGCTACAGTGGGGCAACGCTTGTGGCAGCTTTAGGTAGGCCATTGTAGCCTAGCTATAGCCTTTCATACATGTTATGGCCTAACACTATAACATTAATAAAAAGGTGTAATGCAGGATTCCTCACGCTTTTTGTGGACATGTTTGCCATGCCAAAATTGTCTCCACGTAGTTTTTTTTTTTTTTGGCGCCTGCATCTTTTCAATTGCTCCCTGACAGCAATTTTCTACCAGAAGCAATCAGTTTGCAGTGAAGATAGGATGTGTAACGTTGTATGACTCGTGGGGAACATTTTCGGTGTGACGACAACATGGAGTAGACACTCCCATCTCTGTAATTCTAGACGCTGATTACGGAGATACTTTATCCCGTCCGAATCGGCCATTAACATTACAGACGTCCTGTGATAATCATTACTTTACAGACATTGTCCTGAAAACTTATCCCGTCCGAATAGGGCTTAAGATTAAGGTCCTTGCCCCTTAAAGCAAAAAGAGCCTGAAACAGCTTTGTCCCTACAGCTGTTAGACTGCTTAATGACATCTCAATACAGTAAAGGAACTGTTATTGCTTTTGATGCTCAATTTTTCATCATAATTAATATTTAATTAATTTAATATAATTTTGATCATAATACTAATAATAATAGTAATTTTCATCATAATCATAATCACACATACCTTCACTATAATGTGAAACATCTGATTAAATTGAATGCTTTTATTTAACATGTTTGTTTGTGTTTGTGGGTCTGCCCCACTGTCTATGTCTGCTTTACTGCTGGAAACTACAACTGAATTTCCCTAACGGGAAAATAAAAGTTATTCTATTCTATTCTATTAACCTACATTTAATTATATTTAAGGGATTTAATTGAATAATTATTATTTAAAATAACAATCATCAATTAAATCGCCAATTTACACAACCAAGGAAAAAACTTCACCAAGACTCCAGGAACTGCTGCAGCGCCAAACTCAAACTCCACAGAACTTCAGAGCTCCAAACTTAGTTGGCAAAAAACTTCACCTTCAGTCCCCATAAATACCTTTCTCCCCAAGCATTGAGGATGTGTGCCCTGATTGGGTGATGTTGAGATAAGGTTTGGAAGGAGAGGCTTAGGGGGTTAGACTGGCTTATCTAAAAGCTGACAATGTACTTATTAAATAAAGTGTACTTATATTGTTGAAAGCAGGGCTAAGCACCCTGATATTATTATTAAAAGAGTCAGGGTTTTAAAATCTTTGTAACGAGTCCAAACATGGCAAGTAATTCCACTCAACTATTGAATACTTCCTCAAAAAAGGACATTTGCTCCTGCTTTTAACAGAAGTTGAATGACTTTAGTACAATCATTAAATCTGGGAAGTAAATCTTAAAATTTGGGCAAAATGTTACTTTCATGTCATAAGAACAGTGGTAACACCCTAGCCTCTGCTTGTATGTGGAGCTGCGCCAATGTTACAAACTGGCAGGCCTAACAACCATTAGCTACCTCAACATTAAGACTTTCAATTGGTGATTTCAATTAAATGTAACAGATTGGCATTCATAATTAAAATGGAAAAGGAAACCATGTGGCCATGTGGTATTCTCTAGCCATGCTGGGCCCTGACCCCATGAATAGCTTTGTTTTCTGGTGTTTCTCCTCAACAGGAGACAAGACACCATAGGCACTTTAAGATTTATATCCATAGATAAGCCAGCACCTCAGTGTGACTTAGTTGCCTCGTTTTTGCCTGTAGAGTGGAGGGGGAGAGAGGAAGGCAGATCCTAGGTCAGGTCAACCAGAGCAGGCCTCTTGATAACAAAGTACTATTGAATGGACTATGAGCCAGTTTACCATATCAAAATATACTCTCCCTATCGAAGACCATAATCTAAAAGCTATATACCCAACAGGGGTCAGAGAGTGCACATGAATCATTCACACACTTTTCACAGCCTGTTATCATATATAAACAGGTGTGAAAGGCCGTAATTTAAGAACAACATATCCGACAAACCAGCACTGGATGAAAAGGCTCGTTTCCATCCAGTCCACGAGTACAGAAACGCAGAATGGGCCTCATTCATGAAACGTTAGCAGAACGAATTTGTGCGCATATCGTTTTTGTACGTAAATAACGTAGGCTAATGAATGCTCCCAGTAGCCTACAATTTTTTCTAAATTGCTAAAAATTGAAATTCTACATGACCTTACATAGGCTATGCTAATTAAAACACACATTGAACTAAATATGCTTTAAAGTGGCTTACATATCTGTAGCCTGGGTTGCAATTGTGGTGAACAGCTTAATTGAGCTAATGCCAGCGTTCATCCAGTTACCCGACAAGATGCAAAGCCAGGTGGAGGTAAAGCAAGGTTTTTATGACATTGCCGACCTGTTCATTGTTATCGGTGCCATAGACTGCACAACCCAGCGAACGTTTTTGTTGAAAAGTCGGTGGAACGCCATCTCGCGGTCAGGTGAAAAACCGGATAAACTTGATTTTAAAAGTGAAAGTTTTTTAACCGGTTAGAATGTAGCCAGGCTATATCCTGGCAAAACCTGAGCTTGATTCTGGCTTTTGCTCAGTGGGACACGCGCATCAATGTGACCGCAATTAGAACGCGCCAGAGAGTCTAAATTAAGGTAGCCTATGGGCGTGTTCGAGTAGACATCGGTGAGCAGTCGGCTTGCCTGCCTCAGGCGGAAATGACAAACGCCTGAGCAGATCGAACTGGGAAAGTTTCAGACGTTTCTGACCGGCAGGGAGAAAAACAATATGGAGGAGTTAGCCGTGTTGTTTGTGGTTGCGGATGACTTGGAGGCGACAGAGATGTCTTTTTTACTTTTTTAAATTTACAAGAAATGGAGGAGAACGAATGAAGGTGGTTTTAATACTGACTTAGGCCTACATTATTTAATGACTTGTATTGTTAGGGTAATCAATATTTGTTGTTTCTTGTCTGTCAATTTATGAAATGGCCTAAACGAATTCTATGCCAGGCCTGTACTGCAGTCTTCTTCAGTTACAATATGGATGAAAATGCCCTCAAATTGAAGCTTACAGTCTGTATTTTAGCCTCACAATCATTGTTTCATTTCACATCCAAAGTGCTGGAGTACAGAGCCAAAACACAGAAAAAAAAATATTCACTGTTCACTGTATATATCCTTTACTTGACCAGTCTGTTGAGATTTATTTTCACACTAAAACATTACATAGCATACATGATTCAGCTACTCATATGTGTTCATGATTTATTCAAATTACATGACAGCAGGTGGTCCCTTTGGACCCTGACAATGAACTTATTGAATTGAATGCCATCCAATGTCTTAAACAGGATAAATTGAGTTTGTATGAATGAATAACTAATATAGTACATATAGGGACATTGGGATACTGGGAGTCGTTACGTGTTTTGAGGGAACAATGTCAAGAAAGATGACATTTTCCTTGCCAGTTATGTTAATGTATGGATAAATAGAATTGTATTTGCATAAGATGTATTCCAATATCAACATGTCATCTTCCTTTTACCTGTCACCAATCATTGTTCATATATTTCTGATTTGATAATAAACATACAAAATGACAGAAAGAACCCAAAACAGTATTTCAAGAAATTAGAATAGTGTGTCGAAAATCAGCATTTACTTCAGTTATTTCAGAGAATGAATGTTTTAGACTGAGTGTCACACTATCATCTAATTTACTCAAAACACCTGCAAAGTTTATCTCAGTTTGGTTCAGTATGGGGAAGACTGCAGACTTGACAATTGGCCAGAAGACCATCGTTGACACCCTCCAGAAGATGGGTAAGCCACAAAAGGTAATCGCTAAGGAGGCTGGCTGTTCACAGAGTGCAGTGTCCAAGCATATCAATAGAAAGTTTAGTGGAAGGGAAAAATGTGGCAGGAGAAGGTGCACAAGCAAAAGAGATGACTGTAGGCTTCAGCGGATTGTCAAGCAAAGACGATTCCAAAATTTGGCGGAGATGCAGAGGGAGTGGACTGAGGCTGGAGTCAGTGCTTCAAAAACCACCACATACAGACGTATCCGGGACATGGGCTACAACTGTCAGATTCCTCGAGTCAAGCCACTCTACTCATTCTCTGAAATAACTGAAGTAAATGCTGATTTTCAACACACTATTCTAATTTCTTGAAATACTGTTTTGGGGGTTTTCTGGAGCTCTAAGCCAAAATTATGAAAAATGAAACAAATAAAGGCTAGAAATATTTCACTTTGTGTGTAATGAATCTATAATCTATGAAAGTTTCACTTTTTGAATGGAATTATGGGAAAAAAAAACTTTTCCATGATATTCTAATTTTTTGGAAAGGATCTGTATATATTTTGTTCTGGAGACCAGACCACCCATATCTAATCAACCCATAGCCATAATAACAGTGATCTTTAATCTCAAGCATTAATCCTACAACTATTTTAAAGATGGATGTACAGCACTGTACCCAGGTTGTGTTGCTTAATATTGTTTCATTGTTAATACCCTTCATGTTATTATGGCATTGGGTTGTTTGTGTGTGGTTCTCTCTGCTGGCATGTGACATGCAGAGGTCTGGCTATACACTGTCCCATCTGGATATAGGGAAAACTCCACTTCTCAATACAATGGACAGCAGGTCATACCTTCAGATCTTGTCTTACTGATAACAAGGATGGTGAAGAGAAATATTGATTAGGTAACAGTTTTCCCCCCCCATAAAAAGACATCCAAATACTTTGAAATAAATGAATGAGTTATCATTTGGTGGTCCTACCTTAATGTTCTATATGCTCACACCAAATGTTCTGGAGAGGACACTTTTTTTGGGACAACAGACCAATTAGGATTTTACACTTAAGCTGTTGCAAATCAAATCACTCCTGATAACAAAGTTGAATCTTTACTTTTCTATAGAATATGGTATAATTACAAATCTACTTGAAGAAGGTATTGAAAAATACATTAAGTTACCTATATTTGGATAGGCCTTTTTTTGTTATTATTTCTTCATACACTTTTTGATTCAGTCAACAGATTTTATATAGGCCTACTGTTAGAGGTAATTTTTTTCCTAATTTATCTCAAGGCAGATGGATTACAGAAGCAGTCAAGAATGACAATTGGCAACTTCATTTGTTTGTGTTGCATTACCAATATTGTACTTTTCGCACAGGCTTAACGTTACTTCAAGAAAGTACATGTATGGTACAATATATAATAACCAGAGTAGCGACCTTTTGCTACTCAATCCCACACTCTCAAAACACATATTTATTTATGTATTTATTTATTATTTGCACAAATAAAGAACAAATGCAAGTACACAAAGTAATTTACAGAAATATGCTAGAGAGGTTGGAAACCCTACAGGGCTTATGCTAGAAGCTCACTTTATGAAACAAAATCACATTAATTGAAGAACAATAAAGGATTGCATTATATTAAAAAATATTTTAAAATATAGCAATAATAAGAAAAAACGGAATAAATATTAATTGTGAAATTAGAAAAGAGAACAGATAAGGGAAAGAGGAAAATACTGCTATTACATTGTAGGATTTAATAAATAACCTTTATACCTGTGTTTGAACACATAGGGAGGGGTACGCCGAGATAGGTGGCGATATTGTGAAATGATCCGCGTGTGTCATGACGAAACACCTATCTCTCCTCGCTCTCTAACTAATGCTGTTGTTGGTTTGTTTGAAGGCGCGGCGATGTTGATGAAGGGAGAGCTGCTGCACCGCTGCTAAGGCGCCTGGCAAGGCGCCTGCTTAACCTCCTGTTGTCATTTCCGCCTTAGTTCACGCAGCACCGATTTTTCAGCCATCTCGGACAGTTTCCGATACAGTCCGACGCAGATATGACGTAAATCGGCTCTAGCCGAACTCTAACAGTAGGCCTATATAAAATCTGTTGACTGAACCAAAAAGTGTATGAAGAAATAACAAAAAAAGGCCTGTCCAAATATAGGTAACAATGTTTTATTCAATACTTTATTCAACTATATTATACCATATTCTATAGAAAAGTCAAGATTCAACTGTTATATGGAGTGGTTTGTTTTTACAAAAGCTTGTTTAAGTGTAAAATCCTAATTGGACTGTTTTCCAAAAAAGTGTCCTCTCCAGAACATTTGGTGTGACCATATAGAACATTCAGGCAGCACCACTCATTCATTTATTTCAAAGTATTTGGATGTCTTTTGATGTGGAAAAAACTGTTACCTAATCAATATCTCTTCACCATCCTTGTTATCAGTAAGACAAGATCTGAAGGTATATGACCTGCTGTCCATCATTGTGTTGAGAAGTGGAGTTTTCCCTATATCCAGATGGGACAGTGTATAGCCAGACCTCTGCATGTCACATGCCAGCAGAGAGAACCACATACAAACAACCCAATGCCATAATAACATGAAGGGTATTAACAATGTAACAATATGAAGCAACACAACCTGGGTACAATGCTGTACATCCATCTTACAAATGGTTGTACGATTAATGATTGAGATTAAAGATCTAACACTGTTATTATGGCTATGGGTTGATTAGATGTGGGTGGTCTGGTCTCCAGAACAAAACAGATAAATTATACCAGAAATTAAACAAAGAGAAAATTTTCAGAATATTTATTTCACACAATATGGTGACATTCACAAAAGGTAAATAAACTGTAGAACTATTCCCCTCCACCACCATTCAAGCCACAATGACACCGGGTTCTTTCTGTCATTTTGTATGTTTATTGTCAAATCAGAAATATATGAACAATGATTGGTGACAGGTAAAAGGAAGATGACATGTTGATATTGGAATACATATTATGCAAATACAATTCTATTTATCCATACATTACCATAACTGGCAAGGAAAATGTCATCTTTCTTGGCATTGTTCCCTCAAAACACATAATGACTCCCAGTATCCCAATGTCCCTATATGTACTATATTAGTTATTTATTCATACAAACTCAATTTATCTTGTTAAAGACACTGGATGGCATCAATTCAATAAGTTCTTTGTCAGGGTCCAAAGGGACCACCTGCTGTCATGTAATTTGAATAAAACATGAACACTGACATTATGAGTAGCTGAATCATGTATTCTATGTAATGTTTTAGTGTGAAAAGAAATCTAAATAGACTGGTCAAGTAAAGGATATATACAGTGAACAGTGAATATTTTTTTCCCTGTGTTTTGGCTCTGTACTCCAGCACTTTGGATGTGAAATGATACAATGAATTTGAGGTTAAAATACAGACTGTAAGCTTTAATTTGAGGGCATTTTCATCCAAATTGTAACTGAAGAAGGCTGCAGTACAGGCCTGGCATAGCATCACCAGTGAAGATACCAAGCATCTGATGATTTCTACAGCTCGCAGACTTCAGGCAGTCCTTGCACGCAAAGAATATGCAACCAAGTATTATTATTTTATAGCAACTTAATTAATGATTAGGATTAATACACTTTTCCTTTATGTCACAAGGAATATCTTCAATGCATTAACTGTACAACTCTAAAGAAGTCCCATGAAAGAGACATTTCTCAGATATTGGTACAGATATTCTGCAATAAAATATTCTTTAGAACCACCACTCAAAAGTCTATGAAAACATGCATAAAGTTATGATACTTAACATAGCTACATAGATTCTCACATTACAATGTATGGCTACGATGTCTTCTGGGTTTAGATGAACTAAAATGACATGTCTGCTAGTCTAAACAGAGATGACAGGTGTAGTTTAGGCCATTTCATAAATTGACAGGCAAGAAACAACTGAATATGAACAATAGAACATAAGCAGCCTAATGTTTACAGGTAGGCCTATGTTACCATAACAGATGACAGCTTAGCTAAATCATTTAGTTATTAGATAATGAGACGGCACCCAGCGCTTTAATTCCAATGGCAAGTATTCATATTTATTCAAGAACTTTAATTGCAGTTTCACTGTGGAACAATTCAGGGTGCTTAGCCAAAGTCGCGTAGCAAAAGATAAATATTGACTACCCTAGCAATACAAGTCATTAAATAATGTAAGTCAGTATTAAAACGACCTTCAATCGTTCTCCCCCATTTCTTCAAGATTTTGAAGTAAAAAGGACATCTCTGTCACCTCCAAGTGCTCCGCAACAAAAAACAACACGGCTAACTCCTCCATATTGTTTTTCTCCCTGCCGGTTTCAGAAACGTCCGAAACTGTCCCAGTTCGATCTGCTCAGGTGTTTGTCATTTCTGCCTGAGGCAGGCAAGCCAACTGCTCACCGTTGTCTACTCGAACACGCCCAATGGCTGCATCCGAATAGTCAAATTCGAGCAAGGAAGGATCCTTTAGATCGCATGAACCGGAAATATTTCCCGGGCAGCCATGCTAAGGACCGTTCAAATTTCTTATATTGAGAAGGAAAGGAGCTTCACGATTCCTTTTATCCATCCTTTCACAAAGGATGCTCTGGACCATCCTTTTTGGAAGTAAGGTAGTATTCGCGCCCCACAATGCAATGCCGCCAATGTTTTCATAAGCATCAGAGTTTTCTGGAACCTACCGAATTACCAAATTCAAACAACAAGGCGAACATCTGTGAAATAACAGAAATCTAAATGTGAATAGCTAGTATTGTTGGTTAGTATTGGCTTATAATAGAAAGTAAACAAACAATGACACAATCAGACAATACACCAAATTTGTTGAGGTTAAATTTCACCAAGATAAAACGAACAGTTCAAGTGAAATGCAGATGGCAATGATGCGCCTTTTGTCGTAATTTTTCGTGAAGTTGTAGTTCGCTATGTTGAACAGTCACGTCAATACGACTGGACATCGCACCACAACGCAAGGTAAAGAAGGAGGTTCGAATTCCACAGTAGACGCTAGGCTGCATTCAAATCCAATTTAACACGCTCCCTTCCCTTGCTGTCTTCCCTCGTGGGAGCTATCTTGTGACGCAATTTGCTACGTGCAGGAAGCAAACTTAAAAGGTGCTCTGCAAGGCAGGATTGACGAAAAATAAACAAAAACGGAGCCGAACCGCCCTCGCAACATTTCGGAAGTGCAACACCATAGAGTTGAAATGTGACCACCACATAGTTCTGTGGTGACTGCCACTTTTTCCACATGGAGCATTGCATTGTGCGATTCCCTTCTTGCTGGAAGCTTGCATTTTATACCCTTGGTGGAAGGGAGGATAAACCAGGGAGCGAGGGAATATAATTACTCCCTCCCCTTTCTTAAATTGGATCCGAATCACACTTGGTGTGGCTGGCATATTTCATCCTGGCATTTTGGGGATTCCCCCTTGAAGCAAGGGAAGGGAACGACAGGAAGAAAGAATAAATTTCAGATCCGAACGCAGCCCTAGATTCCTTATAAATCTCTCCTTCCAACTGTTCCTTGACCCCCATGATGTTTTCTGGCGAGGTCAAGGAAAAGTTGCAAGGAAAGAAAAGAGGAGCTATTTTTTTGCCTATTCGAATGCAGCCATGCGCTTAAGTGCCTCTCCTGCGCGGATTTAACGTGAGCTGACTTAAGCCGTATTCTAACTTGTGTTGCGCAGGTGCTTATCTCAAAATGTGGGTGGTACAGGGCATGATATTCTAATTACCTGTTTCTTGTACTTGCCCCTCGGGTTGCCTGGTATCTACTAAAAAAATGTTTGTGGGGTTATGCGTTTTCAACGTGTCAGTGACAGTGCCTTTAATAACCACATTTGCCTTTTGGAAAACCTGCCTTCGAATCTGCGCATCGTAGTTGCTCTTGCGTGACGGGGTATAGGCATGCAGTGAACGTATGAATACATCGCATTGATAAAATGATCATAGCTTCTATTGATGACTGGGATATACCCATCACACAATCAAAAAAATAATCGCTGGACGGTGGTTGCACGCAATATTACTTAGTATAAACAAATAAATCGTTGGATTTACTTTAAAAAAAAAAAAAAAAAAGATTTTTTTTTTTATTATTATTATTTTTTTTACGATTTAGCCAACCTAATAAAATAATGTACGGTAACATAATAGCCTATATGCGATGTCTTCAACTTAACCAGTTGAAGTCACATATACTTAATAATAGCGCATTAGCCTACCCATTAGCCGACAGCAACCACTGTCCAAAGATTTCTTTTTTGAGTGCATCTGTCACATGCTGGAAGGATGTGGCCAGGAAGGAGAGAGATTTTAACCTGGAGGACTGGTAGATCTACACTGCGGGGAGTTACTTTGCGCTTCCTAGTAATTTTGGAGCAGCTGTGCTCACACAAGTAGGCTACAAAATCGTCTCTCTGTCAAAGTGATTATGATCCAAACGCCGTCTATCAATGAATCCATCTAATATTGGTCTGGTATTATATACCAGACAGTCAATCATAGCCTACTTTTACATATTTTTCTTTTGTATGACAGCTCTTTGATAATTGTGAGTAGGCTAGGCAAAGGAAAATAAAACCAATATTTCTTTCAAAGAACATGCACTCATTCTAATATCCATTTTTGCGAAAGATGCTGTATTTTTCATAATCATCTATTGGCGGTGCTTGTTAGGATCCTGTAATTTGTCTGTCTGTTTATTCTTTATTATTATTTTTCCTGATTTCTTTTCCCTTGCGATTGTCAGTCCGCGTTCCATGTTTTCTTAGATTCCACCCCCTGTCTTTGTCATTGCACTATTCGGGGAACTATTTTGGGAACATTCGGGTTTCCTCTGTATGTCGTATCTCGTTTTCTTCCTTCTGGCTTTATTTATATTTGTATATAATACTAATGTACTAATCATACTAACTGTTAGATTAGATTCAATACTAACCTGCTAACAAACTAACGTGTATATAATACTAACCAGCTAACCTACTAACATTAGGGTTTTTGAGTTCGCTACTAACATTACTAATTACTAATTCATCTTGAGTTTCTACCTGCAGCTGTCATTTCCCTCCTCGTTATCCTGTCCCTGTATCTATCTGATTTCGCATTCTCTGCACGTGTTCACTTTCGTGTTCCTCCCCTCGCTGTGCATTTGTTTACCTGCTAACCCCAGGCCATTTGTTATCATTGTGTCTATGTGTATTCCAGTCCTTGTCTTACGTTTCCCCCGTCATTGTATTATTGGTCCTGGTTAACCCTCATTGTTCTCACCTGTGTACTCTCCCATTTCTCCTCCCCTTCACACCTGATTCCTTTTGTGTAATCTTCTTCCTGTGTATTTAAACCTTGTTATTTCATTCTGTCTTCGCAAGTTCCTTTTACCAAATATTTTGCGACTGTGTTTCTTTCTGGTCCTCCAAGTATCTGCCGAGTTGTTTGTTTATTTCCGAGTATCTGTTTTCTAGTTTTTGTTTCCCTAGTTTTTTGCCTGTTGTTGTTTTGTTTTGTATCCAGTCTGTTTTGTTTTCTTTGTGTTCCTCCTACTACTCCCCGGTTTGGACCCCTGCCTGTGTTCTCGCGACCCTGTTTTTGGATTCCGCTTTTGTACCTTTGCTGTGCCTTCCCGGTTACGACCCCTGCCTGTTCCTTGACCATTCTTTGGACTGTGATTTGTTTCGTTGCCTGTCTCTCCGGTTTTCTGACCCTGCCTGTCTTACTACGGATTCTGCCTTGCCCTCATTAAACTTTGGTTTTTCGTACTTCTGCCTGCATTTGGGTCCTTCCCCCCACCTGCTCCTAACAGTGCTAGACATAGAACACCTTTTTTTCCGAACAAAGTTGCGCGGAAAAAAATGATTAAGTGAATACGCATAGCCTATCTTGCTGACCCACCTCATTTTCATCAAATCTCCACCCTGCGTGCATAATGATGCGCATATACTGGAGAGACATTTAAAACAGCGGATAAGTCAAAGGTGAATCACAAATAGCTTAAGCTAAGTGGAATTTTGGGAGTAAGTCCCATTTGCGCGTGCTTGTTTCAATTCTGAATCTGGCCCAATGAGCCCTGATGGAGAAAGCTTGATCACCCTTTGTTTTCAACCTAGACTGTGGAACAACCAAAAGAGCCTTTCCAGAGGACTTCAGGCTGTAGGGAATGAAAAGATCTGAAATATAAGGAGCCAGACCTAACCGTGCTTTAAAAGTAATTAATAAAATTTAAAAATCAATCCTGATGTGGAGTGATGCGAAAATTGGGGTAATGCGCCTTTTTCTTAGTACCCGTCAGGAGCCTAGCTGCAGCATTTTGCACTAATTGTAGTTTAGAAATGTTCTGGAGACTTAGACATGAGTAAAACATTTCTAAATGTTTAAAAGATAGAAATGCTTTAATTTTGGAACATCTCCTCGGTTGGAGGAAACATAACTGCCTTTACATGCTTATCAAGGCTAAGACTATAGAGTCAAAAATAACTCCCGGATGTCTACAGCTTGTTGTTATGTTGGAAGAGAGGGGGCCAAGATGATTTTGGATGATTTCTCCTCCCTCAACACAGTGGCCCGGGCCTCAAGGAGCTAAGTGTCATGGTTTCAGCCTGCTCACTATTTACTTATTCTTCGCACCTGTTCTAGGTTACCTGCTGGCTATAAAAGCTCTGAGCTTCCGTTTTCCGGTGCTTCTGTGTTTTCTTCATGTTGATACGTAGCCGGTAAACGGGATAGGATTTAGGCATCAAATGGTCACCACTTTGCTCCATCGCCTTGCTTTAGAGTAACGCGGGACTGGCCTTTGTTGCATTAGAGTTTCCTTTTAGGATTTTGTTTCGCTTTTGCATTCTCTGTCCCTCATTTCTATTCGCCTGTGCTGTTCTCTTTGAGACCGATTTTTGCTTTTGTGCTTCCTTTCTACCTCTCTTTTTGCACTACTCTCTCGTATTGAGGGTGAGAGGTTTTTGTTTTCTTTCTTTTGACTACACTCGGAGCTACGAGTCTATTATGGCCAGTTTTCTGGGTCGCCTTATTTTCTATTCTTTTATCTCTCTATTTTACTACTTTCCGGTATTGAGAGTGAGAGGTAATATTTCCTTTGTCTATCTATACTCAAGCCTACAAGTTTTTTCGCCCATTATTTTCTGGGTTGCTATAATTTCTCCTCCGTTTCTGTTACCTCTGTTTTGTCGCTCTCTTAGTGAGAGTAAGAGGTACTTCCTTTCCTTATTTCATTCCTACCTTTTCGCGGATTAATTTCCGTGTTAGTGGTTATTTCCTTCATAGGAATAACTTTCAGATTCCCTCTCCGTCGCGCCTGGTCCTCCGAACCCGGCTTCCCCTTACAGAACACCAAAGCCAGTATGGAAGGACCAGCGACACCACAGGGAGTTAATGAAGCGCTGGCCAGTCAGGGCACTACAGAGGGCACCCCTGAGGAGGGTATTCTTGCTCTCCAGATACAGCAAGGCCAGCTGATGGAGCAGCTGTGGTATCAGGGAGACTGTCTCCGCAAGCTAGCATAGAGTCTTCACGTGTTAACCATCGCAGTTAATCCACCCCCAGTTGCACAAGCACCAGTAAACCCCGTTCCCTTGCCTTGCCACTCACCCGTAGGGAGCCCAAGCTCCAATTGCTGCCTGCTATAGTGGGGAACCAGGGAAGTGTCTGGGTTTCCTTACACAGTGCTTGATATTTTTTCAGGCACAGCCTTCCCGGTTTACTACACAAGAGTCCCGGTAGCCTTCATTTTGTCCCTTTTAAGTGACCATGCCCTCCCTTGGGCAGACCCCCTAATTTGGGCCAACGCTCCTCTTATGCGTGACCCTATTAAATTGATGGAGGAGATGCGGTTAGTTTTCGATCATGTCAGGATCTGGTCAGAAAGCCGCCATGAGACTAACTCGTCTTCGCCAGGGTACCTACACGGTGGCGGCATTTTCCACACGTTTCAAGCACTGGCAGGGGAGACAGGATGGCCTGACGGTCCGCTTAATTTTCTATTTCTTAATGCATTGTCCAATCCCATTAAGGACACCCTGGCCATGCTCGAGCCACCTGCTATGTTCAGTGCTCTGGTTACCACGGCTATTCGACTTGACAACCGTATCAGGGAGCGTGAGCGAGGGCATAGAGACCGCCCTGTTTGTCATATCCCCTCGCCTTCGGTAGAACCTCCAGCCGGTCCTTCCACCTACTACTCCTTTAATCAGGAGGAGCCCATGCAGGTGGATGAGTCATCTCTCTGCAAGCCTAGAGGGGCGAAACCGTGGGAAAGCTGGTGCCGCTATTGTAGGCGCAAGGGTCACACAAAAGATCAGTGCCCCAAGTTGGGAGGAAACGAGGGGTCTCGCTAGGGGAACCGGGGCCTCTAGTGAGACAAAATGGACTATTTTACCAGTCCAACTGTTCTGGAATAGGCGTTCGGTCAGCATCGACGCTTTCATTGATTCTGGAGCAGTTGAGTGCTTCATGGACGCTAAATGGGCCAGAGAATTAAAAATCCCCATACATCCCTCATTCGGCCCAGTCTGGTTACTGCTCTCGATAGCCGCCCTTTGGGTTCCGGGACCTTTAAGGAGATCACAGGCTCCTTACTCATGTGTGCTTCCTTCCAGGGTCACTCAGAGAGGATCAAATTATTTTTAGTTGATTCTCCGGCTTACCCACTCGTTCTGGGACATTCGTGGCTCATTTTACACTACCCTCATGTTAGTTGGGGCAGTGATAGGGGGCTTATTCGCCAGTGGGGCTCCCACTGCCGTGCTTTTATTAACCTCTCTTCGGGTGGCGCCAGTGACCGTTCCGAACTGAGCTCCATTTGTGATCTGGGGGAGGCAGGGTTCCCTTTTGACCAGGATACTTTGGCCTCTCTCTCTGAGAGTAAAGAGGAGAGCCTGGCCTAGGATTCCTTTGCGGACGGGATTTCTATGGGGTATGAGAACCTTTCTGATTCCGATTTCGATTGGGAATCGGCACCTGACTTTTTTTTCGACCCTGAGACCCCGGAGGTGGTAGGGGCGCTTGAGTTCTGCTTGCCTACTAATGTACCGGGGGAGTACGCTGACCTCACTGAGGGTTTTAGTAAGCAACGCACCACTACCTTACCCCCTCATACGTCGTATGACTGTGCTATTGAGTTGTACACGGGTACGGTTCCTCCCAGGGGTTCCCTGTATTCTTTGTCGATTCCAGAGAGCGCAGCCATGAAAGAATACATTGAGGAGTCCCTGGCTAACGGTTTCATAAGACCTTCCACCTCACCGGCCAGTGCTGGAATTTTCTTTGTCCAGAGGGTTGAGACCCTGTATAGATTATTTTGCTTTTGCATTCTCTGTCCCTTGTTTCTATTCACCTGTGCTGTTCTCTCTGAGACAGTTTTTGCTTTCTCGCTTCCTTTCCACCTCTCTTTTTGCACTACTTTCTCATATTGAGGGTTCCTTTTTTTTCTTTTGACTACACTCGGAGCTACGAGTCTATTTCGGACAGTTTTCCAAGTCGCCTTATTTTCTATTGTTTTATCTCTCTATTTTACTACTCTCCGGTATCGAGAGTGAGAGGTAATATTTCCTTTTTCGATCTATACTCAAGCCTATGAGTTTTTTCGCCCATTATTTTCGGGGTTGCTATAATTGCTATAATAATTTGAGACAAAAAATGAATTCAATCTATTGCATAATATGTTTGTAACGTAATAAAACGTGGAGAAGGTGACTCTATATACTGACTGTATAGTACCAGGAACACTTGAAATTTGGACCAATGAGTGGTTTCTGACGCATTGGCGCATTAATGCTGTTTCTGGCACAAGAATTAGCTACTGGATCTACATTCCAAATAAAATATGAAAAAGCCAGGAAAGGGCCATTTAATTTCATTTTTTTTAAATACGTACGAGGACTGGTTATTGTTTGTATTGACAGAATCCACTTAGTTTGTGTTCGTATATGTGCTAGAAGTGTCATTTTGAGACCGTTTTAGCTGCCCTATAGAAATGAATGGAGAGCATATCATATCATGGCTAGGTAACTACACAACCCAAAGTTCTACCAAAGTTCAGTTGTGCCAAAGCCCATAGAGAGAGAAAGTCTTGCCAACTCCAATGACTGCAATGTAACAGGAAAAAAGTGCAATGCCATTCTTTGAGCATCAGGGGGCACTGAAAAATTCTAGAAAAATACATGGAGGAGAATGGAGCTAAATGCTATAAAATTATCATCACA